>JAQFVV010012444.1:75000-1275000 GCA_028023455.1 Epiperipatus broadwayi | reverse complement strand
AGCACGGATTATTCCATGTCATGAGTTAGTAAAAATAACAATGTTAGAATCAATAATTCTTCAAGTGATGAAACCCAAGCTAGTTTAAGAAACAAACTATATATAGAAGAGGATTTTATAAGTGTAAAAAGTGGTAATTCATTTTATGTAGTGATGATAAATTTCGAGATTTATTTCTTGAGATGAAAAATTTAAAGCCCAAATGGTTCTCTCTCCATGAAAATAAAATTTTTTGTGACAAAAGGAACAATCAGACTGATAAGAATTTAGTCATTATTTGAGATAAAATTTTATAGAGGTCACAAATAACACACATTGTAATGATTTAATTATGTGTATTATTATATTCTGATATACGACTGCAAACAACTATTTAAAAGACAAATCATAGTAGGGAAATTCAGCCCATGTCATTCTATGGTTAGTGATAGCCAAGCAAACATGAAAGTGTTTGATTTAAAATAAGTTTTGGAGATAGGCCTTATTTTTCAAGTGCTGTAAAATTCATGAATAAACACAAAATGCAGCAATGAATCTTTAGGTAGTAGTTATACCAATTGTACTTGGAATCTAGTCATTATGTTTATGAACAAGTATCAAGATCAGAATGAAGGTAGAAAGTCATACCATTTTGATGATTTCACAGACTTCAAATACTCCAAACGGATAAAATTAAAAAGAAAAATAATATCAAGTTGCGAGATTGAAGGATGAAAATCAAAGGTCCATGATGATAATTTTATATATGTACAATCGATATTTTTTGACAAATTAAGGAATAATTGTATCAATCTAAATTTGTTTAATCTGTGTCATTCAAAGAATATCCATAACAAATGTCTGATAAAGATGAAATTTAGAATTATGCTTTTATTAATAATTCTTGTTAGTTCAAAGGATCATAATTGCGTATCTAAACTCTCGCGGAGGAGAAATGGGTCATATAATTTAGTAAATCCTATATTTATAACAACGCTATGAATTAACACAGTTAATCCATGTTACAGTAAGTCAAATTTAGTCAATAATTTCTAGTGTTGTCATAATTTACAGTTCAATTGTTAGACCATTTAGCTGAAATAATTGATAATTAAATAAATGATTAGCACATGCATATAGAGAAATAATGTCAAATATGCTATACAAATAAATATATATTATCCCATAAAAGGATCGTTTTGTTGATAAATTTATTTAAAAAGATACTTCAGCTAGTTAAATACTATTAGAAAATATTACTCAAGAATATAAAAAAAATAGATCTAAATGGTAAAACTAACAAAGAAATTCACTTGAAAGGGAAAACGTTTAAGAGGACAATATACTCTACTAAATATATATATAAAACTTTGCCCTAAGTGAGAGTGTAGCAGTAACATTATCTTAGACATACACACGAATACAAAAAAAATATATATTTCATTTTCGCATAAATTTGTATTTGTTTACATTATTTATATATTTTTATCGTTATTAACTAAGTAGTCTGAAATGTATGTATTTTAATAATTTATGAAATTAATTTACAGACTAAATAATAAATAGCCGAAATATTATTAAATAAAATGCTTTAATATAAAATATTTAATTAAGACATATTGTAATTATTATAAGAAGGAAAAAATAAATATCAAAATAACAGAGGAAATTTAATTAGTAAGAGTTAAAATACTAATTAAATTTACAGACATCAGATTAAACTGATACACCACTTGGATTTTCCCCAATAAGTTTAATTACTTCAGAAAACAAAAGGACTGAAAGTATATAAACTGTGGAAAAAAAGCAAGTGTTCTTCATCATCTTTGAGGCAACTGTGTTACCAGAGGGAAGCAGTGGAAGAAACCAGCGGGGAATGTCTTATTCCCAGGATTTGGTTCTTGAAGGTCAAAAAGCCATCTAGGGTCAATGACATCTTAATATTATTGTTTTAAATGCCATAAGGGCCAGCGGGCTTAAAGGATGGTAATTATAGTAAAAGTAAATGTACTGCCTTTAGTAATTTTAATATTAGTGAATAGACTTAATGAGTGAAAAGACTTATATTCCTAATAAACTATGATCAGGTTAATTAGAATTTGTTTAATTAATATGTCTATATACATAATATTTGTATATATTAAATTGTATAAATTAAAGTCCGAGTCGCTATGTTCTGCATGTCCTCAAGAAAATAATATCCCATACTAAATTTGTGATTCTTACTCTGGGGATTAGTGAGCTAAGACATAGGAAAACTGGGTGCAGTCATTTAGTTTGAACCTAGCTTAGAGAGATCATTAGCAGTTTGGAAGTTCAAATTAGTTTTGAAAGAATTAAAAATGTCATTATTTGAGCAAACTTGTATTAGTGAATTTGATGGGGTAAAACCGCTGAATGGCCATTGTACATAATCCAAGTCGACAATTTTTTCACAAATAAACAAAATAGAGGACAACAATTGACAAGTTGTAGCACTCTTTTATGATAAAAAAGTTTGTGATAATTAATAAGTTTTATGACTCTCGCATAACAGATAAAACATCACATCCATCCCAATAGAAAACAGTTTAAAAGGGTGAAACAATAAAAATATAATTCAGCCCAGAAGGATCTGGCAAAACAAGTATGGGGAGTTTGTCAAGGAAATACTTATGGATTAATCACTCTAGGCCATGTCTGACTACAGACTCATACAATGGTTATTAACAGAGACTGATCTAACATATGAAATTGTTATAAAGCAATAGCTTATGAGCAAATTTTAAATCTAAACCTGAAGATAATATTAATACACAAGTTTTTAAGATGGATAAAGAATGTTATAATTCACAAAAATCTGAATATGGAAGGGAAATAAAGTTATGTGCTTCTGCTGTGGAAAAATAGGTCATAGAGCAAAAGATTATATGTGGAAGCAGGAAACATGTTTTAAATTCAGAAATAAGAGGTGTTTAGCACAGGTATATGGAAAATTTGGGAAAGGGGACAGTCCAAGTGAAAACTCAAGAGCAGAAAATAGGAGAGTAAACCCTTTAATACTTACCTTGCAAAAAACATGGAAGTAGAGGGATTGCAGCAATTCATAAATATATAGGATTGAAGGATTTCTTGCACAGAAATCATACACTATGCAAGTTTGAATACAATAAAAAGAACAACATTAAACAGTACACAAATGACCTCCAAAATATGAGATATAATCACGATAATCACAAACACCACAAAGAAATTCTATAAAAAAATAAATCCTCACCCTAACCAACAAATGGAACCTAGAAACTGGATACGCCTATTTATATTCCAAAGATTGCACATAAATTAAAAAAAATAAATGTAAAAATAAATTTAATATAAGTTTTTGAACTGCTCCACCAAGTAATCAATTAATCAATAATTCTAAAGATACTATACTAAATGAATCGGCACATCAAGTGGTCTATGGAATTAAGTGCAGCCAATTAGCTTGCAATACTGCATATTATGGGCAGTCAAGAGCCAATTTATCAACAAGACTTGCCCAACACAGATATTTATACAAGAGAGATCTCAGGGACAAAAAAAGACACTTCAATATTTACAGTCTATGAGCAGAAAACTGGTTATAGATTTAAGCTAATAAAAGCAGAGATAGTGTACACACACAGACACACACACACAGAGAGAGAGAGAGAGGATAGAAAGTGGAAGACTAAAGAAGTGTATGTAATAGCTGATTACCACTTTTCTATTAATAGAAAAGAAACAAGTATACCCATTTCAAAAAAATGGGCTATTTAAATATTCAAATTAAAATTGAATATATGAACAGATGATATAAATAACCATTTAATCACACCACTATATGCCATGAATATAATATAGTAAAAATATATTGAAAGCATGCTAGGCAGTACTAAAACTAAATACTATTAAAAAAAATTAACTTTTCTGTATGTATTTTCATTTTACCAGAGATTATGTTGGCTCAGAAAAGAAAAAAAATAGTAACAACTGAATTAGTGTAATTTATATTATATTACTTTGTATACATGAATTTATTCAAAATAATAAACATCTTTGACAGTTCATTATATAAAATATTCATTTAATTTATGTTTAAAAAAATTATTTAAATTATCAAAATATTTCTACTTGTGTTCATCTACAGGATTTATATTAAAAATAATCAATTACGATAACATGGCCTAACTATTCTAGAATCCTTTCAACAATATCTATGTGGAAAACCATAATAAAAGACAAGTTAATAAGATAGAAATAGAATTAAAAACATCACTTATTGTTTGAATTAGCTGCCATAAACACTGGATATCTCCTTGTAAACTTATTTCTGCTGTTCAAATTTTAATATGAGTGGCTGAAAACTGCAAGTATAAAAGGATCTAATTGCTTTCGAAAATTATGCCTATGCAGTAATTGAAATTCTATCTTTACTTGAAAAATAAATATTATCATGCAACAATCCTATAAGTAAATTTAAAAAAAAAAAAAAAAATTGGAAGGAAAAGCTGTACTATTTAAAATTAAAATGATTTTATAGTGTTGCTAAAAAAAGTTATTTGAGAGAAGTTATTTAGTACTATGCGAATTGACAAAATGTAAATCTCAGAAGATTGCATTACCCACTAAAAACACATCGACAATTAAATCTCCATCAAGATTAAATTGTAATTTGAAAATAACATTATTGCCAGAAACATCAAGCTTTGTTGCCTCTGGATATCTTGAAACAAAGAACTTTTATATGAACTTATAAAAAGATTTTTCATTCAAAAACATTCTGAATTTGACTCCATAATAATAAGACTTGGTAGTATTTTTATATTATTATGCATACATTTTTTTTTTCTTTTCGCTTCTAGAGCTCTTAAAAAAATTGTTATTGAATCAAGTAATTTAAAAGTTTTTACGATATATTACTTTTTTTTATATATGTATGTAAGAGTAAATAGGTAGTCAGCTTACATATTTGTCTTTTAATTTATAGGGAACAAACCAAAGGATTGATATCTATTAAATTTAAGCAGATAAAAAGGGGTAACTTACATTACCATTTCATTTCTCTCAGCATCCATTTGGATTTATGAGTTTTATGTTAGTATTTACTCTAAACTATTGTAAACAAATGTTATGAATTAATATTTATTAACTATTTAAAAGTTGTTACCAAAATCACACTTTTCTTTATGTTTGCTGTAATATCATATAAATATAATTTATCCAAACTTCAAACACTTTTATGTACAAATAAAGTTTGCTAAAAGTGTTTGAAGTTTGGATAAATTATATTTATTTAAAAGTTGTTGAAATCCAACTGACTTTTTAAATTTTTGTTAACACAATTCATATTTGTATTATTTATATATATACTCACTCATTTAAGGCAAACCTCAATCATTTGTCTGGATTAAGATTATTATATTTACCTGAGGTAATAAATTATTTATTATATTTATAAGTCATGAATCTTTGTTTCTAACAATTTTAATACTCTTTTTTTATTAAAATATCTATAATACAAAAATATCAAAAGAAGAGATTAAATGAGTTAATTAAATCAAGTATACTTTCAACACGTCAAAAGTATACTCAGTTTAATTAATTGCATTTAACATATTTAATCTCTGTTTTGGTATTTTTATATTATTAATAATGAGAGCATCAAGATGTTATATATATACAAAACTTAAATATTTTTACAATAAATATGGGAGAATATATTAATATATTGAATAATAACAGAATTATATAATGACTTTCAGATATTGTTTTTAAATATCAGATGTAAAATTTTACATCTGAATATTTTCATAACATGGTCCTGACTATGTGTGCATGAACATTCTTTTATTATTTTGGAATTATTGAAATCTTTTGTTCTGAGAAATATTTGAAAGAATTCTCTATCACTATTCTTTTTCCAAATATTAACTATAAAAAATAATAATGTATAAAGACTGGATCTTAAATGTAAGCTGTTTATAATATTATATACACCTGGGTCTCTTTTTATGTGGTAAATAGTTCCACAGAAAACGTGCATTAAAAAAATCCACACAAAAAAGACTTAACTTACATCGAAAAATGTGGGATATGTTCTGTAATTTTAGAAAATTGCATAAAACCAAAGCAATAAGGTAAAATTACTTTAAAATTCACATAAAATAAAAAAATAAACTATGACTACTAAAAAATTTCAAATATTTAAAAAAAATTGATACAAGATAAACTTTTTTTTATTAATTATTTAATTTTATTCAAAACAATATGTTTTTATTTGTAATTTATTTTACATTTTTTCATACATATTTTAATCATTATAACTATTTGACACTATGCGGTTCGTTTGTGAACTAGTAAGACATCAGATTCGTCACAAGAGTAAATACAATTAGCGCTAACTTCAGTCTCGTGCTGTGTTAATGGTTTTCTGTTGACAATATAATCAGTAATTAAATTTTGAGACAATGATTTTACTAATTGTTCATGAAACTCGTGATATCCAGATTACTATGTCTAGCTGTTAGAGAATGCACTTCCACGAGGGCCAATATATATATATAACACGTTTTTACAAGTGTGTTAATAACGACTAACGGTTAAATTTTCTTTTATACACATAAATACATGGAGAAACTTTTAGACAGAAAAAAGTTACAAGTAAAAATATTTAAAAACTTTTAAAGATACATTCTTTTTAAGTAGAAATTAAAAGTTCTTAAATATTTTTACTTGTAAATTTTTTCTGTCTACAAGTTTCTCCATATACCGGACGTCACACAGCAGTACAGAGACATGAGACTCGAACTAGGGTTTTTGAACTATCCAAAATAAAGATTCAAACTTTGGATAGGATTAAAAGATACTTTAATTTAATATTATAAAAAACATTTTATTCTAAATGTATTTTATTTATATAGTTCACGCTAAAATATTTTGATTATGCTTACATCTGTAGTTATTATGGGATGTCACGCTTATACATATAGTGCGGTTTATTTATATGCCAACGTTTAAAAAGAAAAATTATAAAATGGGTTTATAAAGAAAAACGCTATTTTGGTTAAATAATGACCTAAACAAAAGAATTCATGAGAGAGACACTTTAGTGTTTGAATAAATTAACATAATGCATTTAACAAACTATGATCGATGCCACTTCGATCACAAGAAGAAATATACACATATATAAATGCGATGCCAAGTAAATTGGTCTCTGACATCTGTTATATTTATTAATTATTAAACAACAAAGTTATAAACAATGATTTTGAATATGCGAATGTTTTCGTATTCAAAATAACAAACATTATATTTTAATTCTTGAATTAAAATAAAATAAGGAGAATTCATTTTTGCATGTGGGAGTCGCTCGTCTAAGGGAAATAGCTTACTGTAAGCTTTTCGTGACATTCTAAATATAAATATATTAATAAATAACAAAATGGTTTAGTTATATCACAGCGTTACAGCTTATAGATTAGTTTTAGGCATGATTCTAAAATAATGAATGGCGGTGCGAGCATAGGCAACAAAATATAAGATTCAGTCCATTTTGGCCGAGTAGATGTTTCATCATTTAAGTGGGAATAAGAAATGGTATGCCCGTTCTTCTGACGGGACGTACCTGGAGAGAAAAAGGAAGGTAGGGAGATGCAATTGTCCGCATTGAGTATCAATGCAGAGCTACTGCTACTCTTTCCGAAGGTGTCCTAGGGCACTTCTTATGCCAGCTAAAACATATATAAGTGAGGGTGGAGGATTGACCCAAGCTGGCAACACTATGAAACTAGGCTGCATCCTTTAATGACGTCAAAATAATTAATGGCCTAAAATATAAAATTTTAATCGGGCGAACGGCATGACTTGCATATTAAACCAAATTATATAGCTGACATCTAAAACTAAATGAATGTCTTATGTCATACGATTAATTTTCCATTCATTAAACATGCATTTGGAATCAATAAGCATTATTGAATACTATAATGCTAAAAAAACCGCTACATATAAATTATTATTACAGAATAAAAATAAACGGTCATTATTATTCAAAAATATCTTATCTAGAATTTAAGCAATAGTGTTCTTGGATCACATTAAATTTATAATTAATAAAAGTACACTCAAGGCAGTATAAAAAATAATCTGCCTATAAACAGAAATATTATTTAACTTTTTCTCAACCCGAGGAGCCATGGCTTTAAAACAAATAATTTAATGTAATTAAAATATCCCCGAAGTGCGGGGGGTGGGGAGTGGGATTTAAAAGACTAATCTAAAATAGAGGCTAGCGGAGTTGAGTTGATTTGGCATATAAATGACATATAAAAATAAAATAATTATGATAATAAAATTTTCCGCACTAAATAAAATGTAAGATTTTAACTTAAATAGATGTAAGCATTTACATATATATAATGTATAGGATTATAGAGACTTTCAAACAGAGATTAGGTACAAATATATAACAAAAAAAAACATTAATTATCACAGATATAGGTAAGCATGGAACTGTTATCTCGGCAATGTTACAATGGCTAGGTGGTTCATTCTTTGAGCTTTAGTTTAGAGGGATTAGCTTGGAAGTCAGCAATCTCAGTCACTACTGCTTCTTCACTGGTGGCAGCCTTCTTCCATGGCAGGAGTTTCGCGGTAGCATACTAGAGGCTGCTCCGAGAGGTCCAGGGAAAGACGGTTCGGTGACCTACTCAGTAAACATTCTAAAAACTAAGCACAAACCAATACTGTCAGATTGTACAACTCAGACTGTAAGACTCAGACTAAAACTCTGTATCTTATTTCCAATCTATACTATTTATACCATCCAAGCTATTACAGGAAAGCTTTGGCTCATTTTCCCAGAGGCAGATGAGACAATTAATAAATTCCTGAGCAGATTACAGTCCATTTTAATTAAAAGAAAGATAAGGCTCAAATCACCTTCATTAGCAAAACTTTTAATTAAAGTCTTTAAATTATAAAAGTAAAACTATGATAAGACGATATTTTGATTAATGAAAATCAAGCATTTAAATATTTAATTAGTGAAGAAAACTTCACAATGGGTTGATTTGAAACTGCCATCTTGGTTATATCCTCTTTTAAATTTTTACAAATGTGAAATTAAATGCAAATAATTTTTACAAAAATGACAAAACTTTACGTGATTAACAAATTCTCTTTTAAAATTCAAAAAAAGATAACCCAAAGCTTAAAATATTCAAAAGTATGAAAATATCAAAATCAAAATTATAAAATATTTATTATAGAGTAAAGTTTTAACATATTTTAAAATATACATATATACATTGCCACGTAGTAGATAATGGCAAGTTTAGTACATTAAATATAATTGCTGGGTTTGAACCCTTGTAAATGGTTAGTTTTTAGGAAGGAAAGCATGAAGCTCACTCTGACTACAGAGTGATTGCTTCAGTATATATGTGTATAAAAGAAAATATAAACACATAGACATACAGCTATTTAGCTCTCGTTGGAATTTAGTTCATAATTCATGCCATTAACAATTAAAAGTTGAAGATTTTCTCGAATCATTTTTCCTGTGAAACGAACAAGTTCCACTTCTGTTTCATTATCTTTTTCTAAATCTTCTATGATATCTAAATTTATTGCCAAACCTTTTTCCACCAGGCATTTAAAGTATGTAAAATTTAATGCGTGTATATAAAACTAAGAAATCCCAATTTTAAGTGAAATATGAACTTCTTTATCGCATAAAAGAAAACCGCATAAAAAGATATTAAGAAGAAACATGAACCGCATAACTTCAAAATCGCATTAAAAAAATCAGTACAAAAAGAGACCCGTGTGTATACATATATTTGATTGCATTATTCAAGCTTCCAAATTACTCACTACATGGTCATGGCAGGCTACTATTTCTGATGAGGAAATACAAATGTTTAAATCTCTAGCTTACTTGACTGAATATTATTACAAGAAAATATATTTATAATGCAAGAGATTAGGGTGGTGTCTTTTTATGGAACACAAATCTGTACAATGTTTATAATCACAACATGCTTCTGTGGACAACAAAGACAAGAACAAATATCAGAATAGAAACTTTCTCTAAACATATAAGAAACAAAATTAAATGTTACTCTCATCCTAAATAACTGAACAGCAAAATATATAATTATCAAAAATATTGACAGTGGTAAAAAAAAAGGAAATCAGAAATGAAATAAGTGAATGCAATCATGAGTGAGAACAATGTATCAATGAGAAGTCTGAAAAACCAAAGACAATAGATCATTTTAGACAAATAATACTAATGCAAGCAAAAAGTGATACATAAGAAGCTAAAGGCATTTTTAAACATTTTTTCAAAATATAAAAGTATGTGAATGAAAAGACAAATAAGCTTTCATATTTGCAAAATAATATTAGTTCTTCAGGAAATATTCTGTTTTTCATTTGAATTACATGTCCAATCCAAAGAAGATGTGCTCTTATAATAATGGATTCAATACATCAGATCCAGAAAGCTGAAAAACATATTGATTGGTTTTATAATTTTGCATTGTATTTTTAATATTTGACAGTGCAACCATAAACAAAATATTCTAATGCCTTTATATTATGTAGATAGGCAAAGTAACAGCTCTATATACAGATAATTTAGTTGTAGTAGTATAATGAAATGCGTTTTTATTATTATTATTAAAAACAGCAGCAGCTCATTGGAATCTATATTTTAAGTTAATACCCAAGTCTGCTTTTCTCCTATGAAACTACCAAGATGTTTAAACTGATTTGCATTCTCAAATTACTAAGTACTCAGGATTTTTCTTGTCACTGATTGTTAAAGAACTTGTCGTTGCAATCAAAAATTAAGAACATGCTGTAAATCATCTTTTGAAGAGATAAAAATAGCATAGTCATCAGCATGTTCTAGTTTTTAATCAATTCAAATTAAAAATTCCACCATCAAGTCTATATTGTATTTTGTTCTCTCTCTGATTAATCCATCTATAACCAATTCCAAAGACCACCATCATAAAAATTGAAAACAATGTCGAAGTACACATCCTTGCTTGACATTAGTTTTTATTTCAAATGCCAGATTTTTCATCTGTAGTAATAACACTTCTACTCATTCTATCATGTAGAAATTGTATAATATGAATAAATTTTTGTAGACAAATAAGTAATTTTAAACAATGCCACAGACTTCTCCATTAATTGAATCAAATGTCTTCACCAAGTCAATAAAAGCAATAAATAAATCATTCCTTTGTTCTTAACATTTATTTTAGTTGCCTTGCAACAAAAACTAGGTCTACAGTGCTTTTTGATTCCCTAAAACCACATTAAGAGTCTCCGGTAATCATTTATTTATAACTGGAAGCAACCACTTTAACAAAATTCTTGAAAGTATCTTTGCTATAATAAATAATGATGATATTCCATAATAATTATTGCAATCTTATCTATTCTCTTTGTTTTTAAAAACTTGGACAATTAAAAACATCCTTAAGTTGGATCCAGATATTTCTAAAAAATTCCAATATTTTTGAAGCCAACTTATCACCACCATAATTTATTCTCCTGATATTTCATCAGGACTTGTAGCCCTTCCATTTTTAAAGTTACAGAGATGTTTTGACTTTGCTAAACTGGATATCTTTATCCAAATCTAAATGAAAAAATAAAATGAATATATCATTAAAAGTTGTAATCTCAATTCTTCTATCATTATTCAAAAGATGATCAAAATACTCCTTCCATTGTTCAAAATACCACTGTCACCATTTTCAGAATAGTATTATGATGTTTCTCTAGCCTATATGCTGCTATCAATGCATCAAAAAGATCCAACATGAGCAAGATCAGAGAATGTCTGTATCTTCTTTGCAATTTTAATCCACCAATCACTTTTAAACCTTTTTGTCAATCATTGAACTTCAGCCTTCAGATCTTTACATTTATTATGAAATTCCACATATAATCCATTATTCTGCCAAACAGAAAAATCAGTTCCTTTTAATTAAATCACTTATGATAAGATCAATGTCAGAAAATAAATTTTGATTCTTTTTTTTTAGTTAATCCAAGAACAAATTTAGTTGTAACCATAACACATTTTTAAAAAAAATTGCATTCTTCAATTATATGACAGTCTGGAGAATTCAAATTAGCCATTCTATTGCTTCTGAAATTTAGTACATAAAGTAGTTTTCTTCTAAAGAACGAACATCAATTTTCTTGTGAATATGACTGAAATAATATTTATTTTTTAAATGCAATTATCATTTTAATCTTGGAACATACTAATCTATAATCTGTTCAACAATCTATGCTTATAAGTGCTCATGGAATGTGAAATTCTCATATTCTGACTCCTAACTATAATATAATCTATTAAATACAAAACATCCATTAAGTTAAATAATAAATGGTTAATGGATAAAGAATGGATAGTTAATTAATTAATATATGTGGATATATATCCATTCAATATATATAACAGAGTAATTTTGTAGTAGAATTGAGGGGAAGAAAAATCACATAATAGATCATGTCAAATATCCATTTGTTTATCTATCTTCTCTCATGTATTGATATAGATGTCGCTGTATATGCTTTAAATCATGGAGACATATTGAAAAGGCAAAAAAAACATAATTTGCCGAAAAAGGCTTTTATATAATAATTTTATAATTTGTAATCTTTGTTGCTTGTATATATGTATTTTTAAACATATTTGACTATTGTAATCTATTAAATGCTGTTGTTTTGAGTGTGAATATATTCATGTTTCTTTATAGTGATTTTTCTGCCTATACAAAGTGTTTGTGATAGTCAATATGTTGGGCATAAATTCAATAACAAACCATTTGAATTTACAGCACCAATACCATTTTTTAGAAAAACTTTTGGCCTAAGTTCAATATCTCTATCAACATGCGCAAAAATCTCAAGAAGAAAAATTCAATGTTTTAATGGTATTGCTGTAACAATGTTATTCAACAAGAACTAAAAGCTTTTCTTGTCTGAATTTAAAATTAGAGCATAGGCACTAATAAAATGAGCACAAGTCCCATTGTGCAAAGTGAATTTTAAATCTCATTAATCTTTTGATACAGAAATTCCAATAGAAAAGACAAGAGTTTTCAGGAATCCAACATCATGCATTCTCCTTTCATTGACAGACTTGCTTTTCCAAAAAAATCTTGTATTCAACCATATCTTCTATTGAACTTTCTTCCCATGGGAGATAAGATTCACTAATAGCAGCTATATCGATCTTAAATCTTGATAGTTCCTTAGCCACTGATGCAGTCTTACATTCTGGTCTTGAAGAGATTGCATCAAGTAAAGTTAGTATATCCCATTTACTTACATAAAAAAAATACTATTATTATTACTATTCTTGTCATTGCTACCGCTGAATTGAATAATCTACCAGGTGCAACAACTTAGCCAGAATCTGTAAGGCAGGTCATTTTAGATCATATATTGTAGGTCCTTCTACTTCCGAAATAGACAGGGAGGATTCTTAAATAGGACTAACTAAACATACAATCTTTGCCAGCCAAAATTTCCTGCCTCACTGAAATCCAGTTTGGTGATTGTACTGCCTTGAACAAAGATCACAACTAAGAACTGCCAGATAACTAAGCCTATCCTCATCACACACATACATATAGACATGTATAGATATTGTATATACACTGCAAATAAAAAAAAACTAAATTCATTTTTATTCATTTCTAATTTTTAAAATATTTTATTTTCTATAACTTTTACTAAGGGATAACTGAAACTGTGGATATGAAAATCACAGATTAGAAGGGGGGGGAGGATATTGCATTTAATTCAGATTTATTAAGTATTATTCCAGACGTGACTTTGATATTCACTGAAATGATGTTTTCTAGATTAATTTTCTTATATGAAAATGATTCAAAATTGTTAATTTAAAAAATGACTATGTCTATATAATTACAATTAGGCATTTAGAGTAGAAGACACACAAAATAGCCATCTAATAAATACAGATTGCTAGATAAAAAGTACATTTTTGTATTTAAATTCAGGTAAAAAAAATATGAACATTATTGTTATTCTTAGAAATATTTCTATAATAATTGAAGAAATTATTTACGGTCTAGCAAATAAGATAAAAAAAAAACTACCGTTATTATTGTATACTCCACTGTATTTAATTCTTTAGAATGTATTAAATCATTTATTGGTTATTGAGAGTGATAGTTATATATAATCAGATGATGTCATATCTCACAAACTTTTTCAATACCAGAAAAGAGCAAAAAAAGTTTCTTAGGTGATAATTTGTGTTATTAACATATGCGAGGAAAACATATTGACTCCAGTCAGTTTTAAAAACTCTGGTCATTAGTTTCTTTCAACTACAATTTGTTTAGCCAGCTTACCATACAATCAGTAGCAGATATTGCTGTTAACTAACTATTAATTCATTAACATTGTTGCACCAAAATTGGTATAAGACAGATTTGATACTAGCATTTTTTTTAAAGTGAATTTTCTAACATTTTTTTTGTTAGCAAACTCTTGCAAATGATATTTCAAAAATACCAGCACAGAAATATGACTAATTTAAAGACATTCAATCTCATAACTATTTTATTTTATCTTTTTGCTTAACTTAAACAGTCCTTTCTTGATTTGGTATATTTCAAATGTTGACATTCTTGAATATATTTAATTATATATCTAGCACCCAAGCATAATCCAACATCTTTGATTATTAGAATATGTGTTTTGAATATTTTAACAGATTTTAGCAATTCATTTCAATGAAGATATTCTTATAACTGCAATAGAGCAAGATGTATTAGGTCAAGCACAAATCCACATGTAAAAAAATACTTTTCCAAAATTTGGAAACAAAAATGTTAAAGTTTTTTCATGATGTAAAAAAAATACTTGAGCTTTTGCAATTCTTTGAATCTTTCTTGAATAATAAGTAGTTAATTACTTGGCGACCCATACCTTTGGAAAGACTCTCAGATGCCAGAAAGGTTTTAAAATGATAATAACTACAGTTTGGACTATGGGTATTTTTGTTCTATCAAAATAATATCCATACTCATAATATCCATATATGACAGCAGTGGCGAGTCTTTTTATGTGTGTGTGCCAAATATTACAATTATTTTTTTGTCCAACCTCTAGCGTGCCGGGAAATTCTTAATAGGAAATAAACGGTAAAAATTTAATTGTTATAAAATTTTATTAAATTAAATAGTTAACTTAAAAATTCACAAAATAATTGTATACAATACATTTTGCCATATAAAAGTGAATACTAATTATAACTTTTATGAATGAGAATTTTGTTGTTGTACTTTGTATGCCAAATATTGTATATTGCGTTCATAAGTCGTAACTTTAAGTAATGCACATGCTGTGCTAGATTCATCAGTCAGCTTATTTCTATAACTATCTTTTATAAACTTTATTTCAGAAAATAATGACTCGCAAGCATAAGTTGAAGAGAAAATAGACAGTACAGCAGTTGCTAGTTTTTTTAAACAGTTTTAGGTTTGGGGATGGCATTCCAAATTCTTCTGATTTCATATTCTGTGTTCTTTTCAATTGTGTCCAATAACCGATCATTTTCAATTGCTGCCAAGTCCTTTCATAAATCGACAAATTTTTGTTTTCATATGGAACTAGACTGAAAATCAATTAATTGCATTTCTAAATCTTCGAAGTTGAGTCACTCAAAAATCTCTATATTGAGTTTATCTAATCCGATGGTATCAGGACATAAAATAAATTTCGATGTTTCTGCAAATTGCCTGAATTCTTGAAACCTTGAAAAAAATTCATTACTTATCACCTGAATTACTACAGAAAATTCTTGTGTTATTTTAACTTGATCTGGTTTTTCATGAGTTTTTATATCTAAGAATAATTTTTTGTATTTGAGAAATACCTAAATGTGTTAGAAATAACGTCACGGTGAAAACTTGCAATTTAACTGCAAATGCTTCAATTAAATCGAATATAACAATAACTGTCTTATTAACTTAACATTTAATTCGCTCAACTGTGAGCATAAGTTAGTGAAAAACATTAATTTGCAAAGCCATTCGACATCCAGTAACTGACTATATTTTTTCATAATTTTTTTATTATGAAAAAAAAAGTCTAAATTCATTTAAACAGTCCATGAATCTTTGGAAAACTTTTCCGCGACTTAACCATCGAACATTGTTGTACATAAATAAACCATTATAGATTGAGTTTACCTCATGCAGTAATTCTAAAAATTTTCTTTTATTTAAAGCCATCCAGATATAAAATTCACCACTTTTGTTACAACACTCCTAACTATTATTGGCTTATAAAATCTGCTGGTGTATAATAAAGTGAAAATCAAGAACTGAAAGACCAATTTGTTTGGTGAATAAATTGAGGAAACCATTTTCCTTTCCAATCATATTACAAGCACCATCAGTAGTAATTGATACAATTTTGTTTAAATCAATATACACCCCTTTTGTTGTTGTTGTTAACGATGTTATATTAATCAATTCATCTTTAATATGATTCCCACCACAATAACGAATGAAAATTGCTAAACGAGCTGATCCAGTTATATCAGTTCTTTCATCAAGACTTAGAGACACAAAGTCAGAAGAATTTATATCCGTTTTTGGCTGATAAGTTATATTTTTAGTCATGTCCAGAATTTTGTCTTTTAGCATGTTCCTAGCTAAAGGCAAATCCTTTATTCTCTGAATAATCTTTTCCATGTTTTCAAAGTCTTCAAAGAGAACAGGTGGGCATTTCAACCATGTTTCCTTCACATATTCTCCGTCACTAAAAGGTTTTCTGTGCTTAGCAATGTGGGCTGTAAGATGTTCATTAATTTTTGATAACAAGAAATATAAGTAGATTAAAAAACTAGAAGGTGATTGGGATAAATACTATTATCAATGTATAAAAAATCTGCCAAAAAAACAAATTGAAAAAAAGATGGGTTAGATTTTTCCCTACTGTATGTAAAATATGGAACAGTGTTTAATATTTAAAAAATGTTTGTTAGTTATCTTGAAAGATAGAAAAAAATATTTGTTTTTTTATTTTTCTGTTAATAAAGTTATTTTACTTAAAAAAAAACTAGAAGCGGTTATGTTTTCCTGAAGGTTTGTGATGATGGTGTTCTAGTTGTATTTTTATATTAGACTATTTCCATCATCTAATATGCATATTGAATATCTTTAGAAAAATTTAACTTTATTTAATGTAATTCAGTAAAGTTTTTATTTATATGTAAATTGTTAATTTTAATAATTATAAATATATAAAAAAGATAAAAACGATGATTTGTATATGATGGCATTATTTTAGTAATTGCGAACAACTAGTAAGTAAACAGGACTAACCTGTTTGCTGTGCTATTCCTAGCAGTTGAATGTATTTGGAATATTTAAATAAAGTTAAATTTGGTTGTCGTCGATGAGCAACCATATCCCACTGGATGGCGCAGTTATCACGCTTAAACTATAAAATATGATCATTCACGGGCCGTTAATTATAATCATTTTGATGTGTTTTTTGTAATGCGAAAATAAAAACAAAAGAAAATCGTCTTTTTTAAATATTATTTAATTTTAAATATTATTTTTTATTAACATATACAAATTAAATGATAATAATAAATGTAAAATAAAATAAACAAATTACAATTTGATTCGTCTTTTTTAGTTTTCTTTTTATTAGAAAAATCAATTTTCTATCGGAGATTTTTTTACTGGGGTTACGGCTTTTTTTTTGTTGTTGTTTACCGCTATTTTTTATTTCAAATAGAATGACAACTAAAAGTAAAAGTTGTTACGGTTAGGTTTAGGGTTAGGTTTACGGTTAAAATAAAAAATATCAAAATCGTATTTTTGTAAATATTTTTTTTTTACTAACATCTATAAAATAAATGATAACAATAAACGTAAACTATATTCAACAAATAGTAGTTAGAGAAAAGAAAGAAACTAAAACTTTTTTAACAACGACAAATATATATATAAAATGTTTATAATATATGCTTTTTATGACATTTAAAAAACAGTGTACAATTGTACTTTTCTTACTGGATATTTTTGTGATAACGCTCTTTTTTTATTTCAAAAATATACACACGGTACAATCTTAAAATGTCTCGTGGAAATGTTACGAACAGTACGTTACTTGACGCGTTATCTAATTCCAATTCACTTTATACCTATATCTCGTCAACATTTACTACTTAAAACTTCAATACACTACGGTGTAAAAAGTCTGTTAATTATTGCTTTACAAAACTGAACATTTCAATACTTTAAAATAAAAAAAAATCCAATGAAAATAACATTTCCATCCAATTCAAAAAAACACACCCTCTCCCCAAGCCGTAACCATTTTATAAACTGTGTGAATTGGGAAAATGTATTTGCTGCATAAACATACATGCTGTACTGCGTCGCGACATAGCGGCCTGCAATCTGTAGTACAACAAAAAAGTTGTATTATTGAAAACGCGGATTCGAACGTGTTGGCCGCGGAAATGGCATTTTTATTAGTTTTAGCGCAAAAACAGCACCATCCAGTGGGATATGGTGGCTCATCGACGACAACCTTAAATTTTTTTAAAGACATTCAATACGCATATTAGATGATGGAAATAGTTCAATATAAAAATACAACTAGAAGTGGTTATATTTGAAGAACTGCTGATAAATTTTATTAGGGATACTGACTGCATATTCTTGTTTTTAATTGCCTGAGCAATAAATTCCTTTCGTTCTTTCTTGCGTTTCTCAAGGAGCTGCATATGATTTGTCTCATAATGCTGTTTTACTGAGAATGTCCTGCATACAACTGTCCCAGAACATAAAACCCACACCACTTTATTTCCTTTACTAATCATCGCATACTCTTGAGGCCACAAACATTGGAATTCTCTGCTGCTTGTTTTTAATAGTAGTTTTTGTTTTTTATTTTCACTAGCCATATTGGGTAAAAACAAAAAATTTACGAAAATATTTCTTTAAATATTTCAAAAATCTTCACTTTAATGTATGTTTAAATTAATTACCTTTAAAATTCAGCTACAAAGCAATAGTATTACGTAATGCACAGGTGCAATATTATTATTCTTGTCACAATCAAATTTCAAACTCAACTGAGTACTCTGCACACACTCTATCTATATTGACATGTCCCAACTCGTGTCATATTGCAAAGTATAGTCAGGATAAGAAATAAAGCAAATTTAGAGGACGTTCAATTAATAGCCACAAAGCTGAGAGATTATTATAAATATAAAACTTATGAAAGAATAATCCGATGCACGTGAATTAAACAACAAAAATTAGAACAACTTGTTAAATTATGGACAAAATACCAATTAAAAAAAACTTCTATCACATAACATAATTTATGTACTTGCCACGCGAATCTTTGGTTTCACTTTCTGCGATTGTCTTCTTTGTCTGCGCGTATTTCTCCCCCTTTGAATATAAAGTTCCTATCATATCACAATTGCAACGTTACTATTCGGAAATTTTTGTTCGGCCGTTTGTTCAAATTTAGTATTCTATGGCTAGATGGTGCCTTGAATTTTTGAAATCTTGCATTTTTCGTTGTAAAAATGAGGATACAATCTGAAAATCGATAACGTGCCAGAAAAATTTTCATACGTGCCACCGCTGATCTATAACATGATAATAGACAAAAACAGCGAAAAAGATCTTAATCTTGTATGCACATATTTCAATAGATCAAGAATTATGATTTGTAACTTAATTATCTACTGCCTTGTTTTAGTTTTGTGAGCCATATGGAATACATGTAAAACTCAAAATTTTACTATCTGATCTTTTATTTTTATCTGTTAGTAGCACATTTCATCTAAGTCAACTATTCCAGATATGAACATGTATCTGAATTTTCATGGCTTATTTCCAAGTTATACATTTACATAATTATTCTAGACGAGTAAAATTTTGAACATGTTATATCACCTTGAAGACAATTAACTCACTCTCTTTTCTGTATAAACAATTGCACTCATACCAAATATTTTTTCTCATACAAATGTACTGCAGGTAATACTCTGAAAAGTAAAACTAACACAACACATGTGAATCAAAAACTTAAAAAAAATTATCAAATTTCTTATTGTGTACTTCTAGTTTTACAGTAGTCCATAACAATTTTTAAGAATAAATGTGCATATTAAATATAAACATCACATGATCACCATTTCTTATGCTTGCTTATAACAGTTATTATAACACGCAAAATTCTCCATAGAGAATTGCCACTCAGTGCAAGCCAGAGTAATCAATGGATGCTAGAAGGCTCCTTACTGACAAAAGCCACAAGCCAGAAACTAGTCTGGAGATATTGGATGAGTAGGCACTAGATGGGGATTTTATGCACAGGCCTTCTGGCATCCATTGATTACTCTGGTCTGCACTGAGTGGTAATACTGTATGGAGAGTTTTGCCTGTTTTATCATATTAAAAATACTAAAAAAAAAAACTACTTGCATATTTTACTTACACAATTAATTGAATATATACCACATAATTATTTAAATCAATATGCATTTACTACTAGATCTTAAGTTACAATTATAAATCAGTTAACTAATGTGCTTGATTTTTCACAGACAATTTATATAACCAGATAACCTGGAAAGCATTATATTATTAAATACCTGGTATAATAACTATGTTATTTAAAGACCAATTAATACACCATAAGCATAGTTAATATTAAGTCTGATATTGAAGTATTATCTATCCAAAATCATTATTGATTTCTCTAATACAAATAAATTCTTTGCACATAATAAGTAAAATCTGCTTGAAACATGTTACTGTAGTTCCAATTGAGAAACTAATGATTATGCAATACTGAATTAGTCAATAAATAGCATTTTATATTTAATTTATCAATTGATTTCTTCATACCTTAACTTATACCCTGGTTGTTGCCACAGCATGATATAGATTTTATAATGCCACAAATCTATGAAGCCTTCATATTTTTTAAAACCACTTATTCAACTATAATATAGTTGAGTGTATGTTATGTTTTTGCTTTGTTAACCTATCTGTTAAATTATGACAACAAAGATGTTTACCTTCCTCCTGCTTCATTTTCTGGATCTCATCTTCAGACAGGTAGCTAAATCGTTTATCTGAAACAGAAAAAAATCTTAGCAATGCAACTAAAAGCACACTGGCCAAAAGAATTTATTCAATTCATGATTTAAATAGTCATATTTTCAAAAAATTCAGATAATTATTGAAAAGAAATGTTTTCCCCTATCCCATTCAATGGAAAGTTATAGTGAATAAAAATAACTTAAGCCATTTTACCGGGTATACCTGCAAACTCGTATATCAGTAAAATAAGAAAAAAAGAGATTAAATGCAATTATAAGAAAAGATTATATAAAGTATGGCAGAACCAACATGTCCAGGCTTCAAGAATAGAAATGATTGCATTTAAGATAGTATCTAGAAATTAAAATCACAAGAAATAGCACTAACTAGCATATAATGGTAAGATTTCAACAAGTTGAGTGAAATATGCATAATAGATATTATATAGAAATGCTGCCAAATATTTAAAAGAAGATGGAAATAGAAAGTAAATCAACCAAAGAAGAGTGATTATAAAGCTAGAAGTCATCACAGAAAATGTTTATACCTAGAGTAGGCAACAATTTGTGCCAGACAATATACATCAGCAATGCCTTTGACTTCATTATGTGAATAAATATCTTAGCAATTCCTTGAGCTTAGTAAATGTTTACCATATTATCACAATTCAAAGCTGCAGCAAGTGCTAAAAGTGACACATTTTTGTTTCAGTAAGGATAACTTTATGATTTAGGTTAACACTTGTGAATTCTATGAATGAAATTAAGTTTGCAACCATTGATTGTTGAGATGTTTAAATAATAACAATGTTATATGATAAGACCTCTTTTCTTTCTTATTCACATAGTTTATCACTAGAATCCGCAATCACTATTCTCATATAACAATGTCAGGCAAACAGTTGTACCTAATTGAGGAAATTCAAAGGTTGTTGGGATTACTATTTTACTATTGTATATCAAAGGAAAAAATATCTTGATCATAGATCATATTATTGTCTTGTGTGGGTCGATTGTTATTAATTAGTACGTTAAGACTAAAGATTGTTATAAGAATGAATTTTTGGCCAACAGAAGTAAGACTTCATTGTAAAAGTACAAGAGTTGATTCATATTTGGTTGCAACATTTACCCATGATTTGGGATGTACATTATTATTACAAAGGAAGTTTATTAATTCACATTTGTATGTTACAAAAAAACTAGGAGATTATATGTTCAAGTCTGACACATAACAGTTTTGAATTCTGATTGCAATTTGAACCAAATGCATACCTACAGCTTATGGCAATTCAACAGTCTAGTGCAGAATTTCGAAAAGTGTATTAGGAGTTTATTGTCTTTAAATATTGGCAAGGTGTTCTGTTTTCAGCCACTAAAGTCAAGTGAAGTATATATGATTTTTTATGAGTATGTGTGCATTCTTAATGATATAGTACAACTTTAATTCAAGTTTTTATCAGCCAGAGAGCATTATTGTTGATTTGTAAAATATTCCAAAGTTATAAATGAATTACCTATGAATGTAGTTACAGATTTACAGTTTTAATAAGCTCACAATTGTTTTCAATAATTCTAAAGATAATAGAAGTGGTCCAGATAGTGTAGGTTGCTCATTTTCATTGGCAAATATACTACAAAAACACAATCTCATTAAGATTGTAAAGATAGATATCTCCATAGCTAAATCATTTATAAATTTGGAATACTTTACAAAGCAACAACACATGCTAACAATATTTGTTAAAAATTTGAATTTAATACAACTACACTATATTATATCCATTCATACAAGATCAAAAAACTTATGAGCTATACTGTTTCATGTAGCAGTAGATTGTCTGACTTGGGTTGATAAATCCCAAAATCGAATCTGGAGCTCTAACTTCTTATGAACTTCCGAGTAATTAAATCTAGTTTTATTGGAACAATTCTTAAAAACAATCATCTAATTTATTGAAGAACATTTTGCTTTCAATTTACTTTAATCATATTATAACTGTCATCAAAGTGAATCTTTTGCGGATAATATTAAGAAAAAACTCCAAATCACCAAAGTTTAGCAAATTGCCGAATAATCTTGATTTTAATAATTTATTATGTGAGTGCATCATAGGAATCTTATTATAAAAAGTATTAGAATTATCACATGTTCATGCATGACTTAACATGGAGAGAATGGGGATGGAAAGATATATTTTACTCAGAACTAGACGGTTAGAATTACTAAGACTCCAAGGTTTGTATAAAAATTTTATTATTAACTCTTACTAGCTAGTTCTCTTTTTCTTATTTTTAAAAAGTAATGGATGAATTTATAACTTTTGAAATAGCAGAGATTTAACAATTAATGGGAATATACCTATTGAAAAATGAGAAAATGAATTATCTTGGATAATGCTAATATCAAATATATCCACAGATCTAGTTTTTAAATCTAAAATTGATAATGAAAACTACAGATTATTAACTATGCAAATTGATTTCAAAACATGTAAGCAATTAAATAGCTGCCATGTTGAGTATATTTTGTCTTAAAAATTCTTAGACAAAAAACTGTTAAGATCAGACCTCTCTTTCCAATAAAAAAATTCAAATGACTCTCAACAGCAATTATCACCACCATCATCAAAATTTTCAATCATTATCAATCCGATGCAAGATGATGATCTTTTCAATTTTAACCCAGTTTCATCAATCTGTAACCTCTTTTCTCCACATCACACCAGCAAACTTCTAAATTTCATTCCTTCATCTAACATATGATGTTTTACTATGTCTTTTACAATCTCTTGTAGTATTTTGTAAAAATGGCAGACAAGTTTGTGCACTCCAGAAAAACTAGAATTTATTTGAGTTGTTTTTAGATCACGCTCTGATAACTGAGGAATTTAATTAAGGCATTGACGTAATTGCAATTGACAATTCCAAAAAATATTTGCTGATTGCAAATATTTCTAGATAAGAGACGTTACCTTATTGGACAGTGTATTAATTGCTGCAGTTATCAGAAAGCTATAAAAGACTGTGTAACAACTACGCAAGGCAGTATTTGAGTAGGCAGTTATTTGAGTACAACTCCAGGAGAGATATCTCTCGTCAGTGCTTGCGGTTAATGACCAGCGCCCAGTGGAAATGTAGTCCATGGGTGTAGCTGAAAGAGCCCACAGAGATGGGGAGAGTGCAGCGGAGATATTGAGAGCATCCGTTAGAAGAGAACAGCAGAGCATCCGTTGCAAGAGAACAGCAGAACATTCGTTGCAAGAGAACAGCAGAGCATTCATTGCATGAGAACAGCAGAGCATTCGCTGCAAGAGAACATCGTGGGAATTGAACATAGTTATTTGCTGACCGCACAGTCATTCTTGCGGATATAACATTGGTGCAGTCGCATTTGGAACCTGTGAGTAGCGAATAAGTTTTGTATTACAAGTTTAGCTATAGACGGAAAAACCTGGTGAAAATGGAAATCCCAGTTAGTATAACATTAACAACGGAAGTGAAAGTTTGGAAATAAAACGCTTGCGCAATCACCATTGAACGTAACTGGTGAAGAAGTTCGGCAGCAGTTTGAAATGGAATATTTCTGAGTGAAATAACTGGAAATATGTTTCCTCCAAGTAGTAAAAAAAAAACAACAACAACAAAACACAAAGGAATAGCAACAAGGGTTTTTCTGGAGTGGAGGGAGGTGTAGTATTTTGTAAAAATGGCAGACAAGTTTGTGCACTCTAGAAAAACTAGAATTTATTCAAGTTGTTGTTTTTAGATCGCACTCTGATAACTGAGGAATTTAATTAAGGCATTGACATAATGGCGATTGACAATTCCAAAAAATATTTGCTGATTGCAAATATTTCTAGATAAGAGACGTTACCTTATTGGACAGTGTATGAATTGCTGCAGTTATCAGAAAGTTATAAAAGACTGTGTAACTACGCAAGGCAGTATTTGAGTAGGCAGTTGAGTACAACTCCAGTAGAGATATCTCGCGTCAGTGCTTGCAGTTAATGACCAGCGCCCAGTGGAAATGTAGTCCACGGGTGTAGCTGAAAGAGCCCACAGAGATGGGGAGACTGCAGCGGAGATATTGAGAGCATCCGTTGCAAGAGAACAGCAGAGCATTCGTTGCAAGAGAACAGCAGAGCATTCGTTGCAAGAGAACAGCAGAGCATTCGTTACAAGAGAACAGCAGAGCATTCGTTGCAAGAGAACAGCAGAGCATTCGTTGCAAGAGAACAGTAGAGCATTTGTTGCAAGAGAACATCGTGGGAATTGAACATAGTTATTTGCTGACTGCACAGTCATTCATGCGGATATAACACTTGTGATCCAATTTAAGATTTCAACAGACCATTTATTATCATCTCTTCTAGCAATCTAGCCTTATCCACTTAAGACTTTTTTTAAATTCTTGTAAATAATGTCAGTAATATCTATTTGTTTTCTCACCACATATTTTCCTATACTTTGTTGAGTGGTCTGAAGTCTCCATTTTACTCTTCTATTAAGTGTCCAAGACTCAGATCCATAAATAAGAACTGGTATAACACATTTATTAAAAATCTTCCTTTTCAAAATAAACACATATTTCCTTTTAATATTAAGTTATTTCTACCAAAAGTACTCCATATTAATTTTATGATTAATTTCATCCATTATGTTTCCATCTGTATTAATAATCTGACAAAGATATTTGTAGTTGTTACCTTCTTCTAACTCACCACTATCAATTTTATTTTCTTTTGAAAAAATCCATTGAACATTATTTAACTTTTTAATATTTATTTTTGGTCCTACTTTCTTACTTTCATTTGATAACTCTTGCAACATTTCCTACATCTCTGAAGCATTTTCTACAAAAATAATTACATTATATGCAAAATCTAGATGATTTAAATAATTGCCATTTACTTTTTACTCTCTTAGCTTCCCATTTTAGTGCATAAAATATTTCTTGCAAAAATTCTGTAAAAAGTTTTAGATATGGAATCATCCATTCATACACCTATCTCAATGTTAATCTTCCTAGTATCATCATGTAATCTGATTATTGCTGTTGTATTTTGATAAGTATTCTTCAGAATATAACAATATCTTGAATCTATATATTAACAATTCAATGTTTTAATCACTGTACAAATGCTTATAGAATGAAAGATCTTTTCATAATCTACAAATCCAACACATAATACAAATTAATATTCATTGGTCTTTTCTATAACTTTTATTAAACAGGCAAAACTCTCCATACAGTAGTGCCATTCAATGCCAGCCAGAGTAATCAATGGAAGCCAGAAGGCTTGTGCATAAAATCTCCATCTAGTGCATACTCATCCAAATCTCCAGACTAGTTTCTGCATCAGCCACAAGCCAGAAACTAGTCTGGGGATATTGGATGAGTAGGCACTAGATGGGGATTTTATGCACAAGCCTTTTGGCATCAATTGATTACTCTGGCTGGCACTGAGTGGCACTACTGTATGGAGAGTTTTACCTGTTTAATAACAGTTATGTGCAAGCATAAGAAATGATCATGTGATGTTTAGTGGTTCTATAACTTTTCTTAATACTTGATATAATCCAATGTGTTAAAATAACTTTTAAATCTAGCTTGTTCGTTTGAGTGATCAAAATCCAAAGTTTGCCAAGTTGTAATTATTTTGGTAAAAATTTTGTATAGAATTCACAAAAGACTGAAAAGTCTGTAATTTCTAATATCTTTTTTTATCACATCAATATTACTAGTTTTCTTCCAATTATGATTTAAATAATAGTCATAAAACTGCCAACAATTTTTCTATTTCTTCATTTTTAAGATATTGATTATAATGCCATCATTACCTGGAACTTGTCTCTTCTTCATAGATTTAAATGCATGTTTCACTTCATTTAAAATGCCAGGCAATTCAGAAGATGTAATAATAGCAGGGGATACTTTTTCTTGTTCTTTATTGCTATATAATTCTTTATAGAACTTTTCAACACATTTCATGATGTCATTTTCCTTTTTAGTAATAGTTCCATCTTTTTTTCATATTGCAGAAATAAATTTCATAATACCAAGATGTTATTTTACCACTTTTAAGACTTTTATTTTTATGGCTCTCCTTGTTAATTCACAATTATGTGTTCTTATACCATTATTGACTCTTTTACAAAACTCTAGATATTCAATTCTTCTTAATGGATCATACTTATATATTTTCATATTACTTTTTGTCTGACTAGAAAATTTAATGGCCAATTGCTACTTTTTTTTTTTTAATCAGATTTTTTTGTTGCAGTTCTTAAATGTATCAGTTGACAAATAATCTTCAAAATTTGTTAATATTTTCAAACAATTTACAAGTTCTAATTTAAGTTCACCGGAATGTTTCTGAAGATTAGAAATATCAACTGTAAATATTTTTTTTTTAAATAATTTTTATCTTTCTAGCTTTGTATTAACAAGTACTTTACATCTCATTAATCAAAAATTACTTCCTGTGCTGAATTTATTAATCATTACAATCTTGAAACATACATATTTTCTACTAATCAGAATATAATCCAATTCTTCTGTATCTTCATTTGGATGTTTGTATGTCTATTTAACATTTTTCTCAAAGAAAGGATTCATAATATAAAATTTCTCTTTTTCTGCAAATTCCACAAGTCTCTGTTCTCAACCATGTCTATCACTATAAGCAAATTTACACACAACATTTTCATATTTCAATTGTTTACCAATTCTAGCATTAAACTTTATGACCGGTTGAACTGAATTATTTCGTCTTTTGGCTAATTTGCCTCTTAGAGAAATGCGTGTAAAACGATATATTTTAGTATAATAATTTTTTTCCCTAAAATTCCGAGCTAAAAGGCAGGAAATTCAAAACTACCACTCCTACAATAGACATAAGCCCCGCCCTGACATGTTTAACCATTGTTTCTTTCCAAGGTTGTAAAACGTTCGGCGTTTTATGACATTGCAGTTTCCAATGACACAAAAACATGTTTATTTGAAAATTTATTACGGTTTTAAATATTTTTTTAAAAATAATTTGCACTATTTATTAGATATCAAGAAATATAAATTATTAATAACTTATTTTGACTTGAAATACTTTATTTTCAAAAATATAATGTTATATTAGCAGCTAATGTAAATATGGCCTCAAGCAAATAAAAAAATTCTAGCTTTGACAGTAAACAATCTACGTTATATTTACAGTAAGAAAATATTGTAATTTAGCAATAAATATTCGAAAAATTTAATCTTTTAAAGCATAATTCGTTAGATATAAGAGAAATAAATAAATATTCATTCACGTTTTTAAAAATAATGAGAAACAAGAAATATTTCGTTGATTTTATGAACTGAAAATAATCTTTATAGAAATGATGACATGCAACGTTTTTGTTTTGATCGCGGTCTCATTTTTTAAATATTTACAGAAACAAAATGTGAACATTTAAAATCTATTTCAGTAGTAGACAAAAATATTTATCAAATG
The DNA here is from genome assembly GCA_028023455.1 of Epiperipatus broadwayi. NCBI lineage: Eukaryota > Metazoa > Onychophora > Udeonychophora > Euonychophora > Peripatidae > Epiperipatus > Epiperipatus broadwayi. The sequence goes on along the minus strand of JAQFVV010012444.1, from coordinate 1,246,341 downwards.
AAGTCAAATTTATTATTTTCTGAAAATAAATAATCATTTTATCATATATTTTACATTGATTTATGAGAGGTGTGCTGCTGCAATTTGGAACAGTTAAATCTCCCCTAACAATTTTAAAATATTGTTGGGTTTAATCAAAAGTTTTTTATACTTTTTCATCACAATGAGAACTTAATTGGGGAATAAACCTGAATTATCTGCATTTAGTATCTTCCATTAAGTTGAATAATTAAGCCACTTTGTTTGATATATCATCAATCTCCACAACTTTCTTCATCCACTTTTTATTTATAATGAATCCCATTCCACTTGTGCTTCCAATATTTGTGTCTTTGTAGTCTAGTACATATTCATTTTTTAATTCAAATGTCTCTTCACCTATTCATTTAACTACACAAAGTCCAACACTGTTCTATTTAATACTAGATAATTCTTTGAAATCATGCAATCTTCTTTTACTTGAAAGTGATCTGCAGTTGCAATTACCTAAATAAAAGGTCGTAATCAAATGGCAGCTCGATCTGCAATCAGAGTATTCTTAATACCTTCCGCTTTAGGCAGCAATCACTATCTTTGTTAGTGATTTTACAACCTCCTGGGAATAAGAACCATAATTTAGTTTTGTCTATCATGAATGTAAATATTTACTAAAAAAAAGTTAATTCACATGCATGTTCATTTTGCCTTCAAGAAAACTCAACAGATATTTCAATTAAAAACTACTGATCATGGTGTTTCTTGATCTTAAACCCCAATAGACAAAAAGCTAATACATTCACCATGCTACTTAAAACATGTTGGTGAGACGACAAATAAGAATATATGAAATGAACATTAGGAATTTACCATGCTCAGTCTATTAAAGGCCTCAAAGAAAAATACTTTCTACAGCCAACAATAATTATACCAGGCTTAAAATTTTCATGGGTAATGCAGAAATTCCTTCTTTTATGATTTTACTTAATATATTCATTATTTATTTTCCAAAAATAGAATGCAGAAAATTCATCTACAATAATATCATCTTGAAATGAGATCTCAAAAAAAAAATAATAATAAAAAATGTTAATAAAATGTTTGGAAATCTTCAAAGATGAAGCCATATCCCTAATCTCATTCACAGTAAATTAAAATCAAACAGAAAGATATTTCATAAAATGATCTCACCGTATACTATTTAAAAGGGTAGTGTCTAACACATGTATGAAAGAGTAGACTTAAAATAATTTTAGATATAATTGCATTTACAATAATTGCCATCATTACTTGGACTTCAGAGTCAAATATTCTTAGAGGATTAAGTATTTACAGTAGTTTCTGGATAGTGCTAGTCATCCTTTCACATATTCTCCATTAGGAAACTAGACTTCACACTAATTGAATATGCAATTTAAGTATTCATCTAAGACATGCCACATATCCAGAAAACCCTTCTTATAACTGAAGAATAGGTCAAATGCAAGTCCTAAACAAATCTTATTATAAAGCTAATTGAGCTAGACTACAGTCATCTCATTAAGATGTCCAGGACTAACCATGGTTACTGCACTCATTTCATCAGAAATAAAACATAATATTCTCTTAACTTATGTAATTTATGGATAAACACAAAATTGAACCACATAGTTAAAGACTGACCACCTTGTGAATATAGTGATAAAATGGAGGGACATGAGCACATTAAATCTCTATTGATTTCTTTGTTGTTATAGGTATAAAAAAGCAATAAATAGAAATAATAAAAAGACTGACAGAAATAAATAAATAAAAAATTTGAAACCTGTATCAAAAATAAAATCTATACTGAATATAGAAATAAGAGTACAAAAAAAAAAAAAACCTCTTGAAGAATAACCAAATGCTATGTTTTTAAAGAAAAAAGATTACTATTTTGAAAAAACATCAGAAAGAAAATAAAATTGTAACTAAAAAATAAATATACTCAAAAGATGGATAGAATAGCTGAACAAAAAGAAAATAAATAAAAAAATGACCAAAAGATAAAATTTAAATAAATACAATTAATCATTTACCAGGTTTCGGTGGGGTTTTCGATGCTTGCTGGATTTCATGTTCAAAATACATTTTTTTATCCCTAAAAGACATTTTTTCCAGTTCTGCAGTTGGAGGGGTTGACTGTGGAGCCTAGGGAGAGTAAGATAAAAAAACAAGATGTTTCAATCTTAGGGCTATTAATTGCATAATACTAGTAGTCCTACGTCAGAGTTTAACAATAATTTGATTTTTTTTTAAAAAAATTCATTGAAATTTTTTAAATTTCATATTTAATTAACTATCCCTACTTTCCATTACATCATTCTGAGTATACAATAGTGAATTTATATAGATACAGTACAAATCTAAGACTAAGTGCAAAATAGATACCCCTAATGATATAATTAATTTTTTCTTACATATTTCCTTCTATGTAATAAAATTTCTGAATTCAATACACTCTGAAAACATATAAATAAAAACATATGTAAAAAGTAAATGATCCCAAAATATGTTTTTGTCAGAACCAGCCTTCATTAGTTGGCCAGATCCTCGCCTATACATGTCTTCGTCATCATAGTTTATTATTTATCCACAGCAATTTAATACAATTAATTTTACAAATAAGACATTATTTAAATACATATATTTTCTTAGCATTGTTTACAATAAAGGTTAAAAATTATTTACTAATCATTTTACTAGAATATATACTATTATTTAATTTTCAGCTCGGATATAAACTTTAAAATAAGTTAATGATTAACATATTTATTTAATCCCAGCATGAATATTATTCATTTATAATCTCCCACTATACAAGTAACTTCAAAATTTCAATCCACTCTCAAAACAAAAGTGTAAAGCAAATGACCTTCAAGAGTATTTCTGACAGAATCAATCTTCATCAGATAGCCCACAATCCTTGTCCACATGTCTTCATAGTAGTTTAGTATTTATCAATAGCAAATTACTACAATTCAATGTATAAATATAATATTACTTAAATGGATGTATTTTGGTGCTGTCTAAAATAAATGTGAAAGAATACTTATTAATCATTTTGTTAGACTAAATAATCATTTAATTTTTAGCCTCAATATAAAATGATTTATGAAATAATCTAATGTTTATCTTACAGAGAAATCATGTCATATATCTGAAAATTTCAGATTTTCTAGTTAATTAGATAAAGTGCTGGGTTTGGCCTAATATTTTAAATTTTGAATATTCTAGCATCTCACTGAGGAAGCCAATAAAAGAACCAGTCTGAAATTGTGGATATTCTGAAAAGCTTGTTAAGAGCTATTTGCAAGCTCATTATACAACATTTGTAATACAAGCTTGATAATATGACTTGATTTCTTTGCAATTGTATTTTTTGCTATTAAGGCTTTGGCAATTTTATATTGCTAAAACTATTAATATATGGTGTATCTGAACTTAGTTCAGTCTCATATGGCTATTTAGGTTAGATAGCTGGATTGGAAGACATATGAATGTCTAAAAATTTCAGATTTTCTACTTAATAGTTATTCCATTAAAGTGCTGGGCTTGGCCTGGTATTTTAAATCTAATGCTTGAATATCCCAGCACCTCATTGAGGAAGCCAGTAACAAAAACCGATCTGAGGTTGGGGATATTCTGAAAAGCTTCTTAAGAGCTATTTGCAAATTCATTATATAATATTTATCTTATATAAGATCTTCAATGCATCTAAGTAATATCATATACACCTTTATATCTCACATTAAAAAAAAAATGGCATTAATAACACATTCTATTATATAATAGTGGCATTGCTTGTATCATGATTTTTCATAAAAATATATATATATCAGTGCCCAGTACTATGAGAATTGCTCTTACAATAGCACTTATCAAGTAAATACTGCTATTAGGATATTAAACAAAAATTTGTTATAAAAAACCAAATGTCTAAAAGTAGACTGGAGATATCTAGTTAATGCTCTATGTCTAAGTAATACCATTTGATCATTATCTTTTAATCTAGTAACATATTTTCAATCTTTTTATTAATTCTATACAATTGCAATAAACTGATTAAAATGTTGTCCATCTAGCAACTTTTTTTATTACAGCATAATAATCGAATGTTTGAGGAATAAAATGACAGGTAGTTTTAATCCAGATATTTGTATCCATAAAGATCATCACACTATCGTTCAACTTAACTATATACATTGTTTATCCTCTCTTCTATAATCCTGTCAACTTTAAATTGGAACTCCTCTTTCAATATCCATATGACAAATCCTGCACACAATGACAGCAATTTAGTCTTTTTACTTCTGTTTATTATTCTCAATATCTTTTGTCTTTTGGATTATTTTACTTTTGAATTCAAATTTCATAAGTAATTTATAATTTAAATACATTCCTTTTAAACACTATAATGGATATGCATCTTTATTGTTTTGCCAACTTATCAAAATAGTAGAATAAATTCTGACTAAACAAATAGTCTATTTTCAAGCAAATTTAATTATACTTGCAAACACTTTCCAAAATAAAATAGCCCAAAATTGCATATGTAAAATATCTTTCCAGATATCTAAATTGTTTGAGGTCTCTTTGAAGTCTTCAAGCTTCCCATACATTTGTCTATCAAATACATGAAAGGAATACACATCAGATGTGTAAGTAAAAGATATGCGTCCATATTTTTTTAAAGGCAACTATATAAAATATAGTTTGTGAATAAACAGCAGTTCAAGTAACCATTCGCTTTTACATGGAGACTTTTGGATCCTTTTATATATTAGATGACAATGAAAAAAAGATAATAATGATCATTATTCAATTTAAAATTAATAAACGATTTAGAGATAGGAAAAAAAAGTCTCACTTCTAGAAGTAATATTTTAAATTTTATAGTGCTGTGTTAAGAATGTAGAAATTGTGTTTGCAAATTTTATAATAGTAGAAAAAAAGTTGAAAATTTGATTTCATGTTCGTAAAATCCACTGAATCTATTTCTTACTTTTTCCTGCTATTTTCATCAGGCAATTCTCTTGCTACTTTTTTTTTTATAAAATACTTTCAATTTTTTAAATTTAACTATTCTTTTTTTTCTTATATATATATAATAATAATAATAATACATGAAAACACAAAATTTAATCCTTTTCTTTTTATATATAATAATTTTCATAAGGCCTGAACTCTACAGTGACTTTCGTCCAAATCTTAACTTTTTTTCACAATCAATTTGGTTAACTTTATACAATGGGTTTCCTTTTCTTAACTCTGTTTCAACTTTTTTGCAAGACAACTTAAAAATTATATCTGCAATCAGTGAAAAAAAAATATAAAAATCAATCCAGAATCAATATTTAAAATAAAAAGCCTCTATTTTGGATTTTTAAAATTATTTTAACTAATTGCTATCCCAAACTATAAACACCAAGAATATATTGCTTCACTAATTTAATAAATTTCACTTTTCTTTAATCATGGGAAAATTTTTGCCTCAACTTTTTCTTTAATTCATGCAATTTTCAGAAACTTCTTTTCTTTCTTTCTTCTTAAAGTTATTATATATTCTACTTTTAAATTTATCCATTCCTACTACATTCTTATCATTAGTACATCATTTCATATTCAGCCAACCTTCTTTTATCTTTATATTTAGCAATCCGTCAAATTTATTATATAACCTCCAAAACTGTTCAAAAAACAAGACTTAAATACTATTTACTTTGTTCATTTTATTTTCAATTCTTAATAATCAATTACCTGTATTCCTCATAATGGTTCCAGAAATTAAACTGTTTAAATTTTCAGAATCTGAAAATCATGCCTATGTTTTTTTAAAACTAAATTAAAAATCTGCATTAATAATGAGATATGGCATGTAACTTAAAACAAAGTAACCTACTTAATAATTTAAACAGTTTTATAAATCTAGTTGAATGATAATTGCATTTACTTTTTTGGTATTAAACATGTATATAGTTTACTAATCACAAGAACTAAAAAGAAAAACAAAGTTGAAATCAATGTAGATATCTACATGAATGCTTAAAAGAGGTTATAAAGTTTTTATATCCACATAGAACAAGAGTATTATAACCTAACATTTAATCTGTGTTTCACAACAATAAACTATTCTATTCCTAGATCAATAAAATGATGTGGATCACTTTCACAGTCATTTAAGTCATAGTGTTACTTTGAGAAATATACAAACTTTTTGTCAAAAAAAAAAAGCCTGCAAATCACTAAATTATATAATTTACTTATCTAAAATTAGCCCTATGTAGCTAGATAGTCAAGTCTACTTTGGATTTAACATTTTAAATAAATTTTGGATAGTATTAGAGCAGAAGGAATATTATATTAGCCAATAGTACAAACTAGTTTAAGATCTGTTTAAGGCTGTCATCAGTTATCCATTGATTACCCATGATTATATAGAATAATATATATTGTTAAACAACACATCTCAAGTCTGGTAGTTTGATGCGACTCCTGATACCCCCCCCCCCAAAAAAAAAAATTCCTAGATTTTGGCAAAGATGAAGATATCAAATATCTGAAATATATTATTATACTTGAATATATAATTATTTTCAAATAAATTTGAAATATTTATCCAGGCTGAATATCAAATTTATGCTAGCAATTATTGGAATCAATAGATAAAAATGACTAAAATATGTACAATATATATTCTAAAAAAAAAAAAAAAAACATGTAGCAAACTTCAAAAACAATAAGATGAAGTTCCAAAAATATAAGAATCTGAGGAGGTTGCAATTTTCGTTCTAGAAAACTACTTACATTATAGCTAAATTATATATTTTAGTAATTTTATAAAGAACTCATGAAATTTACTATAATCAATATGGCTATTTTTTTCCTTATTGCTACAAAAGATCAGCTTTTCACTCCTAAATTGTAACATGTTTTCTGAACATACCTTTTTTCTTCATATTACTACAAATATTTAAAATAATTTGTATCAATTTAAAATTATTTTAAAATCTACTATCTACAGAAAAAGTTTTATACAAATATTTAAAATTGATCCATTAAAAATTATTGAATATCTGAAATAGATGCAAGATACATGTTAATACAAAACTAAACAAAAACTATTAAGAAAAACAATGTTAACAGTTGATATTTCTACTCTTCAGAAACATTCCAATAATTGAAATTTGAATTTGCAAATCATTTTAAAATATTGTGAAGATGATTTAGATTTGATTGAAATCAATAAAAAAAATAACTAACATTCTATTAAAAATTGGAAGGCAGATGATACAAAAAATGCAGCAAATTACCAATAAATTTTCTACAAAGATATGGACAAGTATGAAGAAAAAAAAATATGAAATTTTTTTCAAATGATCCAATAAGAAAAATTGAATAACTAGAGTTTTGTAAAATGATACAAAAAAAAAAAAAAAAAGAAGAAGATAACAATGACATAAAAAAAAACAATTGCCAATTGGCAAGAAAAATTGTTTCTCCAGTATAAAGAGATGGAAATATTATAAAAAAAAGAGAGAACATCATGAAATCATGGAAGACTTGTATAAAATTATATAGTAATAAAGAATTGAAAGGATAGCCTACAGTTATTATATCTGAATTACATATCATATTAAAAATTAAGAATTGAGATATACAATTAAATCTATGAAGTTGTTATAAACTCAGAAAATGAAGTTATTATTGACATTTAAAAGAAACATGAAAAAAAAAAATTGTTGGCAAAGTAGTAATAATATTTAAGAAAAGCAATAAACAAAATATAAGAAATTGCAAGTCTTTTATCCATTCTATACAAAATTTACCAAGATAATTACAACTTATCTATAGTAAACCTTGGATTCAAACCAACAACAACAAAAAACTGGATTTAAGTAGGGTTTTTTTTTTTTTGCCATATTCAAGCATTGACAGAAGTTATAACAATTTTGGAACAATAAATATGTGCTGCCATTACATACTGGATTTGTAGATTATGAAATAGAATTTGAGTCTATAAATATTTCTACAAAGAATAAAGCATTGGATCATCAACATATAGACCCAGATAATTGTCATATTCTGAAGAATATTTACCAAAATATAACTGTAATGATTAGATTATATGGTGATACTAAAAAGATTAATATTGATAAGAGTGTGTAATGGAATGATCCAATATCTTCAAAACTTTTTATAATAGTTATATATGAAGTATTTACAGATTAAAATAGAAAGCTAAGGAAATAAAAATATATGGAGATTATTTAAAAAGTCATCTTCAGAAACGGTCCACGAGTGAGTTGACATAAATTAAAAAAGTAAAAGAAAAATGCTAAAAAAAAAAAGACACAATCAATTTTCACAAAAGAAAATTTAAGATTGATAATTTTAGAAATTATAAATAACTACAACTAGTTTGGTTAGATTATTAATACAAATGAAAAGCATAATTGACTAAATTAATCAGAAAATATGAATAGAGGGTTTTTGATAAAAAAAACGATTAGAAGGAAATATATTCATGTCTTTGAAAATAAATTTTTTTAATGAATGTACTTTATCAGTTCTTATATATGGAACCCTTAACAAAAAAACAGTAGAAACTTCAGGTTACTCAACAAAGTATGGAGATATGTATTTTATGATTCATAACAAAAGATCAAAAGCCAATTACATGTGTGTAAATGGCTATCACTGACATCACTGAAAAAATTTAAGACAAAATAGAGTTGGGCTGGTCATATTATTAGAGGAAATGGTAATAGACGGGCAATGAAAGTTGTAAATTGAATCCTAAGAGATTACATAAGATAAATGGATGAAATAAAATAGTTTGTGGTGTGAGTGGAGAATCAAAAGTCTGCCACTAAATTGGAATAAAATTTTTCTGCAGTAAATCGGTCGTGGTTGAAAATAATTGAATAGTCTATTTAGGTTCGAGCAACGGGGAAATGTCTAAGCAAAGGGGTGCTCCATGAGCGCCAGCTACCATATCATACAGGGTACGATATGGCCTGTGTTCTTGAATAACAAACTGTTGGAAAGTCGATCACAGATCACAGTTACAAATGAAGAAATAATGATAGTGGTAACAACTCCAAACCAATGTCAAAAAAATATGCAATTCTTACAATCCTGATTATTATCCGATGACATACATTTCAACAGCCTGTGATCAAAGAACATTTATCTTATGTAAATTATTTCACAGGTTGTAAAATGTGTTCGCAGAGGGGTTAATGACATTCCAGAAGAAAGCAGTTTCACTCATAAATTAGTTATTAGTTTTATTATATAATCAATACTGCACAATTGTTTTATTTCACACTTTAATTTTTTTTAAATTATTAAGATAAATTTAAATGCTGTTTCAAAACAATTAACAAGTGGGCGAAAACCTTCCACCCATTTTTCCAACATGGATTAGTCCAAGATGAAAGACACAATACGAAATGGATGGCAGGTAGTTATTAAATATCTAAGAAAAAATCATAAGAAATTTGGGAGGGGAGAGGAAAAATCGTCCATTTGGCAAAGTATTATCCGAATAATAATTTAACCATTATTAAAAATTATATATATAATTTCAATAAATGATTTCACCCCCCCCCCCTTTTCACCAGCTTCTTTTGTCAATCTCATTCTGTCAGGAAAAACATCTTAAGGATGGCTATGAAAAAATAATCATCTAGAAACGTCTTAAAATTAATTAACCTCGGACTCATTCAAAAAATACTATCTTACCTCCACTTGGGCGGCCATGGTGGGGAATTAGTGCAGGGAAGACGATCGTCCTAACAGTAAAGAGAGCAATGGAAATATCTACTCAGTTGCTCATCCCTAATGGCAGAACCAATCAAAATCCAGCTAGCATGGCACTGTCAGCATACCACCAATTACCGAGAAGGCACCGCAGAGAGCACTAATGGCGGAGGAGCATTACCATGACATTTAAATAACAAATTCACGGCAGATAATTGTTTTATTACAATATATAATTTATGTTGATGGAAAATATAAAAAAAAATAGCGAATTCGTAAACATGAAAGTCAATTAAAATAACTCTAGCACGCCTACAATCGAGAGCGTTTATCATCTGTCGACAAGAAGATAAATTACAGGCATCTCATGGGAAACAACTGCGCGCGCGTGTCCATAAATCATTCACATCTTTTCAGTTATATACAATGACTTGTCAATATGGTATAAACAGTAAAAGCACCTGCTATCACGTGGCAACTGTTGTATATTTATTATTAGATTTATAAAACGATTCAAATATATGGGCATCCGTAATTATTGATACTTTATTTTTGCGACATAGATTACTATTTAAAAAAATATATATAAACAAAATTTCCTAGTATAGCATGCCACATAAAAAGGCAAATTCAAAATCCAGGATCAAAGTTCAACATATTGCTGAACATTTTAAAATCCGAATAATGTGAATTATAACATGAGAGTATCCAGATGAAATAATCACCTACCATGCCAACAAATGTCCACACATCTCGAATTTGGCATTTGACAAGCAAATCAATTAAGATAGATAGACTACAGTGAACTGAAGAAAAGTACAAAAACGATATTGACAAATATCCAAAACAATTTGCTCCACATAATCCAATCTACAGAAACATTATAGGTATAAACCAATTCAAAATCCACGCTAGTGAAATGTAACTTACTATAACAATTTACTAGCCTCAATTCTTCATGCTATCTCATATTGCTGACCCACTTGATCACACACACGTTGAAAAGATAAATAATCACCAATATACGTATATCATGCTAAACCTTCAATCATCATCAGTTGGTCCAGATTACTATCTCCACACACATATACAATCAGTGCTCAGTTTTATATTAAGATAGCCAAGCTTATATAATACTCAATTGTCCAAACCCTTCACTACTTTTACATTGCTTTATTTGCCATCATTTTATTGTCCAAACACTTCACTACTTTTACATTGCTTTATTTGCCATCATTTTCTACAGTTTAGTTTCGATTGCTAGAACATTATATTTCCTAATCTCAACTGCTACCTAATATTATTTAATTTAATCACCAATGTCCATCTTTTATTCAAATAATCCACTGCTTTTTTACTTTCCTTCTCTTTAACATAATCTATCAAATTCTTAATATGCTCTATGTATCCACTCATATATCTATATCAATGTTTCTTCTTTTCCGAGCTCTATTTCCAGTATTCCTTTATCTTCTTCAAGAAGTATAATAACTACTCCGTTTTTTATAACAATTCTTTATTTTTATAAAAAAAAACAGATTAATTAATTAAGGCAATGCAAAAAAGAAAAAGTTAAGATTAAGTATAATAACTACCCTTTCCTATTGCATTATCAAATGTATACCATATAATTAATATTCAATTGTCCAAACACTTTACTACTTTTACAATGCTTTATTTTCCACCCTTTTCTACAGTTTACAGTTTCGATTGCTCCAACAATCTGTTTCAGAACATTATATCTCCCAATCTCAACTGTTATGGACATTGGTGATTAAATAAAATAATATTAAAGGTAACAGTTGAGATTAGAGGGCAATCGAACTGTAAAAAAGGGTGGAAAATAAAGCATTGTAAAAGTAGTAAAGTGTTTGGACAATTGAGTATATTATATGGTATACATTTGGCAATGCAATAGGAAAAAGTAGTTATTATACTTCTTGAAGAAGGTAAAGGAATACTGGAAACAGAGCTTGGATAAGTAGAAAGAAACATTGATACAGATATACCAGTGGATACATGGAGCATATAAAAAATTTGATAGACTATGTTAAAGAGAAGGAAGGTAAAGAAGTAGCGGAGTATTTAAATAAAAGATGGAAATTGGTGATTGAATAAAATAATATTAGGTAACAGTTGAGATTAGGAGATATAATGTTCTGAAGAAGATTGCTGGTGCAATCGAAATGGTAAACTGTAGAAAAGGGTGGAAAATAAAGCATTGTAAAAGTAATAAAGTGTTTGGACAATTTGGCAATACAATAGGCAAGAGTAGTTATTATACTTTTTGGAGAAGATAGCCAAACTTCACACTTTAATGAACAGACTTCAAATTACTCGAACCCACAACTCTTCAGCTATCCATTTCATTAAAAATCTGATGATGGAAAAGTTCAAAGCCCACATTAGTGCCAAGGTTGTCATCCTACCCAAATTAACATTTAGTCATTCTGATCCCTCATGTACTGGAGAATAATCCATTTACATACATATGTGAGGGATGGAATTATTCTCCAATACATGAGGGGTCAGAATGACTAAACGTCAACATGGTTAGGATGACAATCTTGGCACTGTGGACTTTGAATATTCCATCATCAGATTTTCAATGAAATGGACGGCTGAACAGTTGTGGGATGGAGTAGTTTGAAGTCTGTCCATTAAAGTATAAAGTTTGGCTATCTTAATATAAAGCTGAGCACTGATTGCATATATGTGTGGAGATAGTAATCTGAATCAACTGATGATTGCTGGTTTAGCATGAAATATGTATATTGATGATTATTTATCTTTTCAACATGTGTGATCAGCAATATGAGATGGCATGGAGAGTTGAGGGTCGTGTGAAAGTCTGAGTTTGAATCCCTTATATATTACATTATACACGTGCAGGTGTGTGTAAGCATGTACAGTGTATTATAACAATTTACCAAAACTCTAATATGATGTCTATCCAAAATATGCTCATGCAACTTGAACAGTGATTACCAACTTTGAGGCAAATTTTCAGACTAAGATAGGGAAATAATTTTAAAACTATTCCAATTATGAATGCGTTATAATAATTATTATAAATATTTAAGGCATGGGTAATTTTTTAAAACCACTTAATTGCTTTTACAAATTTACATACTCATCCATAAGCATAAGATTAAAAAGGAGAAGTATATGCGTATGTTTAGAGCTTATCTGTATATAAGCCAACCTCTGCTCACTGCACTGAAATCAACAACTCATGAGTACAGTACACTTACAGCATTATTAAGTCCAATTCTGCCACTAAAACAATAGATTTCACAGTCATTAATTACATGGTTCATAGTTAGTTTGTTCATGTATATATAATTTAGTGACTGTTAAATTTATAAAGCAAATGAGTATAATAACTATGGATAGTCCTAAATCTGTTGATGAGACTCCTCCAATTGTGTCTAGGAAGATCAAATACAATGAGTTGTTGGATCTGGGAAAAAAATTTTTATTAGTGTTTACACTCGTTACTTAATTTCATAAAACATATTTGTGTAGAGTGCACTGGAAGCCAAATAAGATGATATTTGTGAGAAAATATATTGATTGGGCTAACTATCATCCAATGTCATTTTCAAAAGATAATAAATTGTAAGATTTATTCAGAATTATGCATACATATGAAAATCACTCTTTACTATTGATAAATAAAAAAAGAAAAATGGTCAGGAATGAAGCGACTCTTACATTATAATTCTGTGAATTTATCAGGTACTTACAATAAGATCCAGAATTTTAAATAAATACGACCGAAATGCCCCAATCACTAGCTTGTGGAGCAGCAGAAATAATATATATTTTACTTTAAAACTATAATGATAATAAAAAGTAAGAATAAGCCACTGCCAGATTAACAATATACAGAAACATTTATTTTGCACATATATAAAATTCAGAATTATTTATTTTAGTCTAATGTTTTCTTTAGAATTTGATTTAATTTACATTTTAACTTTTTATTATAGAAGTTGGCACAGATGGATTAATTAATATCTTATTAGAGTGTCGAGTATGGATAGACTACATAGATTGCACTCGAAAAAGAAAATATTCTATATCCCTTATTTAACCCTAGGCCAAAAGTTCGCAGTTAAACTAACACCAATCTATCTGATATATCAATGTATTCAATGCAACATGAATATGACAGCACAATACCGTACTGTCAGAAATGTATATCTGAACAGCGTGGTTATCTAGAAGAAATGTCTCTCGTCCAGTACAGGAATACTTTGTCTGTCTGGTGAGAAGAACAATAAAAAAACTTCAAAGGAAGGGATTGCGGTCCTTTTTGCTGACTTACTATCCCATTCCATAGGCTAAAAGGGTGATACGAGGAGCAGGGAATGCCGTCTGCTTCCGATGGTCAATAAGAAATGGGACTACTTTCCCCAAGCGCGGCATATAATGTGATCCTGCACATAGCGGATCTTCATACTACATTTACTAATTACACCAATACATCCAACCCATTAACCCAATTTAACTGCGAAACATATAACCTAAGATTAAAGTAACATAACTTTACAAATCTATGCAGCCATCTTCACCCAACTTAAATTTAACATGATTTAAAAGTTTTAGCTTAATAAAAAAAAAAAAAAAATCATAACAAACGCTCAAAAGACAAAAAAAAAAAGTCAAGCATTGGTGTTGAGAGGTCAGCACAGCTGCCTTACAAGCAGTTGTCCCGGGTTAGCGAGTTCACTTCCTGGCCGATGCTATGACACATGGGGGGGGGGATGACAAAAAATAAGTTAATGGAAATGATTTAAAAATACATGTAATAAAAATAAGTATTAATAAATGATTTAGTTTGATCAGATAGAAATTCATATTTATATTAGAATATTGGAAAAAGTTTTATATTTAAAGTTCAAGAGTTATTTAGAGTTCTTACGGTTTAAAAGTCCATACTTTATATTTGCTTGTGATTTGGATTGCGTGTTGTTTCAAATTCCCATATCGTCCTGAGGAGACCGGTGTGCAGTTAGCTGTTCTGTTGCTATTCATCCGGAAGTCCTTTGCTCTAACTGGTATAGTTCTTTGCAGGACCCTGGTGTCCGCAATATAGGAAAATGACCCTTCATTTTTTCTTTTGGAAAAACTTAAGGGATTGAAAGTGCGTCTTTTCAATCTCTTCTCCTTCAACTCTTCCCGGAACTCAAAACTGAAACTAAAAACTGACTTTTATTTCCAATCTTTTTTCTTTTTATATCAAAATTCCGGATTAACTGAAAATGACATCATGATGATGATGATTCTTTCACTATGGTCCATTTCCTGAGGGATTTTATTGGTTATTCTGTTCTTGTTTTTATCTCCTATCTGACCTTTAATTATAAATTTTGAGATGCCCGAGGGCTAATTTACTTAGACTAATTAAAAATAATCATTTCCACTTTTTTTTAGCTGTTTACACAATAGAATTAAATTTTGTACATTCTTAAAGATATATTTTTATCCTTAAGTTTTTGCTGAAAATTTAGTTTTAAAATACTTTTTTTTTTTAATGTGTCATAGCATCGGCCGGGATGCAAACCCGCTAACCCAGGACAACTGCTTGCAAGCAGCTGTTCTGACCTCTTGACCATTTTCCATTTGAGCGTTTTATATATATACGAGTTTAGATGACTTTTAATTTTCTATTTTTAATTCTTAAAACAAGTTTTTATTTGCGAACTTTTATACTTTAAAAAAAGTTAATAATGTAACGGCATGTGTGCCCGGTACAATATATACAAATAGATATGTCCAATAGCAAGAACAGGCTAATGGGTGATGATGCTCACTAAATTCAATTATTCTTAGTGTAAACAAGCGTCAATTCATTTCGAGATAAGGCAAAACAACTGCCAGAGCTGAGCAGCTGGAAGTGACACCATACCTACTCACGAGGCAAGATGTCATGGGACAGCCAGAAATGGTAGGTAAACTTATAAGGACACCTGAAGTTCCTTTTGTAGTTGCGGTACTAGGCAGAGATATAACAGTGTATATATTGCAAATAATTTTATATTTTATATTAATAAATATTTATTAAACATATTGTACACATCAGGAAAATTTGGTGTAATTGAAAAAATAAAAAATTTCCACATAAGTTGAAGTTTTAAATGACCAAGGTGTTGCATCTGTAAGTCTTTAGATCTTTTGTCATTAATCTCAAAAAATGGACAGCTAATGTTATTAGCATGTCAAAAAATTTTAAAAAAATAACATGAAAGGTTATTCATTTAACAATAAAGATAATGTCTTTCCCCTGTAGATTGTTTAGATCTGTGAAATTAAAATATTGACAGCAAACAATATTAGCGCATCAATAAAAAATCAAATGTGAATGGTTACTCATTAATTATTTAGTAGTGAGAATTTTTTTTTTCTTTCACAGCAGAAAAAGAAAAATCAAAATGGCTAAAATTGGTTTATTATAAGAGTTCAACCTGGTCTATCCCGAAAATTGGCCAATCTACGAGGATCAAATGCTTTTCTATATGAAAACTAATAAAAGCAAAAAACCTGACTCAAAATTAGCCACATTGATCCCAGTCATTGGATCTCAGTCATATGAGATTCTACAAACATAGGCAACCCCGTGCTTCCAGCTGATCTTGATAAAAGCATCTGTTCTGACAAAAATTTTCTGCTCAAAATCCTTAAAAATAATGAAGAGATATTACTTCAATCTCTGTACCCAAGAGGAAGGAGAGAAAGCTAGAAATTTTGTTGTTAAAATAAGAAAATTAGCCCTAAAATACAAGTTTAAAGACTTCCTCAAAAAAGCTCTGAGAGATTGGATCATTTGTGGAATCAAAGACCACAATCTTAAAATAAAGCTGTTAATGGACATTGATATCACTTTTGACTCAGCTGTCTCTCAAGTGATTAGTGGCATCAACAGCAAGTCAAGTAAACCCATTAAAGAAAATGGACCAAAGCATTAAAATTGTTGATCAGAAAACTGCATCAAACAAATACCTAGCTGACGATAAAAAATGTACCTAAATAAATCAACAATAATGAGTAAAAAATGTTATAGATGTGATGAATCAAAGCACGCACATACTGAATATCCACACGAGTATTAGCACATAGATATTGCAAATATATCGATCACACAAAAGCTGCATGTTTTAAAAGAAAACATGCTAATGAATGAATCGAAGTCCATTCCAAAATGTCATAAAGGCAAGATAAAATCAAATTATACCAATGCCTGTATAAGCAATATGAGAGGCATTGACTCTGCTTTCAATTACAGATTTATTATTAATGATATGTCAGTAACGATGGAACTGGACATTGGGTCTGCAGTGTCCACTAAGTCAAAAAAGACATGGGCTATCATTAATAAGAAAAATAAATATCAGTTGCATACTAGCAGCAAAA
Source organism: Epiperipatus broadwayi (assembly GCA_028023455.1). Classification (NCBI taxonomy): domain Eukaryota; kingdom Metazoa; phylum Onychophora; class Udeonychophora; order Euonychophora; family Peripatidae; genus Epiperipatus; species Epiperipatus broadwayi. The sequence continues at coordinate 1,229,160 of JAQFVV010012444.1, read as the reverse complement.
CAATCACTTAATTATCAAGCCAATCAAATAGAACTTTTGGGTCAGACAATAATTAAAAGTTACTATGCCTAATAAAACTATATATCGGCTTCTGGTTGAGTCATCAAGTGAATATAACAAGGACTGGTTCAATCACTTAGATTTTGCAGTGACTAAAGTGAATCAGCTCACAAATGTAAGCAAACTGAAACATGATGACCCTGAAATGTTTGATAAAACACTGGATTTATACTTAAGGTACACAGTCTACTTAACATTAAAAAAAAATGTAAAACTGATAAGTTGTCATTGTAGATGACTGCCACTGGCCTTAAGAGCTAAAGCAGAAGATGAGCTTGAGAGGTGTCAAACTGCCACAAATATAAAAACAACTAAAATTGTAATGGGTAATAATATAATTATTTTAAATAAGTACAGTCACACAAAAAAACTGAGAAATATTTCATATAACACAATAAGAATATTAATCATTTGTATGTTATATGATGAGACAACAGTAGGTTCCTTCATTATTTCCAATATCCCAAACAAACCTTCTTTGTTCCTTTTCAATTTGTACTGGAAAGACAGAAGCTATATCACAAAACTTTTAAAATATTTCTTGCTCAGACCTGGATCTTACTGAGTCTCGATATGTACTGTATTCTCTCTGTTGAAAAAAAAAAACTGAATTCGTTTCTTTACGAAAGAATTATATGCCACCCCCTAGCCTATATAATTAATTGTGGAACTTTAATATCATATCTAGCTATATTCATCTTTTTTTACTGTTTAATATATTCAAACACCATTTGCTCAATGATGTTATATTAAAAATATAATGTTAATTATCTAAATTGTGTCTGGTGAACTACCAAAATGTATAGGGTTACTTGTATGGTATCTGCTACGTCCAGCTGATCTAAGAGGGTACTTCCCAAAAGTACAAATCATCATTAACCAGTTAATATTTAAATAAGCATTTATTTTATAGGCTATGTTTTATAAATTGTAATACATTAAAGATCAGCCTTTTCAAGCTATTGTGCATGCTCTTTCATTTATTATTAACACTCGTAAAAGCACATGCACAATAGCTTGAAAAGATTGATCTTTAATGTATTACAAGTTAATATTTAAATAATTTGATGAATTATCCTTAATAGCATTCTAACTACTTACATATTGTAACCAGTTGAATTACACAGCATATACTAATATAGTGTGTGTGCATAAATATATAAAGTTGAAAGGAAAAGTAGAAATAAACACAGACAAAAATTATAGTAGATATTTTCTACATTCATTGAAATATAAATAAATAATAACCCTGATTTAAAATATAGTTTTATAAATTAAACTTTTAAAAGGTCTGAATAATTATTATTATTATTATTATTATTATTATTATTATTATTATTATTATTATTATTATTATTATTATTATTATTATTCTGATTTTGAGATTTAAAAACAAGTATTGTATTTTTGAAATTTTAATTAATTAAACAAAATCTCTATCTATTAGAAATCCCCTAAGTGAAAACATGTATATCACACTTCAATAAAAATTTCAAGCTTGTTTTCAAAGGGATTAGAGAGATAATAAAAACTGTTTTCAATCAAGGTGTTGTTATCACCTCAGATGATATTATAAAAAGACTGATAAAAAAAATATCAGTTAGTCTGGATAGTGATTTTTGAAGAGAAGAGTCTGGGTAATAGTTTTTTGTAACAAGGTTCAGCTGAAAAGTTGGTTACAATATTTTGTTGCAGCAGTTGGTTTTAGCTGACCATAGACTTGACAGAATAGCAACTATGAATTGATATAGCTGAAGGCAGGACAGTAGATTCAGGAACCACTGTTTTCCTTGCAGAAGTTTGAATTCACTTGGAGGAAAAGGGTCAAGATTCTTTGTAATTCATAGCCTTAAACATGAAAAGGATAGTTGCTTGCCTGAAATCTATCAAACTCAGACAGTTCCTTGCCTGGAACAATCCTAGATAGGAGACCAACTGCAGATCAATATTTTACCTGAATTATATCCTTTTTCCTGATGATATTTGCCTGGATTCACAAAAAAATCAGCTTGCCCAAGAGGAACACCAGATGAATAAAATAGTTATACACATTCAGTTGTGTTTATATGCAGAGAAGCACAGATAAACATATATACAGTGAGTTATTTTGTTTTAATATTCCTTAAAACGAGTTTTAAAATTATGAAATAATAACGAAAGTTAAAACAGGGTAACTTTTGCTTGAGTTGAAATCTAACAGCATTATAAATAATAACGAAATTTTAAATGATTTCTTTGGTCTGAAATGACAGATATATAGAACCATTTTATTTTTCATTTATTAAAGAAAGAAAAAAAAGAGACATTTTATATTTAGAGACCTTGATAATTATCAACAAGTATTTGTCAAACAAAGATTGACTTTATTTAGTTTGAAAAGAAAAAAAAAAGAACTTATAAACTGCTAACTAATTGTAAATTATATCTATGTTTTGTTTATACACACGTATATGTGTGAAATTTAAGTATGTTTTCCAAATGGAATTAATTAGAAAAATATAATATTATTGTAACAAATTAAAATAGGGGAGACATTTTATATTTAGAGACCTTGATAATTATCAACAAGTATTTGTCAAACAAAGATTGACTTTATTTAGTTTGAAAAGGTAAAAAAAAAGAACTTATAAACTGCTAACTAATTGTAAATTATATCTATGTTTTGTTTATACACACGTATGTGTGTGAAATTTAAGTATGTTTTCCAAATGGAATTAATTAAAAAAATATAATATTATTGTAACAAATCAAAATAGGGCATATTAACAAAATTAGCTCGTCTAGATAGTGATTTTTGAAGAGAAGTCTGGATAATAATTTTTCTAAGAACAGTGAGCTGAAAAGTTGGTTACAATATTTTGTTGCAACTGGATAAAGTTTGCAGCAGTCGGTTTTAGCTGACTGTAGAGTTGGCAGTATATTCAGGGACTGCTAATATTTCTTTCTCAGGAGTTTGAATTCACTTGGAGAAAAATAACCCACTTCTTTGTGCTGAAATTCATAGCCTTAAATGTGGAGAGGACGGTTGTTTGCCTGAAATCTATCAAACCAAGACAGCTGCTTGCCTGGAACAATTCTAGACAGAAAGAGACCAACTACAAACCAAGATTTTACATGAATTACGTACTTTTACTTGATGATGACAACAAACCTGGATTATAATTTTCTAATGGACTAAAAGGACCAGCTTGCTGAATAAAATAATTATATATATGCTGACGTATCTAAAGGCAGAGAAGCACAGATAAACATATATAAAGCTGTGCTGAGTAAAGTTATATACAATACAAAAATTTCAAATAATTTCTTTAGTAAAATGACATTTTAGAAGTGATGTGTGAATTTGTACTTTTCATGTTTATGGTGGGTGTATAGTTGAGCAGGGCTGCTTCGAAGTATAGGTTCGGCACTGTCTACAACTAGATGTTGAGCTCCTAGAGTAGTCCAGAGGTGTATATTTAGGTCTCATGAATAGGTCGTGGTCTCATGAATAGACCTCATCTATAGCCCCTAAGACTCACAAGAGATGAGCAGAGCTGGCTCGATGCCTGATATTTTTTCTTGATACTACTCATCGTGGATGATTTGTCTAGGTACTTAGAAGGGACAGTACTTCAAAATGAGGTATTTTCTCGCAACATCATGGAGCAATGAATACTGATAATCCATGCTTGGCTGTCTACTTATCATGGCATGGGCAGCTGCAGTTCACGTATTCACTTTTCCTACCTTACCTTGGCTACTTCATCAGCATTAATTAATCAAGCAGAAAGACATTTTAAAATTTATATTTTTTTAATTCTATAAAACAATTTTATTTTATATTTATTACAAAAAAAAAAGACATTTTAAATCATTCAGAAATTTGACAGTATTTGTTTTTTTTTTTTTAAAAAAAAGGCTATATTCAACAAAAAGAATAATTGTGAAAATAACTTTTATTATTATAACAGATATATATATTTTATGTATATTCCAAATGGAATTTGTAATTGTAAAGATTAGTTATTTATTGTTTGCCAAAATTAAATTTAATCTGTGCGCACATGTATGTCAATGCTTGTCAAATAGAACATATATGCAAATTTTAATCATTGTGTTATTGAATATTAATTGTATATTATAAATCGCACATCTGTGCGCATATATATGTAAACCATAGTAATAATTTGAATAGTAATTACGTAAATTAATGTAATAATTTGAATTTTGTATAGTAATTTTGTAAGTCACAAATATGATAATTTTTTTATATTATATATTATTCAAAATCAGACAGATATATAAAACGATTTTATTTTTCGTTTATTAAAGAAAGAAAAAAAAGAGATTTTATATTTAGATCTTGATAATTAATTTAATCAACAAGTATTTGTCAAAAAAAATATTGACTTTATTTAGTTTGAAAAGAAAAAAAAAGGGGAACCTATAAACTGCTAACTAATTGTAAATTATATCTATGTTTTGTTTATACACAGGTATATGTGAAAACATGTATATCACACTTTAATAAAAATTTCAAGCTTGTTTTCAAAGTGATTAGAGAGATAAAAATAAAAATCTGTTTTCAATCAAGCGTTGTTATCACCTCAGATGATTTTACAAAATGACTGATAAAAAAAATATCAGTCAGTCTGAATAATGATTTTTGAAGAGAGCAGTCTGGATAATAATTTTTGTAAGAATGGTGAGCTGAAAAGTTGGTTACAATATTTTGTTGCAACTTGATGAAGTTTGCAGCAGTTGGTTTTAGCTGACTATAGAGTTGGCAGTCCAGTTACCATGAACTGATATAGCTGACGGCAGGACAGTATATTCAGGAACTGTAACTGTTTTCTTTTGCAGTTTTGAATTCACATGGAGAAAAATGACCCACTTCTTTGTGCTGAAATTCATAGCCTTAAATGTGGAGAGGACAGTTGCTTGCCTGAAATCTATCAAACCAAGACAGCTGCTTGCCTGGAACAATCCTAGACAGAAAGAGACCAACTACAAAGATTTTATATGAATTACATACATTTACCTGATGGTGACAACAAACCTGGATTATATTTTTCTAAGGAACCAAAAAAACCAGCTTGCTGAATAAATAATTATATATATGCTGCGGCTGCAGAAAAGAGTTTGCTATTAACTGAAAGGAGACCCTTTGATTCCTCTTGGAGGCCTTAAAGGAACCGAGCAGGGCAAATTCCTAATGTCCACTCCATACGTTCTTGTCGTTGCAGCTGTTATTATTATGTGATTATTCATATAGTATACGAACATGGATGGGCTGCTCAACAACACGCATTAGCCAGCGTGGTGAGTTTATTGGCTTTTTACCTCTGAGTTTAAGATCAAGAAACACCATGGTCTTTCTTCTCAGTGCCTGATAAGGCAGAATGAATGTTTGTGTAAATGATAAATATTTTTCCAATACATATATATACAATTATGACAAACAAAAATAAAGCATGGCCCTTATTCCCAGGAGGCTGTAAAGTCACCAACCAAGGCAGTGGTTGGTGGCCGAAGGCAGAGGGTGCTAAGAATCCCCTGATTGCAGACCCAGGCTGCCATTTGATGACGACTTTTTATTTAGGTACTTACAACTGCAGATCACTTTCAAGTGAAGGAAGATTGCAAGAATTAGAAGAACTCTCTTATAGTAAATGAGACATTATTGGACTTTGTGAAGTTAGAAGAAAAGGTGAAGAGATAATTGATTTAAAAAGTGGACATATACTCTATTATAAAGGCACAAATATTGGAAATACAAGTAGAGTAGGATTCATTATAAATAAAAAGTGGAAGAACAATATTGTGGAGATTGATGGTGTATCAGACAGAGTGGCAAGATTAGTTATACAACTTAATAGCAGATATCAAATGCAGATAATTCAGGTTTATGCCCCAACAAGTTCTCATAGTGATGAAGTAGTAGAAGATTTTTATATGGATGTACAAAAGGCTTTTAATCAGAGTAAACGTTTTAAAATCATTATGGAAGACTTTAATGCTGGAATTGGTAAACAAATGAAAGATGAAAGTGCTATAGGTAATTTTGGTTATGGTAATAGAAATGAGAGAGGACATAGACTTGCGGAGTTTGCAGAAAAAGAAAACCTTTATATTATGAATTTTTTTGAGAAAAATGTTAAAAGGAAATGGACATGGAAGCATCCAAATGAAGTTACAGCAGAATTGGATTATATTTTGACTAATAGGAAATACATATGTCAAGATTGTAATGTTCTTAATAAATTTAACACAGGAAGTGATCATCGATTAGTAAGGTGTAAGATACATGTTAATGTGAAACTAGAGAGACAAAAATTATTAAGAAAAACATTTACAGTTGATATTCCTAATCTTCAGAAACATTCTAATGAATTTAAATTAGAACTTAGAAATCGGTTTCAAGTATTAGTAGATTTTGAGCATGATTCAGATTTGAATGAAATTAATATGAAAATAATTGATACACTTTTAAAAACTGCAACAAAGATAGCTGGTAGAAAAAAAGCAGCAATTGACCAAAAAAATTTCTACTGAGACTAGAGAATTTATGAAGAAAAGAAGGAATATGAAGATATACAAAAATGATGCATTAAAAAGAATTGAATATCTCGAATTTTGTAAAATGGTGTGGAAAAGAGTTGAAAATGATATAAGAAAGTATAATTGTGAACTAGCAAGGAAAGCTATAGAAGAAAATAAGTCTTAAGAATGTAAAACAACATTTTGGTATTGGTAGGAAATTTATATCTGCAATAAGAAAAAAAGATGGAATTGTTACTAAAAAGAGAGATGACATCATGAAATTGGTAGAAGATTTTTATCAAGAATTATATAGTAATAAAGAATAAGTACCTCCTATATCTATTACATCTTCCGAATTGCCCAGAATTTTAAATGAAGAAGTGAGACACGCAATGAAATGTATGAAGAAGGGAAAGGCTCCAGGTAAAGATGGAATTATAATTGATATATTAAAAGAAGCAGGTGAAGAAATAGATAAAATTTTAGCAAAGTTATATACCAAATGTCTAAATGATAAAGATGTACCGGATGATTGGAAGAATGCAGTAATAATATTAATATTTAAAAAAGGTGATAAAGAAGATATTAGAAATTACAGACCTATCAGCCTTTTATCAGTTTTATATAAAAATTTTTACCAAGATAATTACAACTCGTCTACAGAGAACATTGAATTTCCACCAACCAAGAGAACAAGCTGGATTTAAAAGTGGTTTTAGTACAGTAGATCATATCCAGGTGTTGAGAGGAGTTATAGAAAGGACAAATGAATATGAGTTGTCATTATGTTTTGGATTTGGAGATTATGAAAAGGCATTTGATTCTATAAACATTTCTTCAGTGATTAAAGCATTGGATCATCAAGGTATAGATCCAGGATATTGTCATATTTTGAAGAATATTTATAAAAATGCAATAGCAACAATTAGATTACATAATGATACTGGGAAAGTCAACATTGAGAAAGGTGTAAGACAAGGTGACTCCATATCTCCAAAACTTTTTACAGCAGTGCTGCAAGAAGTATTTTGTGGATTAAAATGGGAAACTAAAGGAGTGAAAGTAAATGGAGATTATTTAAGTCATTTAGATTTCGCAGTTGTTTTTGCAAATAATGCTTCAGAGCTGCAGGATATGTTGCAGGAATTATCAGATGAAAGTAGGACTAAAGATAAATGTTAAAAAGACTAAAGTAATGTTTAATCGATTTGCTCAAAATATGAAAATAAAGATTGATTATGATGAATTAGAAGAAGTTAACACTTACAAATACCTTGGTCAGATTATTAATACAGATGGAAACATAATGGAAGAAATTAATCATAGAATTAAGCTTGGTTGGAGTGCTTTTGGTAGAAATAACTTGATAATAAAAGGAAATATGCCTATGTGTTTGAAAAGAAAGGTTTTTAACAAATGTGTTTTACCAGTTCTTACTTATGGATCTGAGACTTGGACACTTAATACAAGAGCAATACAGAGACTTCAGACCACTCAAAGAAGTATGGAGAGATGTATGTTGGGAGTAACAAGAAGAGATCGAAAACGCAATGTATGGGTAAGAGAACAAACAGGTGTTACTGACATCATTGAAAAAATTAAAGATTGAAGTGGAGTTGGGCTGGACATATTGCTAGAAGAAATGATAATAGATGGACAATTGAAATTTTAAACTGGATTCCAAGAGATTGTAAAAGACCCAGAAAGAGACCACATGTGAGATGGATGGATGAAATAAGAAAGTGTGCAGGGGTGATGTGGAGAAGAGAAGCTGAAGATCGGAGAAGATGGATTAAACTTGGAGAGACCTTCATCTTGCAGTGGATTGATAACGGTTGATAATGCTGACGATGATCAAAAGGCAGAGGAGTACAGATAAACTTGTATATAAAAGTGAGTTGTTTTTAAATAATTCATTTGGAAGAAATTTTAAATCTATATTTTAAAATTCAAAGACATTTATAATTAGTTAAGGCGTAATCTAATAAAAAGCTTTCTAACCTCTCAAAAATTGCCTATACTTTTTTTAAAAAAAAGAATAAAAGAAAGCTGTAATAGAATTTGATAAATTGATTTTTTTAAAATATTGATTAAATATGTGAATTTTATGTAGATTCAAAATGGATTAATTATAAAATTTATTATTTGACAAAATTAAATTTGTTAATAATCTGTACAATTATATATACGTGTTTTAGTAAAACTAGAATAAGGATCTGTATTATTTAAAATATAATTTAAAAGTTTAATCATGTATTATTGTAGGACAAGTCAAATATGTTCAGAAATTACCCATATTGTCAATCATAACACATGTAAAATTTAAACATTTTTTAATTATTATTTTATGTTTAATTGAAATGTTTTCATTATATATTATAAAAGGTATGTCTGTGTACGGATATATGTATGCGTTTATAGATACCCATGAAGAAGTAATGCAATTAATGTGATAACTTGAATTTTGTAGTAATATTGTAAATTACAGTGTAAAATGACTTTTATTATTGTTTATTATTCAAAATCAGATCTTAAATATCATTTATTTTTTTGTTAATAACCAAACTTGTATTTAATTGTTTAAAATTGCATTGCATCATCTCTTGGTCAGATACAGTAATAGAGCTTATGTTCTCTGAGCTAGATTCACGCATGGGATGAATTTATGAATGGGAATGTGTATTTAGTGCTTTTGGGCAACTAGAGATGATCAATCATCATCCTGGTTGGCACAAAAGAGAATACTCTTTAAAGCCCATATTTTATTGTAATTTAGTCTTATTACAAGTTAAGTTTATAATTGGCCAGTACATTAATGGTACTTAAGTGGCCTGAGCATTGATGATGATCAGCATGTTTTAAATATCCCAGCATTATTGTTTAGATTTTCTGCTTATGTATTCTAATGGATTAGCACTTAAGTTGTGCCTCCAAATTAATGTTTAAATAATTGCCGAGGGTGGCAAAGGCTACAGAAGACCTATTTCCAATCCAGCCATAAGGTTGACTGTTGATTTTATTCTGATTTATTGTATTGATTTTTTAATTGTTGACCAGTCATGATGATGAACGGTCTATTTGAGTATTACGTATACTTACTTGTATTTTATAATGCTGGTTGATCTATGAATGATCTCTCAGAGTTTTTTGATCTCATGTCTTTCTTTAAATATATCTTATATATACTTTTATAAATTATTGATTTTGCATTAATCTGGGAGTGATGATGATTTGCCATCACTCCAGGTTAACTCCACTTTTTTCCTACTACCCCCTTCACGTTACAATATATACAATCACTTAACATAATAAATCCAGAAGGCATACATAATAATTTAGATCAATACGACCTATAAAAAGCCTAGCTGACAGCTTTCACGTTGGGAGGTTAGCTCTATGCACTTGAAGCATTGTGCCATGGGAGACAATCTGCTCCAATATATATGTCCATGTGCACAGGTGAAACTCCAAGAATGAAGTGTTCTTCATCAAATTTATACCGAGTCATTCATTGTTTTAATCCCTTCTGTTCATTGGTTCATACTACTGTTCATCCACTCAGGTGAATCTTTATTTTAATCTCCATAGAAGAATTTACATTGTTATCTTATAAAGGAAACCTAACTCTAATCTCTTTGTTTTATTTCATTAATGATGTATTCTACTCTCATTAATTAGATTGGTATTCATTTTAGAAAGTAATCTTTTTCTAATCTTAAAAGTTATACATCTTTTACTTACTATTTTAAAAGAATGTCTTTTAAAATAAATTAAACTTATACCTATTTATGTATGTGCACACACATACATATCATTACTTCCCCCAAGTTATGAGACGAGGTTTAAATTTCGGAAATTATTACAAGTTATTTAAGATATGTTTTTTTTAAATCTTCCTTTTAGCATGCTGTTTTCAATTGTTTCAACTCACTAGGTGCATTCTCAGGAAATGTAGTTGTTTGAAAATCACAATGTTTATTTTTATTTTTCATGTTGTGACACGACAACTTTCTTTCTTCCCCTACTAACTGAATTTTAGTTATTAGAATCGTCGTCGAGGGCGCCACCAAGGATTTCTCTCTTGGAACCTGGTCACGTAACTTTACATAAACCTGGTCTTTATTTATTTTCGAACGACGATTCACTGATTATAAACTTTGATTATAATCTCACAGGGGTTTTCCTTTAAGAACACTAACTAATTATTATAAATAATTCAAGAATTCAAGAATACGTTGGACAAAAAAACTTTTAATTTCTTTTACTACTATTTATTATTAATAACCTTATAATTCTATCTGATCCAGAAAGAACTGACTTACAATTTCTGATTTTCCCTCTGTTTACTTTCTAATTATGCTTCCCAAATATTTACCATAGATTTACTCGCGCCTACACCAATACTGCGAATTCTAGCAGACGTGTATATAAGACGACTTATAGTATTTTTAATCTTCCCTGAAGTTTATTTTTAAACTCCACTTTCTTTGGTAAATAAATAAATTGCAAAAATCTTACAATGAACGTATAAGTGTCTTTCGTTTTCTTATACTTTCAATTCTTTCCTTATTTTCTACTAACAAACGAGTAATGCCCCAAGGTTCTCTGTTACTTGGCGACGCACTTTTATACCCCCACCCTGTTGTTACTCTCTAGATCGAATAGATATTAAATAATTTAAAATACAGTTATTCCAATATTTCAAAAAATATTGAACGAAAATTAACATTAATAGATTGCAATATTAAACAAATTTATTTTCCCCCCTCTATTGTTGAAACATTCGTAATAAACATAATAAATGAAAATTAAATTAAAGATAAAGTTCTATTACGCTTTACTTAGAGTTCTCATTAATTAAAAGTTTATAATTACCCTGATCGATCAGAGCGGAGTGGCCTGATTTTCATAGGTTTTACATTCCATTGGTCGTGCCTTTGTCCTTGTACATGCGAATTCCATGAGTGTTCCTTTAGTTGTCCGGCTAGCAATATCCGTTTCTTCCATTCCATAACTCTCTCGATAGCTTCATTCAGATGGAGTGGCGGTCAATTCCCCAAAGGGGAAGGTTGTGATAACTTTAGCCGCTATACATTTGACAAGAGTCCGTAAAATTAAATTTCAATAATAATTTTTATTGTTCGAAACACAGCTGCTTTCTTTATTGTCCTTGCTGGTCTCTAAAGTCAAGTCAACTGATCTAACTCCTAAAAGCGATCTTATCTCCACTCTTTCTTATCTTTTTTTTTTAATTAGCGTAATAGCAATTACTAACCAAATATTTTTACTTTGTGAAAGTTTCAACAATAGAGTATAATTACTACCAAGAATCTAATTTTGTTTTCTTTTCCCCACCCTTTTATCTCTCGAATTTTTCTCCCTTTTAATTAAACACATTTAACTTTTTTTTTTTTTTTTAATAAATTATATTCAATTTTATTTGTTTATTTCAAAATAAAAGTTCAAAATTTCTACCCTTTCCATTAAATCAAAACCATTTGTTAATTAATTCTTTTTTTCATTTTACAAACTATTTAACTTCAAAATATTTATGACAAATTATAAATATGTGAGCTTATATATATATGAGCTGACTTAAAATATCAGCTCAATGTCTATGCTAATATCTGGTCACCAGACTTGATTCTAAGCGCTAGAGCACTTTACTATATGCTGCCTATCCTTGACTGATATCAGTGTACAATTGCCGTTTATAATGCAACTTTTGCGCACCGACAGTTGCTTCTGGGCATTCTACCTGTTCTTTGTGAAGGAAACTGAGACGTTGCTTTAGCCAGCCTTCTCTAATCTGCTTCATAATCTATTGGTAGCCGTTGCCTTCGACTGTCCAACGAGCTATCATTGTATGTTTTATTCTTGATTTCAGTTTGCCTTTGTACTTCATTTCCTTATGTTTCTGGTCATTATGGACCTTCTCTGACCTGATTTTGTTAACTACTGGCTGCTGAAAAGGTTTTTTCTCTCTGGATATATCTATTTTACCCAAACTAATCTTAATACTTCAGAAAGTTTTTTCTGTCAGGGCTAATAATTTTTCTAGTTTTTTCTGTCAGGCAGGGCTAATAATTTTTTTAGAAATTATTTTTAGTCCCATTTCACTGAAACAGTCTTGTCCTAATGGATTGATAGGGGCATATACTACATATAGTGGTAGTACATTATTTTTGCCCTGACTTTCACTTATTGGTGCTTCGACTACGCCCTTTACTCTAATGGCGTTACCATTCAAATTTTAACACCTTTAGGTCAGTTTTTGAATAATGGGTCTTTTCCTACATTTGGAAGTAACAATATACCAATAGCAGACTGATACAATTCGCCGCTACCATTGTCCACTGCCATAGATATGGGCTGATCACACAGCTTTGTCATCATCGGTGGCCATTTTTTAATATTGATATGCTGAATTGTCTGACCCTGATGTGAATGTTTATAACTTTTACTTTCCATGTGCCCTCTTTTTTTTTACAAATATTGCAGTGTTCTCATTTGTGAAAACAATAGCTGGTTTGTGGCCCTTCCCACAGTAAAAACATATAAACGCATTTTCACTGTTAGCATTATTTTCGTTACTTTTCGACCATTTTTCCTTTATGATAATTTTACAAACAATTGCTTGCAATTTGCTATTTATCTTGAACTCGGTGAATTTTTGAGATTGCTCAAGCATTAGTTCATAAGCTATCCCATGTTTATAGCCTCTATTATTAGCGAAAACTATCGTTCAGCAAGGCTTTACCTAGGAAAGAGCCATATGCACATTTTTTTGCTAGATTACGAAGAGCACTATCATAATTTTTTATACCTTGGTTCCGAGCTCAGAATTGCAGTCTAGCAACATGCCTTGAGAGTTGTGGGTTAAAGTGGTTTGACAAATGCTCTTTATCCTGATCGTAGATACAATCTTCAGGAGTTGGAGGTTCAATGAGCCTGTTGACTATCTCAATAACTCCTTTCCCAGCAAAGCATAATAATGAAGCAATCTTATACTTATTACTTTTACTTTATTAATGAATAAGTATTTTTCTAAATGTATAGGCCAACTACTTGCTCATTGATGTCAATTCACCGATTGTTATTTGCATTGCTTAGTCTTTTACCGAAATTTAACTGTTATTATACTTAATGGTTCAAATCAAGATTGTGACTGCACTAATTGCTATGTCTAGATGATCTAAGAGGGCATTTCCCAAAAGTACAAATCACCATTAAACAGTTAATAGTTAGAAAATTTGATGAACGATCCTTAGTAGCATTTTAACTACTTACATATAATCTTTTACTTAAGGTCCAAAGGCATACATAAATAATAATTTAGATCAATATGACCTGTAAGAGTCCTAGTTGAGTGTTCTCAAATTAGGATGACAGCTCTCCGCACTTGAAGTCACTGTGCCATGGGGGACGATTTGCTCCAGTAATATATGTCCGTGTGCACAGGTGAAGATCCAAGAATGAAGTGTTCTTCTTCATCAAATTCATACGGAGGCATTCAGTGTTTTAATCCCTGCAGTTGACTGGCTTGAATTCCTTTGTTTTATTTCATTAATATATTCTACGTTCATTAATTAGACTGGTATTCATTTTAAAAAATAATCTTTTTCTAATCTTAAAGTTATAAATCTTTTACTATTTTAAAAGAATTAGTATATATAGAAGGCGTGACACATGAAGCCAGCTCAAGAAAAAGTTCAAAGTAATGTAAGAAAAATGTTAAAAGATTACATTTCAATTATTCTAGGACTCAAAATTAAGTTACAATCTTGTAGCAGACTGTCTTATTTTGTGTATTAAGTGTCCAAAATTGATTAAGTGTAACGGGGAAAGTTTTATAATCTTCCCAAGATGGATACAGACTGTTAAAGTCAGAATAAGCAAGCATTCAGTAATATTAAACTTAATGACATATTGAGAAGTGATCAAATAATTCCGGAAGTATTTAAACAACCTAAACCAGTTAAAAATAGTTCAGAAAGTTGTTTAGAGGTGAAAAAACCAAAGAAAGTTAAAAAAAAAAAAAAGAAATTTGAGGGAAATAAAAAACTGTTCTAAAGGAAAATCCAAATGGTATCAAAAATACAGTAGATATTTGGCTAAAAATCAATGAAAACATTGAGATACAGCAAATTGAAAGTTGATACAATGAAACATAAGCTAAATCCTAATGATACTGTCAGGTTTCATGAAAATCTGTCAGAAAATAAAGTTGGGGGAGGGGGACTACTAAAATCTAAAATGATAAAAATGAAAAATCACGGTAATTTTGTCACAGAAGAAGGCACTATTCCCCAAATTCATGATATATAAAATGGCATAGGAGAGAGTTTTTCCAGATAGTTGGAGTAATACAAGAGTAAGATTATTTAAAGGAAAGGATAAAGATAATAGAAAGTTAAATTATTATAGATTGATAGCGGTAACATCAGTTTTATATAAAGTTTTCTCATATATGGTGGCTGGAAGAATTTTAAAATGGATGGAAGAGAATAATATAGTGGGGGAAATGCAAGGAGGTTTTAGGTCAGACAGGCACATGGGGGAGAGTTTATTTGTAGTTACACAACTTATGGATATGAATAGGAATTCAGATAGTTCGTTATATATGAGTTTTACAGATATAGAGAAGGCATATGATAGAGTAAATAGAAATAGATTATGGGTAAGTTTAGCAAATTTGGGAATGGATGAAGCTTTAGTACATATTACTAAGAAATTATATGCAAATAATTACTATACTTACCAAGTAAGGGATATAGAATCAGTTAAAGTTAAAAATGGGGTGGGATTAAGGCAAGGATGCCCCATGTCACCTATTTTGTTTTTGTTATATTTGAGTAAAATGGAGAAAGCAATAGAAAAACTAGGAAGAGGGATAGAGATACCATTAATGGGTGGCAAGGGAGTATATATTGTCGGGTCTTTTTTAAAAAGTGTGCAGAAAGAAGAGAAAATATGGAAGTTATGCTGAGAACATGTGCAAGTGTGGGTGAAAAGATGGAGATTAAATTTAGTGAAGAAAAATCAAATATAATGATGATTAATAATGGAGAAAGAGAAGATGTAGAATTTTTATTGGGGGATATAAAGTTAAGTGTGGTGAATATATATAGTTATTTGGGAATCATCTTAAGTAATCAGGAAAATTGCTTGGTTGATTGGGAGAAAAAATTGGTAAATGAAGCAAAGAAAAGAAAGGGTTTAGTAAAGAAATTAACAGTATTTTCACATAATAAATATGATGTAGCTAGAATTGTATAGAAGGAAGTTGTAGTAGCAGGGTTAACATATGGTAATGATGCGTTATGTGTTAGGAAAAGGGTATTATATTACTTAGAGAGAAAGTACAAAGGGAAGTAGGAAGACATACATTAAATGCAGAGATATGGACAGCAAAGGAGGCAATTCAAAGAGAAATGGGATATGAGAGATGCAAAAAGTAAAATGAAAATGTTTGGTAGGTTGCAGTTTATGGATAATAAAAGAATAGCCAAAATAGTATTTAATTGGGTTATGAGTAAAGAGCAGGCAACACGATGGGTGAGACAGGTAATGCGGTATGCAAAGGATTTGGATAAAAAATTTGTATCAGTATACTTGTGTAAAAGATGGGATAATTGGGTTAGGAGGATTATTGAGTGTTATAGTGGTAAGAAATGGGATAAAAGAATAGATGCATTAATAAGGAATAGGGAGTTGGAGAGATGGATAACTAGTATGGAGAGTAAAAAAGAGTTTAAATATATACAGAAGTAAATGGAACATGGGTGCGAGTTAATTTATGATAATTGTAAGAAAAGTAGCTTATTGTTTAAGGCACAAACAGGATCTTTAGCAACAAGAGGTTATACATATAAATGGAAAAATATGGGTGGTTTAGTCTGCAAATTGTGTAAGGAAGATATAAGATATATTAGGTATCTGTTGATTGAATGTAAATGCTTGAAAGCCGAAAGGGTACAGTGAAGTTATGGGAGAATAAATATGAGCAAAGTGATTGTACAGAAAGTGGGTTATTGGTGTTTATGCTGGGTTTGGGAAAAGATAAGGGGGATTTAGATATAAAGGCCATAGCATAGACAAAGATTATGTTGTGGAAATGGGATGGAGCAGATTATGGGAAAGCTTAGGGTGGGGAATGGAAGGTAAAGTGGCTAACAGGTTTCTTTGGGCATAGTTGCTGAGAGATTCCTGACTATATAGAAACAGAACTGGACCAAAACAAAGACAAATATCACCAAAGAGATTCTACATTGATCAATACAAGAATAAATACCGAAGGACAAACTAAAACAAGCTCAGGAAAGTACACAAACTAATTATCTAGACAAAATCATGACAATTAAAAGCCAAAGCTTGGAAAAAAATAGGCAAAAATTTACAAAAGCCCAGCAGTATCCAGTTGAACCTGCTCGTGAGAGCAATAATGCAGAACTAACACTTCCAACGTTTGCAGAAAAGTTAAAGAAGGATACAAAGACTTCTGAATGGCAAGGTTTCAATACCCCATATACCAATGGCTTTAAAATGAAGCAGGGAGTTACAGGCCTTGAGACAAAACTAGAGCTAGTGGTCAGAGGTCATGAAATCAATCTGAACAATGCAAAGCATGGGGAAACTAATCATGCTGGCTTCTCCCATAAGAATAAATTTGAGAATGGCTTAATATATCATAATGTTGAGTCAAGTAAAAACAATTTTGATCAGGATAGAAATAATTGAAATTCCAGGAGACTTTCAATCAGTCAACGATGAATTTAATAATAGAATTCCTCAGAAATTATTTAATTCCTTTCATAGCTTCCAGAATCAGTATATTTTAACATTGAGCACAAATAAAAAATGTGAACTTTTGAAATTTCCAATAGCTATTTGTCTTAATCAAGGACTTAAATATCATTGATTCAATAAGAAGGGTCTACTATCATCCTAACAAAAAATACGTCACACTAGAATTTGAGAACACTTTAGCCAAAGAAAGATTCAAAATATCTCAAATGTTTCTAGATGGAAAATATTTAGTGAAAATTGACCTGGAAAGACCAAGATTGATAACAGGTATGGTGCAGAATTGTCATGTGGCATTTGGAAAAGATGAATTGCAGGGACTATTAGTACAGTTTGGCTCTATTCAATGGTTCACTTTTCTAATGGAAAGAAGAGCAATGATTCGGCTGCCATCCAACAACGCAGAATTAATATTTACAATGAGGTTAACTAAAGGTATCAGTCCGCTGGATATACCATCTCTTCTTGAGCAGAATTTAATAAAAAAGTCCAATATACATAGTAATTTGAGGAATTCAACCTCAGTTCTATGGATATGAGGACACTGGCAATTTAATTAGGGCCTGCCCAAAAAGATTATGCACAGAATGTGGGAAAAGCTATAGTGGATTCCACAAATGTACAATAACATCAAGCAATGCTTCACTAATAAATCAACAATTAAAACTGGAATTACAAAAATCTCATTTAAAAGATAACAAAGTGAAACCAAATAAGTTACATTATAAGAAAAATCAAAAAAACCTTGCACAGTAGATGAGGATGGGACAAATGCAGAACTGACCAGCTTCGAATCAATACAATCTAAAGAGTCTGAAGGCACATTAGAAGAAATTGGTCAATTAAAAGAAGCTAACATGTTCAATGATTCTGAACTAAGTGAGAATGGTTCAACTCAAATGGGTAAAATGTCACAAGGTGCAAGTTTCAAAATGAAAAATCAGAATGGCTCTGGCTCACAAACTGATGAGCATAGTGTTTGGGGCTCAAACATTGAGCTGTGTGGTGAGCAAGAGGAGAAAACCGAGTCTCTCGAGGAAAAAGAGAAAAAGAAGACAGAAGAAGTTGGCTCAACACAAGTCAGGGGACGAGATGGAAACTGAATCAGAAGGTCAGATAGTCAATGACACAGAGGTAATGGAACATAATATTTTAGCTCATCCCATGATCTTCAAATGTATTGTTGAATCTAAGGAGGCATGTCTTTTTTGGAAGGAGTATGTATGAAGTGAGAGTGAAGTACGGCAGGTAATCTTGGAAGAAGCAGATAATCCAGAGAAAGAAATCGATAACATAGAAGAGCAATGGAGTGATGAGGTTCATAGTGACAGGTCTGGAAGCAGGCAAGGTGAAGTAGTGCAGGCTATCTCAGGAGAGTCTGATAATCCAGCAGAAGAACTTGATAACACAGAAGAGCAATGGAGCGATGAGGCTCATAGTGACAGTTCTGGAAGTGAGGAAGTAAATGGCTGTCCAAAGGAAATGTGGCAACAAATAAGCAATAGCCCTGTGTGTCATAAATGATGAAGAAATAAGCTCACAAGAGAAAAATTTTGAAGAAGACTCTGAACAGGAAAGCAATGGAAATTCAGAAATGGTTTAAAGTATGAATTCCATAGATGTGGTTTATACAAAGATATGGCAACATGGATGAAGTTCTAAGGATCTGTGAATTAAAGGACTTGGCAATTCAAAGACTCTTATGAATCAATGGAGAAGACTAGGGTTATTGGCTGTGGTATGATCTCAAGATTTCTTTAAACAAATGTATTTACATCATGTAGTGAGGTGATCAGTCACCTGCATTTTTTTTCCTTCATTAAAAAAAAAAAAAATCTATTTTAAATTTTTTTAATTTACTTAAACTTTTTCTCATTAAATTTATACCTATATATGTATGTGCATTTAAGCATACACATAGATATCAGTATCTAACTAAATCAGTATCTTACTTTACAACCAAGACTTTATTTATAATGAAATAGGCATGGATAACCTCAAATATCAACATGCAAGCAGTATATTTTCCATGTAAAACAAGGTCACTAATTGGAAACCAGACTTAATGTTATGCTTTATTCCTGGTTAATTTGATGACAAATAATCAAAAATGATTAAAGGATGTTTTACTGATTCTTCAACTAAAAAATGTTTCTTATACATCTAAATAAAAAAAGACATCATTTCCAAGTAATAACATAACATAAAATTACTTGGATATTTATTAAAAAAAACCAAATAGTTTATTGCTTAGGAAATACATAATAAGTTTAAATATCGAAAGTGATAGAGTTGCAGCTGTGTTTCATGGTCACTGAATTGCATAATTTAGTCCTCTATACTACAGAAAGTAATAACCTTTATATATAAAATGTATACAGTCCTCATCAGTGTAAACTATTCCTACTTTTCTTTTCCAGATCTCCCCTTTTTATATTCATAATTTCAAATCTTATAATAGCTTTTGTGGACAGGCAACTGAAAATGAAACAGATTCTTAATATTTAGAATGTCAAACAAGGAAAAATATTCCATTTAAATGACGGATCATAAATAAAACATCTGAATAATGTTTTGTTTCAACAACAACAAAAAAAAGTTCATCTCTGTCTCTATAATCTAATATTGGATCATTCCTCCCTAAAAGTCATCAGGTATGAGATGAAATTTAAAAAAAGCTGACTGGAAATAAGATACTGAATATTATGATAGAAATATTCCTAGAATCTTGTCCATCCCATTTTATTATAATAGATTTAACAAATTCATTACAAGAGTTTCCAAAGTGTCCATCCCTTAAGGATAGCAAAACAATTCATTCTAGGTCGGTCCCTGAAGGATAGCAAAACAATTCATTCTAGGTCAGAACAAAGCTAATGATGTATTTTATAATCCTTATTTGTCTACAAAGATTCAGAAATTATGGACAAACTATGCTATAAAATAAAGATAGAAAAAGATCATGGGTCAACATGAACTTCCCGAGTTCCATCTAAAAGACCTGACTTATAAAGATGTAGTGATTTAGAAATACCTCTAAAATAAATAGTGCTATTATTATCCATGAGATCTTATATATCAAGGTTTTTAAAACAAAAATTAGGGAAAAATCATAAATTTTTCATTCACAATGTTCTTCTAACCCCAAAAAGTAGATATTGATGAATATGATCTTAATTATTTCAAACCATAAAAGGCTAGCACAGCTAACAACGTAGACTTACAGACTTTTCAAAAAAATTTAGACCAAGATATCAAAGCATGGCTGTCAAAACCAAACTATAACATTATTTTAAGATTAAAGCAAAAACTTCAGTCTATGAAAAATCTTTCTAATGTTTTCATATCCTCTACTTCTTAAAAAACAATAATGCAGAAGGTAGTGTGTGTAGGGGGGGGGGGGTAGGATGTTACATTTTTGTATTTGCGATTATTATCATTTAAATGTAATCAAATTTCTAATGATAAGCATTTTCTCAACTAAGGTTATAATTGAGAGTGGATCAACAAAAGTAACAAAGAGTTTTAGTTTATTTTGAAAACATTTGTTAATGGAAGTAATTAAAGACAAAAATCCTGGCCTTATGTAAAGATAATTCTCAATTAATTCTTGTCCAGATTATTCTTTCAAAAAGAATCTAGGGAACACAATAATATCATATTTATTTTCTGACAATCAACAAGTAAAAACATTTTGATTGAATAATATTTCAACACACTGTGCTCAAGCACAATTGCTCTTAAAATTATTTTGCAACATGACAAAATGGTAATAAAACACAACATACACATTACTGATTATACATTTCAGATATTCCAGAAGAATACCAGGAAATCTCTTTTAACCTGAAACAATTACAACATTTTTATATAAAGCAGGGGTAGCTAAACTTTTAGACATTGGGAGCAACTTTTTTGGTGAAAGTGTACCTGAGGGCGACTACATTTCTTTCAGGGCTTCGAACCAGAAAACAGAAAAAAAAAATTTTTTTGCTGCAATAAAAACCTGAACAGAAAAAAATAACAGTTCAAAGTCCTGTTTTCTTTTTAAATCTTCTTGGGGATTATTTGATAGCTAGATGAAGTGTGTTTTAAAAAGTTCATAACTTCTGTGTTTTAAAGTCAGTTCATTAAAATCCTTATTTCTACAGGACAAATTATTTTCATTTCTCCTCAGGAAAATGACAATTAAATATTCCTAATAATTTTAGCTCTAGTGTTACATAAAAATAATTTAATTCTTTTCAGCTTCTTCCAATCTGGGTTTATTTTAGATCGACAGTAACAACAGGTGTTATTTTAAATTTATCTATTTTTAAATGAGAATAATTTTGAATTTTTACTTTTTTTATTTTTTATATTCAAATCAGCTTTGAATTTATCACTATAATTTGTCAATGTCCACATCAGCTTCGTGGTTGACTCCCAGAGACCATGCAGTTGATGTCTTGGCCACACCTGACATAAAGTAATCACTTTAGTCAGTGTCCAATACTATCCATGAAAAAAATGTTATTTTGATATAATTAAGGTTCCAAATGCGCATTTAAAATAATTTTAAAACTATTTACTTCGGAACATTTGATGCATGTTTTTTTGATGTGTTCTATATAAATCAGCTTTCTACATATTTTGCATACATAAAAAGTTTTTCAACTGGGATAAGTTGAACACATTCTTTTAAGAAAATTAGGACCAGTTATTATAATGAAATAAATTTGATTTTTTTTTTATTGTATGTAAACATTACTTACAAAAAATATTATAATATTTGTACAAAAAGTAAAAAAATAAAACCATAGATTGCAAAAATGGCAAAATAAAATTATTTATGTTTAGAGTATAACTAGTAGGACATACCACTGATGCAAAACAAGAGGCATAAATACTTAAACACCATGGGAGTAAAATAATATACTAATTATTTTTTTGCAAAAATCAGATACACATACAAAGCTATTGAGAAAGATGTCTGTGCAATTATAAAATTCTAGACAACCAAGGTATATGAAAATTTTGTGTGGTAGCAGGTTAATATGAAAAATATTGAGAACTCCCCAAATTGAGAATTTACTGTTCTATATGTCAATCAAGAAAAAAAAAAAAAGTACGAAATTTAAAGAATAAAGTGATTTAAAGGTTTTTTTGTAGTATATTATTCAAGTGCAAAATTATTCTACAAACTTTCCTTTTTACCACCATTCCGATCTAACAAACTTATTTACTTTCTTCCCTGAATGAGTTATATTTCCTCATATAGTTCTTTTTTTATTAGGATATATAACCTAATTATCAACATTTGTTTCTCACAATTCCACATATCAATCCTTTACTTCTAAAATATTTACCCATCATTCTTAAAAACAGATAAAGTTTTCTCAATAAATTATAATTATCCATACCCCCCCCCCCATTTTCTTTCTTATAAACTCATATCTTTAATCTTTTCTTTCTTTCCTAATTGTCCAAGTTCTTAAATCAGGCAAATTTATAAACAAACCTCTGCAAACTAATTTTTCTTTATACTACTAACTCTAATTCACTTACTAGCTATTATGAGGTTCATCTAAACATTTTTATCCCTTCTAGCTAGATTTTATGCACTAGATCTCACCCCAAGGAATAAATGTGATGTTAATAAAATTTTAGTAATATGAACTGCTAATAATTTCACATTAGAAGAGTAATACAAGGTGAATCTGTGGAGCTTCATTCACTTATTACAGACGGACCATCAAAAAAGCTTTCTAATGGCACTTTAGAAAGTGACTAGCATTTGCACAAATTTAAGTCAAAGCTCTCACTAATGTTATCATGCTTAACATTGATTCTTTGATTATGGTTTACAAGTTTCTTTCCTCTTGAGTCGGTGTTTACTATTGAGCTATGTATTATGGATGTTAAATTTTTTCCAATTAACCAAATATGTTTTTTAATAATTTTTTTTTGTTGTCTATCTTCTTAAGTTCTAAAAATTGAAAGACAAACCTTTTGTCAACAGCACTTTTGATTCTGAGTTGTATTTTGAAATAAAAATTCAAGTTTTTATAAATTCTTAATACAATTATGGAAAAATTACTATTATAATAAAAACTACAGAAAGTTATGTTTTTCTGTAAATGTAATTATTGATTTCTTGCATATCTTTAAAGAATTTTTCTATTATTTATTTTAAATGTGTATGAAAAAAACTCTTTCAAAAATAACTACATTTGAAAAAATATATACAAACCCATTCACAGACAAACAAGTCTGAATATGTTACTTAATTCAGGAGCTACATTTCCATTGAGTTTGAAATAATGCCCACCTTTTGTTATATCAATGCCAAACTATTTTGTCAGATAAAGATTTGGATTTGTTTGTTCCATGAATGAGTTTATATTCTAAGCATTACATTTTGATAAGATGTATATCATTTATATGCTCATTAAAATCATTAGCATATATGTACATAAATACTATAAAAAAAAAAAAAATAGAGATCAGTTTTAAAAAACTAAATAAATTTTTAGTAAAATGATCTATCAAGCATATGCATATTTCTGACATAACATTTCCCTGTCTATTTGATCAAAAACAAAAAAACCCAAAAAACATTATTTTAGTCTTTAAATATTGTATGTCGGTCAACTCGGACAATAAAAGTACACAAGTATAATGAAAAGCATGCAAATAGAAACATTTTGCTCTTGGCAGAAAAGTAATAATTTGAATTTCTATATTAATTTCCATATGATGAAATGTTTTTTTCTAGTAAAGTCTGAAGTTTGTTAATATTAAAAAAAGTGAGATAGATGAAATAATAAATTCATTTGTTTAATTTGAAGTCTACGAATTTTAAATGTCACTTTCAGACCCTAATTTAATTGTTATTAAAACTAATTTTTAGAAAATTTGCAGCATTAGCTAATAGACTAAGAGAGATACTTGGGAATTACTTGAAATAATTCGAAAATAGTATTTAACAAGTCATCTGCTATTGCAAGGCAAATAATCTAAGTGAAAGAGTCACTGCTTGTAGAACAGCTTACAAAGTGGACAATGTGAATCATCACACAAACAGTCAGAGCACATACTAGTGATGAATCAGACAGATGTCATGGTTCTATGTAACATAAACAAACATGTCCACAAAAAAAGTTGTACAAAATATTCAATAATATTTTAACCACTGCATAATAAATATAAATTTTTTTAAAATATCAAATTTTGAGTTTTTACTAAATATAATTGGAATTTGTTCTCTTCATTCTATTTTATAGTTATCTATTGTAAATAATCAAGATATCATATGATAGTACCCGGATTAATTTCTAGTTTTCAACAATGAAGACAAGCTCAATTAATACATCTCACATTAAAAACCAACATTTTTCTCTTCTTTTTTTATTATCAAATTAATGGCTGAAATTCAAAACTACCCTAAAATTTTGAATCCAATCCAACTTGCTTTTATAGTTATGTATGCCTGGCATTAAACAAGTAAGTATATATATTTCAGTGACCTCAGTTTTATGTTAACTAACGGGAAGGGACTGCCCTTCAACCAGAATGGTATATGTATAACAGAATTATTTTCTGTTTACATTTAATATATATTTTCAGGAGCACTGTTCATCATTCTATTCTAGAACTATCTATTGTAAGCTTGGGTAATCAATAAACAGCAGATAATTTTACGATATTCATATCCTGACTAATCTTAGACTTAACATCATTAATGGCATAAATACTCCAGATAGAAGGAATTTTAGGAAGCAATTATCACTTGAGGAAATTTACAATATTGAATTATAATTTTTAAGTTTTCAGTTAAATAATATTAAAAACACTTAGTGGAATAAAATTTCTAATGTTTTTAAAAAACTATCAGCTTTTGATATTGTGAGTGATAATTTACAATGATATTAGAATTTGATAAAGCTCCAAAATGTGTCCAGCAAGGCACCAAAATATTCAGCCAAATATACAGATATTCAATTTTACATATAATACATGTATAAAACACATCATTTTCATAGTTATCAAATATGCTACTTCAAGACCAAAGATTAATTTTTTGGCAATTTAGATAGGGAATACAACTCTTGAAATTTCACAATTACTTAATCAATTGTTTAGTTAAAGTTACTTCTGATGTGTGTGTATAGACTACAATTTACATTATGTTTTATTGTCCTCTTTCATTTTAATTTAAGCCATTACATTTTCAATTAGTTATTCTTTAGAAAGGCATAGACTTCAATACAATCAAGATATGTATATATGTGGGTAATATGTTATAATTTCACAGGTGTTATAAAAGGATCTCTCTACATTTCTTATAAAGTAAGAAATCAATTAATATTTCATAATGCAAAAAAATTTAAGACCTCTATAACAATCTCCTTTTATGAAGAAATGTAATATTCACCAAAACTTATGAGGAAGAAAGCTGATGATTAAGGCTTACATCTAGCTGAACTTCTCTAAACAGTCTTATTATCTTTGATTAATCACATCATAATTTAAGGCACTGATTTTTATAAATTCAAAATGAGATCTTAAAAAATTTCAAAGATACAATCAAATAAGATGTGATATGTTGGACTATTTCCATCATTTATGAGTGCATGTTGAACCAACCCTCATATATAAATATATCAAATTTCTACTATATGTTGCCTTTGACAGAATAGCTCAGTTGGTAGAGTGTTTGCCTTAAATTCAATATTCAAGAATCTAAAGGTGCGAGTTCAACTTCTAAGCGAATATTGTCACTGTGCATATAGGCCAGCAACACCTGAGAGTGGAGAATAATACTACTCGAAACGTTGTGTAATTACTAACCTGTATTGTCTATTTGCATGTTATTACTAACAAGTTATTTGTATTTGGAAAGTTTAAATAAAGTTTAAATTTTTTTTATACATTCAACATTCACTCATAAATGATGGAAATGGTCCAACATATCACATCTTATAATATACCATCATTACAAACCTTCAGACAATCAAATAGTACTGATATCAAACCCCCACCCCCCTCCCTTTCAGTTTACCATATTTTTTAAGCATAAATGGTTGACTCTCAATAAGATCAATATTTATTGATAAATCTATCTGTCAACAGTCATCTGTTTACCACTTCCTAATAGATTGTTGTAGAAGATAAAATGTATAAAGTGTTACTCTTTTTTGATTATGAAAAATATCATTAATTAGTTCAAAATAATAAATTCTAATGATATTACTTTACCTAATAATCCAACAATCAGAAAGTATCTTCTTTGAAATCTTGTGATAGACAAGTTTTTTATCACACAAATTCATTAAGAGTTATAAATATGATAATTTCATAATGTATCTCTTTCTAACAATATTTCTTGCAAGCACAAAAGTTTAGATTAATTTTTGATATGTCGATCTTAACTTTATATAAATATTCAAGCACTTGTCTACTATAATACTTATTATGATTAAATAACAACACTTTATCCTCATCAGTGACAAATTGTCACTACTCACAATCCTTAAGGCAGATCACCTGTAGTGCTTTATATCACAAAGACATATAAATTTAGCATATACAATTTGTAAACATCTCATTCTCATTTATAATATTACCGTGGAAATAACTTAACTGACATATTATCACACAACTGCTATAGATTAAAACTTGATTTCTGTATATCCATAACATACATTAAAGATTTTTTATTTATCCACATCAAAGACAAATACTCTAGATAGGCATTCTACTAACATCAGAAAAATGTACCCATACTAAAAACAAACAAATACACTAGACAGGCATTCTACTGACATTAGAAAAATGTAAATTACCTCAACATAAAGACGATTTTCCATTATTAATTTATCACTATCTTCACAAGGATGATCTTCTGGATTGTGATGGTTTTGATCTTTATGTAATCGTTCTGTTTCTAATTCAAGAATTTTTTCTTGAGCTTTGCGTTGCTCACCTGAAATTAATTGTTCTTGCCTACGAATTTCAGCTTCTAACCTTTCTTGTTCTCTTTTAACTTGCCTTTCTAATAAAGTTTCTTGAAACACTCTGCTAACTTCTTCTTCCATCCGTTTACGGTCACTTTTATATTTATCGGAAGACAACAATTCTTCGTCTCGTCTCCTCTGAAGTTCATGCTCCTGACGTAAACGTTCTTCCAAATCACGTTTCCGTTGCTCTTCTTGTAATCTTTCTTGTTCTCTATGATACTGTTCTTCTCTTAACCGTTCTTCTTCCCATCGACGTTTCTTTTCTTCTTTTAACCTTTCTTGTTCTTTTCTCCTTTGTTCTTCTAATAATCGTTCTTGTTCACAAATTCTTTCTTCCCTCTGCCAATGTTCCTTTCGTTTCTGGTCTTCTTGTTCTCCCTTCCAAAGTTCTTCTTGCCTTAACTGTTCATTGTGTTCTCGCTGCAGCTGCTCCTTAAAATAACAACAACAACAACAAAAAAAGAAATTAAAACCTTTTTTAATTGTAAACATACTACAAATTAAAAGGACATGATTTATAATTGGTAATGATAACTACAATATCCTAAATGATATTATTTGTAAAAAAAAAAAAGACAGCTATAAATCTTGCACCAATTGATAAATAGCTATCATATAGCTTTTCTTACATAATTGTCTCAGACTTCTATTAAACAAATCACAAAAAATAAGATTTTGGCTTACTTTTAGAAGCTGTTGTTCTTCCTCCCATTCCACGGTTTCCTTTTCATTTTCAGCTTCCTAAAATACAAACATGATTAATGTATTTTTCCAACACTTAAATAGCTTAGTTTTTTCCTAATCTTAACAAAGACATCTTAATAAAACAAGCATCTATATATTGTGTGTGCAAATGACAACAAACAGCCACATACATAGAATACTTGAAAACTGAATGGACAACTTTCTCCTCTTTCAGCACATATACATACATATAATAAATAATTATAATTCAAACTGTATAAGTGGTAATCTGTCATTTAATAGTTAATTTATGATAAATAACTCACAGGAAGATAGTTATTTCCATTTCAGTTACTTATATACATATATGTTTATCAATGTCAATGCTTAATTAAAAACAAAAAAAAAATACTACAGTAAAAACTATTTTTAAAAAAAGTGAATTTCAAATATAATTGTTAATTTAGAAAAGTACAATCAAAAGTAATATATAAAAATTATTAAGAAAATTAAATTTATTTTATTTTAAAAGATAAATGTGCTTACTGACCCAATAATATATGAAAATAAGCATCATTGTTATCAAATATGTAGTATTATTTAAAAGTAGTAATATTGCATAAATCTCACCTTTTAAAAATAAAGTGGAAAAATAAAAGTTAAAAGTTGAAGGAAAAGAAAATTAAAAACAAAAGAATAGGGTGGGGGGGGGTATTGTAAAAGAAAAATAAATAATAAATGCTTTTAAAGAGGGTAAGATTTTTTTATTTTTGAAATAAAAAATGATATAATATTATTTTTGATTAGTTTGTAATAAAAGTAATAAAGAAAAATTTGTTTTGTTTTATAATAAAATGTGTGCTTGTGTAAAAGTTTTGAACAAAAGAATAAAATAGAAGCCCAATCAGAGCGAAGGAAAAGTACAGTAATTTCACGAGATAATAAACGCTGGACATAACAACACTTTGTCATTGTTAAGACGGTTTAAAATTTCAACAATCCATATTAATATTATGATATTTTTAAAAAAAATATTTCAAAATATTTCTTAAAATTACAGATTCGAAGATTATATAAATTGTTATATCTACCAAAACGATGCATTGTTAAATTTACTGTATTGTGCAACTAGCTGGAGCCTTCAATGCGATAACATCACCAGATAGTTCGGAGGGCAAACCATGTTCGGATAAAGCCAATAAAGTAGCGGAGTGTTTATATAACATCATGAATTCAGAAAAATTTACTGGAGGTTAGCACTAACCGGTCATAGATAACATTTATAGAAATTACATTGTGCTGTATGTACGTCATTTCAGATTTTTCCAAATCCTAGGTAACTTTTAATTTTAATATTCTCTAATTCTTGATTTTCTTTTTTAAAAAAAAAAAACTGTGATAAATAAATAAATAAAACTAAACTTTTCCGAGTAGTATCTGGGAAATACAAATGATATCGGCTTCTGTGTTTAACTTTATTCAAAGACGACATTGTGTGCATGTATGTGTGAATTTTAATTTAGTATGTCATGTATATTTTAGTTATTATAATGTATTAAAACATTTATTTAAAATGAAAAGAGTGTGCGTGTTTGAATTATAAAGCAAAATGACTGTTTTAAATTTGAATACACATATTTATGCTGAGATAATATTTTAATAAAGTGGGAATGGAAAGATTTAATTATTATTAAGAAATAGTTAAATTAAAACTAAAAGAATAAGGAAAATTTTCTTTAAAAATAAGGATTTGTTATGTAAGGACGTCAATGTTTTCTCAGACGGTGAAGTGTCATTATTATTAAAAATAGAATTATTAGATAAGGCGGAGTTTTGTTTTCTTTTTTTAAAGGCAGCTACAATTCGATGAGCTAGCTGGGAACTCAGGTACTAGATTCGTTGCTGATCAGATAAACATGTTAATTACTATGTGATTAACTGGCGCCTAAAAGGTTTACCTTAAAATAAATAAAGTGTTTATTTAGTCAATATTTGTCTAGTAGCCGAGTGTTTATATTATTGGTAGCTTGCTGCCAATGATATTTTGCACTCTACCTGAGTACCAAGCACCTTCAAAGATTGGATGGTTTAGTAGGGAAGGAGGAGTATTTTAATATTTCTATTCGTCGTTGTTAAATAAAATAAAAAAGGTGGGCGGTTCAATATATATATATAAGTACAAAACTGATAAAAAATAAAAAGATATATATAAAGATAATATATTAAAATTGTTGCAAAAACATCGATACTTTAAATATGTTAAGATGATTTATGTATTTGTATATATAGATAAAAAGATAACACAATTTTTGAAAACCCTGTTTCATAGCAAAACCTTTCCATCTTCTATCAACAATTAATAATAGTTAAATACCCTGACCAATATT
Organism: Epiperipatus broadwayi; assembly: GCA_028023455.1. NCBI lineage: Eukaryota > Metazoa > Onychophora > Udeonychophora > Euonychophora > Peripatidae > Epiperipatus > Epiperipatus broadwayi. Next base: position 1,198,697 of record JAQFVV010012444.1, on the reverse strand, counting down.
GAATAATTAACTTTACTGATTACAGACTGATTATTGGGGAGGAGGCAAATCCTAATTAGAATCTGAAATTTTTTTTTCTGCCTAACCTGGATTTAAACCCAGATCAGAGGCTTGGCAGGCAAATATGCTGTTATTGCACTCATGTGGGCCCTTTATATGAAAATAAGTTTATAAAAAATTTAATGTCATTATAATGTAGTATACAATTAAACATATTAATTTAAAGATTGCCCATGTATATTGCAATCCCTCCCGCATCCACGATTTCTGTATCTGCAGCTATATTTATCCATGATTCAAAAAAAAAAAAAAAAAAAGAATAAAAACAATTTGAATTTAACAAAGAAATTATACCCATTTTCTGTTCATAATCATATGTAGTTTGTATACATATATGTATAAACCAAAACATAAGACGTGTAAATTAAAATACATATACATAGTTTACTACTATCGATGAATTTCGATATCTGTGCAGAGCTATAGAACCAAATGACGAAGACACTGAATATATTTTTAGACATTTTAGAATTTTTTTATATTTTAATAGTCAAATGTGTATTACAAAATATAAAAAGTTAAACACATAGACGACCCTGAAAAGATTCCCAATCAATCAAATATAAAAGAGAATGTACTTTTTTAAGACAACCTAAGATTTACAGCGGACAATAAGGATACAACATTGAAATGTCTTCAGATGCATTCTCTTTATCATTAATTAGTTAAGATAATATTTCTTTTGACTACACAGCATATACTGTATGAAGGTGAAGAAAAAGTAAATAAATAAATTTAATTAAAAATTTGCTAAAATTCCTGTATACACTAACAATTGGAGAACAATTTCAGTGAAATAATTAAAAAATACAAATTGTATATACTTCATAATACTTATACAAAAACGTACAAGAAAATCTTGCTCCATCTGACCCTGGCAAAACACTAGAAAAACGATAACTCACAGACATATTCCTCCAATCATCAATTTTTCAAGCAAGGGTCATAAAGAAAAAAAAAAACAATTTAGAAACTGGGATATATCTTTATAGATAAAATCCCGTATAATACAAAATATTTTACAAAAGTAAGATAAAAAGTTTAAAACTACATTATCATCATCACGCACTCACTGATCCATTTGTTTCAGCTCTTGAAAACAATGGCATAGAAATCTTTGGCATATTGTCTTAGATATTCTCATTTCTCTTCATTAAGTTGTATCTTATAACAATCATGCAATTTTTTTATAGTAAACGCAGAAAACATTGCTTGATAAATATCTTTTATAAAAAAATTTTTAGCTCTCAGTAAATGGAAACAATAATACACTCAGATTACAGTTGTCATTTTAACTATTTAATCACTGAACATTAATTTGCTATTTAGACTCTGATCAAATTGTTACAGGGCTTGCAGCCTTTTACTTTCACTGGTAACCTTAGTCTATCCCGTAGTAATTAATCTATTTACAAGCTTTGATAAAAAAAAAATTAATGATAAATTGTCCTTTCCAATGCACCATAGTCATTTTGTGATATTTTGTATAGTATAAACCATTGTTATTCCAAAAAGTCAAAGCTTCCTATAGCTAAATGAACTCACAGTTGTTTAAAATATTAGTTATATTTTGAACCAGGGTTGTCCAACTTTAGACAATGTGAGGGCCACCTAAAAAAAAAGATTTACCTGCTAATAAATATAGAATATATATTTTTATATTAGACTATTTCTATCATCTGCGTATTGAATGTCTAGAAAAAATTAACTTTATTTAAATATTCCAAATACATTCAACTGTTAGTAATAGCAATAAGACAGGTTAGTACATGCATAACGTTTCTAGAGGTATTATTCTCCCCTCTTCTTCAAGTGTTGCTGACCTGACCCATGACAATACTAGCACGGAATTCAAATCCGGACCCTTAGATTCTTGAGTATTGAATTTTAAGATAACACTATAACCAACTGAGCCACCCTGCCAAAGGCAACCATCAGTAAAAATTTCATATATTTATTTATGAGTTCCTCCTGATTTTTCTACTTTTTTCTAAAAGCAAAGTTGATTAGTGATTTCCATACTTTATGTATAGTCACATTAGGTTGACTTATGGGATTGTTTACCACTGTCATGTGAGCAGCTTTTTTAAATTTTCATCTTTGTATCTTTTCTTCTAAGAGTCAAGGTTCGAATCCCATGCTAGTACTGTCATTGGTCAGGCCAGCAACACCTAAAGAAGGGGAATAATATCTCTCAAAATGTTGTGCATATGCTAACCTGTTTGATGTGCTATTAGTTGAATGTATTTGGAATATTTAAATAAAGTTAAATTTTTCTAAAAACATTCAATACTCATATTAGATGATGGAAATAGTCCAATATAAAAATGTAACTAAAACACCATCATCACAAACTTTCAATAGTATTGTGAGGGTAGCTTAAGATCGCACCCACAACAAACCTTAGCCACCTGAAATATTGGATATTGTTTTTTCTTTAATTAGCATATAAAAATCAAATAAATACTAAGTTTTGCTAGAACACTTTTAAAAAAATATAAATGTTTAAATAGTTATAACACTGTATCAATTGTATATTAAGTACTGGGAATGATGGGTAATTTACAGTAAAAAAAAACATAAATATTAGTAATAAAATTTTAGTGTTTAATAAAAAAATATAAACCTATAAAAAGTTGTACAAATTTATATATGTTGACAATTGTATTGTGTTGATTATATTAAAGATAGACAATGACTTAAATGATAACAAGAAATTAGTTATAGCAATAAAAAATAAATCAAGTATTGTAATAATGAATGTAAGAGGGAGATAATAATAATAATGTTATTAATATTTTATTATTTATTTTATTTTTACAATGAATTGATAATAAAAATATTTTTAAAAATGCAACAATAGGCATGCTCTAGATTTAAACAATGAAAATAACACTGGTATAAAAAGTAAAACATTTAAAATCACTGTTCTTTATTATTCTGTGTTTTATTGAAGCAATTATTTTAATAATATTTTTCTGCAAAATGGACATTTTTTTAAGCAGCATCTCAACAAATGTTAATGTCTTTTTATTTATTTGACATTCAAAAAAAGAGTTAAGGAAGCGAATAGGAGATTCTTATTCTAGCTGAATAATCAGATAAGTTAAAACAACTTATAGATTTAAATTAAAAAAAAAGTATTATGATTTTTTTTAAAAAAGAAACTGAAAAAAAAAAAATAGAACGGTTTGTTCAGTTTAAAGTTTATATAGCTAATATTACAAACAGTAAATAGCTGTATTCTGTCTATAAATATATTTTTATTAAATGCAAACCGCATATATATTTATATAAACCTGTGTATATAGTTAAAATATGATATACTTTGGCTAGAACGAGTGATTGTCTTCAGGTGGAGCATTTACCCACTATGGCCATGTAAAAATTAATATTTAACTGTCTACAATTTAAGTGCCTGATAAGCTGGATCCACACAAGATGGAAATCTACACGAGTAACACAAAACCACTCACTGCCAATTTAAATAAGTTCAGAAGGTGCTATTTAGAATCAATCATGAGTTCTCAACATTTATAATAAAAATGCATAAATTGTAAGAACTGTTTATGTAAGAAGGACTCTGAGGATGAATTGTGACTGATCATATCGATTCATGAAATATTGTAAAATTGTTTTATTTTCTTTTGTATAAATCTGGATTTTTTTATTATTATCTCGGTCTTATATTTGGGAAGTACTAATGATAATTCAATATGGAACAATCCAACATAAGAAAGTGTCAAGAGAGTAGGAGGGGGGATTGAAAAGTCTTTTTCTTTTTAATAAAATCTAGGTAATTTTTAAGCCAAAATACTTGATTTTCATCTATGAATATGAAATTGAGTGCTCAAACAGAATACTTAAACGGTAAGAGTTTTTCTCTTTTCAAATCACTAAAATAACCAATGCTACGACATGACATGACTATTTATAGTATATGTTTTACTAATAGTATTCTTAAGATCTTTATAATGAACAAATAATTAACGCTTTTAAATTAATATTCGTTATAATTTTCTTTTCTATCATATCATGTGTTGTCTTATTATTATATATATATATTACATGATATCTAGATATGCAAGATGATTATTTTAGATTAATCAATTTCCACACTTAAAACTGCATACTGCATCTGGAGTTGCATTTAAATTTTTAATTTAGTTAGCAATCTCGCTTTAATAAATTTTTCATTATTTTGGATATATAGATGTCTATCATGGGAAATAAGGGTAAATAGTTTTAAATTGTTTAATTAACAAAATGATAGATACTCATCATAGACATAAAAGTTATAAATACAGAGGAATATATCCAAATAATTTAGTTGCACTTGTAAATATTTTTTTTTTTTTTGGAATTTTCTTTTCTACATTGATTGACAATTTGTTTTAGGTTTTGAATATATTTTGTTTTTGTAAATAAATATTATGAAGTTTTGTTAATTGACAAGGTCTCTGTAGTTTTGTTGACCCAGCATTTACATTCAATCCTATAACCAATATTTTACACATGCACACACACACATTATTTGATGAGCATGAGAGAAAATTTGTTAAATAAAGATTATTTCTTACTAACAGATAGGATGAGTTATTTTAGTTGTTGATTAATAGTTTGCATAGGTACATCCTTGTTAAGAGAGCCAAACCCGAATTCTTCATGAGTTCAAATATCTGAGGCAATGGTTCTGAAAGAGTGGTGAGATGTTAGATGAACTGATTTAAATTACATGTAGATTTGATAAATAATGCTTAGGCTAGTCTATTAAAGATAGATGTAATCATGAGTCAGGTACTTCATCATGTTATCTCTAGCATCCTACATGAAGACCCTAGGTCTGACAATAGTTAGATGCAATCTTGCCCTCTTTCCCCTATATACGTGGATGGACCGGACCGTTACATTTGGCACTATCAACTTTGGGATATGAAAGATAGGTGTACCAGCACATATAAACTTGGTGTAAGTTGATTACACGTTGTGGTCGAACCAGCTGATTGTTGAAGTTGATCTATGTATCCAAATATATTTTCGGACCATGACATCTGTGTATTCACCAATCGTTAACAGTATATATATATAGTTTTGAGATTAATTTATTGCAACTGTCTTTTAAATGTAATTGAATAGCCATCCAGCTTCAGAAAATGACAATATATTTTTAAAATAAAAAAGATATCGCTTGCTATATGTATATATATATTTTAGTTTTAAAAAAAAATGTGCAAGTTTAAAAAATTAAAATAATTTTAATCTTTCAAATTAAAAAAATTCCTCATAAAATTAGTTACAAATTTTATCTGAGAAAGAAAAAACTAATTACATCCATAATTGGATTTTTTCTTCCAACAGAAGTCAAAATCCCAGTGCAGTGCCTGACTGAAGGTCTAAAGGGAATCTCAGAGATTTAAAAGGTCTTAAGAACCTCAATATTATTTACTTTTATTATTTGATTGCTGAAGTAACCTCTCAGGCACTTGTTCACACCAATTCAATATACAACAATTGGCACAGTTGACAAACCATTGGCATTTCCTAGAACTTTTTAATTAATGCCAAAAATAAATTTGTATAGTTCTACAAACCATTAGGATATCCAGAATTATTTAAACATCGGGAAAAATAGTAATCGTAAATTAATAAGTGACTCCATTACTAATAATAATACTGGATAATTTGACATGCATAGAGAGTCAGAATGGCCTATCTACACAAACCATATAGAAAAACTTTTCAATAAACAAGTGCAGGCCTAGATGTAATCCAAATAACAAATTGTCTATGCAATCCTAAAAACCCTACAGAATTAGAATATTCAAAATTGTAGGGCATATAAAAAATTTTTTTGGACCCAAACCCACTAAATATATACCACATCTCCATTTTCAGAATTTTAGATAAAATAGAAATCAGAAATCTCGTGAATTCGATATTGCATTACTAGAATTAGCAAAAGACTGTGTTTTTGAAAATTATTTAGAAACACTGTTACAACAATTTTTGTGGGGCATCTCTGATGGGAGGTTCCGAGAACAGTTGATAACTTCATATACAAGATAGCAATCAAAATGGTCTCACCCATGAAGCAGCTATTCAGGAATCAAAACAGTTTCAGATTGCTACAATAGTGGAAGGTCGTTAACAAATGAATAAAGAAATCAATTGTTACAGGTGTGGCAAGTCCAGACAATTAGCCAAAACATGCAAATGGAAAAAATGTAACGTAAAAATAACTAAAAAAGGGAAAAAAATTTAAATTCAACAAACCAGTTATCAGAAATAACAAGTAGAAATTAAAAATGCGAAAACATAAATAATGATCAAATAATGCTGTCATTAAAATATTTGACTATGTTGCCATGGAAATTGACAGTGGTTCTAAAATATGCTCATAAAGATTGGAAGGCAATTTTGCAATAAAACTTAATTTAGAAAAAACAAAACTACTATAACGTGAAGCAATTAAAATGGTTGGAAAAGTTATTGTTCTGGTATAAACAAATGGTAAAATTGCCGATACCCTGATTATTCCAGGAAAAACAAACCATATAACTGGAAGAAACTGATTTAAGCATATGGGCATTAAAATAATTATTGTAAAAAAAATTATGATCATAAAAAAAATACATAATACATTTTTGTCATTATTTAAAAAAGAATTAGGGGAAATCAGAATAAAACTAGTCGAAATACAGCGAAAAAGAATCAAAAACCTACGCTATGTAAACCATGGTAGGTACCACTAGCCAAGGCATTGGAAGAGTTATCAAATAAAGGGGTATTAACACCCACAGAAAATTCGGAATGGGCTACACCTATAGTAATTATTATTAAGCCGGATGGTAGTATATTGTAAGAGATGGCTTACAACTAGCTTATACAAACCTGGCCCAATGTCTTCTTCAATATCTGAATTCAAACCCAGTGGTAGGAAAAATAAATATCTTACATACTTGATTATATAAATGCAATATATACCTTCATAAACATACATATACACTGATATATCTAAGAGATTAATGTTGTTGTTTTTTTTATCTATCGTGAATAAGTAAATAAATTGTTTGTTTACATTGTGTGTATATATATATGTAGATAAACATATGCATAGAAAATAATATGTTCGTTTATTGGTAGAAATTAATTGTTTTCCTATTTTTCTATTCATTTAATTTTATTAATAAAAAAAAAAATACTAATTGACTGACATAGAACAGACATTATTAAATATTAAGTTTATATGAGGTCAAGATTTTTAATAACTGGTCGAATTTGAGATAATAAATATGATATTTTACAATGTGATTTTTTTTTATTTTCAAGTTGCAATAATATGGGTTTTTTTAGTAGTCACGTGATGAAAGAGCGCTTCTCTTTATAATTGAAAAAAAAAAGCAGACGATCGAGAGACCGGGAATTAAAAAGACAGCAAGAAAGTTAAGGGTTCATTTCTTTTAAAAATTGGAAAAAAAAGCAGACGATCGAGAGACCGGGAATTAAGAAGACAGCAAGAAAGTTAAGTGTTCATTTCTTTTAAAAAAGGAAAATAACTTTTTGACATTTAAAGGGAAAATGTTTGTTGTTTCCAGAAGTTAAACCTTAATTTAAAATTAATAGTAATGAATGATAAGTTAATCAAGTTCTTTTACAAGTTAAATTCATTATAGAAATATTAATGCAAAGGAAATCTGAATACTAAAAAGTAAAAGTAACTGTTTTTTTAAAAAGCTATTTTATATATATAATCAAGTTAAATTATAAATATACGTAATAATACAGGAAACATTACGATATATATGGGGTAAAAAAAATTAATGCTGTGGGATTTTTCTAACTAAATTCTGCGTCATTGCTTGATTATGAAATTATAACATCTGTCATCAAAATGTCTATTTTGGAAACGCTGGTGCACTACCATTTTTTCCATGGATTCATACGATGAGGAAAGCTATTTCATATATATAAATAACAACAATAAAATTGGTGAAATGGAACTTTGCCATGGATATTGACATTTTTCTTTTATTGACTGAACGCTTGCTTTACTCCAGAGAAATTGTATAGTTAATTCACGTGATGATATTTTTTTTCACTTTTGTAATTTTTTATTTGAAAGTTTATGTATTGTTTTTTTTTTATTGTGTGTTTAAAATGTATTTTTCCAAATTCGATCACCTCTTAAAAGTGAACCAATGGATGGAGAAATTCTTGTTGATGTAAATTTACAAAAAGAATCCTCTTCAATTAATATAGATAAGAGATATATGTATATAATTTTTAAATAAAGTAAATTTTTAGATTTCTTTAGAAGTCAAAAGTAATCCATCCAGGTGACCTTTTCTCAAGTAAGATTTTTATATATATAATACTGAGGGCAAGACTTTAAGACAACAAGACTAGAAGATAATATACTAATCAATTTTACTAATATTTACTTAAAATTTTATTTATTCTGAATATATAAGTAATCCTTCTGAACAAATGGTCTTTAGCTGTCATTAATTTCTACCACAACTTTAATCTATATATAGATAAATGGGAGTGGGCATTTATAGTGATAATACATTTACCCTAGCTTATAAATATTGTAGTAATTTTATAATTAATGAATTTTAGCGTGATTTTCTTTATTTTGTGTTATGTTTATATATATTTAATGAATTACAGAATATGATGTTGTACATAACATAAGTCAAATTAATATGTTTTGTTTTCTTGTATGAAGTCACCAAGATGATAAGGAAACCACTTTTTGATATCTAAATATTAATCTTTTATTATTTTTTTGTTTGTAAATATTTATATTCTTTATATATGATGTTAATAAATTAGTTGTTTAAATCAATCTGATCTCTGTTTGGTCATCACCATCATCACTATGCATTTATACCAACAGACATTCATCATCATCATCACATGATGCTTTTACATTACTATAGGTTTGATGATGGTCATCATCGCATTATGAATTTACACTATTATAGGTTTGATGATCATCATCATCATTAAATATTGCTTTAACAAATAATTGATCATCATCAGTATTTTCCTATAACTATGCTTATACATAAGCCTAATTAGTTTAAAATTTGAGTAGGTCCGTCCCTGAAGAGAGTTGATTGTAAGAACTCCCTGAGTTTGAATTCCGTGGTGTAATGGGGCTTAAAAGGGAGATGTATGAATATGCGCTGGTCTAGGTTACGTTGAAATATTTTAAAGTAAATTATAGGTTAGAATATTAAAAGTAAATGTGACTTGGAACTGGGCATTTCATTGTGATATCTGTAACATCCTATTTGAAGGCTCAGATCTGATAGTAGTGAGATGCACTCCCTTTATTATCTGTCATTGCTAATTCTGAAACATCTGACACACCCAAATGTGTTGTCGAATCACAAATTTATGATATGACTTGTTGTAGTAGGTTGACACATTTCATCCAAGTTATCCAATTACTTAGTCATATTTGTGTCATCATATGGTGTACATTGTGGTCCTGGTATATATGGCACCAGTAACTTTGGGGTGGCAGGTTCCATTATATCTGTCACACAATGTGTTAGGCATGAAGATGTTACAGTTGATAGAAATATCCAAGTATATTTTCGGACTGGGACATCTGTGTATGGCCATCCATTGTATCTGATGCCGCAACAGGGTATGGCAGGTAAGGTTAATAGTGTCGTTCCGTTATAATATATATCTGTAATGATTACCATATAACAGTCAACTTAGCCCTAAATAAAAGTAATTAGCCTGTACGAAATGTGCGTAAAATTTTAGCCACAAAATTAGAAATTAATCCCGCATTCCACCACATACTGGTAACAAAAAAAGTCAGCACGAATTTTAACACCGACTACAACTTTTGGCCTATTCAAATACAATCAATTGCCATTCAGGATTACTATTTCATTGAATATTTTTCAATCAAATATAAACCAATTACTTCAACAGATGGAGGGCATGATACCTTACTTAGAGAGATAACTGCAGAGTAAGGTTCATGAAGTTTATAAGAAGCTTGCAAAATTAGGAACATGATTAAATGAAGAAAATGTATCTGGAACATTTCAGAAATTATATTTCTAGGACATATAGCATCCAGTAGTGATAAAAAAAAAAAACAATGCCTGAAAAGGTATAAGCCATTAAAAATGCAAAAAAACCTCAGAACATCAAAGAACTACAATCTTTTCTGGGCCCTGTAGGATATGTTTTCTTAAAGGCAAAACCCATACAGTGAAGAAGCTATATGAGTTATTAGAGAAAAACCAGAAATGGAACTGGGACAGAATCCATAATATATAAATCATGTCGACAGTGAATAATCATGAAATACTAATGTATTATTAAACATGTGCTAGTTTTAATTTCAGTTCTTATCCTTTATTTTTTAAAATGACCAAAATTTACTTGGTTCAAAAACAAATTCACATTTTATTGCAAATACTTGTTAAACGGCTTTTGTTGGCACACAATGCAAAAATACAATATGAACAAGACAGAAAATTTTCAGAAATGCTGAGGATTTTTTTAAAAAAATATGTACTAAGTTTTTGTTTATTCATCTAATATTTTAAAAATACTAAAGTATATATAGCGATATGAAAACACCAAATAAAATTACCCATACTAAGACTATCACTTAGTGATAAAATTAAATTATTTAATATAGATTTGATTTAAATTATTTTATTTTTCCACACTTTTAAGGTAAATCCATAGGCACACAGGTTAGTATATGCATAATATTTCGAGAGTTATTCTTCTTTTTTCTTCAGGTGTTGTCCACACAAGATTACACTATGGAATTTTGGACAACCTTGTTTTAACCTATTAACTTAAACAGCATAATTAAATATTGGCAGATGATTGATTTTATTACAAAAACAGATTCTTCCTACCTAAAGCAGGCAAAAAAATAATATAGGATTCCATCTCCTTGTATATATTGTTTACTCGTAGTTTTAGAATTGGTTTTAAAATAAAGGGATGAATGTTGTCAAATACAGATTAAATGCAAGACAGATAGTTGTGTGATGCTCTATACTGAAATAATTTGATAAAAGTGTCATATATATTTAATGATTATTTTACTAAATGAATAACTATATCTAAATCATATATTTGTTTAATGTTGGAATCTGAAATAGACTGATTAATCTGATATTAATCAGTAATCCTGAGTCAATATAATTTTTAACTGAAAGTTAAGCTAAATGGCAGTTTGATAAGAATAGAATGATAGGCTCAAAAGTTAATTTTAAAATGGAAATCATGATACATTTTTTGGTACGTACATATCCAGCATAATGAAAAGACCGAATTAAACACATTTATAATCTTCTGAAAATAAAATAAATTAATTTTGTAAGTGAATATTAGATAATATTCCGATGAAGTGAAAGTTAATAGTCAAAATGTTCATTTTGCAGCTAATTTTACGACCAAACAATAGTGGTGTTTCATTTAGGATTGTTGAAAGAGAGTAGCCATTCATAACAGAACATGGTTCAAAGTAAGAAAGTTCAGTCAACAGCAGTGATACTGAGAAATAACATTTTGTAAAGGGACATAATTGCACAGTTAAACACATGTCTATTATTTTTTTTGGTTTAGTTACCACTTGCAATAAATTTAAATTGTTAAAAGTTTACTTGTTGGAAGATCATTTCTCGCAATAAACGTAAATGCATGTTAGTAAATGTTTGTATCATTTCCAATAAGTAAAGCTATAGATTGTCATTTTTCCAAATAAATATGGCCAGATAATATGTATGTGAAATCTCACCACCAGATTAATACGTAAACAAAGCTCTGTTTTGTTGTTTATATTAGGTTCAGTTTTACTTTATATTGTAATTTTTGAAACCCAAATTTTTTGTGTCAAGGAGTTGGCTCGATATCTAACTTATAAGACTTGTCCCCTCTATTGGCCCATGGATGCTATTTTATTTCTTATACCCACCATATCTGATAAGATCGGTTAGGGCTTTTCCTGAATTTATAAATTCTAATTGTATATAAAAATTATTGATATTATTTAACTAATTTATAAAAACAACACAATATCTTTACTCCCAGCATATTACAGAAACATTTACATAATAGAAAGATTTTAAGACTGGAACACTTTTAAAGTTGGCAGAATTTTCTGTAATAGGAATCTTATTTCCTTAGAAGACGTTAATATTAATGATATGGCTTTAAATAATAGAAACTTTGTTGGTGATAACTTTCAAGATTTTCAAAATGCTTTGAACTTAATCGATTCCACGCATTTACTATAATTTATATATAAATAATTACGGCCTAATAAGACATGTCATTCATAGAAACAATTTAGAGAACATAATTTTCCCAAGTATGCTACTGAAGGTACCTGCTTTATAATATTAGTCTGATCATCTACTTTATCAATAGATGACTCAGATGCTGATCGACTACTATTTGTTAATCCCTGTTGATGAGCTTCTACTGGATCATATCCATTGCATACCATCATTACAATCTTGTTTCCAACATTTCGTAATGCTCGTACAGCCTCAAGATGAGTTGCTCCTAGTAGAGATTGCCCATTTACCTTATGAAGAAAATGTCTATAGTGAATACAAATTTAAATGTCAACTAAAATGAAAGTCTGTGTGTCAAAATCATACTTCGAGAATCCGCAGTCCTTCTTTTAGAAGACCACCACTTCTAGCAGCAGTTCCGTTGGGAGTTATCTAAAAATAAAGAAAAATTTTTTATTACAAATTACTTTTGGAATATTTATTCAAAGATATAAAATTCTATTTGTTTTTCAAATTTATTATAATTATGGCAAATCTTTTGCTAAATTTCACAATGCACTCTTCTTTATGGAGCACTAAACAATGAAAAAAATTGGAATTTTTTTAAAATCCATATTAAGAAAAATTTTCTGATAAACTTTAATATATGTTTCTCTTCAAATAATCTAATGTGCTATAGTAATAAATATTTCAACTGCAACGCTGTAAATAGATTCTTATGTGTGCATTTGCAAACACAAATTTTCTGTGGAAACAAATTATAGTGTAATTATTTTTAAAAATACTTAATTAGTAATATATTTTAATAACTTACACATATTATTTTTATATTCACAAAGTACTGAAGATTATATTTTAAAAAAATTAGAAACATTATGTGAATTTTTTAATATCAGATGATCAGAGATAAAATTTATATATACATGTGTTCATTCAAAAATTATCTAGAAATTTTTTTTCTGAAGTAACATAAATTGAAATACATTTATTTAAAACAAGTCATCATGACTTTCATGGCTTATTTTCAATATCTGTATTAGAAGTAGAAATTCAATCTCATTAATCTATCCCAAAGCCATCTATTGTGAGCTGGTGTAATAAATGGCTATTAAACAGTAAAGCTATATCCATAACATCAGATCAAGTTTGAGAATATTGATCATTTTCAGTGATAAATAGGATTTGTACACAAACATCCAGCTAACACTTTTAATTTTTTTATACTATCCTAGGTAATAATCTGAGAATTGGAAGGGATCCGCAATACAATAAATATTGACTACATCAAATACTTGCAGCAAGCCAAAATCAGTGAGAATGAAAACTCATATCAATTGCTGCTCTTAGGCAAACACAAAGAATTCGTTAACCATGAAATTAAGAGTAGAAAATCACTACTTTATTTTCCGTGGGAATAAATAATGATGACTGATGAATTCAATCATGAATACTCTTTTATTATGGCAAGAGTGCTAAAATTTTGGGATTGGCCTTGCATAATTTGTGAAGCATCAAACCTTAAAAAATTTATATTCACAACTGAAAAAAATGAGAAAGCTATCTCATTTTTTTGATATTAGCAAAATAAAATGGCCATAACTAGGAAGACTGATCACTGCATAGGAATGAAGAGTGGCAATAATGAAAAGTTACACACTAGTTTCAAAAATAATAACTGTGTAAAATGTTTTTAAATTTTTTTAAAAAGTTCACTATCATTATGGGAAATGACTTAATTTATAATGGCTATAACTGGTATATGATATCACTATCAATTTTCAAATTTCTTAATTTCATATTATTTTTTAAATTGAACATGTGTCCTTATCAGTGCCTTCTTAAATGTCTCTATTTTTCAATAATCAAGTTTTAATTTTATACCACCCCTCTTGTTTTAGAGATATATCATATTAGTTGTAGTCTAGAAAGCTGGCTGTAAATTTAAATAGTCTTTTTTTAAAAAAAAAAATGCTACTTTTTTTTTCTATTTTTTTTATAACAAATATAATAAATTAATAAATGTTTGCATATTTAAAAACAGAAAAGGATTTTATTGGTTTAAATATCTTTATTCTAGCTTAGCACTTTCTATACTTCCAATATAATAATAATAGTTTTATAAATTAATTTAGCTAAAATCTAATACTAGCTGTATTTGTTTATTGTTTGTCAGATTTGCATAAAATTGAATTGTTTTTTTATATTCAAATCTATGTAAAAGATGTTAGAGAGGCCATTTTTTGGATAGAGGGATGCTAGCTTATTTACTTAAAGTGTATTTGTATTTGGCTATAGTCCATACCCCTTTAACCTTTCTCTTTCTGTTGTCTCTCTCAGTGCATATGTCTGTTTTAGAGAGATCGAATTTGTGGGCTGACTGCAGCTCTTGCTTTAAGAAATCGAGGAATACAATAAGAAGCAAATTTATATCATTAAATTAACTGATTATAAAAAAGTAAAAAGCTGTCAACTGAATTCAGTTAAAGAAAAATTATTTTATTTTCTCACTATATTTTGAACATTTTTTTATATAAACATCATTTATTGGAAAATAATACTTATGAAAAAAAAAATCAAATTTGGATATATATAAAACAATTACATGTCACAGGAATGGTCTGAGATACCAATTGTAGTTGGAGTGTCACATAAGTGCATTGTAGCCACTGCAGCCTGAAAACTTTAGTCTTGGAATTAACATTGTAGAAAATATATAATTTTGAGTAAAAACTAAAATGGCATAAATAAATATAGCCAATGCAGTCAGACAAAGATTTAAAATGCTTTTTTTAAATATAGATCCATACTGATTTTTTATTAGATAATTTTCAATTAGAAAGTCATAAAATCAGCTCTCAAATTAAAATAATAAAATATAGATAGCATATCTTAAGATAACAATTAAAAAAATCTAATAGCTGGAAACACATTAAAAAAAAAGATCATGGGCAATGGACATATTTTTAGAGCTTAAGAATGAATGGAAAAATTATATAAATAAGAAGAGTCAATACCAGTGATATATGTAGAGCTGAATAAAATGATAAGTACAACGCAGAGATAAAGAATAAAATCAGTTTGTGGATATAGACAAAAGTTTGTGCATAAGAGAATGAAGAATTATTTATTAAAAGATAATCTGAAGATGGAAGTATTATGAGTTTTTCTATCAGAAATAATGGAGTTGATATGCTAGTGAAATTATTATTAAAACTTTATCCATCGCAAGGAGGTACTTTATTGGTTAACTTATCAAATTTAGTATGATTCAGGCTATATACTGTCTATGAGTGGATTTTGTTGATATTCTCAAAACAGCAAATGTAGTGAATTATATTAACTTCCTGTATTATGTGTCTAGTAGAACAATATAACATTAAAAAGATTCCAAATTGGTTTACAAAAAAAAAAAAAGAATTTCTGTAGCAGCACAGTTATTAATCAAAATATGACAGAAATGTTTTAGTGCATTTTAGATCTTAAAGAATATAGAATAAATAAAATAGATAATAAATTATTAATTTGCAGTGAATTCAGATATCCGCATTCAAAATAACACTTCAGAAGATAATATAGATAAAAAGTTATGAAACAAATACTATTTTATTAGGTATTGTAAAGTATCAACACATATCAAGAATAACTAATCTTCCCCATGTCATTTTTATGATAAGAATCCATTCATTTCACTACAAGTTCCCTATTCTTCAGTAACACCACTTCTAAACAGTAGGCAGAATGAATGTCATAAATTTGTGATCTCAAATCTTGCAGCTTCAATAACCCACCATTTACAAAAAAATAGAAAATAAAAAATATTAGAAATTCATTAATTTCACATGTACTTGCCTATACAAAATAGTGACAGCCATTTTCTTATCTCGTTTAGTGACATTGCTGTAATGGCAGCCTTTTGCAATCTTGCTGCTGTGAATTAGAAAATTAAAAATTTCATTTAAACATAAAAGTTAATGATGATAGCAATTCTGCTTAACCTAAATGAAGCTGTTACGTACTTTGTTTATGTGATAAATGAACATAATTGATTTAACTTTCAAAGCAAAAAAAAAAAAAATTGTTTGCTAAATCTAGTGATTATTCGTGACGTAGAGGAAAAAATAAAAAGTAATTCATGCTAATATTATTTCAGGTCCTGAAACTACTAAAGATATAACCACAGTATGCAATTAATATTTTGTAAAGATTTGAAAAGAATATTCTGATAGATAGTACATATTTCATGAAAAGGTTTCTCAATGAATACAGACTTTTGCAAAAAATCCATTAAGAACAGACATCAAGTCATTTACTGCAAGTATATATTTAGATACTTGCATGAACTTAAAATTGAAGCATTTTATAGCTTCTTTTAGGCTTGGCTTAATTGCTGCTATCATCAATCCGATATTTTAAATGAATTTGTCGTGCTGTCATTTGTAAAACTAAAGGCAATGATGTGTGAAATTTTTGAATTTAACATCATGTAGGCATTTAATTTTGTATATTTAATCATCATTGTCACTTTTCATCACAAGAAGAATAAAATAGAAAGTGCTAATTATGTTTTTAGAGAAAGTAAGCAAGTAAACATATTCCGAGAAACATCGACCTAAATTGAGTATTGTACATACACATATAAATATACTCTCTCTTAATTTATTACTCTATTTTTTGTCTTTGTTACAATCTGCATTTTTCTTCAACTTAATTATTTTTGTTGATGTTGAAATGGTACAATTTAAAAATGTTTGAACTACGTGTGTATGTTTCTTAATCATGATTTTTAAAATCTCAAATATAATAAATACCACGATCTGGAAATTTCTGGTGTACACCTAAAGATTTCATTCCATTTCTGCTCATTGAAGATTAGAGAAGCATTATTTAATTGTCAAATGTTTTGTTGTTGATTAATAATGCAAAAAAATAATAATGATTTTTATATTTTCTTTATTAAGTAAAAAGAGCCAGATGTAAACCCATCTTTTCATTCTGTTCTTTAATTTTTCTAATAAATATATTAAGATCTTTTCCATTTTTATCTAAAAATGGGATATAAGTTTTATCTAAATATTTTGACTTTTTCCTCACCAATCCCAAATTTGTCTTCAACTAATCAGGCTTCATGCATTCATTAGAGTTGAGTAATAATATGTAGATATATTTATCTTTTGCCAATATAAAGCAGTCACTTTCATTATAATCTAATTAAATTACTACTTCTAGTTTCATAAAGATTCTTTGTAACATCTAAGTACATTCATTTTTCTAAGGGAATTCTGAGTGAATAAAAATCAGACAATAGCCAGTAAACTAGCATTAACTTTTTTCTTGTATTTACTGATTTACAATCATATAGCATACATTACTAATTCACAACATTTCTTGAAGCCAGCTAGTACATCAAAAAATCTCCTTTTAATGTAATACTTTATCATGAATGAGTTTTCAGTATAAATTTAGTACAGGTAGCATGTGAGATATAATACAATAAACTATCAAAATTCCTTTCTTTGATGTATGAATAAATATACCACAGATTATCTTATTTAAAGAACATATTTAAATGAGTAAGTGAGACAATCTTCGATATAGCTCCGCAACATTTACAAACAACATTGACAGTATTAATTGAAGTTAGTTTGAGAGATGATCAACAAATTAAGAGTAAAAAAAATATATGGCTAGAAAATCTGAAAAATATCACTTATGTGGTGAACAAATGATTATAGGAATCATTCTTGCAAAATGAAATGTCATGTAGGACTGCCTTTTCCACAATGAAATAGATTTCACATAATGATTACCTAACACAGAAGCTAAACTCTCCATACAATAGTGCCATTCAGTGCAGGCCAGAATAATCAATGGATGCAAGAAGATATGGAGACTTTAGCATCTGTGTAAACAGTTTGTGTAAGTATAAAGAATGGTGTTCATGTGATGTTTAGTGGTTTAATCATTATCTAAGTTTATAACTGCATTCTATCAATGCCATTTTATGGTGTTGAGAATTAGATTACTAAAACCATCAAGATAGATAGTTAAAAGAAGTTTGAAACACTTAAGTTCTGAAATAAATTAAGTTAGTATAATAGTAAAGAAGAAGACAAAGAGAATAAGAAATAGGGATAAAACCTAAGATGATAATTTAACAGCAGAGAACTGTAATGGATAAGTTTAGATGGTAAAGATAATCATTTTGATTCATTAACACTATCTTATAAAGAATTAAAAAAACATCACTTTTAAATTAAAATGAAGTATATTTTTCTTTGTAAAAAAAGTATGACTTGAAATAATCTTTAATACTTTATTAGTAATTCATATTAAACAATAATAATTTAAAATTTTTAAACTGAGCTTAAAAATTATTTTTCTTCTTAATTTTTAATTAACACCTACTACAGCTACACCATTTTTTAAGTGAAATAACTTTTAAATTTTTATTTCATCATACTCACGCCATCTATGAACACCTTTCTGAAACTACATCTTAATTTAATTTCAATTTTTTAATCTATATATATATTATCAACAAAGACATCTACAAAATTAATGTTTTCAAACCCAAATCTTTATTAAGAGATGGCCTAATACTTCTTATCAATATAGCCTATTTTATCTTTTAATCTCTTCCATTCCTAGTACGATTTATTATTTTTATAATTCCTTTTTCAAATTTATGTCCTGTTTTCAATGAATGGAAATAAACAGGTGATCTTTTCTCATATTTGTGTTGGCTTAATTTTGTGTAAATTGAGTTCTTCGTTTCACCTACATAATTATTCCTAATATTTTTATCCTGACAAGATTTACACTCTATTTTTATATATGTACTTTCTTTTTTTATTTACTATTCTAAATTTTATCACATTTATTAAACTTTTTATTAATTCTCCAAATTATTTTATTTATATCCCTTACATCATCATTATCATCATCATCATCATATGTTTTTATACCTGTATATTTAATTTTATTATCTTTATCCTTTTTAAGAATATTCCCTTATTATCATCAATAATAAATTTCTCTTCTGATATTTTTATATTACCTTCTATAATATTTATTGGGTAATCATTTATTTTAATTCATTAATTATTAATACTACCTGCTTATTATAATCTTCTTTATTCGAGCAGTAATTTATAGCTCTATACATTTTTGAAGTAAAATTATTTATTTTGTATTTTCTATCTACATTTGAATTCCAATTAGACATGCTATTATCTATATTCATTTTTTATATACAGATATCTCTATTTTACACTTATTAAAATATGATTTTAAAATATGTATAGAGCTATAAATTACTGCTTGAATAAAGAAGATCATATAATAAGCAGGTAGAATTAATAATTAATTAATTTAAAATAAATGATTACCTAATAAAGATTATACAAGATAATATAAATATGTCAGAAGAGAAATTTGTTACTGATGATAATAAGGGGAAGAATCTTAAAAAGGATAAAGGCAATAAAATTAAATATATAGGTATAAAAACATATAATAAAATTGTAAAGGATATAAATAAAATATTTGGAGAATTAATAATGTGATAAAATTTAGAGTAATAAATATAAAAAAAAGAATATGTTTAATATATTAGACAATAAATATATAGAAAATTATATAAATAGAGTATATAAAATAGTGTAAATCTTGTCAGGATAAAAATGTTAGGAATAATTATGTAGGTGAAACAAAGAACTCAATTTGCATAAGATTAAGCCAACACAACGATGATAAAAGATCACCTGTTTATTTACATTCATTGGAGACAGAACACAAATTTGAAAAAGAAAGTATAAAAATGATAAACCACTAGGAATGGAAGAACTAGAAATATAAAAGAGGCTATATTGGTTAGAAGTATCAGGCCATCTCTTAATAAAAATTTGGGTTTGAAAACATTAATTTTATAGATGTATGTTTTTGTGGATAATATATATATATATAGATTAAAAAATTAAAATTAAGTAAGATATAGTTTCAAAAAGGTGTTCATAGAGGACATAAAAATGAAGAAATAAAAAATTTTAAAGTTATTTCAGTTAAAAAATGGTGTAGCTGTAGTAAAGTTAAAAGAGGTAAAGTTAATTAAAAATTAAGAAGAAATAGAATTATATAGATCATCATCATCAACCATTATCAATCCACTGCAGGATGAAGGTCTCTCCAAGTTCAATCAACCTTTTCCTATCTTTAGCTTCTCTTCTCCACATCACCCCTGCACACGTTCTTATTTCATCCATCCATCTCACATGTGGTCTCTTTCTGGGTCTTTTACAATCTCTTGGAATCCAGTTTAAAATGTCAATTGTCCATCTGTTATCATCTCTTCTAACAATATGTCCAGCCCAACTCCACTTCAGTCTTTTAATTTTTTCAATGAGCTCAGTAACAACTGTTTGTTCTCTTACCCATACATTGCATTTTTGATCCCTTCTTGTTACTCCCAACATGCATCTCTCCATACTTCTTTGAATAGTCTGAGGTCTCTGTTTTTCTCTTCTATTAAGTGTCCAAGTCTCAGACCCATAAGTAAGAACTGGTAAAACAGATTTGTTAAAAACTTTCCTTTTCAAACACATAGGCATATTTCCTCATAGTATCAAGTTATTTCTACCAAAAGCACTCCAACCAAGTTTACTTCTATGATTAATTTCATCCATTATATTTCCATCTGTATCAATAATCTGACCAAGATATTTGTAACTGTTAACTTCTAACTCATCATAATCAATCTTTATTTTCATATTTTGAAAAAATCTATTAAACATTACTTTAGTCTTTTTAACATTTATCTTTAGTCCTACATTCCTACTTTCATCTGATAACTCCTACAACATTTCCTGTAGCTCTAAAGCATTATTTGCAAAAACAACTACATCATCTGCAAAATCTAAATGACTTAAATAATCTCCATTTACTTTCACTCCTTTAGCTTCCCATTTTAATCCACAAAATACTTCTTGCAGAACTGCTGTAAAAAGTTTTGGAGTCACCCTGTCTTACATCCTTTTCAATGTTGAATTTCCTACTATCATTATGTAATCTAATTGTTGCTGTTGCATTTTTATAAATATTCTTCGAAATATAACAATATCCTGGATCTATACCTTGATGATCCAATGCTTTAATCACTGAAGAAATGTTTATAGAATCAAATGCCTTTTCATAGTCTACAAATCCTAAGCATAATGGCAACTCATATTCATTTGTCCTTTCTATAATTTCTCTCAATACCTGGATATGATCTACTGTACTAAAACTACTTTTAAATCCAGCTTATTCTCTTGGTTGGTGGAAATCCAGTGTTTTCTGTAGACGAGTTGTAATTATCTTAGTAAAAATTTTGTAAAAAACTGATAGGTCTGTAATTTCTAATATCTTCTTTATCACCTTTTTTAAATATTAATATTAATACTGCATTCTTCCAATCATCTGGTACATCTTTATCATTTAGACATTTGGTATATAACTTTGCTAAAATATTTTCTATTTCTTCACCTGCTTCTTTTAATATATCAATTATAATTCCATCATTACCTGGAGCCTTCCCTTTCTTCATAAATTTAATTGCATGTCTCACTTCCTCATTCAAAATTCTGGGCAATTTGGAAGATATAATAGGTATTGAAAGCACTTGTTCTTTATTACTATATAATTCTTGATAGAAGTCTTCTACACATTTTATGATGTCATCTCTCTTTTTAGTAATAATGCCATATTTTTTTCTTATTGCAGATATAAATTTCCTACCAATACCAAAATGTTGTTTTACACTCTTTAGACATGTATTCTCTTCTATAGCTTTCCTTGCTAGTTCACAATTATACTTTCTTATATCATTTTCAACTCTTTTCCGCACCATTTTACAAAATTCGAGATATTCAATCTTTTTTAATGCATCATTGTTGTATATCATCATATTCCTTCTTTTCTTCATAAATTCTGTAGTCTCAGTAAAAATTTTATTGGTCAGTTGCTGCTTTTTTCTACCAGCTATCTTTGTTGCAGTTTTTAAAAGTGTATCGCTTATTTTTCTATTAATGTCATTCAAATCTGAATCATGTTCAAAATTTACTAATACTTGAAACCGATTTGTAAGTTCTAATTTAAATTCATTAGAATGTTTCTGAAGATTAGGAATATCAACTGTAAATATTGTTTTTCTTAATAATTTTTGTCTCTCTAGTTTTGCATTAACATGTATCTTACATCTTACTAATCGATGATCCCTTCTTGTGTTAAATTTATTAAGAACATTACAATCTTGAAATATGTATTTTCGGTTAGTCAAAATATAATCCAATTCTGCTGTACCTTCATTTGGATGCTTCCATGTCCATTTCCTTTTAACATTTTTCTCAAAAAAAAAAAAAAAGAATTCATAATATAAAGGTTTTTTTTTTTTTTGCAAACTCTACAAGTCTATGTCCTCTCTCATTTCTATTACCATAACCAAAATTACCTACAGCATTTTCATCTTTCATTTGTTTACCAATTCTAGCATTAAAGTCTCCCATAACAATTTTAAAATGTTGTTTACTCTGATCAAAAGCCTTTTGTACATCCATATAAAAATCTTCCATAACTTTTATCACTATGAGAACTTGTTGGGGCATAAACCTGAATTATCTGCATTTGGTATCTGCTATTAAGTTGTATAACTAATCTTACCACTCTGTCCGATACATCATCAATCTCCACAATGTTATTCTTCCATTTTTTATTTATAATGAATCTTACTCCACTTGTATTTCCAATATTTGTGCCTTTATAGTAGAGTATATGTCCACTTTTTAAATCAATTGTTTCTTTACCTTTTCTTCTCACTTCACAAAGTCCAATAATGTCCCATTTAATATGAGACAGTTCTTCTAACTCTTGCAATCTTCCTTCACTTGAAAGTGATCTGTAGTTGTAAGTACCTAAATAAACAGCGTGTTGGTGAGCAGCCCATCCATGTTCGTATACTATATGAATAATCACATAGTAATAACATCTGCAATGACAAGAACGTATAGAGTGGACATTAGGAATTTACCCTGCTCGGTTCCTTAAGGCCTCCAAGAGGAATCAAAGGGTCTCCTTTCAGTTAATAGCAAACTCCTTTCTGCAGCCTATATAGATATGTTAATATTATTATTATTAATGAATGCACATATATGTAAAATAGTTAAAATAGAAAAAATAAATTAGATTAATGAATAAGCTTAAGAAAATAATAAGGATATGAAGAAATAGATGTTTAATTTTTTAAATAAAAGAAATTAATTGATTATAGATGTTGTAATAAAACATTTGTTACGCTCTTAAATTTCAAGAGATTGCAACATATGGTGGCCGTTCGAGGGCGCCACCAAGCATTTCTGCCTAGACCGTATTATAAAATTTCTATAATAACGGTTATTTTATTTATGAATGGCAATCACCAAATGCAAATCTTAAAATAATTTCCCCCCTTTTTTTTTTATGGACCAAAAGATTACAAAATGAAATATAAGAATTATTTATAATAAATAAAAAGAAAGAGATCGACACTTCACTGTTGTTGAAATATTTATTATACCTTTATTCTATTCGTTGTTTATTCCCTTCCCTTGCACTTGTCGAATCAACCCCTCACGATCCTCTTGTTTCTAATAAAGAATTAACATGTATCGTTCTCGAAAGATCATGCGCCATCACTCTACCAATATTTTCATCAAAAAAAAAACATGGTATATAACTATGAGTAAACTCAAGGGCGACTTACTATAAGAGTGTGTTTGTTAAAACAAAATCCACTCAAACCTCCTCTTTCTAATGTTAAATCTTATCCTCTTAAATTTTACTTGCCCTTAGATTGAGTATACAATTTTCTTATTCATACCTATACATTATCAGAACAACAATCACAGATATCAAAGGTAAGCTTACTTAATAAAACATAACACAAAAATATAATGTGGATTAATTTGGGTTAGTAAATACATATACTTAAAGACTACATATCCCATCCTTTCTATTGCTGAAACTTTGGGATATTTGAAGTGAAGGCGTTTTTTTTTAAAAATTCTATTACGCAAATGTCTCTTGAAATTATAATAAAAAAAATCTATTTACCCTGATTGATCAGTGTAGGCCCTGTGTGTGTAAAATATTTCACTTTATATTCATCGTGGTTTGTCCGTGATCTTCTTCCAGTCCATTTTCAACAACTAGCTCTCCATGTCAGGCATTTACAAGGCAGCTCCAGGTGGTAATAGGAAGGTTCCCAAAAGGGAAAGTTCTGTTAGATCTAGCCGCTCAACATTTTCTCCTTGCGCTTACTTCTTTTTTTTTTTTTAATGTAATTTTTACGATTTTTTTTTTATTGGAGAGTCCGAGCCGAATTGGCTTATAGATTCTGTATTTTTTGGTAGAAAAATCCAATTAATTTAAACAAAAGAAAAGTCCATAATTTATAGTTTTTTTTTTAAAGTCTCAGTTCACACCTTTAATATTCTCTTCTTTTATTTCATATTTTATTTTAAAATCCCAAAGAAACATTCCAATTGATCAGCGTAATAGATAGCATAAAATACCTTCACTAACAAAGCCCCAACAACAGAACTAATTGCTTTCTTTTCCCTTCTATCTTTAAGAACTTTTTTAAAGACTAAACAAAAGACAAACTTTTATCAAAAACATGCAAGATCTTGATCTAATTTATTTTAACTTCTCAAAAACTCCATTTTAAAATTAAGTGTTAATTTATTTCTTTTTTTTTTTTTTTAAATTATGTATTATAAAACGATATTTATATTTTTACAAAATATGTGTGTATATATATATATGAGTATGAGTTGACATAAAAATACCAGCTCAATGTAGAATAAAAGAATCATCACATGATCACCATCTCATACTAGCACATAACTGTTAGTAAACAGGCAAAAACTCTCATATAATAGTGCCACCTTGTGCTACTATATGGAGAGTTTTTGCCTGTTTAGAATAAAAGAATGTTGATTTTTAAACGATTTTTTAAAAAATATTTAAAATACATAATTTAAAATGTCATTTGTATTTTATATATATGTGTGTATATTGATATATGTATGGTTAAATATTAATTATATATGTTTACATGTTGTAGCTCTGATGATGACTGCAGGGCAGTTGAAATTGCAAGGAAAGAAGAAATAAATCATATGTTAAAACTGCATTGTAAAGTGTTAATTAAGGAGTATGTGGTGTATTATAAGTATATAATTAATCAATGCAAATAAGAAGAAAAAGTGAAAAGAAATTTTAATACTTTAAAAAAAAAGTCTCTATAGTGTCTGCACATGCCCAAATACATGAAAATAGAATAGGAAATAGTCCAGTGAAATGCACCTAATCAGTATGTGAACCCTTGCTCTATTTAAGACATAAAAAAAGTCAAGATGCTAATACTGTCCCGTCCTCTCAGCAGTTCATTTTATATATAATTTCTAAACCAGTTCTATTTATTGTGAAGAGTAATCCATTATATTCAAACAGTACTTACCTTAGAAATGAAAATGCCTTCATCTGATTTATCAAAAGGGTTGCCATGGCTCTTGCTCTCCACACCACCTTTGATATAAAGACCTAACAACTCACCTACATCTTTGCTGATTATAACATCCTAAAATAAAAATAAAAAAAAAACATTTCCTGTGATAATATCTCTTACAATATGTTATGCAAAAATTAATTTAAAGCATTTTATAAAAACAAATAGAGAAACATGAAATAATTCTGGAGTGAAATACTGAAAGAAAAAAAACATCCAGTAAAATAATTCATATTTTGTATATATATTGTAGCCATATGTTTTGGCTCAATGATAGTAAGTTTTATTCAGTGGTCCAGTATGTAAAATTTTAAATTTTAATTAGTAATAATTTATTAATATATTGAAAATTAGTGTGTAAAAATCAGTTATATATATTGAAATGCTTGTTGGATTATACTTTTCCAATTAAGCAAAAGCTCACCCATAAAAACACTGAAAGTGATGATGATTTGGACTGTTTGTAATGCACTGGAGTGGCAGCTATTTCAAATAATATTTTAATAGTATTAAACCAATTTGGAAGTATGAAAATATTTAACACTTTATTATTATTATTATTAAACAGTAATTAAAAATAAACAACAAAATCAATTTATAATTCTTCAAAATTTTTTTTTAAACAATCCTTAAATATATTATATTTTAATTTATGAAGAAAAGAAGGAATATGAAGATATACAAAAATGATGTATTAAAAAGAATTGAATATCTCGAATTTTGTAAAATGGTATGGAAAAGAGTTGAAAATGATATAAGAAAGTATAACTGTAAAATAGCAAGGAAAGCTGTAGAAGAAAATAAAAGTCTCAAGAATGTTAAACAACATTTTGGTATTGGTAGGAAATTTATATCTGCAATAAGAAAAAAAGATGGAATTATTACTAAAAAGAGAGATGACATCATGAAATTGGTAGAAGATTTTTATCAAGAATTATATAGTAATAAAGAACAAGTACCTCCTATATCTATTACATCTTCCGAATTGCCCAGAATTTTAAATGAAGAAGTGAGACATGCAATTAAATGTATGAAGAAAGGAAAGGCTCCAGGAAATGATGGAATTATAATTGATATATTAAAAGAAGCAGGTGAAGAAATAGAAACAATTTTAGCAAAGTTATATAACAAATGTCTAAATGATAAAGATGTACCGGAAGATTGAAAGAATGCAGTAATAATATTAATATTTAAAAAAGGTGATAAAGAAGATATTAGAAATTACAGACCTATCAGCCTTTTATCAGTTTTATATAAAATTTTTACCAAGATAATTACAACTCGTCTACAGAGAACTTTGGATTTCCACCAACCAAGAGAACAAGCTGGATTTAAAAGTGGTTTTAGTACAATAGATCATATCCAGGTATTGAGAGAAGTCATAGAAAGGACAAATGAATATGAGTTGTCATTATGTTTTGGATTTGTAGATTATGAAAAGGCATTCGATTCTATACACATTTCTTCAGTGATTAAAGCATTGGATAATCAAGGTATAGATCCAGGATATTGTCATACTTTAAAGAATATTTATAAAAATGCAACAGCAACAATTAGATTACATAATGATACTGGAAAAATCAACATTGAGAAAGGTGTAAGACAAGGTGACTCCATATCTCCAAAACTTTTTACAGCAGTGCTGCAAGAAGTATTTTGTAGATTAAAATGGGAAACTAAAGGAATGAAAGTAAATGGAGAGTATTTAAGTCATTTAGATTTTGCAGATGATGTAGTTGTTTTTGCAAATAATGCTTCAGAGCTGCAGGAACTGTTGCAGGAGTTAGCAGATGAAAGTAGAAAAGTAGGACTAAAGATAAATGTTAAAAAGACTAAAGTAATGTTTAATCGATTTGCTCAAAATATGAAAATAAAGATTGATTATGAAGAATTAGAAGAAGTTAACAGTTACAAATACCTTGGTCAGATTATTAATACAGATGGAAACATAATGGAGGAAATTAATCATAGAATTAAACTTGGTTGGAGTGCTTTTGGTAGAAATAGCTGGATAATAAAAGGAAATATGCCTATGTGTTTGAAAAGGATGTTTTTTAACAAATGCGTTTTACCAGTTCTGACTTATGGATCTGAGACTTGGACACTTAATAGAAGAGCAATACAGAGACTTCAGACCACTCAAAGGAGTATGGAGATATGTATGTTGGGAGTAACAAAAAGAGATCGAAAATGCAATGTATGGGTAAGACAACAAACAGGTGTTACTGACCTTATTGAAAAAAATTAAAAGATTGAAATGGAATTGAGCTGGACATATTGTTAGAAGAGATGATAATAGATGGACAATTGAAATTTTAAACTGGATTCCAAGAGATTGTAAAACACCCAGAAAGAGACCACATGTAAGATGGATGGATGAAATAAGAAAATGTGCAGGGATGTTGTGGAAAAGAGAAGCTACTAAAGATCGGAGAAGATGGATTAAACTTGGAGAGACCTTCATCCTGCAGTGGATTGATAATGGTTGATGATGATGATGATGATTTTAATTTAAATTGAAATGTAAGTCTAGATTTTTTTCACTAGAGGAATAAAAATATTAATTTATTCACATTTTACAGTGATTGGATCATTTAGGACCAATCATGCATTGTAATACAAGGAATAAATACTATAACAAGTTTGTAGGGGGGGGGGGGACTACTAAGAGAAGAAAATTGGAACAAGACTTCAACTTTCCACTTATAAAATAAAATAAAAGGAATAAGCTGAAAAATAATAACCTTGAAAATTAATTTGAACAAAATTTCAGGATTATGTGCAATTAAACAGAATGGAGTAGAAACTTTATAACTCTGTATTATTTCAACACTGTTTTTCATCGATCTTATAATTCTTAATTTTGCCTACTGGAGAAGCTAGAATGACCACTATCTGGATAAATATTTGCCTCAACATATACTATTTGAAACAAAGAACAATTCCAGAAAACGTAAGCAATTATTTTTGTTTTCTTGATCTTAGTCAATTGTCAGATTTAATAATAATACAAAAATTATTTAGATTGAAAAAAAAAAGATTAAAGTGTTTTGATTTTCACGCCGCCCTTAAGCATAAAGCAGAAAAATATGTTTGTTTATAAATTATTATCTCAATAAAAATAATTCGAAATCATTTTGAAAGAAAGTTTCAGGAGATATAATAAACAAACCAAAAAGTCAATTTTAAATCATTTAAAATTTAGTCAATTTAAAAGAAAAATGCATGAGTTTATTGTCCTATTCTTCTTGGGAAAGAAAATTCGTCTGCAGGTTACTTTAGCGCAAATTTGCTTCATTATAGAAAATGGAAAGTTACAGATTAATTAAAAATGCCTAGAATATCATATTTATAATTGAATAAATTCTTCTTAGTATAACTAAACACATCTTAATTTGCTGATAGAAAGGAAGTGAAATAAGTATTTATTTATTTTTATCTTTATTGAATAACTTGCAAAGTAATAATATTTTAAACTCTTTTAAAATCACCCAGATCATTTAAAATTATGACAGATATCATTGCGTAGATGGAAGAACAAAATAAACAAATCAATAAATAATTTTAAACCTATTTTTACTGTCTTTGGAAAGTGTTTAAATATTGTCTCATTAGGCTGACATCGGTACATAAATCAATAAATGATTTTTATTGCCTTTGGAAAAGTGTTTGAATTTTGTCTGAATATGCTAATATCGAAAAGGATAATCAAAATATATATATGCGTTACTTAAGGATATTTGCTTATAATATCCATTTTCTTGTCATTTTTGCTCATAAGAATGGATCAAACTTTGACTAATAAGATAAAATCTAATGAGAGAAAATGTTCGTTTATTTTTATTATTGCTGTGTTTAATATTGTAATATGTTTTTTCTTTCTTTCATGTATTATTCAGGGATTATTATTTTATATATATTTATCATGGTATAAAATATACTTAGTAAGGATGTAGAGATATATAAAGATATATACATTTATTACACATATTTTTGCTATTTTCCCAATTAAGGGAAAACATAATAAATATCATTTACCTGGGAAGAGAGAGAAATATTTATCTCTCGCACTGCTAAAACAGATATTAATATTATATTGAAGGGGAACAAACAGACCCAAACTTGTCAAATTATACACATAATGACACAATTGTTCTATTATATGAAATAATTTAATAAGCATTTCTTTTATTTCTTAATTTTGCTATGAATGAACATGTCCACTTTAAATACAAAATGTAGGTTGATCTTCATTGTTTACGTGTGCATGGCTTGCTATAATAAAAGTATAATTATTATTTTAAAATAATTAATGGCCATTTTACTTATATGTTGGTGGTTTGTTTATAAAACATTAATAATTTCTGCATTGTGAAATGGAATATTTATGTTTCCACTTTTATTATTAGTGTTGTTTTACCTTGCTATTGTATTGATCAGGATTTGTGACAGCTTTTAGCTGATGAGTTTGTCCCACATACAATGGCATCAAATATAATATTAATATTGTGCATGGGCTGATGAAGAATCCCCCATTGCTGATTAAATGAGAGGATATTGTCGAGGCTGATTAATAGTTAGTGCTCAGTTAGCATAGTTAATCCTAAAAGAGGATGATCCCCATGGTCTGAATTCTATTTTCCCATGACGAGGTATTGCCCGCACTTTTATACCTATGAAGGTATTGGAATTGGCCATATTATTATACAACTATCATGTTGTTTTGTAGAGCCTCCCTTTATTGTTAGATCCCTCATGAGGTTATAGTTAGTTTTCCACCGTGTATGGTGAAGTTTAGCATTTCAAAAATCAAATAGCAAGGATAAAATAAAGTTAGATTAAGGGACACTGGTCTACCTATAGTGTTTGTCTAATTAGAATAGTGTCTTTATGATGTTGTGTAATCTTCATCAGTTTATAAGCAACCCAACACAAAACTTACTAGTGTCTGTAGAACTTCTATATAAAAGAGCAAGGGATGTACATGGGCAGTGTGGATTTATCTTAATCAAGTAGTGATTCGCAGATGGATCGATAAGATCAGTTAACTATTAAATGATTAGATTGTGGACATAGGCAATGTTTTGATGTCATGTGTGCATTTAACTTATGATGTCTGTCCTACATCAATACAATGAATTTTTTTATATAGTAAATGATAATAAATTACTAATTGTACTGAATATGATAATTGTCCTTATTATATTCAAATAAATCAAATAGCTACAGTTTAATGTACTAAATTATAACTTAAGAGTTTTTACATTTAAAAAGTTGTGTATATCCCAAAGACCTAAATTCATTTTGTTTTATAATTTAAATGCTAAGTTAGCTTAAATAAGGTAACTATCTTATTCTATAAGATAGAATTATAATAGAAATATAGCCAATAATAATAATAGTGATACTATGAACATCACTATATTAGTTTGTCATTACTTACTACATGTATAGTCAATGGGATACCAATTAATCTCCACCTCTGATTTTAGTTAATGGATTTATGTAAATAAGCATTTATTTTATATAGCGTCTGTATACACTTGTATTTACATTCGAATATCAGTCTTTCAAGCTAATTGTGCAAACGCTTTGCCAGTGTTAATAATAAATGAATACATTCTTACCAATACAAGATATAGTATTTATGCAGGAATAAAATGGAATCTCTTATTTCTGCAACTCAAATATTTATATATGAGCAAATCTGAAGTACTGGCAAAGAAAGTGTGACGATAGCACAGTCACTTTCAATTACTCTATACGATGTCTGAATGAATGACGTCGATGAAATTGTCTAGAATTTACTAAACATCATTCCAACTGAAACTTAATCATATGTAAATAAGCATTTATTTTAAATAGCGTCTGTATACACTTGTATTTACATTCGAATATCAGCCTTTCAAGCTAATCATTTATTATTAACACTCGCAAAGCGTTTGCACAATTAGCTTGAAAGGCTGATATTCGAATGTTAATGGATTTATCTTATTTCATGCAATGTGTCTGAAATAAAATTGTAAATAATGTAAATAAATCTTGTGTTAAAAATTTATTTATTTGTCAGTGGTCCTTATTGCTAATTAACACACACATTATTATTATTGTTATTGCTATCGACATATCACATGATTATATAGAAATCGTCATCAATCAATATGGTATAATCCAATATATGTTAGTATATCATGATAATTTGGTAAGCTATATGA
This sequence comes from Epiperipatus broadwayi, assembly GCA_028023455.1. Classification (NCBI taxonomy): domain Eukaryota; kingdom Metazoa; phylum Onychophora; class Udeonychophora; order Euonychophora; family Peripatidae; genus Epiperipatus; species Epiperipatus broadwayi. The sequence continues at coordinate 1,166,541 of JAQFVV010012444.1, read as the reverse complement.
TTTATGAGTACATCATCACTTAATAATCAAAATGGTATTAACCCGGAGTACATATTATTTTGAGTGATATATTAAAAGATTAAACACTTAATATTGGTTTAATCAGTTTAATTGAACTCGCAGATCTGTCATTCACTGATCTTGATCACATTGTTAATATTTATTTGAGAAAAAGAAGTTAGTAAGTTATTGTGTTTAGCTACTGAAAAGTTATTCATATCTCTTGAAGCTCCCAAGTATATAATAGTTATGGAGTTTATAAATTTTCTTTGAAATTAATAAATATTGTATGTTAATTCGATCTGGTATTAAGAGCTGTTTTGTGTGTTATATTTGGGTAGTGGTAAAATCCCTCTCACTGACCCAGGTATATATTGTATAACAATCTTTAAGTTATGTGAACCCTGAGAAGAATAAGTTATATTAATTTGCAATGTAGAATCTGAGTTTATGTTAAATTTTATATTTAGTTATTTATTGTAGTTGGATTGGAGTTATGTTACATTCACTATTTTATAAAAGTCAACCAAACTTTAAAGTATCAATTGCTTCTTTTGTCTGAAATGTATAGCTTGTTTTGACTTTAAGGTGAATATTCTGGTTTTGTTAAGCTTGGAATCCGTATTTGATTTAGTTGCTTCATTATCATTTAATTCAATATCAAATTTAGAGTTCTGGACATAATCTTTCATCATCATCATTCTTCTCATCTGTCAGTTCAATTTTTCTTTATTCTTCTTTCATCATAATTCATTATCCTAATTAACTCACCATTCATTAGCTCTTATTCTACTACCATCTTAATTATCCATTAACTCTTATTCTACAATCATCTTAATCATTCATTATTCTGATACATATTCATTCTTTTCTCTTCATTCTCAGACTCATTTCATTTTATTATTTAATTATTATTTATTTTCATCATCTATTTAGGCAACTACATCCTAATTTACTTATTGCCTAATTTATATTTTTAATTTCATATTCATTCCATCGATCTAATTAATATTTATTTATTGGTTTGACAAATATTAAGTTTATTTCATAACCTTTTGTTTGTTTGCAGATTTTGAAGCTAGTTTGACCAGAAGTTATTAATCACCTTGTAATCTTCTCTAAGTTTATAGTTTCATGTGAGCTTAGTCAATAAAGAAATCGTCTCTTTAGTTTGACATTTATTTTATGCTTATATTCTAGATTAGTTGTAGCTAGGAAGGTTGCAGAGGAAGATATGGTTCCCAAACGTGGAATTGGACTAGCTAGATGAGTATGATAAGTTACATAGGAGGATTTAGTCGCCCTAAAAATGTGCGGCATGATTTATTTATGACTAGTTAGATTAGTGGGTAGGTTACAATATAAATATATGAACATTAAATATGTATATATATATTTATGAACAAATCTTATGCAGTAACAATTCACTTCATCATAATAATTAGTAAAATAATAAAAATTATTTATTTTTATGTTAAAAAAAACTGCTTTATTACATAGACTATTATATCAAGATTTCAAGTACTGAATAAATACATCATAATGTATTGGTCATTTCTTCTAGTAATATAGTGTCTATTGATGTCAAACAATTTATACTTTGCATTACATGATATTTTGATCATTTCAATCCATTAGACATCTGTTTTGTAAAAAATCACATTTCACTTATGAGCTACCAATCTATTCCATGAACTATTTTTTAAACAAGTGATGTGAGGCTTCACACTACCCACATTAGTTTGGCTATGAAATTATCATCTGAGAGCTCTTCTAGACTATATCACTTTGATTCTTCCAGCTGTAATTTACATTCTATAATTAATATAGTAATCCAGCATCAAAAACTTATGTTGTTATATCTCTTTTATTACAATGACATCACAATTCACATTGAATCACAATTACATTTGAAACATTGGTGACATCTCTCTTTAAACTCCAGATGCTGGCAACGAAACAATAAATAATTTAAAATTACTAGTTGCATTTGTCTTTCAACTCCAGAAGATGAAAAAGAATTAAGTATTTAAAACATTAATGACAACTGAACTCAAGTAACATCCTGCTCTAATTCCAAAATCCTCAAACACTAATTAATAAATCTTTCTAAGCGCAAGTGACTCTATCTTCTAATTCAAATGGGTGGGGAGAAAGTCAGAATAATATTCTAAACATTTAGTGACACACCAAAGATGTAAAAAGGTTTAACACTAGTAACATCTCTTTTACAATACAAAGAAGCCAATATAATGTGATATAAAATGGCTTCTTATAAGACAAAGTCAAAAGCCAGATATTTGAAAACACTATTTAGTAAATATTTCTTCAAACAAGTGATATGTCTCTTCCAACTCTATAAATTATTCATGAATTATATGAAACCTGAGATACCTCCTCTTCAAATTCCAGAAACTAAAAAAAAAGAAGTAAATATTTCCGAAACTCTATTCCAACTGATGAAGTTGACCAGAATGTCAATGAATAAATCTATAACATTCTTTTTTTTTTTTTTTAAATTCCAAAAGCACAGATGATAGAACAATTCCAACACTGAATGCTTATTACAAAAGTTTTTAATGAATAACACATGTCAATGTTAAATAATAGTTTATTTTATTCTTTTGATTTTTAATTTTCATGAAAAATGCAGTTTACTGTTTCCCATTTATTAGCAAAAAGTTACTTCTATATTTGAAAAATCTGGATACATCTAATAAAACCTGTAATATAAAATTTTTTATAATTATTCAAAGGTTAATTTAGTTAATTTGGAATTGTAAATGAAAATAACTGCCTTTAAATTATAATATTTTATACATAAATGAAAATCATACAAAAAAAAAAAAGTTACTTTATACTTTAAAAGTTATTCTATACAAATAAAGCGTGATAAACAGAGCACAAAAACATTAATTATAAACAACAATTAGACAAGTGCTTTCGGTACTGTATACCAAAATCATGGTGACATACTGGAAATGAAGTTTAATATTCCAGTGCATGCTCAGTGGAACACTAGTGTTACGCTGATTAATGTTTTTAGACTTTGCAATAAACCAAGCCTCTTTCAATTTCCTTTTCTGATCATTTGACTCATTGCACACAGTAGTAATATTTTGAGAATAAAACTCATGACCACAATTACTTTCATGATTTGAAAAAACAGAATTAACCTGCAAATCACTTTTGGATTTTTTGTACTGATAAATATGCTGTTGCAATCGCGTTAAAACATTCGCCTTCGTTTCCCCGAAATAAATAGCATTACAATCAATTTTTTTTGCAAATAATGGAATAAACCACTTAATACTTATTCATTTCTTCTACGTTATCCTTTAAATTGTTTATTAATCTATTCAAACAGAAAGGGGAACGGAATCCTACATTATAACCTTCACTGATATTTTTTAATTTCTTACTTATAGGTGGCACATAAGCTAAAGAAAACCACCTTTTGACCGCTTTATTATTTATATCCACTTTATGTTTAAACTTTAAATTCTGATAAAACACAATTGCCTGTTTAATATAGTCTTTTTGTATCTCACTCCTTCAAATTCACAAAGATGCAAATTACGATATAAAAAACATTTAAATCCAGCCATTTTATAATTCAAAGGAACATTAACGGATGTATAAAACCTCTTACATTCAATGGTTCAACAAACATTTTATACCCAAACATATTACAGCATTTATATACATTTACATCTAAATACTTTAAGATATCATCATTTTCCAATTCAATAGTGCATGACAAACCAGAATTCTCATTTAATTCATTGAACATATTCACTATCACATCTTTTGAACCATACACAAAAACATCAATCACATATCTTCTATATATTAAATCATAACTCCTTATAAATGGCTCCACAATGTTTTTCCGTTTCTGAAACATATAAACTACACACAATACCATTCACTGCCAACCCCATTGGCCAACCATTATCTGACAGAGTTTTTATATTATTTATTTATACTTTTAAAAAAAATTAAACAAATAAGTACTAAGAGTTTTTTTATGTTTTAGTTAGCTTAACTAATATATATATTTTCTAGCTGCATGACAGTCTGTTAATATTTTCAGGAAATTAAATTTTTGCTTACACTGGTTTAAAAATGAGTTTGATCCCTGTTCTCATGTCGATCATGATTGTAGGCACTGCCACATGTCAGATTATAAAGGTATAATTCCCTATAGTTTTGCTAATAATAAATAAGCTGACTTTTGAACATTGACAAGTTTCCAAGAATAGGCTATCATTGTTTAGGCATTATCTTCTAGATTGAGAAGTATAGTATCTATTTATTCTTTTAGGAGCTACATGATGATAGTGTCAAATAATTTACACTGGACACTTGGTAAATATGAGCTGACTTAGCATGATGTTGGAATTCTTTCTCATAGCTGGTTTATTGAGCTTAAATTTAAAAGTATTTTCATGGCTATCTTACTTCATTATAGAATGTAGGTAGTACAAGCTACTGACATGAAGTCAAATTGACTGATTTCTCTTACAATGCTTGTTTCAATATGATAAGAATTCTATTAATGATCCGATTCTGGTCAGATCTTTCTTTTTTTTTAAATAAAAAGATGATACATTATACCATATTAACATAGAGAAACAAAAGTATAAACCAAATTCCAGACCAAGAAATCACCAATTTAATGTGTTCATGGGAAGATAAGACTCCTAATTTTGCTTTACAAAGCTGCCCTATGATAGGGATTATATTTGAGAGGATATTGGTCAAAGCTCTATTAGATTCTGGTAGCCAAATTTTAGTTATATCAAATAGGTTTTATCAAAAAATATTAATTAAGAACCCTAATATTAAAACATTACCTCTAAAATCAGTTCAGGTTACCATGGCAAATAGTAGAAAGGCCAAATTGACACCTAACAGATTTGAATCCAAATTGAAATTGGCCAAACAATACTCTATCATGTATTCTTAATAATGAACGGTTTAATAGATGATGTCATTCTGGGGGCAGACTTCCTACATATGAACACAAGTATCATTGATTTCTCTAATAAAACAGTTAGGATAAGCGATGAGGTCTTGGAAATGTCATTCCTTCCAAGATATGATTTATTTGAAGTTGATTGTATAATATCTACCATTTCAGAGGCACTCATAGATGATAAAAACGCAGAATCCAATGTGATAAAATTACGATCTATTATTAATATATAGTGTATATGAGCACAGACTTTCACGCGACCCACCACTCTCCACTCTACCTCATAACATTGATACACTTGAACACATATATGTTGAAAAGATAAATAATTACCAATATATGTATTAAGAAATTCAGCCCAGTTTTCTCAGACATACCAGGAGTGATAGAAGGTTTTTAACAAAGAATTAAATTAATACATGACCAATCATTTCAATTCAGATCATATCCTATTCCATGCCAGTATCATGGAGAAATATTCAAACAGATTAATAAAATATTGGATTGGGGAATTATTTCCAAATGATCTTCACCCTACTATAATCCAGTTGTAACTGTGAAGAAAAAAGATGGGTTGAGAGATTTTGTTTAGATGCTCATCAACTAAATAAAATTATGTTCCTGACAGGAATATACCACCACCCATACATGAATTATTTGTGAAATTTGGAAATAAAAAAAGTGTTTTCCACCTTTGGATCTAATCTCTAGTTATAGGCAGATTGAACTTCATCTAGAAAACTACCAATACACTGCATTTTGATAGGAAGGTTTTACTTATCAATTTAATAGGATACTCTTTGGATTGATAGTGGTCCTGGTCTGATAAGATGCTTAGATAAAACTTTATCTCCTGAGCTTAAACAAATCATTATTATTTATGTGGATGATGTGATAATTGCATTTATCACAATTGAAGAACATCTCAACATTTAACTGTATTTTTGAAGAGTGCCAAAGAAAAGGGATTAAAATCAATTTCAAGAAGAACACCTTAATTTGTAACCAGGTAGTCTTCTTAGGTCACACCGCTGGCTGCAATGTGATAAGACTTCATCCAGATAAGATCAGTGCCTTTCAAAACTTTCCTAAATCCACCAACAAAAAACAAATTCGATCATTTTTAGGTTTATGTAATATTTATAATTGTTTTTATCTGAACATTTTCTGACTATAGGGAACCTTTGTTGAGGCTCATTAAAAAAATGAGTGATGGAATTGGACCCAAAAACAGAACAAGGCATTTACAAATTTAAAACAAAGTTTTTAGAGCAAACTATGTTAGCCTTCCCTGATGTTAAAAACCATTCATTGTCCAAACTGATAGTAGTGGTTATGGATTAGGGGTAACACTATCCCAAATCCAGGAGGATAGCCAATCTGGACTTCTATACTTTATTAGCCATCGTCTGAAGGGTCCAGAAAAGCATTAGCAATAATGTGGGCCTTCTAGAAATTTCAACTGCTTCTCAGATTGGAGGTTATAGTGATCACAGATCACAAAAGCTTCAAATTCCTGAATCATAGCTATTTGACCAATACACGGTTAGTCAGATGGAGTCTATTGTTACACGATGCAACTATACAGGACAACACTGTAAAGGATTTGAAAATGTTGTGGCCGATGTGCTGAGTCAAAATCCATCTAGGTCAAAACAAAACCATCTATCAATAGAAAGTGTCTACATTACAACTATCAATATGATAATTAATAGTAATGTAGAGAACGATTTAAAAAAATTATATAAAATACAATTTAATGATCATATCTTAAACCCCATCATAAGAGTCTTAAAAGAAGAGAAAGTTTTGAATGCACCGAAAGCTCTCAACCATTATAAGTTAGAAAAACTGGTCTTACTTCACCAAACTAATAAAGATATAGAAAAATGAAGGGTAATAATACCTACAATTTTTAAGTATTCCACTCATAAAGTATATACACTGTTTATATTGACATTTTGGTGCCCACAAAACAGAATATACTGTGAAAAATTGGTTTTACTGGACAAAAATGTATAAAGATATCTTAAAATCACTTCATGATTGTATTATATGCTTAAGAGGCAAACCAGTAAATCAAGATTTTAGTAATATGTTAAAACCTATTATCTCTGGAAGACCAAACAAGATCTTAGCGATAGACTATTATAAACCATTACCTCCATTTAATAAACAAAAGTACTTATTAGTTGCTTATGATCTCTTTTCCAAACCCATTTCAACCTATCCAATACCTCAAGCTAATACTAGACATACTGTCAGAGTATTAGACATCCTCCATTTCATAACAATAGAAAAACCTAAAGTCATATTAACAGAATCCACAATCAAATCCTTGCGAACGTGTAATGCGGAAATTTGGATGTTTGTTTAGGTCTTACTTGGAGAATGAGCATAGAGGATGAGTAAAACAATGGAAAGTGTAGTAAATATTAATTGGAGTGTAAATGAATCTACTGGATTCACACATTTAAGCTACATTTCCATAAAAAATTTCAAATTTATTTAAAAATTACCAACCTCTAATTAAACCCAACCAGACTGATCATCATCATCATCAACCATTAATCCATTGCAGGTTGAAGGTCTTTCCAAATTCAATCCATCTTCTCTGATCTTCAGCTTCTTTTCTCCACATCATCCCTGCATACTTTCTTATTTCATCCATTCATCTCACATGTGGTCTCTTCCTGGGTCTCTTAAATCTTTTGGAATCATTGTCCATCTATATCATCTCTTCTAGCAATATGTCTAGCCCAATTCCACTTCAATCTTTTAATTTTTTCAATGAGGTCAATAACACCTGTCTCTTACCCATACCTTGCATTTTCGATCTCTTCTTGTTACTCCCAACATGCATCTCTCCATACTGCTTTGAGTGGTCTGTAGTCTCTGTATTGCACTTCTATTAAGTGTCCAAGTCTCAGATCCATAAGCAAAAACTGGTAAAACACATTGGTTAAAAACATTCCTTTTCAAACACATATTCCTTTTAATATCAAGTTATTTTTACCAAAAGTACTCCAACCAAGTTTAATTCTATGATTAATTTCAACCATTATGTTTCCATCAGTATTAAAGACCTGACCAAGGTATTTGTAACTGTTAATTTCTTCTAATTCATCATAATCAATCCTTATTTTCATATTTTGAAAAAAATTGATTAAATATTACTTTAGTCTTTTAAATATTTATCTTTAGTCCTACTTTCTTACTTTCATTTGATAATTCCTGCAACATTTCCTGCAGCTCTAAAGCATTATTTGCAAAAACAATTACATCATCTGCAAAATCTAAATGACTTAAATAATCACCATTTACTTTCACTCCATTAGTTTCCCATTTTAATCCACAAAATATTTCTTGCAGCACTGCTGTAAAAAGTTTTGGAGATATGAAATCACACTGTCTTACACTCTTCTAAATGTTGACTTTCTCAGTAACATTATGTAATCTAATTGTTGCTGTTGCATTTTTATAAATATTCTTTAAAATATGACAATATCCTGGATTTATACCTTGATGATCCAATGCTTTAATCACTGAAGAAATTATAGAATCAAATGCCTTTTCATAATCTACAAATCCAAAACATAATGACAACTCATATTCATTTGTCCTTTCTATAACTTCTCTCAATATCTGGATGCCTTTTCATAATCTACAAATCCAAAACATAATGACAACTCATATTCATTTGTCCTTTCTATAACTTCTCTCAATATCTGGATATGATCTACTATACTAAAGCCATTTTTAAATCCAGCTTGTTCTCTTGGTTGGTGGAAATCCAATGTTCTCTGTAGACGAATTGTAATTATCTTGGTAAAAATTTTGTATAAAACTGATAGGTCTTTAATTTCTAATATCTTCTTTATCACCTTTTTTAAATATTAATACGACATTTTTCCAATCATCTGGTATATCTTTATCATTTTCATATTTGGTATAATAACTTTGCTAAAAAAATTTCTATTTCTTCACCTGCTTTTTTTAATATATCAATTATAATTCCATCATTATGTGGAGCCTTTCCTTTCTTCATACATGTCTCACTTCTTCATTTAAAATTCTGGGCAATTCGGAAGATGTAATAGATAGAGGAGGTACTTGTTCTTTATTACTATATAATTCTTGATAAAAGTCATCTACCCATTTCATGATGTCACCTCTCTTTTTAGTAATAATTCTATCTTTTTTTCTTATTGCAGATATAAATTTCCTATCAATATCAAAATGTTGTTTTACATTCTTGAGACTTTTATTTTCTTCTACAGCTTTCCATGCTAGTTCACAGTTATACTTTTTATATCGTTTTCAACTCTTTTTTGCACCATTTTACAAAATTCCAGATATTCAATCCTTTTTAATGCATCATTTTTGTATATATTCATATTCCTTCTTTTCTTCATAAATTCTCTAGTCGCAGTAGAAATTTTATTGTCAATTGCTGCTTTTTTCTACCAGCTATTTTTGTTGCTGTTTTTAAAAGTGTATCAGTTATTTTCATATTAATTTCATTCAAATCTGAATCATGTTCAAAATCTACTAATACTTGAAACCGATTTGTAAATTCTAATTTAAATTCATTAGAATGTTTCTGAAGATTAGGAATATCAACTGTAAATATTGTTTTTCTTAATAATTTTTGTCTCTAGTTTTGTATTAACAAGTATCTTACATCTTACTAATCGATGATCACTTCCTGTGTAAAACTAATACAATTCTGAAATATGTATTTTCTGTTAATCAAAATATAATCCAATTCTGCTGTACCTTCATTTGGATGCTTCCATGTCCATTCCCTTTTAACATTTTTCTCAAAAAAAAAAAATCATAATATAAAGTTTTTCTTTTTCTGCAAACTCCACAAGTCTACGTCCTCTCTCATTTCTATTACCATAACCAAAATTAGCTACAGCACTTTCACCTTTTATTTGTTTACCAATTCTAGCATTAAAGTCTTCCATAACAATTTTTAAAATGTTTACTCTGATCAAAAGCCTTTTATACATCCATATAAAAATCTTCTACTACTTCATCACTATGGGAACTTGTTGGGGCATAAACCTGAATTATCTGCATTTGGTATCTGCTATTACGTTATATAACTAATCTTGCTACTCTGTCTGATACACCTTCAATCTCCACAATGTTGTACTTCCACATTTTATTAATAATGAATCCTACTCCACTTGTACTTCCAGTATTTGTGCCTTTATAATAGAGTACATGTCCACTTTTTAAATCAATTGTCTCTTCACCTTTTCTTCTAACTTCACAAAGTCCAATTTAATATAAGATAGTTCTTCTTCTAATTCTTGGAATCTTCCTTCACTTGAAAGTGATCTGCAGTTGTAAGTACCTAAATAAAAGGTCATCATCAAAAAGCAGCCTGGGGCCACAATTGGGATTCTTAGCACCCTCCGCCTTAAGTTATCAACCGCTGCCTTGGTTGGTGACTTTACAGCCTCCTGGGAATAAGGGCCATGATTGTATATATCTATTGGGAAAATATTTATCATTTACACATACATTCATTCTGCCTTATCAGGCAACTGAGAACAAAGACCATGGTGTTTCTTGATGTTAAACTCAGAGGTAAAAAGCCAATAAACTCACCAATGCTGGCTAATGTGTATTGGTGAGCAGCACATCCATGTTCGTATACTATATGAATAATCACATACTAATAACAGCTGCAACGACAAGAATCTATGGAGTGGACATTTAGGAATTTGCCCTGCTCGGTTCCTTTAAGGCATCCAAGAGGAATCAAAAAGATCTCTTTTCAGTTAATAGCAAACTCCTTTCTGCAGCCGCCAGACTAATATAATTTATGATATACAAAAAGCATATCAAAGATTAATAAATAAATCAGAGCTTATAAATAAAAACAGAAAAAAAAAAAAGCTACCAATTCAAAATAGAAGACAAGGTATTTATAAAGACCCATAAAACTTAATAAACAACTCCAAAACAAATGCCATAAATTCTATAATCCATATAAAAGGCCATTTACTATAATAAAACAAACAGATCCAAATGCATTCTGTATAGATATAGATGGTGAAATGAAATGTAGATATAATGTTCACATTCTTAAACCATATTTTGGTCAACCAGAAAATTTAGATAACTATCACATGGAGATTATAGAAGGAGAAAGGAGAAAACACTAAATAAAAAAAACCTAGGGATAATCATTTAAATGATGAGAACACCCCCAGGCTAATATAAAAAATATATATATACATACAACACTAGAACACACATAAATTTTCTTATCATATTAGAAAATTTTAACTCTATACGGAAATGAGTTGTAAGGGTAACTAACAATCTTATTAAGCTTACTTGTTTATGTACAATATCAAATCATGAACTTAAAAATATAATTTTTGAGCAATAAACAATAAATACCTTATTCTTTTACATTAAAATATCCATATACACACATATATAAAATATTTATTAAGTTAACTAACATCACTAATCAAGATGAAAAACATAAGAGATAACTTTAGGTCAAGTCATATCTTAGTAACTAAACTTGAAGGAAATAAAATTATAACTTAATTATGCAATTATTAATTATGATGTATTCAACAATAATCGAATACAAAATCGTGAAATGAAATAGTAATTTAACACATTTAATTACCATAAATCGATTCTACTATAAAAACTAAATCAACTAATTGCCAAATTAATTGTATCTTTTACAAATGAACTAGTCACTATGCATAGTTATTTTGCTGTGTTCGAATGCACACATTAAAAAGATGAATCAATAGTTTGAATGAATTTTCTTATTTATAAAATCATCATTAGGAGAGAATTCTAATATCACTCACAAGAAAGGAGTAAATAAATCATTCTTTAATATCATTAATAATATTTTCCAAAAAATAAATTATCTTTATAATAATTAGAGAAATTCTTAATCGTTCTAAACCTGAATTTTAAGAAAGATAAATATCATGAAAAATATTTATATATATTTAAACAAAATCATTTTAAGAATATATCAAGTTATAGAAAATGCATCGTGAGTAAAGACAATTTGCCATAGAATCAAATGCTATTATTTTAATCTAAAGCAGTGTAATTACCCATTCCTACTGAAATGCCTAATGTATATATATTTCATCTATATAATTCAATATTCAACTTCAATTTATATCGAAATAATTTATGGAAGAAATGTAGATATCATGTGAGAGGAACGTTTAGGAACAACAGAGTATACTGTTTGTCTCACCAATGAATGATGACTGGAAATACTCAAATTATGAAAATGGATAGGACAATACCATAAACTTTCCACACATCATATCATTTTTGCATATCAACATCCATAAATATTTAATTTTATTTCCTTTGCTTATAAACTCTACTTACATTGGAATAATCCATTTTGGAAAATCATTAGATGAAAAAAAAGTGGAAAGATCATTGGGTTACATATTTTTTTATTTATTTAATAAAATTTAGGTCTTCCTTACAAAACAACTTGACCAGGGTAATAAGTAAACTTAATATGAAGGTAAGATTTTATTGTTCTTCATATTAAATTCATTCACTTATGACAAGATAGCATTTTTGTTTATTACTAATTTAATTAATTTAGTAATATTTATTTATGTATTATTCTGTATAAATGGCTAATATCCTTGGATGAATGGTCTTTTCTGTTAATAATAGGGACCATACATTGATGGGAGATCTTATAGAAAGGGAATCTCCTCAAAAGGATTGGATATTACAAAAGTTTTTATTTATATTTATACTGTTTAATTTAAATTTAGTTAGATAAAGTTACCATAATCTTTTGAATTATAAAATTTTATTTATTGTTTTACAACCTTTTAAAAATTGTTTGAGTTATGATACATATCTACTATGGGGATATACGAAGGTATCATTTTAAATTTTATATACTAATATAGTAGAAATGTATGTAAAGCACTCATAATAATAAATTTTGTTATATAATGATAAATTTAATTGGTTGTCAGTTAATAAATATTGTTAAATCTTTTTTTTATTTTAAGAAAGTCTCTCATTTATTTAAATTATTTATTTACTTTCATAATAAATAAGATTGAATACACATGTCCATATATATATTATCTTGACTTAACATCATAATAACTTGGTTGAAAATAATTTTGAGAATTTATTGAAATTATTTTAAGTATTATTACTACTACAGAATATTGTTGGACCCCTGAAGAGAGCTAAGTGCAAAATTCACCCAGAGTTCGAATGCTGAGCATAACGGAATAATCAAGAGAGGTGAAGATTGGATGAACTGGTCTAAGTCGTATCTGTATTAAATATTTAATATTAAATTATTTTATTTGAAATAGATTCAATCATGGATTAAACTTTTATCTCATCATCCATGGATCCTATAAGAAGACCATAAGTCCGACTATAGTTAGATGCATTCACCCTCATTCCTTAAGGAAATGTGGACTATTACAATATATTGCGTATTGATTAGAAATTCTATTATGTAACGATGGGTATAACATACACACTGCATGTGTATATGTATGAGTTACATGTTTTTTTTTTAAATAAAATATAAAAATTACAATTATATGTCAATATTCAATAGTTTAGAAAAAAAAAAAAAGGAAAAGTTAAAATAAAAATAAGTACTAATATTGGGAAATGGGTTAAAATTTATTAATTATAACTTATCTTTCTTTTATTCTTTTTTTTTTTGGGGTGTCTTCTATTTTTATATAATTCTTTCAAGAGTATTTTTGGTTAAAAGCACTTTTTAATTAAAAGTTTGTAATGAATTGAAACAAATTGTACAAATTTAGTCAGGTTATGGAGATTAAGATTCCAGACTGATTAAATAAACAATATAGTACTAATTTCAGTGTAACTAAAATGAAAAAATAAGAAAATAAAAAAAATGTACTAATTAAAAAGATAAAGATCAAATGGATTGACAGCGTCAGAGTATATAAAAAGCTGAAATCGACTATTATTTAGATTATAGAGATTTTTCAGTTGATTCAAACTATTCAGATGATTATCCAGAGACAAGAGAGAAATGAGTTGTTAGACCAAAGCTGGTATTCATTCGTTTTTCCATCGCCAGTCTCCCGAGTACATTAGCCAGATGCAGTGATACATTACCCTGACTTGCCTTTTGCCGATGTTTGAACCTGCCATGCCAACTCCATGGAAACAGCCCACACTGTAGAACATGGAACAAAGAAGAAGCTTCACTTGTACTAAAGTATATGCCTACCATAAATCTGACTGGATCAGAAGACAGGGATGATCATCCATATGAAAAACCAGATTATGCTTAGACCTAGGTAAATATATTCATTGATGTCATTAATAAAATTTTTGGAATTCTTAATATCAGTGTGGAACTTTTAAATTTTATCTTAAATAGAACCTTACACATTCACAAGTATTAATAATAATTGCATGTAAATAGGATTATTATAAATTATAGTAAATTATATGTGTTCATATTTTATTCTATGTTTTTGAATATTCTTTATTATTTATGTTATATTATTTAATAAATATGTTTGTAAATTATTGACAATTTTATTTAAATATTTTGTGATGCTGATCTCATGTTTTAAAAACTAGCCAGAAGTCAAATACTTTGAAGCGTGTTTACATTATCTCTTGGGATCTAGTCTAGTTGACTAGATGGTGCCCTAGGGTTTAAACCCATTATAAATATCCCCATGAGATGTTTCACGTTTCACGCAGCCAGAGATAGGTACCTCGATCTGGAAAACTGACTGTCAGATTAATGTTTTAATAAATCTCGGTGGGGTATGATCGATATGTAAATATTAACCATATTTATTAATCTGCTTGAGTAACAGAGTCTTGAGAAATCATATTAAAGATTAATATGATTTAATAAAGTAAAATAATAAGTAATTAGATTTAGAATAATTAGTAAAAGATTTTATATGGTGGAATCCTGTTACAATTAGTTAATTAAAAGATTTATCTGAGGATTTAATTAGAAAAGAAAGTGATAAGACAAAAACCAGCTGATAGCAATTTCTTTTCATAAGTATTGCTATAAATAAGATTTTAAAACTAAAATGTTGAATATATCAGTTCTTGAACTGTTTTTTTTTAACAAAGAGTAAATGAAAAGCTATACTAACTGGAAAAAAAATTTTAGGTGGGAAATAGTTAGGTGAAGCCCTGTCCTATAAGACTCTGGATTGAGAACCGCACAACATATATCATTATTGAGTGCCATTAATCACTTGCAGGGAATAAACATTATTACATGGATTACTAATTCCTACCTTGCCAGAATGATGTTTGCTGATTTGATTAAAGAAAGTAAGATGGAGTAGAATTTCTTAATACACATGTCTTTTTCTTCATCATCGTGTCAACCTATATATAATTGCTGTATCCAATGCCTGCCTAATAGAAAAAAATGATCCTGTAAAATAGATGACTAAATCCGAATCTTTGTATTTCCTGTATTATAGTTTTACACATGAAGAATATACTAGAAATGTTGAACAGTGTGTCAATTTTTTTTTAAAAGAAAAAAATATCATAATAGATTAAAATATGCTGTTTCATTTTTTAGTATTAAAGAAAATTTAACTCTAGACATTTCTTTGTTTTTAGCAAGTCAAATGTTTAAAATGGAAAAAAAAACCCATACATCTCAGGAAGTAAGATTAATTATTTATTTCATTTAAATATATTTTAAATCTCTTTAATATATGACTTTATTATTATTATAAATATTTTTATATACATATATACGTATGTGTGCATATGAAATATTTATTTTATTTTGCTAAGAAGCATTTAACCTTTTTAGATTCAATGTTTTTTTAATTATTTATTAATTTTTTTTTAAATACAGGTGTGTATAACCATATACCCTTTGTAAATCAAAGAAAAAGGGTGAAGGGGGTTTATATTTATATCTAAATATTTATTCTTTGTTAATTTTGTGTTAAATTATTTATGGGGTTTATTTACTTTATTTAATAATAATAAATTAATTATTAAGTTGAATCAACATTTGGTGTTCAACTCTTCTATTCATGTCACTCCATAATAAATCTAAATTATAAATTTTGTTTTGTCTGTTTTTCTACTATATGCCACTCGCCTTAAGAGTTTATAAGTATTACTGAGCTTAAACCTGAGATATGCTTTAGGGAACTGTAGGTGGATGTCTCTATAAGGATCCTTGTAAAATATTCTTTCTCTGAAAGTGGTGCATAGATTCTGTGTGATTCGGGCTTTATGAAATTGATTTACTAATAGCAAGTTTTGCTGATCCTTATAAGGATTAATACAAAAAAAAAAATGATCACGAAATATAACTAATTATTATTAGTTTGATTTCATTTTAAATAATATAGATTTTATTATTAGTGTGTTTATTTTTTAATTGACTTGAAATATTACCATATGTGAATTGTGAATATGTCATTAAGTTGACTTATGCTCCACAGGTGATGCTTGTAGTGGTAAATTCACTTTATAGCATCCTGTGTCGGTCTTGAATTAGTTGTATAGAGCTACAACGAAGAAGAACGTTGTAATGAGAGTGAAAAAGTAAGTTCCCGGTACAATGAGTAATAACAGTTTACACAAAATCTCCATACACCCACAATCCAAATTCATAAATTTTTTTAAAATATTAAGCATCTTTATTAACTTAGGGTATGTGTGTAAATACACCCTCCCCTGCAAATAATAATCTTTAATTATAAAAATTTCTTTTTTAAAAAAATTAATAAATAAATAAAAATGACACTTTTTCATAGTTATTTGGACGTTTGGAAATACGAAAAAATAAACTACTTATGAGATTTCATTTTCAGTTAAAAAACAGAAATAATCTTAAAAAATAAAAATTCTCCCATTCAAAGCAGGAATATAAGCTTGCTTGTATGAATAACTTTTATTATGAAAATTTAATATCTTAAAATGTTTAGTAATAGAAATCCTAACTTTAGATACTACCTTAATGTCAATCAAGTTAATCCTTTATATAAAATTAACAAGCAAAGATAATATTTTAAAGCAAAGAAAAATTCATGTTATCTGAAAACAATTATTTTACCTTCAATCCCTTGGGTTGGGGATCGTGCCTCACTAATAGCACAATCTGGTAGGTCGGATCAAGAAGAGCTGCAACTGCACTCTGATGGGTAGCTGCTCGGATGTCTTTGTTGTTTACCTATTGAAAACAAAAAACCAATAAAAAACAAGTCAGTTATTGATAGATAATTAAACAAATAATAAAAATGACTAACAAATTCATAAAATGAAGAATGTGTTTGACCAACATTAATGAATTTATAACTATAGCCAAGGAATTCCAATAAAACAGCATAAATGCTATCAAATAAACATAATAAAATACCAAACTATCTTTTTAAATTTCATCACATTTGCATTGTAAAATATATTTTTTATTACCACCATGAACTGTCATAACATTATTACAAATATATATATATATATACACACACAAACTAATTACTTAGAAGATTAACTTTCATTATGTCAGCAATCAATCAATTTACAAATAAAATAATCATCTATATCAAGAGTCAAAATAAGAGTCATAGATCAATTCATAGATCACATGACCCTATCTCTTAAGCTTGTAAGTTATAAACAGTGAGGATTGCCAATTCCTCTACAAGCTTTATGATAAATGCTTAGCCAGAGCCAGCACTTAAAATATCTCTGTCAAGAACCCCTCTCCAAACCCCTGACCATGGTTTCGTGCTTTGGCACTCCTCAAAGAGGTGTCGAGGTAGGTTCAGACACCTCTAAAAATACCAACCCTAAGCTAAGCACTTAGCTAAAAGTTATCTAATTGAGTGGAAAATCTGAAATTTTCAGACATCTACATGTCTTCAAACCCAGCTATCCAACTCAAATAGCTATATGGGGCTGATAGATCATCAGCCATACCATATATTAGTAGTCATAGCAATATAAAATTGCATAAGACTTTTGGCAGAGACTATAAATAGTCAAAATAAGAGTCATAGATCAATTCATAGATCACATGACCCTATCTCTTAAGCTTGTAAGTTATAAACAGTGAGGATTGCCAATTCCTCTAAAGCTTTATGATAAATGCTTAGCCAGAGCCAGCACTTAAAATATATCTGTCAGGAACCCCTCCCCAAACCCCTGACCATGGTTTCGTGCTTTGGCACTCCTCAGAGAGGTGTCAAGGTAGGTTCAGACACTAGATCTAAAAATACCAACCCTAAGCTAAGCACTTAACTAAAAGTTATCTATTGAGTGGAAAATCTAAAATTTTCAGACATCTACATGTCTTCAAACCCAGCTATCCAACTCAAATAGCTATATGGGGCTGATAGATTTTCAGCCATACCATATATTAGTAGTCATAGCAATATAAAATTGCACAAGACTTTTGGCAGAGACTATAAATAGTCAAAATAAGAGGCATAGATCAATTCATAGATCACATGACCCTATCTCTTAAGCTTGTAAGTTATAAACAGTGAGGATTGCCAATTCCTCTACAAGCTTTATGATAAATGTTTAGCCAGAGCCAGCACTTAAAATATCTCTGTCAGGAACCCCTCCCCAAACCCCTGACCATGGTTTCGTGCTTTGGCACTCCTCAGAGAGGTGTCAAGGTAGGTTCAGACACTAGATCTAAAAATACCAACCTTAAGCTAAGAACTTAGCTAAAAGTTATCTATTGAGTGGAAAATTTGAAATTTTCAGACATCTACATGTCTTCAAACCCAGCTATCCAACTCAAATAGCTATATGGGGCTGATAGATCTTCAGCCATACCATATATTAGTAGTCATAGCAATATAAAATTGCATAAGACTTTTGGCAGAGACTATAAATAGTCAAAATAAGAGGCATAGATCAATTCATAGATCACATGACCCTATCTCTTAAGCTTGTAAGTTATAAACAGTGAGGATTGCCAATTCCTCTACAAGCTTTATGATAAATGCTTAGCCAGAGCCAGCACTTAAAATATCTCTGTCAGGAACCCCTCCCCAAATCCCTGACCATGGTTTCATGCTTTGGCACTCCTCAGAGAGGTGTCAAGGTAGGTTCAGACACTAGATCTAAAAATACCAACCCTAAGCTAAGCACTTAGCTAAAAGTTATCTATTGAGTGGAAAATCTGAAATTTTCAGACATCTACATGTCTTCAAACCCAGCTATCCAACTCAAATAGCTATATGGGGCTGATAGATCTTCAGCCATACCATATATTAGTAGTCATAGCAATATAAAATTGCATAAGACTTTTGGCTGAGACTATAAATAGTCAAAATAAGAGTCATAGATCAATTCATAGATCACATGACCCTATCTCTTAAGCTTGTAAGTTATAAACAGTGAGGATTGCCAATTCCTCTACAAGCTTTATGATAAATGCTTAGCCAGAGCCAGCACTTAAATATCGGTCAGGAACCCCTCCCCAAACCCCTGATCATGGTTTCGCGCTTTGGCACTCCTCAGAGAGGTGTCAAGGTAGGTTCAGACACTAGATCTAAAAATACCAACCCTAAGCTAAGCACTTAGCTAAAAGTTATCTATTGAGTGGAAAATCTGAAATTTTCAGACATCTATATGGGAGGGGTTCCTGACCGAGATATTTTAAGTGCTGGCTCTGGCTAAGCATTTATCATAAAGCTTGTAGAGGAATTGGCAATCCTCACTGTTTATAACTTACAAGCTTAAGAGATAGGGTCATGTGATCTATGAATTGATCTATGACTCTTATTTTGACTATTTATAGTCTCTGCCAAAAGTCTTGTGCAATTTTATATTGCTATGACTACTAATATATGGTATGGCTGAAGATCTATCAGCCCCATATAGCTATTTGAGTTGGATAGCTGGGTTTGAAGACATGTAGATGTCTGAAAATTTCAGATTTTCCACCCAATAGATAACTTTTAGCTAAGTGCTTAGCTTAGGGTTGGTATTTTTAGATCTAGTGTCTGAACCTACCTTGACACCTCTCTGAGAAGTGCCAAAGCACGAAACCATGGTCAGAGGTTTGGGGAGGGGTTCCTGACAGAGATATTTTAAGTGCTGGCTCTGGCTAAGCATTTATCATAAAGCTTGTAGAGGAATTGGCAATCCTCACTGTTTATAATCATCTATATCATTTGAAAAGATACTGGCCTGGACAAGATGATGGCATAAAAATTCTAAAAGACAACAATTGTGAAAAGTGACTGTTTTTATAAAACCACAGTGAACCTAAACATTTCTACATCTTTTTTTTTTTTTTAAATTTAGACCAGAGAAACTATAATATAATGAGTGAAAGTACAGCTCACATAGTTTAATAAATGTAAAAAAAAAACAATAATTATCTTCTCACATTTGTATTCTCAGACAATGTAAAAAAATTTCTTCTGAAATCCACTTTAATTATATTATTGCTAAATGCTTAGCCCAGTATTCCACTGCGAAATACTGTTTGACCAGATGATTTTTGGAAAACCAACAATGACTATCTATATCATCTCATTAATATATTTCTACCTCCACTCTTCTTGTCAGATACTTTATTAGATTTCATTTAATGAATTTCAATCTTAGACTGAAGCCACAGTTTGAATTTCTCAACCCTTTCTTTTCCATATGTTAGAATTTTTAATTGTAGATACATAATCTTCAATGTAGGACTACAGATACCATTTGTGAGTCTATTATACCCTACCACTACTCTTAATTCTATCTTTAAAAAATGCATTTCCAATAAATCACATAAAAATTATTAAAATGAATGTCGTTTCACTATTGTTACAATTGTCAAAACTCTGGCAGAAAAGTCTTTAGGAAAAGAAATTCATCCTGTATTCCAGAGTCATGTACTGTAAACTTGAGTAATGAATGAGAAATAAATAATAGTACTATAGTCACATCCCTGTGTTAGTTTTTGATTAAGGCATTCAACTCTTATATTATCAAGTCAATGGTCAAAAATTCAAAAACATCTTAAGGGTTTAAACAAATAATCTGGTAATAAGCTCTAAATTATATTTTAAGATTTAAAGGTAAGTAACATATAGCTAGCATGCTATACACCAACAAACCCAAGACTTTCTGTTAGAAAGCAAATGGATTTACATTTTATTACCAATACTTGGTATTAAATGACTGGTATTGAAATATTTATAAAATTATAGGGTCATGATTTTGTAATATGTACATACATTACTGATTTAGACTTGTATATTACAAAATATAGAGTAACTAAATTAGGAATAGAAAAAATAATTTTAATTAAATCTTGTCATATGATCTAGAATCTGCAAAGCATTTCTATTTATACAAGTATTATAACTAGATTGTACAATAATATGTATTTATTAAAAAAAGACATTATATCAATTACACAGACATATAATGAATCTTTCTGGATAACCTGTGGATATTATGGAGAAGCAAGGAGCTACCATTTAATAATTTTGAAGTCAAATTTTTTTTTTTCCTAACACCTAATTACAATAAGTTAACTTTAATTTTAAGTGATCCTTCACTTATACATTACAACAAGTATATTTAACAATTAGAACTATATACCATGCATAACTTATGTAATTACTTTTATCAAGTTTAGTGGAATAATTTGGTCTACTTACTTTATATGATTCTTGTATTCTGCTTCAATCATCTCTTTACTTTCCTATATCATTTTCAATCCCACAATTGTTTTTGTAATCTATTTATTTTTAAATGGATCCACTAAAGATTTAATAATTGTATATTAACTGATCAATTCAATTATTTTACCATGATCTCATCAAGAATTAATTCTCTTTAGACACTATTATGAAGAAGGTAGCTAGAATATGTAAAATATTCTTGGTCACTTTTGCTATCTTGTGTGTATGTATCCATTTACATTATCATCATCATTATTTTCAACCATTAGCTCAATCCAGTGCAGAACGAAGAACTCTCCGAGTTCAATTCATCTTCTCCAATCTCTTTTCTTCACATGAACCCCAAACACTTTCTTATTTCATCCATCCATCTCACATGTGGTCATTTTCTAGATTTTTACACTCTCTTGGAATCCCGTTTAGGATATCAACTATCCATCTATTATCATCTATTCTAGCAATATATCTAGCCCACCTCTGTTCTATCATCCATATATCTCATTTTTGACTTCTGCTTGTTACTCCTAACATGCATCTCTAAATACTTCTTAGGATAATCTGAAGTCTCTGCATTGCTCTTCTGATAACTGTCTAAATCTCACATCCATAAGTAAGAACTAGTAACAGACATTTATTAAAAAACCTTCCTTTTCGAACACATAGGCATATTTCCTTTTAATATTAAATTATTCCTACCAAAAACACCCCAACCAATCTGATCAAGGTATCAATCTTTATTTTTATTTTGAGAAAATCCACTGAACATTACTTTATTTTATTTTTTTTGAATTTATCTTTAGTCCTACTACTTTCTTACTTTTATGTGATAACTCTTGTAACATTTCCTGAAGCTTTAAAGCATTATTTTCAAAAACAACTATATCATCTGCAAAATCTAAATGACTTATAATCTTCATTTACTTTATTCCCTTAGCTTCCCATTTCAATCCACAAAATATTTCTTGTGAAACAACTGTAAAAATTTTTGGAGATATGGAGTCACCTTTTTATACATCCTTTTCAACATTAATCTTTCTAGTATCATTATGTAATCTAATTATTGTTGATATATTTTTTATAAATATTCTTCAGAATATGAAAATATCTGAGTCTATACCTTGACGATTCAATGCTTTAATCACCGAAGAAATGCTTATAGAATCAAATGCCTTTTCATAATCTACAAATCTAAAACATAATGGCAACTCATATTCATTGGTCCTTTCTATAATTTTTCTCAGTTCTTGTATATGATCCACTGTACTAAAACCACTTTTAAATCCAACCTTCTTTTGGTTGGTTAAAATCCTAAGTTCACTGTAGATGACTTGCAAATTATCTTGGTAAAAATTTTGTATAAAACTGATAAAAGATTGATAGATCTGTAATTTTTAATACAATCTTTATCACCCTTTTTAAATATTAATACTACATTCTTCCAATTACCTGGTACATATTTATGATTCAAACATTGGATATGTAACTTTGCCAAAAAAATGTTCTATTTCTTCAACTGTGCCTTTTAGGATGATTCCATCATTATCTGGAGCTTTTCCCTTCTTCGTAATTTTTAATTGCATGCCTCACTTCTCATTTAAAATTCTGGGCAATTTAATAGATATAATAATTGAAGGAGCTACTTTTTCTTGTTCTTGATAGAACTCTTTTAAATATTTCATGATATCATCTCTTTTTTGAGTAATAGTTCCATCTTTTTTTCTTATTGCAGAAATAAGTTTCCTACTAATACCAAGATGTCGTTTTACACTTGAGACTTTTATTCTCTTCTATAGCTTTCCTTGTTAGGCCACAATTATTCTTTCTTTTTTTTGTACAACATTTTACAAACTTCTAGATATTCAATCCTTAATGTATCATTTTTATATATTTTCATACTCCTTCATTAATTCTCTAGTCTCAGTAGAAATTTTACTGGTAAATTACTGCTTTTTGTAGCAGTTTATCTTTGTTGTGGCTTTAAAAATTTTAACAGTTATAAAATCTGAATCATATTCAAAATTTGTTAATATTTGAAAACAGTTTGCAAATTCTACTTTAAATTCATTGGAATATTTGTGAAGATTAGGGATATCAATCATGAATATTGTTTTCTTAATAATTTTTGATTCTCTAGTTTTGCATTAATATGTATTTTACATCTCACTACTGGATGATCATCTCCTGCGTTGAGTTTATTAAGAACATTTACAATTTTGAAATACATATTTTATGTTAGTTAAAATATAATCCAATTCTGCTGTACTTTCATTTAGATGATTCCATGTCTATTTAGCATTTTTCTCAAAAAAAGAATTCATAATATAATTCATATATATTACCACTTCAACATATTCGTTATGCTATTCCTTTTTTTATATATTACATATATATCTATACTATCTTATTCGGGAATATCAATGGCCAACCAACTTTATATCCCATTAATTTCTCAAAGAGAAAGCAGTTCTAAACAATATAGTATCTATTTAAAAGATATCACGTATACATTCACAACATATGCGCATTCATTATAGGCTTCTACAACCTATATTTTACTCTATCATTTTCATTCTTTACATGAAACAGAGAGAGGATCAAAAAAGTTCTGACAAAATGGAGTATTTTCCAATTCTTTAGGTAAGCCAATATTTTTAAGTAACACCAATTACTGTATAATAATTTATTTGCTTAACATTGGAAGTTTACAATTTATGAAGCTACTGGGTTTTAACTTAATTACCAACATGACATATAGACAATCAGTTAAATTCATCAAAATGCTATTTTCGATTTTCTACAAAGTATTTGGAATTATTTTCCAACTGAGAGTTGCCATGAATGAAAACAATAATAATAATAAAAAAAACCTACATTTTTTGTTTGGCCAAACTTTAAAATACACTAGAATAATATCTTCTTTTATTGTGATAATCACACACCCTCTTCTCTAATAATTACAAATAAATGAATTAAACTTCCAATTGTAAAATACACATAAATTAAGTGAGGAATAAAATAAACAATTTTAATCAAGAATGGTTTGGTTTTTTTATGTGAGGAATAAAATAAACAATTTTAATCAAGAATGGTTTGGTTATCTGATGTACATTCAGCAAAGATTTATGGCCATCTTAGTGTTGTAATATTTCTAATCTTGGTTGTGTTTTTATAATACATAAATATATATGTATTGAACTGGATGCTGGATCCGATTCAATGGTTTCATTACCAAAAATTAAAACCTTTTATTTTAATTAAATTTCTAATGTTAAAAAAAAAAAAAAAATTAAAATTATTTAAAAAGTTGTATGTGTATTAACACACATACTCTTTTAGGTTTAAAATAGCTTGTTCTATTTTTTTTTATAAAATTGGTATCTAAAATAGTTTTCTTTTACCGTTTGTTTTTACTTTTTTTTAATCAAATCAAATAAAAGCAAGCAAACCTTTTAATTATATTCCTGTTTCTTTTATTTTAATCATTTTAGTTCGATTTTAAAAACGGAGATTTAATTTTGTGTTGTTGTTTTGATATAAAATAATTCCTGGTTAGAATTCGTAATTAGGTTTGAGTGGGAGATAAAAACTTGCCCTGGCCTTAGGTGTAGAATAGAACAACAAGAAAGTTTACGCGGGAGATTGGAGAGAGTATAAATAACTCCAAAAATTTGGAATATTAGAGATTATTCTTGGCTTGACTAAACTAATTCAGTTTCTCCATGATTCATTCAGCATCTTGTAATTTCGCTATTCGCAGGTATAATAGCTTGCTGAGATTTGTAGTGATGTCAGTTCGGACACTGAATTTCTTTTTAAAAATTTGCTGTCCCAAGATGTCAAAATCCATTGCTATACATATGATAATCTATAACATGCCATGCAAATTGAACTAAGGACGGACTTCTGATTCCATGCTATTCTTTCGTCATGCCATGAAAGTTTAAAGTAAACAAGATCCCATTGCTTTTGTCAGGATGAGAAGACACCTGAAAATATGAATTTAAAAATAAAAGTGAGCACTCTTGAAAAACTACGTGAACTTTGCTTTACCGTAAGGTAAATACATTTTTTAAAAATTCTTTCCAGGGTATATTCTTTAGTTAAATCTCCGCTCAATCTAAAAATAAATCTGTAGTCTTAATAATTATTTATTCTCCTATTTATTATCTGTATTTGCTTTTCATTGTATTCTATACTGTGTCTTGGAATCTTAGTTTTAAGATTCAAAGTTTGTTTTCCATTTCATTTATTGGAGAGTGTATTGTGAGATTATATTTTTATATGCTTACTATGTCTTCCATTGTATTACTAACTATTGCTAAATGCTTTGGCAGAGTCTCGTAATTTTTCTTTAAATCACCTGTCCCTATTTTATTGTCAAATAATTTACTGTGTTTGCATTTTTTTTGGAAAACCAAATCTTTTAGCTGGCGGTTTATCGTGTTTGTTATTCTAGTTTTTCTTGATAGAGATTTTATTTTCCATAGTTCAGATTATGTAGTCCATAATCTTCCCTTTTCTTGTGTGAGACTAACCTTGGCTGGTTTAAATGTACCTGTCCATGAGCAGTTTGCAGAATTATGACAGTCTTAGTTCTGACATTTCTTTTCTGGGCTAAGAAAAGCTCATCTGCGCTGTTTTGTTGGTTCTCCACATGCATCCATCTTTCTAAGTCTCTATATAAAAGGGATGGAATTGATTTAGGGGCGCTAGCAGGAAAATACTCTTAATTCCCATTTAAATTTTAGGTGATAGAACATTTCTTTCTGCTAAGGCATTTAATGTTTTCATATTTTCAACTCATATACACTCTCTGATAAATTAACTTATAAAAATCTAGGTCAAACTTTAGTATTTTGTTTGCTAGATTTATTTGATCTTTTTGCTTTAAATTTATTTGTCAGATGGTGTACTGGGAATTTTGTTTGTAAATTTATTTGTATAATTCTAATTATTCCATGTTCTTGAAATGATTGGACAGACATAACTGGTTTTCAAATTACTTATCTATTTCTTATAGAGACCTTTAATTATGCTCAGCTTAGTTTTGGCCAATTGTTTGGTTAGTGATTCACCTGTATTATATGTCTGTTTTCCTTAAATGAGAGATTTAATATTTTACTAATTTAAAATCATTTATGTCAGATTATTTTTTGATTTTACTATTTCATTAAATTGGAGACGTAAGTTTTCTCCTGTTTTATAATTTATACTCCGATGTATTTATTTACTTTTTTTTTGTTCTTGTATTGTAATCAACGTTGGCGATCTTAAACGTGATTTGTCCATGCAGCAGTCCTATGGCAATGACGTCATTAGTCAATAAGCTAGTGAACGATTATCCGCACTGGTTCGTTGATACATGCAAGAAACTTTCATTGCTTTTCCTTTCAGAACTTTTGAATGAGGAAACCAAAATTGCTTTGGGGAATTGTCAGTTAAAGGAAAATCTTTCCCTCCTTTTCCAATTTACTATTAGAAAATCAATCTATCTGCCAGAGTGTTGACATGTTATTCTTTCTAGTACCCGCCTGATATAACCATATTTACTGTGTGCAAATCTTTACTTTATAATTTTATATTTCTCTTAATAAAACTTTAAAATTGTTTAAACTTAATTCGGCTGACGTTTGTCTTAGTGCTTTTATTTTCTCAATTATCTGAACAATATTTAAGATTTCTTGCTTTCTCCCTGAGTCTAGTCGGCACAGACCATCATCTCATCCACTTATGATCATGGTAAACAAATTGTCCATGAGATGATGTGATGTACTGTGAATCTCTCAGCAATTATGTCCAAAGAAACCTGTTAACCACTTTACCTTCCCCACCCTAAGCTTCCCCATAATCTGCTCCATTCCATTTCCACAACATAATTTTTATCAACTTTATGGCCTTTATATCTAAATTTCCCTTATCTTTTCGCAATGCCTTCCTTACACAATTTACAGACTAAATCACCCATATTTTTCCATTTATATGTATATTGTCTTGTTGCTAAAGATCCCGTTTGAGCCTTAAACAATAAACTACTTTCTTTGCTATTATCATAAATTAACTCGCACCCAATGTTCCGTTTACTTCTATATATATTTAAACTCTGTTTACTCTCCATACTAGTTCTCCATCTCTCCAACTCCCTATTCTTTATTAATGCATCTATCCTTTTATCCCATTCATTACCACTATATCATTCAACAATCCTAACCCAATCATCCCACCTTTTGTACAAGTATACTGATATTAATACTTTATCCAAATCTTTTGCATACCCCATTACCTTTCTCACTCAACTTGTTGCTTGCCCTTACTCGTAACCCAATTAAATACTATTTTGGCTATTTTTTTTATTATCCATAAACTGCAACCTACCAAACATTTTTTATTTTACTTTTTGCATCTCTCATATAAAAACTTGACCATCCCATTTCTCCTTGAATTGCCTCCTTTGCTGTCCACACCTCTGCATCTAATGCATGTCTTCCTACTTCCCTTGATACTTTTTCTAAGTAATCTAATACCCCTTTACTAACACATAACACATCATTACGATATGTTAACGCTGCTACTGCAACTCCCGCCCTACAATTCTAACTACATCATATTTATTATATGAAAACACTGTTAAATTTCTTTACGAAACCCTTTCTTTTCTTTGCTTCATTTACCAATTTCTTCTCCCATTCATCCAAGCAATTTTCCTAATTACTTAAGATGATTCCCAAATAACTATATCTATCCACCACACTTAACTTTATATCCCCCATTCCATGGGGTATGATGTGATGTGATGTATTATGGCTTCTCCTTAAACAAAGTCAACAATATCTCAGCAATTAAGCCCAGATAAACCTGTTAGCCACTTTCTTTTACATTCCCCACTCTAAATTTACCCATAATCTGCTCTATCCCATTTCCACAACATAATTTTTGTCAACTCTATAACCTTTATATCTAAATCCCCCTTATCTTTTCCCAAACCTAGCATAAAAACCAATAATTCACTTTCTGTATAATCACTCTTTTCATATTTATTTTTCCACAACTTCATTATATGTACCCTTTCTGTTTTCAAACATTTACATTCAATTAACAAATGCCTAATATTTTCAATTCCTTCCTTACATAATTTACAAAATAAATCACCCATATTTTTCCATTTACATGTATATTCTTTTGTAGCTAAAGATCCCGTTCGAGCCTTAAACAATAAACTACTTTCCTTACTATTATCATATATTAACTCACACCTAATATTCTGTTTATTTCTATATATATTTAAACTCTTTTTACTCTCCATACTATTTCTCCATCTCTCTAACTCCCTAGTCTTTATTAATAAATTTATTCTTTTATCCCATTCCTTACTACTATAACACTCAATAATCCTCTTAACACAATCATCCCATCTTTTGTACAAATATACTGATATAAATTCTTTATCCAAATCTTTTGCATAGCGCATTACCTTTCTCACCCATCTTGTTACCTGCCCTTTACTCATAATGCAGTGATCTGGTGGCGACCTCTGTGATTAAGAAGGGATTGAGTGTCTGGTACAATATATATATATATATTAATAACAAAACTACAATAGCAAGTCCCTAATAACAGAAAGATTTATGGCTGACTTAGTGTTGTAATATTTATATTCTTGGCCATGTTTTTATAACACACATATATACATTAATAATAAAACCACAATAGCAAATCCTTAATAAAAGAGTTATTAACTAAATATAAAAAAATTATGTAATATTGTGGAGACATAGCTGTAGAATTTTCACACAAAAAATAAAAAACATTTTTTAATTGTTTAAATTTGTTGCATTTTATTTTAAAATGACATTAATTCCTAAACTATTATTTATATTAGATTATGTGATGCTGATGCACTATGACTTTTCCTTATATGAAGTCAGGAATCTCTCAGCCACTATGCCCAGAGAAACCTGTTAGCCACTTTACCTTTCCTTTCCAATCCCCATCCTAAGTTTCCTATATTCCTCTCTATCCTGCTCCATCTCATTTCCACAACAAAATTTTTGTCAACCCTTTATATCTAAATCCCCCTTATCTTTTCCTAAACCCAGCATAAAAACCAATAACCCACTTTCTGTATAATCAAATTGTTTACACATTTATTCTTCCAGAACATTATTTGTACCTTCTCTGCTTTCTGGCATTTACATTCACTTAAAAGATGCCTAATATTTTCTATGTCTTCCTTACACAACTTGCAGACTAAATCACATAAGATACCATTTCCAACCTTCTTATACACTTAACAATACTAGTTTTTACACCAAAACTTTACTCTTACAGTTTTAATTGTCCTGCACTCATCATCACCATATTTTTCCATTTATGTATATATTCCCTTGTTGCTAAAGATCCTGTTCAAGCCTTAAACAATAACCCACTTTCCTTGCTATTATCATAAATTAACTCACATCCAATATTCCGTTTACTTCTATATATATTTAAACTTTTTTTACTCTCCATCTCTCAATTCCCTACTCTTTATTAATGCATCTATTCTTCTATCTCATTTCTTGCCGTTATAACACTCAACAATTCCCCTAACACAAACATCCCACCTTTTGTATAAGTATACTGACATAAATTCTTCTATCCAAATCTTCTCCATACCCTACTACCTTTCTCACCCAGCTTGTTGCCTGTTCTTTACTCATAATCCAATTAAATACTATTTTGACTATTCTCTTATTATCCATAAATTGCAACCTACTGAAGATTTTCATTTTGCTTTTTGCAACTCTTTTATAAAAACTTTTCCCAGTTAATATTAATATATTTTTCACTTTCTTTGTTTTTAATAGCACACCTATATTCTCTGCATGCTTTTTCCCTCTCTTTTACACTTTTACTAACTCTCACTTTTCTATTTTATTCTTCTGAATATTCTCACCTAAAACCCTATTTGCCACTTTTTCTACTTCAGTACACCCATTCACAAACAACTCTTTCATGGTTTCTTCAACTTTTATATTCTTATAACTTATTGTAAATGCTACTAGGAATGGCAATCATGCTTTAAGCTAGCTATAATTGCTATTTATTTATATATTAGTATATTGAATATTGTAAGCTAATAGTTGTGTTTTATTATATATATTATATGTATATCAGGATTTTATATAAAATAAAAGTTACTGTTACATAATATATAAAAAAAAGTTAATATTTTATTTATAAGTGATTTTAGTTTGCTTAATTTAGAGATATTTTTCTATTTATCTTTAATCCTAGAATGCTTATCTTTATAGTTTTTACCCTTTCAATTCTACAAAATAAACTATTTTAATTTAGACTTCTAAACAATAAATAAAATCCTTCAATATTTCTATAAATATCTGTATTTACAATGCCTTAGAACATTATTTTTAATTCATAACCATCACATATACTGAATACCCCAATATTCCAATTCCTTTAATGTAATTGTATGATACATCTAATGTCTAGGAAAAAAAAGAATAACAAGTTCACTACAATGTAAAAAATACACATTTTATGAGCATATCCATTACTTTCTGGAGATCTTACATATAGCATTGATATTCTGGAATTCAAATGCCAATATCTTTGAAATGAAAAGCAGTTTTGGATATTGCTCAAATATGAATATTTATAACAATCTTTTATTCCTATAGATTGGTTACCTTTATTCTAATTACATTATATAGAGATTAAAAGTTGATTTCCTGCAAAGTTGAATCATCCTGAAATTTTCTACAAAAAAAGAATATGTTTAAATTCACTCAATCACACAATATTTCTAAGTCTCATATTTTATAATTCTTACTACCTTTGAATCTGCATAAATTATTTTTTAATTTGTCTAGTTTTAAGGTCCCTAAGCAGATCATATTATTTTTTGAGATGACACAATGTTACTTTTACTTGGAGTGATATGCCTAAATATACCTTATTCATAATCATAACTATTTGTGCCCTGAATAATTGCTTTCATTAGATAATCTTGTGAAAAAATTAGTTACAATGTACAAAATTTATGGAGATATATCTATTATCATACTTCTAACATTTTTATTGATCACATAAGTAACTTTTACATAATGCTAATATTATAAACCTATTTTATAGAACATTCAAGACCAAAAACATTATTAAGATAATTCACTGATCTTCAAATAATCAATCATTTGTATTTGAACTTGTAAATAATGCCATCTTTTTTGTCAGATAAAAGATCATCATGTTTATGCTGGCTTAATTAATAGTAAAAAAAATTGCCACAAACAACAAGTTTCAGCCCTTTTGAGTGATAAGGTGGTTATCTTTTATCTGACAAAATAGATTGGCATTGTTATAAAAAAAGATAGGCATTATTTACAAGTTCAATTAAAAATAATTCTTTAGAGATCATGGTAGTAATGTTTTCAGACTTCAATGTTCTGTGAATAGATTTACTATTGTGCATATATAACTATGAACATTTCTATTATTTCCTTTATTATGCACTCTTTTTTATTTATAGCATTCAGATATCTCATTCTTATCATTAATTGTAAGGTTCACTATCTAGGAATCAAATTCAGATTCTATCTTGCTTAAATTAACTTAAAGAAAAAAATTCTGAGCAGACTATGCAAAACCATTCATTATGGTATTTTATTATATCTTGATCTACTAGTCATCACACTAAATGAGGAGATCACAACCGCCCTCCTACATAGATATTACACTGAATTCTTCCTATAAATCCTGAATTTTTAAGTGATTTTATAAAAAGAATCAAACTGACTAATAATGGGATTTGTTTACGTATATAGTCAGATGATTTGTACGTAATTTCTAACATGTGGTATAGACAGCATATTAAATTTATCAGATATCTCTGATTTTCTCAGACTTTTGAAAATGTTTGACTCAAATTAAAGAAATCATGAATATTAAAAAAACAAAAACAAATGAATTTTGTTATTTTCCTTCTAGAATTTAAGCATTTACTGAACATTGGTCAAACACTAAAAAATTTGTTGTGTTTTATTATCATGATCTTCTGAATAAAACAATAATGTGGACAAAATAGCCCACAAATTTAAACATAACATGTACAAACTAATTTTAATCAAATATAGTCAAATGATTTATAATCAGCAAAGAATTTCTCACTGCTCTAATGTTTAGTTATTTCATGATTGAATATGTAAGAATAATTTTATTAATAAAAAATAAAAGACATACTTATGTCCTTACTAAATAAGATGGCAAACATATAAATACATACTGAAGCTATACATATATATAGCCATATATATGTGTGCTTCACCATTCACGGTATATTTAACCACAGACCATAAAGCCAATCACAGTGAATGGATATTAAAATAAATGATTAATGATATATGTGTGTATATAATACTACAATAAATTGTAGATAATAAAGGAAATTTAAATGTATATAATTTAGAAATTATAGAATAAAGTTTAAAGTAAAATAAATTATTTCATCAGCAAATATAAAATAGTATTGCATCAGCAGATAAAGAAATTAGCTAATGAACAAAATAGATTATGTAAAAATTTAACTTAAGATCCATTAAGAAAAATGAGACAATATAAAATAGTTTGTTTAACGATAGTGTAAAATCATATGATGCGTTTAAGAATTTGTAAACAATGGAAGCATTGGTAGACTTCAATTAATTAATTAATGTAAAAAAAGAGTTAAAAGGTATAAAGATTAAAATTTTTCTTTGTTACAAAAATCATCATCTTCTTGTTCTAAAGTCGGACAGATACATAAATCTCTGTACAAGTCATGCCTGAGTAGAAAAGTTTTATCTCCGCCCTCGGAAGGAGTCCTAGAGATGAAACCCAGCAGAAGTCTGAATAATCATGCCTGATAACTACCAGAGGGAAAAAGCTATTTAAATGGAAATATGAGCACAGATGTCTGTAATGTAGACTATAACAGCTATCAAGAAAGAATAACTGCATGATGATGCCTCTAAAAATGGACTCTTAATTCGCCATCTGTATAAAGCTTAATCCATATATATATATGCATGTCTGAATTACCAGTAACTTTTATTTTTGTCACCTTTTTATTATTGTTTTGCTTAATATATGTATTAACTAATTGTACATTACATATTGTAACAGTCAGAAAACGTGTGACTCGTAAACATAGGGCAGAATTCGACCACCACACAGAACAGCAGCACCATCGAGGTAGCGAAGCCACCCGTGTTACTGAGTTCGAACATAGTTTATCGGTTCCACAATACAATCCACGAAACAACGCATCTGATGCGACATTAGTAAATATTTCCTTAGGCACGGTGGTCAGGGATATGCAAGAGATTCATGATTTTATTCTCGAGTTAGCCAATAATCAAACTAATATTAATTAAACATTCATATTTACATAATCGAGGAAATATTATATAGAATGGGTATCGAATAAATGAAACGTAACTGCAGACGTATAGTTTAAAATTATTTATTCACACATTTTAAAAAGAAAATCATTTACTAATAATATTTTATGGATTCAAAGCTTCATTAGCGGGATTTGCAATACTATTATATTTTAAAGAATACATTTATTTATACATTATTTTATATTGAGGACTTCAGTAGCGGTATTTCTGATACTGTAATGTTTACAAAAGGAATACATTTATTTAAAGGCGTAATCGAGCTACCTAAAATTCTCGAGTAAGTATTTCTAATGCATGCCTTGGGGAATTTATACCTTTGTAATGCAAGAATCTAAAGTAAGATTTAAGAGTAGCGGCGGACATATATTTATTTAATTAAAATATTTATTTTATGACTAAGGGCAACCATTTATTTGAGAGTGAATTACGAAGATAATGCAGAGGCGGAGTGATATATAGAATAATAAAATTAAGTAAAGGAACACGTGGTACGCTTTAGAAAGGCGATATGGAATGGCAGTATATTGAAACTGCAATGCCGCGAATGAGTTTATAAGACTGTCGGGCTGGTCTCTGCCTCGGCCCGATGAAGTAAGGTGTGTAATAAGCACAACCAGGGACAAGCGGTCCATGTCGCAATTTGCCGGCTGGCTGCATAATGGGACAAATCCTACGGGAGCATTTATTATGTCCGCTTGTGTAGGACGACTGGGGTTAATTTCAACCCTGAAGAATCCGGAATATTTACGGCGGAATAGATCATCGCGTCTTTAAAACGTAACACATGTATAAGTATAAACGATTATGATAAGATTTAAATAGATTTCTAATTCGGCCCTACATTATCAACATTTACTAAAGAACGTTGGTGACTCTCAAAGAAATGTAATTTTCTGGAATTATTCATGATGATTTAATAAATACAAAACATATATAAATTGGGAATTATTATAACTAATACGTCAGCCATTTGTGAAGTAGTAGACCCCTGCATTACAATAAATGATGCATTGAATGCATGTCAATTTATATGAAAGTTAAGTTAGTTATGAAAGCAAATATTAATGAAAATTTGACACACATTCATTGTTCCAAGCGATCATAGATTTAAACTTTGAAAATTGAGACAATTATGAGCATGCAATAATTAAATAATAACGATAGATAAAATGTAGATTTGAGAAATACGCACCCAAGAAAGATAGAGTGAGGTAAGCTAGATTATTAGAGAAATTTACACATTAAATTAATTATTCAATTTTAGTTATACAAATGATAGTTTTTACATTTTATAATTTAGATAAGTAATATGAAGAAGTGCTATAGCATATTATTAGAGTACTCTAGAGTTTGAACACAGACAGGTACCTGTTTTATAAGAAGTTTTCTGATTCCATTAGTTTAGCAGCAAAAAGTTCACGAGTGGCAATTCTTTCTTGTATTTATATTTCACTTACTTTCACAGCAGCAGCAGCTTTCTCATTTATTTCAGGCAGCAGATCTTCATGGTGAATTTATGACGGGCAATGGAAAGTTCGGCATCCGATAGGCCATCTCCCAATGGAGAATAATCTAGGTGCTTTACTCGGTCATACCTTGGCAGGAACATATTATTTTTATATTTTGGAGACTCTCAGTGATCGAGAGCAAAGCTAAAGTTGAAGTGAATGTCTCCAGCAAGTCCAAGATGGCCTCTTTTTTTATCTTCATCTTTCACATTTTTGTTAAGGTATTTTTAGGTTCTACTTAATCTGCCCTGAGGATAATCAATGCATTTTGTTGGTTTTAATTAAAGAAAGCTGCCGTTCTATTGTTTACATTTTACATTTACTAATTACATTTTGGGGAATTTTTCTTTAATTAATCTATTATCTATCACTGACCGATGCTTTTAAATTTCAAAGACAAAAAGGGAACATAAGATTATTTTAACTTTTAATTAAATATTACATCAGATTTTTTTAGAATTATTATTAAACGAAATTTAAACAAAGCAATAAATACGAACTTTATAATCCAAAATAAATGATTAAAATTATACAAAATTATATAACTAAAAGAAATCTAAATTATATTATTTTATCCCTATTTATTGCCTTTAATTTGAGATCGAAATGTGTGCGTGTTTATGCTGAATTCTACATATATTTATACATTTTTAATATTGCTACACACACAATTCGATACCAAAAAGTTTAAATTTGGGCGGATAGACCGGTCAGTGAGAGACGACAGAAAAAGGTGAAACTTAAGATTCGAATACGAATCTTACTGTTTCAATATTTAAAAAAAGTTAAATTATGTATTCTAACGATCTACTAATTCTGTTTCTTTCCTGGTTATATATTGTTATTAAATCTCGATCCACTCCAACTGCACTCTTTTGATGCAGCACACTGGTCCTCAGACAGAGAAGCAAAATACCCAAAGGTACCTATAGCCAGATTGAGGTTATACAAGGTATATAACCTGCGACCATATTTCCAGGTTACAGAGTTTCTCCTTCTCATCTGTTAAATTCAAACCCCTGCCACCCAAAGCATTTCTATTTGTTTTGAGGATAAACCTCAGGCGTCAGGTAATCACAAGATATAATTAGCAAGGCTGGCCAACAGATAAACAAATTTAGTGCTTGATTCATCCCCCTAGCTCTTTATTTAATTATAAGAAATAAAATATAATAGACCGCCTAACATCTACACTTAATTAAAGACTGACTATTAGTCACATCATTATTAAAAGGAAGCTGACTAAAAGCAATTACGAGCCAAATAATTTATTCTAAGATATTATAAACAAACATAATATTAAAATATCATAATAAGAAAATTATACATTTGTTTTAATCACACTCTTAATAAAATATATAATAATAAAGATTGATTCAATTACACGTTATACATCTGAATATGTACACACACCTGAAATATAATGTTACCTAAACAAAAGCTTTGCACATATCAATTAATTATATTATGAAAAAATAAATATGCACGCTCATACTAGAGTTTATGATACTTATAGGGAACACTTATTTTTAGAAAACACTTAAAGATAATTATAGGGAACACTCAAAGATTGTTATTGCTTTTAAAGTTTAACACAGTGTTTTATATAAATATTATCAGTTTAGGAATGGAATATGAAATTGATAATTACCTAGGATTTTGGTGACTCTGTACTCCGAGAGATATGGTTTTTGGCTCTCTCCTATTCTATGAATTTGGACCACCAACCGGTTGGATTTTGGATTTGTTTAATGGTTGTGGCTCCTGGCTGATTTCTACGTTCATGAAGATATACATTTCCTGCTGCTTAGATCATTATATGGGCATGGCTCTTAGATTGCAGTTTTCTGGCATTCTGGAGGGCCAGAACTGGAGGCTAGCCACATATTCTGGTAACTGCCTAACACTGCATGTTAATAATATGATCATAATTTTAATTTTACGATTGCTATCAATTAACAGTCATGAGAGGCAGAATTTAGAATAGATTTTCGGGTCCTTTTATGTGAGTCCTTATTGTTCTTCTGATTATCACTTCCATCTAGTTTAATTAATTTTATTAATTATATCCCTATCATGTTTTGATCTGCATATTTGTGTAGATTAATCTAGCTTTGGATAAGATAGTTTTAATTATTTCCCATTGTTTTATTTATAGGTCAAGCAATCTTTGAGAAAATTTAAGTTTATACTATATGCTTTCCTTATACATATTTTAACTCAATTCTCATTTCTTTCCATGCACACATTTTCATTTTAAAGTTTATGAAAAGAGAGAACTCTAGTTTCTTTTTATTTCACGAAATTTCTCCCCCCTCTTTGATTGCTTTTCTTAAACTCATAAATGATGCAGCACTTTGCCTTTTGGTGATCTGCAATTATAGAAAACAAACTCTAATAATTTCTTTTTAATGAAATCTGCTTTAATCATTCCTGACAAATAATTCGTAGTGCTTTATTTCTTTAAGTTTTGTTTTACAACTATTGAAGCTATTTACATATTCCTTTTATTTTAATTTTATTTGTTTTTTTTTTTTTTTAAATTACAAACATGTAACGCTGTTCAATGGAGGTACAATATATATATTCATGTATCATTAGCATATAAAATCAACAAGATTTTATTCATTTATTATTTCATTAATAATGTGGAATATATATTGTAACAGAATGGGGTATTATAAGTGAAATGTTGGGTGATGGAATATCATCATCGCACCACAAATACACAAAATCTAAAATTAATTATTAAAACAATGGATATCTATGTGGTCATACCTGGGGTGATGGCAAATCATCATCAACCCAAGTACAAAATACAAAAATTTTAAAATTAAAATTTATATAATTTTTTCATATTAAATTAATTATGAAAGTAATGTTTAATAATCATAAATATATAAGTAATAAAAGTAGAATTAAAAAATAGGATGAGATCAATAGATCTCTGAGATCAACCAGCTAATTCAGAAGAGCAACAAGTATAATTATACATTCAACCAACCAGCATTATAATAAATGAAAGTAAGTATGAGTAATAACCCAAGTAATAATGATTCATCATCTGAATGATCCATCAAAGAAAATCAACAGTCAATCTGGTGACTGGATTGTAAATGAGTCCCCTGTAAACCAGGCTAATATTGAGCCGTTGCCAGCTTGGGCAATTATTTTCCCATTAATTTGGAGGCACAAACTAAGTGCTCATCCATCTGAATAGATAATAAAAAATCAAAATAACAATGCTGGGAGATTAAAACATGCTGATCATCATCAATGCTCTGGCCACTTAGTTTCATTAATGTACTGGCCAACTATAAACTTAACTTATAAGACTAAATAGTATATATAAGCACTTTAACACATTAAGGAAGAAGCTGTCAGTAGTAAAAAAAACAAAAAAAAAACAAGTAAATTAAATTAATCTAGGCCTAGTACTTTCGAGGTTTTCCCTGCAAAATAAAATGTAGTGCATAGGCTTTAAAGAGCATTCTGTTTTGCAACAACTAGGATGATGATCATCTTTGGATGTCCAAAAGTACTAATATACATTCCCATTTATATATTAAATGTTATACATGAATCTAGCTCAGAAGAACACAAGCTCATTACTGTTATGTGATCAAGAAATAATGAAGGAAACAAATATTCTAAAAGTATTTAGAACCACTGGAATAATTTTCATAATTAAACACAAGTTTATTAACCATAAAAAAATATTAAGATCTAGAATAAGGCTATGCATATTAATTAAGCCTTCTGATTTTAACATACAATAATAAAATAAACATCACATTGTGATTTATAAGATTAATATACAAAATTCAAGTTATGACATCATGATTTACATGATTAATACATTAAGTTTACTTAAAACCCATTCAGTACACAGGCATGTGACTTGATATAAAATGAATGTTTGAATTTATCAAAATAATAAATGTATTAAAAATATATTTTATAATAAATTCCATTTGAAAACTATTCATAAAATTCATACATATAAATGTGTATCAATAAAGAAAAATCAGTTATCAAATCCTATCATAATAGTTTAGGTTTCATTTCTTCTTTTTTGTTTTAAAAAAATAATATTAGTTTTCAACCTGTAACTGTATTGATTGATTAATTATCAATGTGTTTAACTTCAGATTATAAAATTTTTTAAATGTCTTTTAAATGTTTTTTAGATTTTTAAAATAAATAATAACAAAGATTTTATTGATTTTATAAACTGAAAATAATCTTTCTAATGATAATGGATAATCTTTTTGTTTTGATTGCGATCTCATTTTTTTTTATATAGAAACAGAAAACCATTACTACAGCACAAGGCTGAAAGTGGTGCTAGTTGTATATCACATCATGAATCTGATTTTTCTTACTAGTTCACAAATGAATGCATATTGTCAAATAGTAGTAATGATTAAAATGTGCATGAAAAAATGTAAAATTAAATACTGTAGTTAATAAAAAAAAAGTAAAAAGAGTTTGTCTTGTATTAATTTTTTTCAAATATTTGAAATTCTTTATTAATCATACTTTATTTCCTTATTTTTTTAATGCAAATTTTAAACTAATTTTTCCTTGTTGATTGCTTTTATGCCGATTTCTGAAAATCACAGAACCTATCCCCCATTTTTCAAGGTAAGTTTATTTTTGTGCGAT
This sequence comes from Epiperipatus broadwayi, assembly GCA_028023455.1. Lineage (NCBI taxonomy): Eukaryota > Metazoa > Onychophora > Udeonychophora > Euonychophora > Peripatidae > Epiperipatus > Epiperipatus broadwayi. The sequence continues at coordinate 1,126,238 of JAQFVV010012444.1, read as the reverse complement.
TTCTTTTGTGCACATTTTCTGAGGAACCTATCTACAGCATAAAATGAGACCCAGATGTATATGTTTATCTGTGCTTCTTTGCGTATAGACACAGCAGCATATATATAACTACTTTGGCAAGCTGGGGTTCCCTGAGCAAGCTGGAGGATTTCTCTTGGTGAGCTTGGTTTTAGTGATTGTCACCATCAGGAAAAGTATAATACAGGTAAAATGTCAGCATCAGGCAAGGCATTCAAGTAATTTGTTGGCATGCCATGAACTTCCTGTCTAGGGCATGATGAGCTTCAGGATAGCAAACTATTTTCCAGAACAAATTTTAAGACTATGAATTTCAGCACAAAGAAGTGGATCATTTCCCTCCATGTGAATTCAAAATTCATTATTGAACTGTAAAGCAGCTGCTTCCTTATATCTTGACTCCAGTTACATCTTCATGGTAACTCTGTCTAATTCTACCAGCCATATCTGTAGATAGCTTTACTGTGGCCACTCCCTGCTACAGTTAACAAACTGCAGCTATCCATTTTGGTCAGCTAATTGCTGCCACTTGCTCAAAAATTTTACTAGCCAAATTCTGCCACTTGCTAGTAGCCATCTACTACACAAAAATATTAAGACAAAAACTGTCTTCAAAAAAATTAATATCCAAACTTTCCAGCTGGCCTATTTGGCCACTTTTCAAAATAATAAAACCAGATTCTTCTGGACAGCTCCTACAAAAACTAAAATCCAAACTGAACTGGTATTTTTTATCAGCCCTCTTATAGAATCATCTGACATGATAAAAACACATTGCAGATTGTTTTTAAGCTGTCTAATCCTTTTTACTCTTGAGGTGATAAAAACACAGTAACTGTTTTCAATCTGTCTCGATTAAAACCAATTTTAATCCCTCCAAAAGCACTTTTAATTAAAATGTACATTATGGAAATTTTATCAGTTTAACTAATTAAAAAGATTTCAAAATAGATAATAGAGATATAAGCAAGCATTAATAAAAAGATTTTCAAAAATAAATCGTGTTTGTTTTTTTAAATTTCAAAATCAGAATACAATATTAATATTTATTTAGACCTTTTTAAATGTTTTAATTAATAATAAAATTCTGTTTTTAATTAAGTTATTTAAACCATTACAGTTATTATTATTCCAAGTGAAAAGTAGAAAATATCTACAAAAATTTATGTCTATGCTTATTTCTATTTTTCCATTACCTTATATATATATATATATGCACACACAACTATGTTGGTGTGTGTCATGTAACCCAGATGGTTACCATATATATTGAAATGGTAACCTCTTAATCCCTTGCCGTTTCATCATCAACCTAATAGCCTACTCATCTGTGCTAGATTCGAACCTCATTTAAACGGTAATATATTTAAAAATAAAGCTAAAATTTGTTATCATGGCTGTCTAAACAGCATTAAATATTTAAGTATGAAAGAATGCTATAATTAGATAGGATTGATAGAATTATAGCATATTATTCGTATCACGTAGTATTTTGATAAAATACTTTTATGTTAAGTAATGACAGAGGTCAATTTATTAATAAAGTTATTATTTTAATTCGTATGTGGATATATAATCCAACCTATATTTATAATGTATATATTGGTGGCATGATTTAAAACATTAAATCTATTATGTTGATTTAAAATATTAAAAGATATGCAAAATATTTTAAATAAGTTTGATTTAAAATATGTTAAAAGATTTATTTCATGTATGTTGAAAAGTTTTCTTTAAAATTAATTTTTTTTTTTTTTTAGAATTAAAAATTTTGGTTAGAAACAGATTTTGTTGTAAACAAGAATGTAATTAACTACTGCACCTACCTTAAATCAAGTAAAAAAGTCATTTTAAAAATCTGGCTAATTGAAATTGTGCCAGATAAAAGTTAAGCTATTTTGGGACTTTACTAATTAAAATTGTTTACAGCAAAATGGTTTCACAAGAGCCATAAGAAAAGTTATAACTATAATGCCTTAGTAATTTATTGATAGATTTAAAATCAAAACTGTATGCTTTTGGAAATTTTAATTAAAATTTAGAATTAAGGAAAAGTTATAACACTTGATCAAACTTATCAGCAGATTTGAAATCAAATTATGTGATTTGTAAAATTAATTAAAATGTATAATCCTGAGGCAAAGTAAATTTTTAAAAGGTGTTAAGGCTGATAAGGTGAAATATAAATAGGCCATGTTTTGAGTTTGAAAAAAAAGACTCCATTTTGAATAGCGTTTGCCATCAGAATCTAAGCTAGGTTTAGAACTGAAATGTCAGACTAGAAAGGCAGTCTTGGCTGTCACTCCGTAGTGAGGGCGATGGGTTTGCTTCCATCCGACACCATCACAAACAGCACATTGCCATAAGATTTACAACCTAACCACAAAAAATGAATGTCGCAAGCCACCAAAAAGCTCACCAAACTCCAGCTCAAGCACCTGTATTAATAACCGGTAAATTACCTTCAAACTGCAGAGCTCTGTTAATTTTATGTTAGTTCTATATCACCTCATTAATCTCTTAAATCTTGAATTCAAATTAGCTAGCTAATCACTAAATGTAAAATTTTCTAAATGCTAAAGTTCCTCAATTTCTATTTTGTCAAAATCATTAAATGACTCACTTGCTTTTAAAATTTCTTTCATTAAAAAAAATGAATTAATATTTTCCTAATTTAAAATTATATCACTGCAGTTATGTCTATAGTTTCTTTCTTAATTACTTAGTTTTTAATATTTATTGTATTATATGCTGATGCTTCAAAACAGCGAGCACTAAATTTCAATATTCTAAGAAAAGAGTAATTAAAACACCTTCACGTAATTATTTTATAGCCTTATCTTTCCGTGCACTGTTTCAAAACCCTCTTATGTAAATAGTAATGACTCGCTCTGCTCTCATTATTATTTTTATTAGTAATTATTTGATTTTAAATTTGAAATGTGGCTTGTTTCAGTCAGAAATTAATCTTAACTTATTTTATACTAAGAAATAGACTAGCCTTGAAAAATATTTATAAGTATATTTGTTAATCAATTTATTTATAAAATCCTTCCAAATATACTTTCCATCCTTTTAAAATATTAATTACTTGATAAATAATTAATTAGATAGAACTGGAAAAGTAAAGAATACATATAACTATTCCCATCTATAGCATGTATTTATTATCATGCTATATGAGTTGGCTTCTATTGATCAAGCTAATAAGCTATTATTCTTGTATATGGAATATTAAATTTATAATACTCTTTGCTTGGTGGATGTGGTTGATTTCTTTAAATATTTTCTCATTTTGCTGCTATGTATATTTACGTCTTTAAGATGGAGCCTCGGTTAAACTAGCACATCTTCCCTTCATAGGGTAGAGCAGTTGCGAAACCTAAGTTTAAGGCCAGATCAGCACCTAAGTCCCCCGCCACTTCTGAACGCAATGTTCCTTTTCTCGCAGCATGACGATAGATCCCAGGGTACCGCTGTTTGTCACAGAAACCCTTGATCTCCCAATCCATCCATAGAGCGAACTTTACTATTGTATTTTCTGGTGCTACAGTGCATACATCCAGAGCAGCTAACTCTACCTCCCTATTTCATTACTTTCACCAATTGTCTGAGATATTCTTGAAATCATGTTCAATCTAATTTGTTGTAGCTGATTCTAGGCTAAATGAGTAGATATAAAGGTAGATAAGTAATGTCCCTCATAAGTGTTAATCAAGGTTTAGTCTAATTACTTGTACACAGCAACAAATTAAGAGGAGTTGGCATATTTTTCCCTATAGAAATGACATAGTGATTTATTTACATGTTGCTATAATTAATTTATAAGATGAACATTTGTTAAATTCATCTTCATTAAAACATCATAACTATTTGTCTTAATATCTTTGTAATTGACTCGGTATGAGAGAATACCTGAACACTCTTCAGCCATTAAATGCCTGCATGCATTTTCATGCACTATATAAATTCGTTATATATATTTGTATTTAAATTTTGACTTATCAAAAGCAATAATGATTTATTTATATACTGATATCATTAATTTATAAGATGAACACCTGTTAAATTAGTCTTACTTAAGCACAATAATTATTTGTCTTAATATCTTTGTAATTGACTCTGTATAAAGAAAATACCTGAACACTCTTCAGCTATTAAATGCCTGCGCGCATTTTTATGTACTGTATAAGTTCTGATATATATTTTGATTTAAATTGTGATTTAATGAAGGAAATAAAACTATAGTTAAATTAACCTAGTCCATTCTCAATCTCATTATTCAATCCAAGTCTAATTATTGACTATATATATGTAAAGTCCATGCATTAATACTTTTCTCCAGAAGTTAATTATATGTTAGATGCTATCAATAATAGCAATTTTAATAATGAGTCTTATTGCTTCTCCTGACCTATGTCAGCTGTGAATAAAATGGTATACATGTAATTTCAAGGTGGTCATTCGTAGGGTTTTGAGTCTTGGAGTACTGGCTTACGAGTTGAAGTGGGTCATACTCAGGATGTTACAATCCTAGTCTGGTCAGCTTCGGACTCTTTGCTTGGACTCTGGATTCTGTTACGCGGATGTACAAACTTGATCGTTACAATATATAAGGGAGGAACTGGAAGATTGTTTAAATAAGTTAAAACTTTTATTATTTTTCCCCAACATGCTATAAAGGCAGAACTTGTTTCATAATAATTTGTAAACATTATTTTGATTTCCGAAAGAATTCCATTTAAAAGAGAGAAAAAAGAATACATTGCCATTTCGGTTAACTAAACTCTACATTCATTTTATAATTACACTAAGAACGACATCATATTATATATAGAAAGACATTCATATTGTATATATATACATCTATTTAATTTGTTGATTTATATTTTAGAAAAGTACCTCATAATTATTATTATACATAAACCAACTGCTTATTGAATAAATACATATTGGGAAACGTAGTATGTAAAAGCATGTTATTTTTATATTTTGTAATAGAGGGGTACAGTGCAATTTTCTTCATATAATTATCTATTCAATATTCATCAAATCTATGTGCATAAATTAGTTAAATAATAATTCTTGATTAATCATGCTACAAGTAAAATGCTGGTATAATACCCACATAAAAATTAATTTAATCACTTTAAAAGAGGGTTTTTTTTATTATTATTGTATAACGGATTATATTAATGTAAATAAGGTTTTAATATTTATGAACATTTGACTATGTTCCCAATACTGCATTACTTAGTAATTATATCGTGTCTCTACATTTTTTTATTGCTTTTTCGAATTATTTCAACCAGCTAGCTCGTGAATACTGGCTATATCAGTTGCTTGGAGAAATGGACATTAAGTTAACCAAAGACCCTTCATTCCTGAACCCGGGCCATGCTTAAGTGAACGGGTTCCTTTCTCTAATAATCAATTAGTAGCAAAATAGCTATCCATTAATAAAATTCGCATCATGATGAAGATTTTACTCTATTTTAGAGAGACAAATTAAATATATACATAATCACTGAGAACAACACTGAATCTTGCCCTTGGTTTAATAATTAAGCCTGATGACATATAATCTGTGTGTTGCTATGAAAATCTATTGTTAAAGATTCATTGGGGTTACGTATATATATATATTTTAATAAAAATGAGGCTATGTTAAATTCAGTCTCCAGTTTGTTAAACTAAATTAAACATGTTGACTTTACCATGTTCTCACACCATAGATTAATTTCCGCACTTCCTCTCTACCTAGTCAAATTCATCCCTATATTTAATAATGCATATCAAATGTTTTGTTTTTTTTCTTTTTTATTTCAGAAGTTGAAAGTTACAACTAAATCTTATGTATCTACGTGGGTACTTTCTTGTTATCTATAAATAATTCCATTAAATGAAATATAAACAATTTTATGCTAACAATAAACTATAATTTATAATAGTAACAAAGTTGTAGATGTTCATTATTGTATATGGGTAAACCTGATCATGACATACTAGGATTCCTAAGAGTCTTATCTCTACCTGGGCTGCATTAAAAAAATTAACTCTTGTGAGGTTAAGGGAGGGAGTCGTTTAGTTATGGTCTAGAGGAGTGAATGAGGTTTGAACCCCTTTACCTATGTCTCTGGGTCACGTTAAAGCAACAATACTTTCTGATCATTACAATACACACACACATAAAAAATAAAACGATAGAAATGAAGGATTTTACACACACAAATTAATTTATTTTTATAAAACATATAAAACTTGATAATTTTTTAATTAAACTGTTAAATTTACTTACTCTTAACTGTGCTCAGAACAATATGATGCAAGATAGTCAAAATTAAATATTAATTACCCTTTAATTGTATATTCTTCTTAATTAGTTTATAAGACTAATTTATTCTGTTTAACTGATATTTATTTAACTTGTAAATATTTCTACATACTTTTAATCTACAATACCCTTCATAAATGTATCTTTTAAGCAGGTATTTGAAGTGTTTTTTCTACAGCAAATTCATACATAATTTCCATAACCATCATGCCATTTCAAATATTCCATGAAGATCATAACTTGTATTTATTCTTGCCAAATCTCATGAAAAAATGCGCTACAATGTGTAAAATTTGCTTGGTTATATGCCTTTTTAAAATTTATTTATCATATTAGAAACAGTAAAATATTCTCAAATACCAACTGTCAATATCACATTTTATCAATCTCAGAAAGATTCTTTAATTAATCTTTAATAAAAAAGCATTTCTGAAGTTGCTAAGGATGTTAAGCACATTGGATATTATTAAAATATGAGCTTTCAATTTAGCATTTTATTTTGATACTTGGTTTACAGATTCCTGCTACTCCCAACAAATGTGAAATAGGCTGTTTTGCACAAAAAATAGTTTGCAGTTATGCTACATTGATTACCAATTACACATATTTAACTCTATCTAGTAAATGCTGGAAATATTGACTTAAGGTCATTGTGTTTACATTCCCATAACAGGCAAAACTATCTATATGTATTGCCACTCAGTGATCATGTGATGTTTATTGGCTTATTCCCAAAACAGCTGGTGGAGAAGATATTGATCAGGCATCATTCTAAATTTCTAAAAATGACATTAAATTATGTAATTCCAAGATATCAACAAAGTTCACACCTTCTTTGTTCCATTTCTTATAGAAACAACCCAGAAAAGAGAAATTCTCAATATTTGACTAACATGATATATATAAATATGCTGCTCTCTACTCTAATGGACTTCTCAGTGAGTATCAAATTGTAGCACATTTTCATCCCAGATTGGTTCTGGCATCTATCTAGCACTTAAGAATGTAACAATAATCACTACCTCCATTTTTAATATCGAACTAAAAGGCTGATATTTAAAAAAAAAAAGGATTGATCCCAAACCATGCTACGTGTATAACTATATAGATCTGACCCTTTTAGTAACCTGTTATATGACTGAAGGTAACATTTTCTCTGGCTATAAATGTTAATACAAACACATTGATTTTTTTTATAATATAAATATAAGCAGTCACCAACTATAATGCAATTCATTATGCACTTGTTATAATCGAATATTAAGAAAAAGATAATAGTTAATATTCAAAACTTTTACATTGTACTGAAGATGTTTTCGACAAACCACTGCCAGAATCATAATATGCTATTCTGTTAGCATTTGAAAATTATGCCTATGCATGGACGTGATTTATCATGTAATTAAGACATGTACGTATTCCATTTTTTCGATAATAGAATATATGAATACTTTCTATTAATTGCATTTGAATCTTTTGCAATTGCCCATGCCTTCTAGTATTTTTGTTTTACCACAATTTACAAATTGGTAAAAAATTTGCATTTCAAATAGACACAATTCTTTTTATAAATATATTAAATTGCTGTTAAATATCTTGTCCCAATTATCATTCATTTTCTTTATCTAATCATATCTGTTGTCAAAAAGTATGTATATCTCAGTGGTCATACCACTATGCATGTTTGCGAATATTAAATTGCACAGAGAAGGCCACTCCCTTAGACTTATAATAAATTATAGCGGGGCATATTACTACAAGGCTACAAAAAAATTAGCAAATTGATTAACTGAGGATACTGCTTTTGGTAACTACACAATAATATCATTCGAATACGTTGATAAAATTAAAAAAATAAAAATAAATAAAAATCACATTTTAATATCATTGGATATAAAAGAACTTTGTGGTTCAGTATCTAGAGATTTTTGCATTAATATAATTCTAGATATTTTGCAGTAAATCAACTACAATCCAAATATATATAATTTTATAATAGATTTATTACAATGGATTGATAACAATATAGTAGCATCAGCCAACACAAAACTTTATAAAATGGAGTGTGGATGAATGCTTACGGAACTTCCACTAAGTGGAATAATTTAGAGATCATGATATCTAAATTTGAGAAGACAATTATCCTCAGATATTTAGATCCTTTGTCCAAAGAGATTTATGTAAGATATATTGATAATGTTTTTATATGTGCAATGAAACATTTATTAACAATATATGCCGGGCTCTAAAAATATATTGCCTCTACAACCATGGAAAGGGAAGATAAAAATCATGGTATTAATTTTTTTGATCTATACATCCAAAAAAAAAAAAAAAAAAAACAATCAAAAGCTCAATTTCAAAATAAATCTAAAAACTATTCACATAAGGAGTGATTCACCCAAATCAGAAGTTTCTTTAGAGCACAAATGCTTCTTGTGCAAAAACATTAAATTAGGCAAGTATAAGACTGATAGGAAGAACATTGATGCCTATATCAATGATCTCAAAAATCTCAGACATAATCAACATGTGCTAATGAGAACAATCGGCAAATTCTACACCAATTTAAATAAAAATAATATTACACAAAATGTACTGAAGACATGGATAAGCCTTCCATATGTCCCTAAAATAGCAAAAAAAACAACAACTAAGGAATATATATGGTAACATTTATAATGTTAGCTTTAGATCGCCTCCATCACTAAACAACATATTAAATAATTCAAAAGACAAAACTACATTGGAGTAAGCCCCTCAAGTGGTTTACAAAAGTTCATGCAGTACCCCATTTTGTAATTCTATGTATTATGTAGAAACCGAAGATGAATAGACCTAGAAGGATCATCCAGCACACATACTTATGCAATAGAGCAAAACAAATATAATTAGATCTTTCTTGATGACAAACTCGATACGAGTCGCATTTTCAGCCTTAATATGAGAATGGTTTGTGCATAAAGAGTCGATAGAAAATGAAAATACAAGCAGAAATAAGCAATTGCAAAACGTTCAAATGCTATTAATAGAAAGAATTCATGCATTCCATTATCAAAAAAATAGGATATCTAAATGCTTCAATTACATAATATCATCATCAACCATAAACAAACTACTGCAGGATGAAGGTCTCTCCAAATTCAATCCATCTTCTCCAATCTTTAGCTTCTCTTCTGCACATCACCCATAAACACTTTCTTATTTCATCCATCCATCTCACATGTGGTCTCTTTCTGGGTCTTTTACAATCTCTTGGAATCCAGTTTAAAATTTCAATTGTCCATCTATTATCATCTCTTCTAGCAATATGTCCAGCCCAACTCCACTTCAGCCTTTTAATTTTTTCAATGAGGCCAGTAACACCTATTTGTTCCCTTACCCATATATTGCGTTTTTGATCTCTTTTTGTTACTCCCAACATGCATCTCTCCATACTTCTTTGAGTGGTCTGAAGTCTCTGTATTGTTCTTCTATTAAGTGTCCAAGTCTCAGATCAATAAATAAAAACTGGTAAAACATATTTATTAAAAACTTTCCTCTTCAAAGCCATAGGCATATTTGCTTTTACTATGAAGTTATTTCTATCAAAAGCACACCAAACAAGTTTAATTCTATGATTAATTTCATCCATTATGTTTCCATCTGTATTAATAATCTGATCAAGGTATTTGTAGCTGTTAACTTATTCTAACTCATCATAATCAATCTTTATTTTCATATTTTGAACAAATCCTCTAAACATTACTTTAGTCTTTTTAACATTTATCTTTAGTCCTACTTTCATCTGATAACTCCTGCAACATTTCCTGCAGATCTAAAGCATTATTTCAAAAAACAACTACATCATCTGCAAAATCTAAATGACTTAAATAATCATTTACTTTCACTCCTTTAGCTTCCTATTTTAATCCACAAAATATTTCTTGCAGCTTTGCTGTAAAACGTTTTGGAGATATGGAGTCGTACACCCTTCTCAATGTTTACTTTGCTAGCATCATTATGTAATCTAGCTGTTGCATTTTATAATTAGTTTAAAATATGACAATATGCTCTATTTATATCTTGATGATCCAATGCTTTAATCACTGAAGAAATGTTTATAGAATGAAATGCCTTTTCATAATCTACAAATCCAAAATACAATGACAACTCAGGTTCATTTGCCTTTTCTATAACATCTCTCAATACCTGGATATGATCTACTGTACTCAAACAACTTTTAAATCCAGTTTGTTCTCTTGGTCGGGAAAAATCCAATGTTCTCTGTACACAAGTTGTAATTATCTTGGTAAAAATTTTGTTTAACATTGATAAAAGGCTGATAGGTCTGTAATTTCTAATATCTTCTTTATCACCTTTTTAAAATATTAATATTAATAATGCATTCTTCCAATCATCTGGTACATCTTTATCATTTAGATATTTAGTATATAACTTTGCTAAAAAAAAATCTATTTCTTCACCTGCTCCTCTTAATGTATCAATTATAATTCCATCATTACCCGGAGCTTTTCTTTTTTTCATAAATTTAATTGCATGTCTCACTTCTTCATTTAAAATTCTGCGCAATTCGGAAGATATAACAGATATAGGAGGTAATTGTTCTTTATTACTATATAAATCTTGATAGAAGTCTCTTCTACCCTTTTCATGATGTCATCTCTCTTTTTAGTAATAATTCCATCTTTTTTTCTTATTGCAGATATAAATTTCCTACCAATACCAAAATGTTGTTTTATACTCTTGAGACTTTTAATTCTCTTCTACAGCTTTCCTTGCTAGTTCCCAGTTATATTTTCTTATATCACTTTCAACTCTTTTCTGCACTATTTTACAAAATTCGAGATATTCAACTCTTTTTAATGCATCATTTTTGTATATCTTCATATTCCTTTTTTTCTTCATAAATTTTCTAGTATCAGTAGATATTTTATTGGTCAATTGCTGCTATTTTCTACCAGCTATCATTGTTGCAATTTTTAAAAGTGTATCAGTTATTCAAATCTGAATCATGTTCAAAATCTACTAATACTTGAAACTGAGTTGTAAGTTCTAATTTAAACTCATTAGAATGTTTATGAAGATTAGGAATATCAACTGTAAATTTTGTTTTTCTTAATACTTTTTGTCTCTCTACTTTTGCTTTAACACATATCTACACCTTACTAATTGATGATCACTGCCTGTGTTAAATTTATTAAGAACATTACAATCTTGAAATATGTATTTCCCGTTAGTCAAAATATAATCCAATTCTGCTGTACCTTCATTTGGATCCTTCCATGTCCATTTCCTTTTAACATTTTTCTCAAAAAAAGAATTCATAATATAAAGTTTTTCTTTTTCTGCAAACTCCACAAGTCTATATTCTCTCTCATTTCTATTACCATAACCAAAATTACCCACAGCACTTTCATCTTTCATTTTTTTACCAATTCTAACATTAAAGTCTCCCATAACAATTTTAAAATGTTGTTTACTCTGATCAAAAGCCTTTTGTACATCCATATAAAAATCTTCTACTACTTCCTCACTATGAGAACTTGTTGGGGCATAAACCTGAATTACCTGCATTTGGTATCTGCTATTAAATTGTATAACTAATCTTGCTATTCTGTCCGATACACCACCAATCTCCACAATATTGTTCTTCTACTTTTTATTTATAATGAATCCTACTCCACTTGTATTTCCAATATTTGTGCCTTTGTAGTAGAGTACATGTCCACTTTTTAAAACAATTGTCTTTTCACCGTTTGTTTTAACTTCACAACGTCCGATAATGTCGCATTTAATATAAGACTTTTATTCTTCTAATTCTTGCAATCTTCCTTCACTTGAAAGTGTTCTGGAGTTGTAAGTACCCGAATAAAGTCATCAAATGGCAGCCTGGGTCCACAATCACGAGATTCTTAGCATCCTCTGCCTTCGGCCACCAACTGCTGCCTTGGTTAGTGACTTTACAACCTTCTGGGAATAAGGGCCATGATTTATTTTTGTCTGCCATGATTGTATATATCCATTGGAAAAATATTTACCATTACACATACATTCATTCTGCCTTATCAGGCAAGTGAGAGGAAAAACCATGGTGTTTCTTGATCTTAAACTCAAAGGTAAAAAGCCAATAAACTCACCACACTGGCTAATAGCATGTTGGTGAGTAGCCCATTCCTAATGTCCACTCTATACGTTCTTATCGTGGCAGTTGTCATTACTTGTGATTATTCATATAGTATACGGACATGGATGGGCTGCTCACCAACACACATTAGCCAGTGTGGTGAGTTTATTGTTTAAAAAGTATATTGACCCATTATTCCAAACCTTAGATATCATAGATAACAAAAGCAAAAAAAAAACCAGAATAACTAGCAAAATACTAAGAGAACAACAACCAATCATTACCCATTCTTTTTTTTTTATGTAGTCATGTCTTAACAAATCAAACAGAGATATTATTTCAAAAATAAAATGAATGAACAAATTTTCATCAATCATGGTCATAAAAAGTAGAATCAGCAAAAAATTTCAGTTAGCACTAGAAGTTTTAATCATCCAAAACTTGGACATTCCTTTACACTATAAATAAAAAAAATACTAATAATAATTAAAAAAAAAAAAATTTACTAACCCAATAGTAAATGAGATGATATTAAATATACACAGATGCACAAGAAGTGAATTCTCAAGAAACTAAAAATGGAATTTTACTGATAAAAGTATTGTGTTAAAACAAAAAATTTAAAGTTTAATATGTTATGTGAAATGTACACTTTTTCACTTTTATCAATATATAAAATTTTATTAACTCATCTCTGCTATTTTGATTTCTTAACACTTTTCTTCACCGATATTGCTAAAAAAAAATATGCACTGCCTTTGTTCAAAATCTTACTTTTAAATGGTATATATATAGTTTTAAATACAGCACAAACTGCCAAAATTGTACTTTTAAATAATATATACAAATTATTACCTACAGCAGAAGCGCAATGAAAAATGTTGAGTCTAACAGTTATACCTTATTCAAAAAAAAAAAAAAAAGTGTAAACAAACAAAAATCTCAATAATAAAATACACACACACACAAAACATTCAAATTCCCAGCTTTTATATTTGAACAGCCTTATTTTTCTGAGTACTGTGTATGATTATATTATGAATAAAATTTTCTCAGTTTATGTTGAAAGCTGAAGCATTTCATGGATTCTTTATTATCCCTTCCTGAATTTGATATGCAATGTTTCACATAATAAATTATTTTGTATAATTAATGTTAGAAGTTTGACAAAATATTAAAATATTCTTCAATAGAATACAAATGCAGAAAAAAAAAGTGAAACAAATCACAATTTCTTGTTAGTGAAATAAGTTATCCAAAGGGGAAAAAAAACATCACCTACATGACATCATTTTAAAAAGAAAAATACAGTAGTTTTTTTTCTTTCTTATTCTTCTTTCTTGAGGAAATACATGACAGAACATATAGCAAAATATATGTCCTTCAATTTTTTATTAATTAATATTTATATTACTTTCATTTTTGAAAATTGTGTTTATATATACATATAAAAAAGCATTTGTGTTATATATATATATATGCTGAAGTCTAATTACTGTGCGTGTGTAGCTTAATAAACAAAAGATAAGCTACTATAACGATATATACCGAACAAGAAAAAGTTAGGAACAAAAATAGCATAGTTTCTGACTCTCCAGTTCATATTTATATAGAGAGGCAAAACACTCCATATACCCAATGCAAGCTAGAGTAACGAATGGATGCAAGAACATTTGGGCATAAAATCACTCCTACTCATCCAACATTCCCAGACTAGTTTCTAGCTTATGGTTTTCATTAGTGAGGAACCTTGAATCTGAGAGCACGGCACCTAGAACATAGGCCGGCATTAGGTGGCGCTACTGTATGGAGAGTTTAAACTCTGTTTTAGAAGCATAGGTAAGCATATAAAATAAAGATCATGTGATGGTTCATGGTTTAATACAAATTTATATACATTATAATGACAATTTTGTTTTAATTAACGAACATTTTATTTATATTATGTATTTATATACATATATTATTTTAGTTGCATAATGTTTCAATATAAAAAATACATTTATATTCCTATGTATTCACTAACATCCTTCTTTATATTTAAAAAAAGATTTTTAATTGAAAGCTTTAAAAAATTTTGAAATGTATTGATTCTTATATTCATACATAACAGACCTTTTGTCATGCACTCTATCTATATCTATGCAAGTCTGTATGATTAATTATTTCTTTATTTTTCATCAATAATTTTAAAAAATTATTTTTCCAATTTTATACTTACATCAACAGTATACATCATTCTGTTATAAAGTAGTTTAATTATAATTCCTTTAATAATTTATTTTAATTCTTATTTTTTTTTTTCATAATTTTAGTTTTGACATTATTATTATACTAATGACTGTTAAATGTATTGGACTTATTATTTTTTTATATTGGAAATGATCTTCTTCTTTCATATTCTTTATAAAAACCTAAACAAAACAAAATATAAACATTATGTGATGAGGTAAAATGCCTTTTTAAAAAAGTCACACATTTCTGGGGAAAAAAATGTAGGCACAAAAACCATTAGGCACATTAGACAATTATTTTTCTAGCATTGGTTCATTTTTCTCTTTTCTCCTTTTTTCATTAAAGCTGTTTTTGTAATTCCAATATCCTGTTGTCAGATTTTCTAATTATATTCTATGAATGCAAGTAAAAAATCTTTACCTCTTTAATTGTTTTTACTTTAAAATTTTTTCCTCTCTCCATTCAATTTATCGTAATTCTCTTTTAACAGCCTGCACTTCAAAAATAAATGTTCATGCCCATTCGTCCCATACACTAACGCAACAAACCAAATTCTTATGACATGTTTACCTACATCTCTGATATGTAGAGATCCTAATGAGTGCCTTACATAATAAGCTTATTTAATATTACTATAAATGCAAATTATATTTTCATATTTCTATTCACTTCCTAATCTGTATAATTCCTTTATCTAATCAAGTTATTTATCCTCTATTCCCTATGTACCAATAATACACACATTTATATTCTAATTCTTGTTTAAATATATGGAAAAAATTGGTTATTTATTAAATGTGTTAAGTTAACAAATTTTTTAAAATGCAAATTTGAATTAGAAATAGATAAGTTGAGACATATCTATATCTCATTAAAAAAAGCACCATAATTATAGTCTTAGACTTATAAGACTTGGTTAAAACCACTAGTATTCTCAATTACAATGAAAGCAAAACCAAATTGTAACAGCACATCAGATTAAAGTCAGTGCAGAAGTTCTGTAAAATGTCTGAATTTAAACATAGTTTCTACCATAACTTGAGGATACTGGAAGTTGTCAACCAGTTACCAATCTAATTGATTGAAAAAATATAAAAAGATATCAATCCAACTTTGAGATGTCATGAACAGCAAAAGCAATAAAAACAGTATATACCTTACTTTACTGATGTAATTTGAGTATCCACTTCTAGCTAAATGAAATATTAAGAAAAAAAAAAACTAGATGTTTTCAGTTCTATACACTTATATAATACTCTGAATGAAGTAATTTTTTTTCCAAAATCAAGATAAAAATATGTCATAAATGGAATTGGAGAATTAATTTTAGTCAAGCATGGTCATATGATCTGGAATCAGCAAAAAATTTCTGACCGCCCTAGAAGTTTAATCACTCCATACTTGGCAATTGTTTCAAATTATAAAATAATAATAATAAACAATTAATGTATGTGTAATACATAGATGGATGCACATATATGCTCAAACACACAAAAAGCATATCTTGAATGAACCATGAATGCAATTTTTTTTTTTAAAAAAAAAAATATTTTCAAAGAAAAAATTAAAAGTTTAATATTTTAACAATTTTATGCAAAATATGTTTTCTCATTTTTGCAAAGAATAAAATGTAATTGATTCATCTCTGATACTTTGATTTCTTAAGAGTCCTAGACCAAAAAATTACATATGGCGATACTCTCAACAAAACTTATCTACTGTTAAATTGCATATAACTAATTCTTTTACGATTACACAATTTTGATTTTGTACATCATATTGCAATATAAAAAGACCACTTACATTTTTATATATAAAGTAACATCCTTCAATATACATACAATATTAAAAATTTAACTCTTCAAACAATTACTTTAAAATATGTTATTACAAAATAGACATATATATATATTGTAACGGGCACATACGTACGTTACATTATTTTTTATTAGTAAACATAAAAAAAAAAGTTTGCCAATAAAAATTTCTTTTTTAAGAATTAAAAACTGAAAATTAAAAAATCATCTTAAACTCGCATATATATAAAATCGCACAGATAAATATTTATTAAAATAAAACTTTATTAAAAAAAGAGTAGTTTAAAACTAAGTTTTCAGAAAAGATTTAGAGATAAAAATATATGTTTAAGTTTGAAAACAAATTAATTAATCTTTTGTAAAATGGAAATGATTATTTTAATTAGTAAACTAGCCTTTGGGCATTTAAATGTATAAACATCGGTCAGATAGGAAAACAATAGAAACTTTTAGCAAATGAAAGAAATCCATCGGGAAATCAGACCTCAATGAAAAGGTTTTCACCATCATGATGTAATGTTGAGTTAATCCACAAAATTATTATAAAAGGAAAGGTTTGAAAATAAAAGAGTTAATTAGTTATTACGATGTGACTATATGTGTTAGTGTGGACTTGAAAGGAGAAGGGATTGAAAAGACGCACTCTTCAATCCCTTCAGTTCTGCTAGGAAGAAAGAGAAATGAACTATCGTTTTCTACATTGAGGACCAGCTGGAGTAAAAAACCTCCGGATGAATAAATAAAACGGCCAACTGAATACCAATCTTTTTTGGACGGTGTGGGAATTCACGTTCAAATGGCAAGCAACAGATAAAGATGAACTGTTTTAAACCGTAAGAACTTTATAATTAATGAACATTAAATTAAAAACTTTCCGTATTTAAAATAATTAAGAAATAGAATCCTATCTGACCAACGTTATTTATTAATTAGTTATAATTTTATTTAATGTATTTCTTTTGTAAAATCATTTCCATTTATTTATTTGTTCTTTAAGTTTTATTATGATTTCTGTTTTTCATTAAACTAGTTATATAAATATTAAACTTAAGTCGGGCGTGAATGGCTATATAGATTTGTAAAGTTACATTAGGGGAGGGTAATCTTAGGTTATTCGTTTCGAAGTTGAATTAGGTCAATGGATTGGATATATTGGTGTAATTAGTAGATGTAGTACGAGATTCGCTATGGGCAGAATCGCTATTATACGCCGCATACACTCGTTTTGCCTATGGGAGGAATTATAAGACGAGACTGCAGTTCCTTCCTATGGAGTTTTTTTTTATTGCTCTCATCGTCAGATAGATGTAATATTCCTATCTGACGAGAAGCAGTTTCTTCTCTTAACTTAATTGTGCTGTCGTATTCGTATTACATTGAACACATCGATATATCAGATGAATTGAAGTTTGGTTTGACTGCGAACCTTTGGCCTAAGGTTAAACAAGGATTGAATATTTTCTTTTCAAATGCAAATCTATGTAGTCTATTCATACTCAACACTCTAAATAAAGATGCATTAAATTTAAGTTGGGTATAGACGCTTGCATGGGTCCATTACCGGTTGATTATGTTTTTGGTTTTCATATTCGATCAAAATATTTATAGACATTCGGTAAATACTGATACCTTACGGTTAGTATCTAAAATGTATTTATTCGGATGTCTTTTAAGTTATTGGTGTTAATGCAAACATCTTATGGTGAATGCTATTGGGTTACTTATAAATTTCCCTCTGCAATTGATGGTATCAATGATTTTGTATTTTGATCGTTTATGTTTATTTGAAATGTTTTTGACCGTGGAATCTATGTAACCGATCTATACTCAACATTTTTAAACAAATCTGTGCGAACTAATAATAGTATAAAATTTAAAATGTAAATTAAAAATCTAAAATAAAAGTAAAAATAATGTTAAATGTTAAAGTAAACATATTAAAATAATAATGTTAAATCTTATATATATATATGCGTAAATAAATTTTTGTATGTTAATTACTGGCAGTGGCTTATTTTATTTATTTTTTAATATTGAAATATAATTAGATAAGATATTATATTATTAAATCTCTGCTACTCCCTGAGCTAGTGACTTGGGCTAACGACCGGAATCAAAATTTAAAAAAAAAAAAAAAAATTTTTTTTTTTTTTTTACTTACGTATCTGCCTACTTTATAATTTTTTCTAAGTTCAAATGCCTAGATGGCGCCTTGTAGTGCAGATCACATTAAGTGTTATTCTCCAGATCGTTACAATATATAATAACACTTTTTCGCATCCACTATCTATATTGATACAGGTCTATATAATTAATTATTTCTCTATTTTTTATCCCTAATTTTGAAATTTACTTTTAGTTTTATTCTTATATCTTTTTTACATATGCATATAAAGAAGTTTAATTATAACTTTTTATTACAATTCTTTTTTTTAATTATATTTTTAAATTTCAATATTCCTTTTATAAGCATTAAAGTTAAATTCATTACTCCTTATTTTTATTTATTTCAAAATATCTCGTTTTTTCGTAATCTTTGAAAAAAAGGGAAAAAACATAAGAAGCAACACATTTAAGTAAATATGTGATGTATGTGATTGATGTAAAATGGCTCCTTAAACAATGTCAGAAATTTCAGAACGTAAGGATACACACAAAAACCTGTTAAAAATTAAGATCTCCCCACCCTCCCTATAAATCCTAATAATCTCCTCTAATTATTTCTCTAGCATTGTTTTCTCCCATTTCTATATTAATTAAAACTGTTTTCATTGTTATAATAGTTTGATATCATATTCCCTGATTCTATTCTATGAATATATACAACATCTACCATCTTCTTCTTCACATGTAATTAATTCTACAATAATTTTTTGTACCCTGTTTTTCTTCAATAATTATAATGCTCAGTAGTGAAAGTGGTCAGCTTTAAATAAATTTTCTTTATTACAAATTCAAACCTCTTTTGTTATTAAAAACATTTTAACATTTTTTGAACCATTATATAATTTACTTACAAATTTCTTCCTTTCTTCATTCGATCTGTCGTAATCCTCTTACAGTTTCTTATATTTCAAAAATAAATGTTCATTACTCTCTAAACCTCTCCATTTACACAATAGCAACAATGCAAATTCTTTTTACATTTTTACCTTATTCCCTAATTTGTAAAATACCTTACAACTGCACCAAACAATGTAGAATCTCCTCTAGGTTATCCTTTCATATCATTATATAGCGTTACAAGTATTTTTTCTTATTCTTATTGTTTCCACGTGTTAGCCCTTTTTGTTTCTACCCTATTTATCTATCATATTTTCCCATAACTGATACTTATGTACTTCATTTATTAAATAAACATAAAATAGATTGGTTGTTACTTAATATTGCTTTTCAATCATATTTTTTAAAACCCAAATTTGAACTAGTCATATATTCATTCAGACAAGTCTAACAGTTATTAAACTGAGAGCAGTCTTATCGTCTATTTCATCGATGTGTTGTTCAACATATCCCTATTATTTTCAAAAGAAGGGTAAGCACAATCTGCGCGGACTATCCCATTTGTATTAAATTATAATTTCTACAAAATGACTGAGTTTAAACTCAGTTACTAGCGTGATCACAGGATATAGTTAATGCCATCAGGCATAAGTCTGATTTTCTAAAAAGTATATTGACCCATTATTCCAAACCTGAGATATCATGGATAACAAAAGCAAAAAAATCCCTGAATATCCCTTATTTACTGATGTGATTCTAATGTCCACTGATAACTAGCAATATGCTAAGACAACAACAATCACTCATTACCCTTTTTTTTTCTATGTAATCATATTTAAACAAATTTCTAAAATAAACTGATTGAACAAATTTTCATCAATCATGGTTGGACATTCCTTTACATTACAAAAAAAAATATACTAATAATAATTAAAAAAAAAACAACAATTACTAAATTAATAGTAAATAAGACGATATTAAATATATACATAGAAAAATACACAAATGCACAAGGAGTGAATTCTAAAGAAACTAAAAATGGAATTTTACTGGTAAAAATATTATGTTAAAACAAAAAATTTAAAGTTTAATATGTTATGTGAAATATATGCTTTTTCATTTTTATCAATACATATATAATTTTATTAACTCATCTTTGCTATTTTGATTTCTTAACGTTTCTTCTCAGACAGTGATAAAAAAAAAATATGCACTGAGTTTCCTACAAAATGTTACTTTTAAATGTTATATAAAGCTTTTTACCTATAGTGAAAGCGTGAAGAAAAATGTTGCATTTAACAGAGCAATCACTGTTATTATTCTTTATCCAAAAATAGTGTAAACAAAAATGTCAATAATAAAATATATATATACACACACAGCTTTTATATTTGAACAGCCTTTATTTTTCTCAGCACTATATATGATTATATTATGAATAAAATGTTCTCAGTTTAAAGGATTTCATGAATTCTTTATTACCCTGGCTGAATTTGATATGCAGTGTTTCACATAATAAATTATTTTGCAAAATTAATGTTAGAAGTTTGACAAAATTTTAAAATATTCTTCAATAGACTATTCAGGCAAAAATAAAAGTGAAATAAATACCAATTTCTTATTAATGAAATACTTATCCAAAAAAAAAAAAAAAAATCGCCTATATAACATCATTATAAAACTAAAAATACAGTAGTGTGGGTTTTTTTCTTATACTTTTTTCTTGATGGAATGCATGACAGATCATAGGAAAAAGTATGTTCCTCAATTATTTATTAATTAATATTTATATTATTATCAACCAATCACAAAGGGTCAAGCAATCTTTAACTATAAAATTCAAGAAAAAAAAAGAGTTTCTTGATTGTTATATATTTTTAAAAAGTTTGGATTAAAAATGCCTAAAATATTAATTGCAAGCAGAAAAAGTAATGAATTGTAACTCTGCATCGATATATTGGATAATTATAAGCTTTGTCGATATATTGGATAATTATAAGCTTTGTGTTTAAAATAATGGAATAACTTAATCGTTTTCTACTGGGCAAGCCAATGGTCAATAATCTCTTGGAAATTAATATATATTGAGGAAATAATCAGAGATGAATAAAATGTACATATTAAATAAGTATCAACAAATATACTCACTGGAAGAGAACAATAACTGTGCTATGTGGGAAATGAATTTCAGTGATAAACAAAAGAAAATACCGTCAAAATTCAGTAAGGATAAATAAAAGAATGGTAAATCTCTGGAAAACAGCTAAGCACATATTTTTAAAAGTCAATAAAACTAAATTAATAATAGCTGAAAAGTGTTCATTGTCATTAAGGCATATAAAATCTTGATTGCAATAAGTGATAGAAGTATTTACTCTGAGCCATACCGGCGGGAATGTTAGTTTCTATAAAGTTTTAACTGAAAAATATTGCATGACATATATATTTTTGATTGAAATCATAAGTGTGCCATATAATATATATGAAAATATATGGCATCTAGAATAAATAAGACAAGCCATAAATAAATTTTTTTGTTACTAAACGAAAAACAAAAGGAAGGATTATTGTTGCAATAACCCAAAAACCTCGCGAATCTTAGGATAAGCAGAATCTTCAGAGAAAGAAGGAAAAAATTAAAGTTGTACTAAGTTTATGCAGTGTGGAACAACCAGAACGCTAAGAAAATTTAAAGTTGTTATTATACTTTTAGATGGGAGTGTAGTAAAAGAGAACTTGTTCCTAATGTTGGTATTTATAGTTTTAATCTATAAGTTGTTAGTACAATGGGCGGGGACGACTAAATCAATTAATAAGTGAATTAATTCAAGTGTTATATTCATCATCATCATCATCAACCATTATCAATCCACTGCAGCATGAAGGTCTCTCCAAGTTTAATCCAACTTCTCCGATCTATAGCTTCTCTCCTCGACATCACCCCTGCACACTTTCTTATTTCATCCATCCATCTCACATGTGGTCTCTTTCTGGATCTTTTACAATCTCTTGGAATCCAGTTTAAAAATTCAATTGTCCATCTATTATCATCTCTTCTAGCCATATGTCCAGCCCAACTCCACTTCAATCTTTTAATTTTTTCAATGAGGTCAGTAACACTTGTTTGTTCTCTTACCCATACGTTGCATTTTCGATCTCTTCTTGTTACTCCAACATACATCTCTCCATATGTCTTTGAGTGGTCCGAAGTCTCTGTATTGCTCTTCTATTAAGTGTCCAAGTCTCAGACCCATAAGTAAGAACTGGTAAAACACATTTGTTAAAAACCTTCATTTTCAAACACATAGACATATTTTCTTTTAGTATCAAGTTATTTCTACCAAAAGCACTCCAACCAAGTTTAATTCTACGATTAGTTTCCTCCATTATGTTTCCATCTGTATTAATAATCTGACCAAGTATTTGTAACTGTTAACTTCTTCTAATTCATCATAATCAATCTTTATTTTCATATTTTGAGCAAATCGATTAAATATTACTTTAGTCTTTTTAACATTTATCTTTAGTCCTACTTTTCTACTTTCATGTGATAATTCCTGCAACATTCCCTGCAGCTCTGAAACATTATTTGCAAAAACAACTACATCATCTGCAAAATCTAAATGGCTTAAATAATCTCCATTTACATTGACTCCTTTAGTTTCCCATTTTAATCCACAAAATACTTCTTGCAGCACTACTGCAAAAAGTTTTGGAGATATGGAGTCACTTTGTCTTACACGTTTCTCAATGTTGACTTTCCCAGTATCATTATGTAATCTAATTGTTGCTGTTGCATTTTTATAAATATTCTTTAAAATATGACAATATCCGGGATCTATACCTTGATGATCCAATGCTTTAATTACTGAAGAATTGTTTATAGAAACAAATGCCTTTTCATAATCTACAAATCCAAAACATAATGACAACTCATATTCATTTGTCCTTTCTATAACTTCTCTCAATACCTGGATGTGATCTACTGTACTAAAACCACTTTTAAATCCAGTTTGTTCTCTTGGTTGGTGGAAATCCAAAGTTCTCTGTAGACGAGTTACAATTATCTTGGTAAAATTTTTATATAAAACTGATAAAAGGCTGATAGGTCTGTAATTTCTGATATCTTCTTTATCACCTTTTTTAAATATTAATATTATTACTGCATTCTTCCAATCATCCGGTATATCTTGGTCATTTAGACATTTGGTATATAACTTTGCTAAAAAAATTTCTATTCCTTCACCTGCTTCTTTTAATACATCAATTATAATTCCATCATTACCTGGAGCCTTTCCTTTCTTCATACATTTAATTGCATGTCTCACTTCTTCATTTAAAATTCTGGGCAATTCGGAAGATGTAATAGATATAGGAGGTACTTGCTCTTTATTACTATATAATTCTTGATAAAAATCTTCTACCAATTTCAAGATGTCATCTCTCTTTTTAGTAATAATTCCATCTTTTTTTCTTATGAAGATATAAATTTCCTACCAATACCAAAATGTTGTTTAACATTTTTGAGACTTTTATTTTCTTCTACGGCTTTCCTTGCTATTTCACAGTTGTACTTTCTTATACCATTTTCAACTCTTTTCCGCACCATTTTACAAAATTCAAGATATTCAATCCTTTTTAATGCATCATTTATGTATATCTTCATTTTCCTTCTTTTCTTCATAAATTCTCTAATCTCAGTAGAAATTTTATTCGTCAATTGCTGCTTTTTTCTACCACCTATCTTTGTTGCAGTTTTTAAAAGCATATCAGTTATTTTCATATTAATTTCATTCAACTCTGAATTATGTTCAAAATCTACTAATACTTGAAACCAATTTGTAAGTTCTAATTTAAATTCATTAGAATGTTTCTGAAGATTAGGAATATCAACTGTAAATATTGTTTTTCTTAATAATTTTTGTCTCTCTAGTTTTACATTAACACGCATCATACATGTTACTAATCAATTATCAGTTCCTGTGTTAAATTTATTAAGAACATTACAATCTTGAAATATGTATTTCCTGTTAGTCAAAATATAATCCAATTCTGCTGTACCTTCATTTGGATGCTTCCATGTCCATTTCCTTTTAACATTTTTCTCAAAAAAAGAATTCATAATATAAAGTTTTTCTTTTTCTGCAAACTCCACAAGTATGTCCTCTCTCATTTCTGTTACCATAACCAAAATTACCTACAGCACTTTCATCTTTTGATTTGTTTACCAATTCTAGCATTAAAGTCTCCCATAACAATTTTAAAATGTTTACTCTGATCGAAAGCCTTTTGTACATCCATATAAAAATCTTTTACTACTTCATCACTATGAGAACATGTTGGGGCATAAACCTGAATTATCTGCATTTGGTATCTACTATTAAGTTGTATAACTAATCTTACCACTCTGTCCGATACACCATCAATCTCCACAATATTGTTCTTCCAATTGTTATTTATAATGAATCCAACTCCACTTGTATTTCCAATATTTGTGACTTTATAATAAAGTATATGTCCACTTTTTAAATCAATTGTCTCTTCACCTTTTCTTCTAACTTCACAAAGTCCAATAATATCCCGTTTAATATAAGACAGTTCTTCTAATTCTTGCAATCTTCCTTCACTTGAAAGTGATCTGCAGTATCTAAATAAAGACGTCATCAAATGGCAGCCTGGGTTCGCAGTCAGGGGATTCTTAGCACCCTCCGCCTTCGGCCACTAACCGCTGTCTTGGTTGGTGACTTTACAGCCTCCTGGGAATAAGGGCCATGCTTTATTTTTGGCTATCATAAGTGTATATATGTATTGGAAAAATATTTATCATTTACTCAAACATTCATTCTGCCTTATCAGGCACTGAGAAGAAAGACCATGATGTTTCTCGATCTTAAACTCAGAGGTAAAAAGCCAGTAAACTCATCATGCTGGCTAATGCGTGTTGGTGAGCAGCCCATCTATGTTCGTATACTATATGAATAATCACATAGTAATAACAGCTGCAACGACAAGAACATATGGAGTGGACATCAGAAATTTGCCCTGCTCGGTTCCTTTAAGGCCTCCAAGAGGAATCAAAGGGTCTCCTTTCAGTTAATAGCAAACTCCTTTCTGCAGCCAGTGTTTATATTAATAGTGATTTAATAATCAGATTGAGATTAAATATTATTAGTCGTTTAAATGAACAAATATGCTCAATATCCTAGTATGAAAGGTATAATAATGTATTTAACACTATATATACGCAATCCAGAGGGCAGGGTGTGTTTATATGTGCGAATGGATAAACAAAAAACGATATTTTCTTATGGGAAATATAAAGGTATTAATTTTGTTTTTCTTGTAAACCTCCAGAATTATAACAATCTTTTCTCAATTGTTTTTGTATTGTTACTTAATCACCAAGTATATAACCTTAGTACTATTTTTATTTTGGAAGTTTGAAATAAAAGACCATGAATTAAAAAAAAGAGAGAGAATGATTGTTTAATAAACTGGATGTATGATATGTAGGCACATACATAGGGATAGGGGTAAATATCTCAACATACAATGGCAGATTGTTAGTTTTGTTTAATTATAAACACTCCGAATATTAATTTTCTATTGTTATTGTTATTATAATATATTTGTATATCATTTTTTTATAAGTTATTTTAAATTAGATGTTAATGGGAATGTTTATTGTAATCATTTGTAATGAATATTATTAAAATTATTGTTTTGAAAGTTTTCTCAAATTCTAAATGTTGCATTTCTTTCCTGGGCTCATTTTCACCACATCACACGAATTCAAAATGTACAGTTGAAATTAAAATGAAAAGTCAATTCCGTTTAGAGCAATCTAACAGTTTAATAAGCATACATCTCTTAATAGAAATTTTTACTTGCTACATGCTGCCTTGATCACATAGGTCATTGATGACATTGCCAATTAATAAGGTGTGTTTATTAATATGAAATTAAACGATATAATAGTTATTATTGAAAGTATTAGTGTTACTTACAGTTTAGTTAATAATATATTATTTTAATAATAAGTATTAAAAAATATAAATATAAAGCTTGATTATAGATTAAAACTATAAGCCTTTCTTAATTGTGCACTACCCATGGAAATCTGTAAAATCCCTCTCGATATTCCACAGGTAGTATGAAGAACTAATAAATCAATGATTATCCTGAGATCTCCTTATTGAAAAGTTATTCTTGTGATTATTGCCTATCTTTATTATCAAAAATAATAGGAATCAAAGTTTATTGGTAATTATCTAACAGATTAATTTAATGAGTGATTGAATTAAAACTTAATGTTATAGATATGATATAATATATTGGATATTATTGTTAGCCATGAGAGTATGTAGATACTTGATAAGGATGAGTATCTGGGTATTCTCATGCCATTGAACGAATATTTTGTATTTGTTTAATGTTAAGAGAATATGATCTGTTTATAGGTAAACGAGTCTCACATCGGTTATATTTAAAATATGTCTTATTTTAGAAATGTTTAATCATGTAAAAGTAACTTGGGATAAATATTAACCTTATCTAAATTCAATTGTTATAGTTAAAGAAAATGGTAGGGAAATAGTAAGTCTGTTAATAGTACCTAGCCAGAGTCCAAGTAGGGCCTAATGTAGGGGCTTGGCTAGTCTGCTTAGGGTCAAACTGCCTATAGACAGGCCACAATATATATAAAATTTATGTTATATGTATTTATATATGCATGTTGACATCTATTGTGCATGTGTAGTCTAATACCCAAAATGGATTCTATTCTAATCAACGTTTATCAACAAAAGATGGGCTACTATAACTATATAAATTGAAGATGGAGAAGTTTGGAACAACAACAGAATAGTTTCTATGCCTCCCCAGCACATATTTATATACAGAGGCAAAACACTCCATACCGTAGTACCACTCAATGCAAGACAGAGTAATCAATGGATGGAAGAACTTGTGCATAAAATCGCTACTACTCATCCAACATGCCCAGACTAGTTTCTAGCTTGTGGCTTTCATTAGTGAAAAGCCTTAGATCTGAGAGCGTGGCACCTATGGAGAGTTTTAACTCCATTTTAGAGGCATACGTAAGCATATAAAATAGGGATCACGTGACGGTTCGTGGTTTAATACATATTTATATACATATATTATTTTAATTGTATAATGTTACAATATAAAAATGCATTTATATCCTTATGCATATACTAACATCCTTCTTTATATTTAAAAAAAGATTTTTAACTGAAATGTTCAAAAAATTACATTCATACTGTGAGGGAAGCTTTAGATCACACCTACAACAAACCTTAGCCACCTGAAATATTGGACTGTTTTTCATTAGAATGTAAATATAAAATAAATACTAAGTTTTGCTGAACACTCTTAAAAAACATAAATGTTTAAATAGTTATGACAGTATATTAATTGTATATTAAATAATGGGAATGGTAGATCATGTACCAGAAAAAAACACACATATATATTAGTGATAAAATTCTAATGTTAAATAAAAAAAAAAAGTAAACATTGATAAAAAGTCATAAAAATTTATATATATATATATTGTGAGGGTAGCATAAGATCGCACCCATAACAAACCTTAGTCACCTGAAATATTGGATTGTTTTTCTTTAATTAGCATGTAAAGATCAAATAAATAATAAGTTTTGCTAGAACACTTTTAAAAAAATATAAATTTTTGAATAATTTTAACAGTGTACTTGTGATATATGAATTAAAACCTGACATGAGATACTACCCAGAACAATGAATACATTTATGTCAAATAATTATTTGCTAGAGATCGACTGTAAATTATTAGAATAAACAACAATAATAATTGTTGGAGTATTCGTTGTTGCTAATATACTTATGTGCAGCGCGTGACATAATATATATGTATTTGGAATTATTAACTTAAAAGCTTATGCAGAAACTATCTGCTAGTAGTATAAATCTATTGTGAAGTAAAGCGAACATTAATTAGTTCAGAGCCAGTTGGACATTTAAAAGATTGGCGATAATATTGATTAACCTCGCCGGTTAAACAAACTAATTTGGCGCAGTCAACAGGATAGAACCTGTAAAAAGAAAACACTAAACGTAATCAATAATGGCCACCGTGTTCCAAATGTCAATAGGTGAATTTGATATCGAGAACCCTACCAACTGATCACTATATGTTAAACACGTGGGAAAATTTTTCCTTGTTAACAAAATCAAGGAAAACCACATAAAGGTGGCCACATTACTAGGTTTTTCCGGAATGAAAGTGCTTGAGATCGCAAATCGTCTATGTGAACTGGCAGAGCCTGAAACTTTTCAATACGATAAAATTGTTGAAAAATTAACAGCACACTTCTGCCTTCTTCCGTCGAAACACGTCGCTAGACTGCATTTTAGAAATCGATGGCAAATGAAAACAGAAACTTTTAAAGAGTTTGACACAGCGCTAAGGGAACTAGCAAAAAAATTGTGTCTATGGACAATTTTTAGAAGAGGCCATGTTGGAGCAGTTATTATGGGGCATATACGACACTAAATTCCATGAACTACTACTAGCCGATTCGGAGTTAAATTACAAGGATGCCATTAAAAGAGGAATCGCATACGAGTTTGTGATGAACCAAGCTAAAAAATTTCTGGATACCACGCCATCGATAAATTTTTACCAATCAATCAATAAAACCATTGAACAGGGAAATGAAATGTCAAAACAGCAAAGAGTTAACGACAATAAAACAAACTGTTACTGTTGTGGCAAATCGGGACATATCACTCGAAATTGTAAGAAAAATCGAGAGTATTGTACAAATTGCGGATCGAAAGGTCATCTAGCAAAAGTCTGTCGTAAACAAAAACCAGAAAATACAGACAAAAGAAACCTTAATACAGGCATTAAAAATTTAAAATGTAACGAAGCAGAATTCAAACTACCAATACTCATCGAAGGGAAATACGTTAAAATGGAGATTGACAGCGGCTCCGCAGTTACACTAATGTCCCTTCGCGATTGGGAAGTTCTCACTGTGCAAAGAAACGTTACACGTAAGATGGAAAAAACCAATGTAAACGCCAAAGATGTAAACGGCAATACGGTGGAAATAGTTGGAATGGTAAAAATAAAAGTTAAATTAAACTCAAAAATAAGAAAATTGCCTCTATATATAGTCTATAAAAAAGTAAATCCATTAATAGGCCGGAATTGGTTTAGACCACTCGGGATTACCATAAATGTAATTAAAAAAAATAAATATTGAAAATGAAATGCAAAATAAATTCCCAAACCTATTTAAGTCAAAACTAGGCGAATTAAAAATAACACCAGTTCAATTAGAACTCAAGGAACATTCAACCCCAATCATATGTAAAGCACGGAAAGTGCCGTTTGCACAAAGAACTAAAGTAGAAGAAGCATTAAATGAACTCATGCAAAAAGGAATAATACGTTCCACAGAAGACTCTGAGTGGGCCACACCAATTGTTATAGGATGGGAAAATACGAATATGTAGAGATTATAGAATAACTGCTAATAAAAATCTTTGTAAAAGTGCATACCCTGTTTCAAATGCACGAGAAATTTTAGCATTATTGCAAAAATCATCACATTTCGCTAAACTCAATCTCCAGGCAGCTTTTCACCAGATACCAGTATGTAAGAAAACTTCGGAAATACTAACAATTACAACTCAGTATTATTAAGATATAACCGTCTTCCATTGGAATCAGCATAGCACCAAATATTTTTCAAGCAAAAATTGATAGATTGCTCAATGGTAGACTGGGGGTAATTCCATATTTTGATAATATTCTCATTACAGCAAACACCGAAGAAACACTCAGAGAGAGAATTATACAAGTGTGCACATGGCTTGAGGATTTTGGAGCCACACTAAATGCTGACAAATGTATATGGAACACCAGAAAACTTAAGTTTTTGGGACACACAGTATCACAAGATGGGAAAGCCCCTGCACCGGATAAAGTTAGAGCAGTAATGAATGCACCCAGACCAAAAAATGCAAAACAACTTCAGGCATTTCTAGGACTGATTAACTACTTCGAACCCTTTCTTAAAGGGAAAGCACACGTGGCTCAACCTCTACACAAACTCTTGAAGAAAAATCAAAACTGGGAATGGTCAACAGATCAAGAGGAGGCATTTCGGAAAACAATCCTTATTAACATCAGAAAAGTTGTTAATTCATTATGACAGTAAACTGGAGATAGTACTGACCACAGATGCATCAGATTATGGAATCGGAGCAGTGTTGACTCATCCCACACATAATGGAGAGAGACCAATAGCATATGCATCATGAACCTTAAACAATGCAGAAAAAAACTACAGTCAACTCGACAAGGAAGCTCTGGCCATAGTTTTTGGAATTAAAAAATTTCATCAATATGTGTATGGCCGACAATTTACAGTTATAACTGACCACAAACCACTATTGGGAATATTGGCAAAGATAAAACCAATCCCAGATCATCTCAGCCCACACATGTTGCACAGGATAACACTACTTTCAGCTTATGACTACGATCTAAACTATAAAGGGGCATTTTGATACAACATGCAGATGCACTCTCACGGATGCAAGACCCAACTAAAATTAAAAGAGTCAATGTGGAAACCAACTACATAGACAGCTGGAGTTCACAGATAAATAGTAAAAAAGTAGCAGAGTGGACAGATAATGATCCAGGATATCAATTGCTTATAAAATGGATTAGTAAAGGTTGGCCCAGCAAACGACCAAAGAACTTGCCACTGTCTTTCTGGAATGCTCGTTCAAGTTTATCAGTCTGCAAAAGGTGCATACTTAATGGAGATAGTCATAATACCCTCGCAGGGTTGGAATCAGGTGCTCAAAATGCTGCACAATGGACATCCAGGAGTTGTTCGGGCAAAAGCACTAGCCAGAAGCTATGTTTGGTGGCCTAAGATAAATGAGGACATCGAGTCATTCACAAAAACATCTCACAGCATGTCAATCAAATGCCCGATCAACAATAAAAGAATATAGTTCATGGCCACCAGCTAAAAATGCATGGGAACGTGTCCACATGGACCACGCAGGTCCATTTATGGGATATACCTTCTTGATATTAGTAGATGCCTATTCCCACTGGGTAGAATACCGAATCATGAAAAACACTGGTTCAGAAGAAGTCATTCATCATGTAAATGAAATATTTGCAACACAGAACTACCCAGAGACTCTCATTACAGATAATGGTTCTGGATTTGCTTCAGCAAAGGTTGAAGAAACCAGGGGCATTAAACATATGTACTCACCCCCATACCATCCTGAAAGCAATGGATTGGCTGAAAATGCAGTAAATCAACTTAAACGTGCACTGAAAAAAGAAACGTCAATGAAAATGCCGAAAACACTGCACCGCATATTATTGCATCAACACTCCACACCAACAGCAATGAGTGGAAAGTCCCCAGCTGAACTATTGTTAAAACGAAGGTTAAGGACAGAACTGACACTGTTACTACCAAAAAACATGTACATGCGGGCTGAAACAGAAAATAAAACATTCATAGCAGGAGAAAAAGTATGGATCAGAGATAGTCTGCACAAAACGTGGATAAAGGGAGAAATTGTCAACTTAACATCCAAATTCTTAAAAGACTATGAATCCTAGAAGAGAGAAAAAGAGAAATGTTTCCATGTTTACTCCTATGGGAGGAGAAGTGTGATATATGAATTAAAACCTAACATGAGATACTACCCAGAACAATGAATACATTTATGTCAAATAATTATTTGCTAGAGATCGACTGTAAATTATTAGAACAAATAACAATAATAATTGTTGGAGTATTCGTTGTTGCTAATATACTTACGTGCAGCGCGTGACATAATATATATGTATTCGGAATTATTAACTTAAAAGCTTATGCAGGAAATATCTGCTAGTAGTATAAATCTATTGTAAAGTAAAGCGAATATTAATTAGTTCAG
Source organism: Epiperipatus broadwayi (assembly GCA_028023455.1). Classification (NCBI taxonomy): domain Eukaryota; kingdom Metazoa; phylum Onychophora; class Udeonychophora; order Euonychophora; family Peripatidae; genus Epiperipatus; species Epiperipatus broadwayi. The sequence goes on along the minus strand of JAQFVV010012444.1, from coordinate 1,093,708 downwards.
AGCCAGTTGGACATTTAAAAGGTTGGCGATAATATTGATTAACCTCGGCGGTTAAACAAACTAGTACTAACTATATATTAAGTACTGAAAATGATGGGTAATTTACAGTAAGAAACACATATATATTAGTCATAAAATTTTAGTGTTTAAGAAAATATAAACTTTGAAAATAAAAAAATCATACAAATTTATATATATATGTTAACAATTGTATTGTGTTGATTATATTAAATGTAGACAATGACTTGAATGGAAAAAAAAACAATCATAGCAATAATAAATAAATCAAGTATTGTACTAAATGACCAAATATGGGAGGAAGATAATAATATTAATATTGTAAATTTATTTTATTGTTTAAAATGAATCGATAATAAAAATATTTTAAAAATGCAACAATAGGCATGCACTAGGTTTAAATAATGGAAATAACAGCTGGTATAAAAAGGAAAATAATTAAAAATCATTCTTCTTATAATTCTTATTATAATTTAGAAATTTAGATTGATGGTATATTAATCGCTTGCAATATTGCATCGAATAGATCTTCACCATCATGCAATCGTCGCCAAATGAAATCATCTAAGTAGGAATCAAGATAACGTCGAGCGGTCCCCCTCTCTCGTTTATTGCGACATTTTAAAAGCCCCCAAAGTCTTTCTACATTTTGAGTATGGGCCCCAGTAAAAGGATAGCCAAAATTTGTACAAATGATTCACTTTGAAGTCTTGGAAACCTGCAGCATTTAATACATCTGTTTTGTAGGCCTTCCAGCAGTCAGTATATATGGGGATCCTGGTGCTACATGTTCTTTAATGGCATCTAGAAGAACATGCACTGTTCAATCTGGAATAGCAACAATGAAACACTCTTTTGTTTCTCTACATAAACCACCAAATAACCATTGCTGTGGAAGAATTCTTCCCTATTGATTCTTACGTTTACTAAATAAAGTTTCATCGACCTCTATAATTTTTCCTGGGCCTCCAATTTTGCAGGATGAGCGAGAGGGCAGACTTTCTTTATATGCTTCTCTCAAATATTGCTTCCATGCAACAACAGTATTCCTGTTCAAATCCAAATCATTTTTTCCCGAATGCATGGTCAATTGGTTTTTGCTCCAATAATAAATGATTCGGATGAATGTCACAAATGACAATTTACAGCCTTCTGAAGTGCTACGTGACATTGACATGCCTTAATGTTGCACTTCCATTGTGCCCTTGCATTCACATAAAGTTTCATTTCATGGACATTAATACAAACTCTCTGAGAAAACAAAACATTTTTACTTTGGAGGAACTCCACTGCTTCAAGTTCTGTCTTTGGTAGATCCCAAACTTTCATCATTCTGAGTAAAATAAACGACTATCACAGAAAAGATGACACTTGAATTTCAGCTGCTACTGAAGTTTGCGCATATTTAATGTTGTATTCTTCTGCAGCTGAAAATAATCCTTATTAACTCTGTCAAAAAATAAAAATTATCCCAACAACTTGTATTTCTAGCAGTACAAAATAATTAACACCTCATAATAGAACTAAGCAGGTATTTCAAAAGTCTACTTTAGTTACATTTTGATTAAATTTTTTAGCTTTGGAAATTACTTTTTCATGTAAAATGTCTATTATGTCATATTCATTTTGAAAGTACAAACTGTGATTTAATAATTACGGTGTGATTATATTTAATTTGTATATGTATATGGATGTAATTCAGCATTTTCCTAAGAATCTCATATAGCATACTTATATGATGAAATGTTTAGGATACTATTAACCAGTTTCTAGCTTTTGCGAGTAAACTCCATGGTAATTTAAAAAATTAATTTCGTTTAGAGTCAGCGCCATTTTTCATTTTATTTTGGGAGATAGCTAATGGATTTATATCTTGAAAATAATCTTTTTCTATGGTACGTCACACTTTGTATTTTCAAAATGAAATGTGATGTGGATTTTCACATGAAAAACAATTTCTTGAACCAAAAAAACTGGAAAAATCCAAATGCTTACCATAAATGAAGGAAGTAATCGGTAATCATTTTTTGTGTATTACTTGTTAATTATTAAATATTATTAATGAATTTAGATATGCTGTAATTTCAAAGCGAGAAAAAAATTAATTGGTTTAAAGCTAAACAATTTGATGTTGAAAGTCTTTTCTTTTAAAAGTATTTAGTATATTTTTTGAAAATCTACGCCGACTTACTTGGTAAATTAAAGCTATTGTGGGGGAGAGGTAGATTTGACGTTGGTAATTAGATATCTCACATTAAAAAAATAGATGCATTTGCAACTTTGTTTAAATAAAACGTCATGAAATATGCATCTTATATATATTTACTATGCACAGAATATTATACTAAAGTATATTTTAAGGAAAATATTTTCTCTTTGGCAAACAATCATTTATTATTTGAAATTGCATTGGTATATTATATACGTGTCTGCGTAACTTTCTTTAAATAACTCAGCTAGTGTTTGTAGATATCTTCTGTTAAATTAATTTTTTTAATCTGCTGGGAATCACCTCTGATAAAAGTGTTAAGAAATTTACCAATAGAAAACTAAATTTTGCAGAACATCATTATGATGAACTCATCATTGTGCAAATAGTGCTGAACTGAATCTGGAACAAGGTAATTTTTCCACTTTCTCTTTTAAACTTACTATAATTATATTTAATTACTTACTATGTATTAATCTGTGTTATGAGTTATTATTATATCTGTTACTTCAATAACTTTTTAAATATTGATAAGATTTAGTACATTTTAGAAAAGTTACTCAGTGGTTGCCATATTTTGTTATAATTACATTAGTTGGGAGAGGGATTGGTAATTATTTTTTGTGTATTGCTTTTTGATTATTTAAATATTATTGCTCAATATAGATATGCAATAATTTGAAAGCCAGAGAACAATTAATTGCTTTTCAATATGATCTTAGCGCATATTTATGTTGAAAGGTAAATAATTTGATGTTTTTATATTTCCCGCTCTTTGTCCGCCATGCTTCTTTGTGGATTTTCATATTTTAGGGGAGGGGGGGTAGCTCTTTCTCATATTTTCATCATTTTTTTTTATAATTTGAATTTTATAGCATTTTCTTGGGTTTTTTTTTTATAATTTGTAGTTTTCGATGTATTTGTTGGACACATATTGCCTGAGGCACTTTTATTTGTCAATTTAAGTAAAGAAATTTTGATTTTAAAAGAGGGGTAGCTCTTTCTCGTATTTACATCATTTTTTTTTTTATAATTTGAATTTTTTCGCATTGTCATGTTTTGTTTTTATAATTTGTAGTTTTCGATGTATTTGTTGGACATATATTGCACGAGGCATTTTTATTTGTCGATTTTCAGCCACTTTTGTAAATAAATTTATCATTTGCAAGTTTCAGGTCAGTTGTTGATGGTGTCGCAGCGCCATCTGATGGCGGCAGTACGGTCTTCATACAACTACCGTTTTTTTTTCTTTTCTAAAGTGACTAATAATTTGTTTTATGTTTTGAATATATTTTGTTTTTGTAAATAAATGTTATGAAATTTTGTTAATTGACAAGGTCTCTGTAGTTTTGTTGATCCAGCATTTGCATTCAATCCTATAACCAATATTTTACACATGCACACACACACACATTATTGTTTGATGAGCATGAAAGAAAATTGTTAAATAAAGATTATTTCTTACTAATAGATAGGATAAGTTATTATAATTGTTGATTAACAGTTAGTCGAACGAAAATTCTTCCTGAGTTTGAATATCTGAGGCAACAGTTCCAAAAAAAAGTGGTGATATTGGATGAACTGATATGAATTACATGTAGATTTGATGGATAATGCTTAGGCTAGTCTATTAAAGATAGATGTAATCATGAGTCAGGTATTTCTTCGTATTATCTCTAGCATCCTACATGAAGACCCTAGGTCTGAAAGTAGTTAGATGTGATCTTGCTATCTTTCTCCTATATACATGGATGGACCGAGCCATTACACTTGGCACTATCAACTTTGGGATATGAAAGATAGGTGCACTAGCACATTACGTTGTAGTCGAACCAGCTGATTGTTGAAGTTGATAGATGTATCCAGATGTATTTTCTGGCCAGGACATCTGTGTATTCATCAACCATTACATCTGGTTCCCAAACGTGTTAGGCATGAAGATATTATAGTTGCAAAGGAGGTATAGCCATTTGACAAAAATTCCCAAAAAAAAACAAACTTTTTTTTGTTGAATATTTTTAAGCTTGCCACTTGTATAAACAAGTTCAACTAATATCAAACCACTATTGTATATATGCCTACAATAAATAAATAGTATACCTAAATATTAGATAACACAAATAACCTAAAACTAAAAATTAGTAAAAAAATTACGTATAAGGAATGAATGCGGGATCAATAAAAAGAGATTTGTGAAACAATTAAATCATGAATAAATTGGTAGACAGGCAAAATAGTAGAAATAAGAACTGATATGGATGTTAAAGCTGCATATGGCATAGTTAGGGAAAATGTGAAACCCTGACACAATTATCTGTTATAATATTTTTATAAGTAAAAGTTGGTTAGAGTATTTAATTAATGATATTAAAAAGTGGAAAAAAATTACTGACTATGGATGTTGAAGTAGAAAAACGGGAAGTTAGTGATGGTGAGGGAGGTGAAATTGAGATTAGCCATGAGGAAGTATCTAAAAATGGTCATACGTCTCGGAGGTACCTGGGTGATGTCAGCGACTTCAAACAAGTCTTTGATATTGACAAAGTAATACCCCAAATCCAGGAGACACATATAGCTGACACAGACAAACCTTCCAAAATTGAGATAGTTCAGCCTATGGAAAGTGAGCTGTCCGTGACACAAATGTTCCAAGCAATGATGAACAGATATAAGTAATATGGAATCTATATTGAACCGGATATTTCATCCGATTCAAAAGTTCTATCATGTAAATTAAATGCCAAGTTTTATATGTGCAATAACACACATACCTATTTATATTGAAATCTTATATTTTTAATTCTCAGTTGATTTTAATATAAATTAATTTTTTTCCTGACGTTTTATTTTAAAATAATTATAAGCAAGCAAAGTTTAATTAGTCTTCTTATAAAAGTATTTTTAAAAAAAAACTAAAAAAAATTAATGTTGATTTATTTTAAAGCTGAGATTTAGTTTGATATGTTTTTTTTTTTTAAAAAAAAAAAGTAATAATAAGTTTGTAAGATAAAGCCCTGTAAGATATTGTTTTTCTAATTAAGATTGAGCAGGAGATAGAGATTTACCCTGGTTGAAAGTTAAAAAAAAAAGATTGTGCGGGAGATAACAATGGACATAAATAGCCTCTGGGTTTTTTTTAAGTCTTATCAGATTTTTCAGAGACTATTCTCATCATTCAGTTCTTTTTGCTCAGCTTATTCACCTTCTTGTTATAGAGGATTCATCCAGATTTTAGCTGTTATTGAACTGCTGCATCGTTAAAGTGATTCTAATTTTTGTTCCACGAGAATCACCAAGTTGAATTTCCGTTGACGGACAATAATTCTATTTGCCGTGATAGTAGCAGCCATTCAGACGCCATGCCTATAATATACGCCATGAAGAGTCTCCACAACATAATGGGCTAAGCATTTCCAGAAAGATGAACCACCGGTGCTCCAAATTGTGACTTCAATCATGACCTAAGTGTCAAGTCCAGAGCGGATCCTGATAGTGCCTCCATTCTTCTGAACCTGTAATAAATGACAGCCGTTGTATAGGACTCTATAAACTGAACTTTGTGTGAACAGCAGAAATTAATATTACCTCGAGGTAACTTACCTTTCCATATCAAAATCAAGGCTAAATCTCTAATTAAGTCTCTAGCAAATCTCAGCTTAATCTTAAAAAGAAATTATATTTATAATGTGTAATTTATCAACTTACATATTAATGTATTGGTTTTTTTTTATTTTTACATTACAATATTAGTAGCAAGGTTTTTCCATCTTAAAAATATTACTTATTTGAGAGTGTATGGCGAGTGATATTTTATATGCTTAATATTTTCTCAGTTCTATGATTAACTCTTGATAAATACTCGGACCGACCTTAGTAGTTTTCTTTTACTCTCCTGTTTCGTTTTTTTTTGTTTGTTTGCTTTGTCATTAACGTAATCAAACTTGGTTTGCGTTTCTGCAGACCACTGAGCCTTTGGCTGGCGGTTTAGAGGATATAGGATTTTGTTTTCTTGGTAGATTTATTTTCTATAACTCAGATTACATAGTTCATAATGTTACTTTTCTTGTGTGAGACTAACCTTGGCTCGTTTCAACATACTTGTCCATGAGCGATTTGCAGAATTAGGACATTCTTGGTTCCTATGTTTCTTTTCTGGAATAAGAAAAGCTTGTCTGCACTGTCCATTGTTCTCCACAAGCATCCATCTTACTAAATCTCTATAGGGAAAATGGAATTGGTTGGGTGAACCGCTAGCAAAAAGATATAAGCCCTTTTTATGTTATAGATGAGAAATGAACTTGTCTGCCTGGGTATGTAACGTATTAATGCTCGCATACTCATGTGAAGATCTGCTAAGAAAATTTAGATGAAGTTCTCATGTTTATTTCGTTATTGTTTAATAAATTTAAAAAAATTCTTGTAATTATTTTGGGTGACATTTGTCTCCGTGTTTTCTCGATTGTTTAAACAACATTCACGAACTTTTGCTCTCCCTGGGTTTAGTCCAGCACATTCATGTTCGTATATCCTGCCCACCCTTAAAATAAATGTCTAGTTCCAATTTTCGGACTAGTGGCGCCCTCATGGTCAGAATATACAAAACCAAAATCTTATGTCCGGTACAATATAGAGAGTAATATGGAATCTAAGATGGGTAATATGGAATCCAAGATGAGTAATACGGAATCTAAGATGAGTGGTATGGAAACCAAAATGGAAAATATAGAAGGAAGCATAAAACACTTGAGTGATAATATGACTACAAAAGAAGAAGTTGAGACAATAAGTAAAAAAGTAAGTGATATAGAAAATAGAATGGGTGATATGGCGACCAAGGTTGATGTTAATGTGGAGACAAGATAGATCACTAAAATGGACAATATAATGGCTATTTTTAGAGAAAATGGAGAATGAGGATTGATAGGAAGCAAGATGTGAGCCAGAATTTGAACAGTAACCTCAGTGGGCTGCAATACCATGTAAACAGCAAAAAGGAAGAAACAAACCATGGTACGAATGACATACCCGAAGGCATTTTTGAATCCAATCGAAGTACTAAACATTATTTTATTGCTCAAATTTCACTTGGCCACGAATTTTCAATTGGTTGTACTCTTCAGGTCTCCAAAGATAAGATAGAAAACCATTCCACCAATTTTAAGTTGGGAGATGTGATTCCAAAAACATGTCGGAGTGATGCAAGTTCCCATATATTAAACCTATCCACAAATAATGTAGAAACAGAAAGGTTATGTAACAAAGAGAGGCAAGTTAATGTGAACATCCAATGTTCAGAACTTAAAGTTTGCTCTAAATACAAGGTCCATGAATATAGTAGTAGAATCCAAAAAGGATTACTGTATGCTCAAAGGTTTACCACTGAAGAAGGTTGTCACAATAGACAGTCAAACTTTAAAAACACAATCATAATAATCACATCCAGAGAAAGCTTTTAGCTATTCAAAGGATTATTACAGAAGAAAACTGACTCCTTATGAAAACTAAATGTGATAAAGCAGATGAAATTTATAGATTTAATCATCTTGAAAGTATGTTATGGTACATAACATGTTTCCATAATCAAAAGGATGTCCAAATCATACAGAGTTGTCAAGTGATAGCAGATACAACCTTATTAAACAGCTGTAGCCGGAAAAGTTCACAATACCCTACGTTATAAAATACGTACAAAGGTCCGTATAGATTTATTAGGCAAATGGATGATGATCCCTAAATTAAAAAAAAAGAAAGGCATGTAGCATGGGATGGACTTCAAAAGTTGCAGACTAGAAATGTGAAAATGGTTTTCTCTAAATGGTTAAATCCTAATATGGTTTTCCAAAAGGGAAAATTAAAGTAATGTACAAGTGTAAAATAATGAACAGTCATATGAATTTCAAGACATATTAAAAGCCAGTTGGAGCAAAAAAGATTTCAAGCGCGTGTACTAAGACATAACGGTTAAAACATTTCAACACAATAGTGTTATGAGTCACCAATACCATTTGTAAAAGTATATATATAGCCACAGCTGTACATCATGACATAAATGCTGAAATAGTTACTTATTAAAGCAAAACTGAGAAGCTAGAATGAGAGGAAAAATCCATATAAATTTAAGATAAGGAACAGAGTAATTATAAAGACTCACCACTAAAACACACCCCCAAGAAAACAAGTATCAGAAATTTTACAAACAATATAGGGACCAAATGTCATAATAAAACAGGCAGGCCCTAATGTTTTTTTGGTTAGATATTAAGGGAGAAGATAGAGGCACATACAATGCCAGGATATTGAAACCGTATCTTGGTCAATAAATATAGTAATGTGAGATTAGTAACTTCCTCACTAAATAAAGTAAATAGAATTAGGAGTAGAAATGTTAAAGAGGTTAAAAGAAAAAAAGGTGAGAGAACATCAAAAAAAATATTAGGACAGGAATGATTAAGACATAGCATTTATGAGAGTATACTTCAGTAAATATGCTGGGATACATTAGAATTGACATTTTTTTGAGTCAATCCTTCACATAATCCTCAAAATCCAATAAGTCTCTAGAGAAGAGCAGGAGAGAGAGATTAGTGAACAAAGTTGTGTATCATCTAAAAGATACATAAATGGTCAGGCTCCTCCCATAAAGTTTAAAAATATATATATTTTATCCTAGGCAAAATTCTCACTTGGAATAATATATAATTATTGAGAGGGAATGCCAGGATAGGTATTTAAGATTGAAAGATTGAAGAGGAAACGTTCTTAAGAAAGTGTTGTTTTTTCACAGATAAAAAAAGAATTAATACGCCAACAAAATGAACATACTTTACACTAATTAGGAGTTAAAATTTTGATCAATAAGTAAAATTTTAATCTTAAGTAGGGGAGGGGAATTGTGAGGGAAGCTTTAGATCGCACCGACAACTGTAGCCACCTGACATATTGGATTGTTTTTCATTAGAATGTAAATATAAAATAAATAGTAAGTTTTGCTGGAACACTCTTAAAAATATAAATGTTTAAATAGTTATGAATGTATTAATTGTATATTAAATAATGGTTAGATCATGTACCAGAAAAAACACACATATATATTAGTGATAAAATTCTAGTGTTTAATAAATAAAAATGTAAACTGATAAAAAGTCATATATATTTATGTTGACAATTGTATTGTGTTGATTATAATATAAACAATGACTTAAGCGATGAAAAAAGAGTCATAGCAATAAAAAAAAATCAAATGCTGTACTAAATGACCAAATATAAGATGAGAATATTATTGATATATTATTTTATTTTTTAAAATGAATCAATAATAAAAATATTTTTATAATGCAACAATAGGCATGCGCTGCATTAAGCAATGAAAATGACAACTGGGTGTAAAAAGAAAAACAATTAAAAATCATTCTTTTATTATTGCAGTTTGACATAAAAAGGCAGTTTTATTGAAGCAGTTATTTTAATAACATTTCCTACAAAATGGTCCTTTTTTTAAACCAGCATCTCAACAAATGTAGAAGATTCTTACACTAGCTAAATAATCAGATAAGTGTAAAATAACTTATAAATTTAAAAGAAAATATGATTTTTCCAAAAGAAACTGAATAAAAAAATAGAACTGTTTATCGAGTTAAATTTATATAGCCAATATTGAAAACAGTAAATAGCTGTATTCTATATATGGTACTTATGACTTTTGACCCATGTGGCCACCAGAGGCACTGGTCGGGGTCAACCACAGAAATACTTAGAGTAGGCACCAAATGCAGCATTGCAAATTCCAGCTGAAAGGTGGCGCTGTTCACAATGCGTAAGCACAGGAACATTCCAACCAGCTGGCTGGCAGCAAAGCTGCTCGCTTGGTGGCACTGGTCACAGTGCGTAAGCCCATTTAGCTTACATCGTCTGCTACCAGCAGATACCAAGAACCTAGGTGGCGCTGATTGCCGTAAACACATCTAGCTTGTGTCGTCTGCTAACAGCAACTACCAAGATTCTAGCCCACTATGTGGCACTGTTTCTCCATGGTTACACACGAAAAAACTACGCATTGCTAGAGTTTATGTACATACTACTTAAAATATGAATGGTGTATAATGTACAGGTGTGATTAATTACGAAGCTATAACTATTTAAATATTCTTTCAAACTTAATAGTATCACATGCTATTTCACAGTTTTATAAATGAATGTATTTTTAGATTTTTTTTTTTTTTTTTTTAAAAATCAACCTTTTTTCTTTTAATTATTTACTCTATGTCAAAATGTTATTTATAAGTCAAGCGGTAAAATTTAATATCATGGCCGCTTGAATGGCATGAAAGTACGCTAAAATTATCACGTAGAAATCCTCATAATTATTCATAAAATATTTTATTAATCTACAAGTCAATTCTAAATTTAAAAATCGATCTTTTTTTTTAATTATTTACTCTAAACGTGTTTTTTTTAAATTAAAAAACAAAGCTAATTCCCCCCCCTTTTTTTTTCAAGACTAGAGACATTCCAAAGATAAAATCTAATATATTAATAGGGGCTTTCCTACGCGGGCATTTTATTTACTAAACAACATTACTCTAGGCCATTTATCAAAATAAATTTGTAGCTATTATTTAATTGCGCTAATTTTATGCTATATAATAAATCACTACATTCCACCTATTAGTTATGCCCTTTCATCATCAGTTCGAGTGGCTATTATACATGTAATCAAACCAAGTCTGGAGTGCAGTTTAATAATACATCCGATTATGATAAATTTATATATTACATATGGGCATATAAAGCCTCACAGATAGCTTTAGATCGAACGGGTTTTCAAGAATGCTTCTGTTCAATGCCGAAGATTGCATATTATGGAGGTAGAGTTGGCTATAAATATTTTACTAATACGCTACGCACAAGTAAAATATAATAATAAAGTGGCTCCATCTTATATATATATATAAAACCAGTACAATGATAAAATAGTTAAATTCACATCCGCCAAGCCGAAGTATATTATAAAATAAATACCACACATTAAATGAACACTAGTTTTGTCAGTTGATTAAAAGAGCCAACTCTTCTGTAGCATGAGAAATACATATATGCTACTGATGGGAATATACATATACACAAACTTTACTTTATCCCGTTCAATCTCTTAGTTATGTATAATTAATAAACTTACGAATACTTTAATAAGAAAAGTATACTTATAATTACACTCCAGGCTAGTTTAATCTTTAGTAACATAATAATTAAAGGTTGAAAGATTGGATTTATAAGCCACATTTTATATTTACTTTAATTATTTACTAAATGACAAAATAATAACGAACACAAAGGGTCGCCATTAATTATAAATTAGGGATTCGAAACAGAGCGCTAAATGATGCTATAATTAATACAATACGAAGATTTTAAATAATATCTTCAAAAAGTATATATTTCATAACTAAATGCATGCCGTTTCGAGACAGGCATAATTAATAATAACTAAAATAAGCAAAAGAGAAATAAATATAACTGCAGTGATTAAGTTATATAGCAAAACAAGAAGTTAATAAAGGAAATTAAGAAAAGTATGTCATTTATAGAGTTGAAATATTATTGATAAGACAATTTAGAAAGAGTTTACAATATAGTTAGCTAACCTGATTTTGAAGCAATAATGATTATTTTGAATTTTACACAGAGCTCTGCGATTTTAATAATTTTAAAACAGATACTCGAGCTGGAATGAAGGTGAGTTCTTTGGCGGCTTATGGTATCTTCTCTTTAGTTGGGAGACGATTTAAGATGGTATTCCTATAGCTGGAGTTGGGGTAGTTGAATTTGAATGAAGGTGAGTTCTTTTAACGGCTTATGGCATCTTCTATTTATTATAAGTTTATTAAGGCAACATTGGTTGTTGCTCCGGCCTTGGATGGATTATTAAAATATATAAATTATATAATTTTGATTCCGATTTCATTAATTAAATTTGTTTTTAAGTGTTATAAAATGTTATGTCTTAGCAGATAGTAACGGTATTATGATTTAATGATAACATCTTTTGGTGAAACAAATTCAATCAGTAAACTAGATTTTACTTTTACTCCAGGTGCGGTCACTAATTGATTTCTTGTTTACACAAAATTCCCATTTTTAATTCTAAACCGATGACTTTTATTTTAAGTAGATATAAATAACTTTTAACATATTTTCTTTATATTGTTATATTTTTAAAAAAGCAAATTTGACAGATCTTATAAAAAAATACTTTAGTTTCAGTTATATCTATTAAACTTTAAATCATCAGAAAACCGTAAATATATTATAAAGAAAACATTTTACATTATTCTTATTTAATCTTAAATATTATATGTACAAATCATTACGCCATACTTTAAGATTAAATAAAAATAATGTAAAATGTATCTGATTTATAATTATTAAAATCGCAGAGCTCTGTGTAAAATTCAAAATAATCATTATTGCTTCAAAATCAGGTTAGCTAACTATATTGTAAACTCTTTCTAAATTGTCTTATCAATAATATTTCAATTCTATAAATGACATACTTTTGTTGATTTCCTTTATTAACTTCTTGTTTTGCTATATAACTTAATCACTGCAGTTATATTTATTTCTCTCTTGCTTATTTTAGTTATTATTAATTATGCCTATGTCTTGAAACGGCACACATTTAGTTATGAAAAATATACTTTTTGAAGCTATTATTTAAAATCTTCGTATTGTATTAATTATAGCATCATTTAGCGCTCCGTTTCGAAACCCTAATTTATAAATAATGGCGACCCTTTGTGCTCGTTATTATTTTGTCATTTAGTAAATAATTAATGTAAATATAAAATGTGGCTTATAAATCCAAACTTTCAACCTTTAATTATTATGTTACTAAAGATTAAACTAGCCTGGAGTGTAATCATAAGTATATATTTTTTTTTATTAAAGTATTCGTAGGTCCCTTAAATATACTTTCTCCCTTTAAAAGTTTATTAATTATACATAACTAAAAGATTGAACGGGATAAAGTAAAGTTTGTGTGTATATATATTCCCGTCAGTAGCATATATGTATTTCTCATGTTACAGAAGAGTTGGCTCTTTTAATCAAGCTGACAAAACTAGTGTTCATTTAATGTATGGTATTTAATTTATAATATACTTCGGCTTGGCAGATGTGAAATTTATCAATATTTTATCGTTGTGCTGTTTTTTTTATATATATATAAGATGGGGCCACTTTATTATTATATTTTACTTGTGCATAGCACATTAGTAAAATCTTTATAGCCAACTCTACCTCCATAATATGCAGTCTTTGTCGTTGAACAGAAGCATTCTTGAAAACCCGTTCGATCTAAAGCAATCTGTGAGGCTTTATATGCCCATATTTAATATATAAATTTATCATAATCAGATGTATGATTAAACGTCACTCCAGACTTGGTTTGATTACATGTATAATAACCACTCAAACTGATAATGAAAGGGCATAACTAATAAGTGGAATGTAGTGATTTATTACAAAGCATAAAATTAGCACATTTAAATAATAGCCACAAATTTATTTTGATAAATGGTCTAGAGTAATGTTATTTAGTAAATAAAATGCCTGTGTGGATTATCCAACGCTAAGTAATGGGTTATATGAAGTATATATGAAATTGTCAATAAATATAATTCATCATATCATTTCTGTCTCATTAAATCAATCCAATTCACTAATTGACCATAGCTATTCATTAGTGAAGCCCCTATTAATATATTAGATTTTATCTTTGGAATGTCTCTAGTTTTGAAAGAAGGGAGAAAAAATTAGCTTTTTTTTTAAAAAAACGATTGTCGTAAAAATTGCATTTTTTTTTAATTTAAAAAAAAAACCACTTTTACAGTAAATAATTAAAAAAAGGGATCAATTTTTAAATTTAGAATTGATTTATAGATTAATAAAATATTTTATGAATAATTATGAGGATTTCTATGCGATAATTTTAGCGTACTTTCGTATGTAAATCTATGATGCCATTCAAGCGGCCATGATAGCAAATTTACCGCTCGACTTATATATAACATTTTGACATAGAATAAATAATTAAAAAAAAAAAAAAGATCGATTTTTTTAAAAAAACAAATTTAAAAATACATCCATTTATAAAACTGTGAAATAGCATGTGAACAGTGCCACCTTTTGGCTGGAATTTGCAATCCTGCATTTGGGGCCCCTACTCTAAGTATTTATGTGGTTGACCCCGACCAGCGCCTCTGGTGGCCACATGGCTCAAAAGTCACAAGTACCCTATATATATATATTTTTAAATGCGAACTGCACATATATATTGAGCCGATAATTTCGACTGGCTCATGTTATATTTTCTGTGCATGTAAATTACATATATACACATATGTATATTAGGTATAAAATAAGAAATAAATACTGTGTGTATAGAAAGTTTTTTTGTATTATTTATAAGTTTTTTTTTTATTGGGATTTGAAAAAAAAAAAAAACAGAAAGAAAAAGCAAAATGGTAGATTAGTTGTTTTTTTTAAATTGGATTGAGAGATTACATCGAAAGTGATATTAATATATATATATTTTGTTTTTGAAAAACAATTTTAATTAAATTTTCTAATCTGAAGGGAGGGGAGAGAGAAAAGAATTGTAATTAATTCTACTGTTGTGGCTTATAGTTGGAACATGTTAAAAACAAGAAAGGTATAAAAGAAATGCAATCACTGGCCGGGAAAGTGATCCAATAAAAGGACAAATGGATAAAAAAGACTATAAATAGAGAGAAACCCTATTGTATTAATTATTAGCTTATTAGTTTTTCTTTTAATAAAAAGAACTATTATATGAGAAAAATGGAAATAAAATTGATTGAAGGCTAAACGAATAGAATCCGTCCCCAGCTGGGACACTGTTCCATTCCTAAATTTTCATCGACCGGGAAACCACCTCATGGAACACCAAGTTGCATAGCATAAAGCAAGCTAGCCAGGGAACAAAATTTGCTGCAGAGAATCAACTCCCAAGGGATAAGGAGAAACTCATATGGCTGTATACTGATCGATCAGAGTAACTGAAACTTTGTTATTGATTGAACTATAGATTGATAAACTTAAAACATCTATTTAGGATTATATTTTAATCAGCCATGAACTATAAGTTGCGACAATAGAAGGGCTTTTTGTTATATATATTTATAATGTTTATTTATACATTACCTAATTAGTTTATTTAGAATACGTAATTTATTTATATTTGTATTTTTTTTTATTTTTCTTTATGGAGGGTTTTTAACTAAATTTTCAAGACTATTGGAGGAGGGTAAAAATAATAATAATCCCATGAATGAATCCGAGCAATTGTTATCGAAATAGAATGTAGAAATGATTTAGAAAGTAAAGATGAAAAGTTTTAAGGGTTGGGTAACTATTGAAAGAGGGTGGGGGTTTAGTGTAATAACGGACTTCTAATAGTAAGCCGCTTAGTCTCTATACTGGTCTAGATTTGGATCATTTTGAGACGCTTATATAAGTAAAAGTGCATATACCTTCGAGAACGAAATACATATATTACTCTTCCTTTGTTTTTTTATTTATATAAAAAAAAAAAAGAACAATTATGTTAGTTATGTTAAGAGTATAGAAGGGAGGAAGGTAGAGGGGGAATTATTAGTGATTTGTTTTACAAATGGTCTTGAATAAAAGAGAAAATTATAATAAAGCGTTTTATTAATTGAAACTTATAAAAGTGTGCTTGTTTATTCCTTTAGTGTTTATATGTGATAATAAAACGTATTATCATATCGTATTCGCATGTATTAAAAATAGAATTGTAAAAGGGGAGTTTGGCTGGGTCTATCATACGTATACAAATTAACAGCCACAAATATAAGATTCTCTTAATTTCATGGCTCTAGGTTTTTTTCCTAGTGGTACCCTCGTATGATAACGATTCCAGTTTTAATTAAAATTTTTAATTCCCGCATACGATCTTTTAAATACAAAAAGTAGTGGCAGAGGGTTTGAGGAGGTAAGATAGAAAATGGCGTACCCAATGTGTTGGGGCCTACGAGAATAATAAACACCGGAGATAAGAGTTGTGAGATAGGTGAGGTGGGTTTATTAGCTGAGATCCGAGTTGGTGTCTTGGTTGGGAAAGGGGTTTATGCTATATGATGTAATTTTTGGATAATAAATAACAGGAGTAAAAAGAAAAAAAAGTGAGACAGAATAGAAATAAAAATTTTCGAAGGAAAAGAAGAGGAGACTTTATTTGAACACATAGAGAGCCTAGAAGAGTGTTTCAAAATATACAAAGTAGGAGAGAAATAACAAATAATAATAACAAGCAACCATTTGGTAGGCGTAGGAAAAAATTGGTGGAGAGATATATATGAGGCCGGACAATTTTAAAACGTACATTAAAGTGTTAATGTGTAGATTTTGGAGCATAGAAAGGCAAGAAAAACTGCAAAGGGATGTAGAAAGAGAAAAATATACGAAAGAGGAGGTGATGTATACACAGTTTTCTCTGAAACAAATAACAAAGTTAAAAAAGATAATCGAATACCCGATCTCGGAATACCAGATGATGAGTATAGTAAAGAGAAACATGCCAAAAAATATACAGGATAGACTAACTACCTGTATCCGTAAAGGATTGGAGGAGGTATTGGAAGACCTTCGAATAGAGGAAAGCATAGAGGAACAAGAGGATCGACAAGAAACTAAACCCAAAGTGTTAAATGTAGTAATAGAAGATGAAAAAGTACAGACAATGGCTGACCAAATGTGCCCAGTGATCATAGCAAAAGTACAGGGGATTCAACTGCAAGCGTTGTTGGATTCAGGGAGCCAAGTCTCTATAATTTCGAACGAAATACTAAACCAAATTAAAAATCAGGAAGGGAAAATACACATATTACCTCTTTAAAAAATCAGAAATAATGATGGCAAATGGTAAAAAAGTTAGGCTCGACCCCAAGCATGTATATGGAGAAATACAGGTCGGAAAACAAAGGATACAACATACGCTATTATCGATGACAAATTTAATAAAGATATGATACTGGGGTCACACTTTATGCACTGGACTCACACCAAAATTAATTACTGTAAAAAAATAGCAATAATAGAAAATGAAAGAATTCCGTTTAGTGAACGAAGTAGTCAAAGTAATAAAGTAGCACAGATGATAGTAGAGAATATTTACGAGGAAATAGAGAACAAAGTAAGCAAGTTAGAGAAAAATAATAACATCTGGGAAAACCGACTCAGAGAAATATTACAGCAGCATGAACGAGTATTTGCTATGAACCCTAGTATTATAAAGGGATATGTACACCGGATAAGAGTAAAAGAGGAGACTCAGTTTCAGAGAAGATCATACCCTATTCCAGTTAAATTTAAAACCGAAGTAGACAGTCAAATACAAAAAGATGGAACAATGGGGAATCATAAGAAAACAGCAGTCACCTTATATAAATCCTCTGGTAATTGTAAAAAAAAAGACGGCTCCATGAGGGTTGGTTTAGACGCGTGGCAGTTAAACGCTATTACGATACCAGACAAAGATGTACCACCTTGTATAACACATTTACTGTTAGAATTTCGTGAAAATAAATACTTCTCATCTTTCGACTTAACCTCGAGTTACTGGCAAATGCCACATCACACTGAAGATCAAAAGTACACATTTAGATATGAGGGATATATGTATGTGTTCCAACATGTGCCATTCGGACTGGTTAATAGCAGATCTGGTTTGTTACGCTGTTTAGACCAGTATTATCCAACAAGCTGAAACAGTTCATCGTTCCTCTCAAGAGCATTTACAAAATTTATCAGTGTTTTACAGGAGTGTCAAATGAAAAACAGTACAATCAATTTAAAAAAAGTAACATTTTGCAAAAAGAAATTTTATTTTTAGGTCACCTCGTCTGCGTGCAAGGTGTAAACCCGCATCCTGATAAAATTGAAGCGATAACCAATTTTCCTCAACCTAAGAATAAGAAACAAATCAGATTATTTCTTGGCATATATAACTTTTATCAGAGATTCTACGAAAATTTGTCCATAGACACGGAAGCACTTATACAACTGCTTAGAAAATGAAGTCAATGGGAGTGGGATGAAAAACAATGTGAAGCGTTCAAAACGATTAAAAAAAACTTTCTAAAAGTAGTTACACTTGCTTATCCTGATTTTAAAAAACCTTTTATGCTACAAACAGACAGCAGCAAAGTCGGGTTGAAGGCCATTCTATTCCAAAAAAATGAAGAAAAAAAAACCGCAAGTTCTATATTTTTTAAGTAGAACTCTAAATCAAGTAGAAAGAAATTATACAGCTCCTGAAAGGGAGGCGCTGGCCATAATTTGGGCATTAAACAAACTCAAACATTTATTACTAGGATTGGAGATTATAATTATCACGGACCATAAGAGTTTGGAGTTTATTAACAAATGCTATTTAAAAAACGATAGACTTATAAGGTGGGCCCTACATCTTCAAAGGTTCAATTACCGGGTAGTACATTGCTCAGGAAAACAAAATATAGTACCCGATATACTGAGTAGAAATCCGGCTCCAGACAAAGGTCAGAACCTAATACTGGAGGGAGCCCGATTAACCCCACTTGCAATGGATTCCGATAAAGCAGTGGAAAGTGATATGAAGAGAATAAAGTTTTTTCAAGCATCTGATTTTACATGCAAAAAACTAATACAAGGCTTTAATAATATCAAGCAGACCAGAAACCACGTACGAGGTAACAATAAATTACAGCGGTATAAAATGATGAATGGGACATTGATGTTCCAGGTTAAGCAAAAGATTGCTGGAAAATAGTTATACCTCAGACTTTAGAAATGCTTGATAAATTATGTACATAGGACTTACGGACATTATGGGTCGCTTAAGATAAATAAACTCATGCAAAGATGGTACTATTAGCCAAATATGTACCGGTCTGTTGTGGACACGATACAGAAATGCCACGAATGTCAACAAAATAAACCTGCGAATAAGAATTATGCTGGGATGCTTACACCTATTATACCTAAAAACCCATATGAACTATTGGCCATCAATTTCTATGGTCCTTTGTCTTCATTTTGTCAATACAGGTACATTTTAGTGACATACGACATTTTCTCAAAGTTATTACAAGCGTATCCTTTGCGTAAAGCCGACACGAAATCATCGATCGCTGCACTGAGAGACAAAGTTTGTACAGGTGGGTAAACCTAGCGCAATTTTGAGTGAACATGGTATGCCTTTTATGGCCAATGATGGGAAAAATTGGCTTCAGCGGGAAAAGGTATATCATGTTTTAACCTCCATAAAAAACCCTCAATCTAACCCTTGTGAAAGGGTTATGAAAGAATTGGGGTGTTTATTCAGGGCTCATTTGAAAGGAAACCACAAGCAGTGGTTTAATGGACTTACACAAAGGATCAAAATTATAAATTGTACTTACCACGAGTCCACCGGCCTGGCACCTGAAAGATTACATTATGGCCGGACCGAACCGTCTCTTCTCAAATATCCAGTACCATCAGAAAAAGGAATAGTTAATGTGGAAAACGATCGACGTCAAGCTATAGAACAGTTAAAAAAAAAAGCTGAACAGAGAAAAAAAAGGGAATGTATATCCAGGGCGTTTTGAGATAGGAGACTGGGTTAATGTTAAAACTCAGCCAGTGAGCCGGGTGAGTGAGAAGCAATACAAGAAATTTTTCCCTTTGTTTGAAGGCCCATACAAAATTGTTCAATATGCGAACCTAATGCGTTTATAGTTAGGAAAAAGGGGAAGAAAGGAACTTATAATGCAAGGTGTTTAAAGCCTTGAAAAAAAGAGAATTGTCAGAGAAGCCTTCATGGAGTAATTAAAGTGTTTCTTTTTTTATATATTTTTTTTTGTCGGGAAGGGATGCAATGAGCCAATAATTTCGATCGGCTCATGTTATAGTTTCTGTGCATGTAAATAACGTATATACACATATGTATATTAGGTATAAAATAAAAAATAAATGGTGTCTGTATAGAAAGTTTTTTTTTTGGGTATTATTTATTAGTTTTTTTTTTATAGTAGGTTTTTGGTATTATTTATTAGTTTTTTTTAATTGGGATTTGAAAAAAAAAAAAAAAAACAGAGAGAAAAGAAAAGGCAAAATGGTAGATTAGTTTTTTTTTTTTTTAATTGGATTGAGAGATTACATCGAAAGTGTTATTAATATATATATATATTGTTTTTGGAAAACAATTTTAATTAAATTTTCTTATCTGAAGGGAGGGGAGAGAGAAAAGAATTGTAATTAATTCTATTGTCATGGCTTATAGTTGGAAGGTATTAAAAACAAAAAAGGAATAAAAGAAATGCAATCACTGGCTGGGAATGTGATCCAATAAAAGGACAATGGATAAAAAAAGACTATAAATATAGATAAAAACCTATTGTATTAATTATTAGCTTATTAGTTTTTCTTTTAATAAAAAGAAGAGAACTATTATATGAGAAAAATGGAAATAAAAATGATTGAAGGCTAAACGAATAGAATCCGTCCCCAGCCAGGACACTGCCCCATTCTAGATTTTCATCGACCGAGAAATCACCTCATGGAACACCAAACCGAGTAGCAGAAAGCAAGCTAGCCGGGGAACAAACTTCGCTGCAGAGAATCAACTCCCAAGGGATAAGGCGAAACTCGTATGGACGTATACTGATCGATCAGGGTAACAAACTTTATTATTGATTGAACTAGATTGGTGAACTTGAAACATATCTATTTAGGATTATATTTAATCGCCATGAACTATAAGTTGCGACAATAGAAGGGGTTTTTGTTATATATATTTATAATGTTTATTTATACATTACATAATTAGTTTATTTGTATTTTTTTTAATTTTTCTTTACGGTTTTTAACTAAATTTGACGAAATTTTCAGGACTATTGGAAGATGGTAAAAATAATAATAATCCCATGAATGAATCCCAGCAATTGTTATCGAAATAGAATGTAGAAATGATTTAGAAAGTAAAAATGAAAAGTTTTAAGAATTGAGTAACTATTGAAAGAGAGGATATGGGGTTTAGTGTAATAACTGACTCCTAACAGTAAGCCGCTTAATCTCTATACCGGTCTAGATTTGGATCATTTTGGGACGCTTAAAAGCGCATCTTCCTTCGAGAATGAAATACATATATTACTGAAATGGTAAATCTGATTCAGATTTGCCGTTTCACAGTCTGACCCACCTAATTATTTATTTTACTAATGTTTGCTTTTTTTTAATATTCTAAAAAAATATTTTTGACATTTTTTTTTAACTATCCTGAATAAATCCTAAAATTTATTTTGGATCATATATATATTTTGGATCATATATATATATTTGTATGAACACACTGTTATTCTATTCTTATTATTAAAAAAAAAAAAATTCAAATAATTAACTTTGAATTTTTTTTACATATTTTAGATATATATGTTTAAAATGTTTTATTTTTTTAGTTCAAGAACCCAAGATGACCTTTTTGAAAAGATTTGTACCTCGATAAGAAGTTTAAAATAAATGTTTAAATTAAAAACACTTAGAAATTACCAAAATCCATTTTACTGTGGAATCTCTATTAATTAATTAGTAGAGATTCTACATCGTTAGCTCTAATTAAAAACTAACATAAAATTATATTGAAATCTATTGATCCTTATCGAGGTACAAACTTTCTAAAATTAGAATAAAAGAGTTTCGATTGTTTTTAAAATTAAAAATGACCTGAGGCAGCAGAAATCGAATACGAGTAGGAAGTCATAAATAGTGGCCCTTTTGAGACCAGAACCAGACAGAGAACAGACAGAAAGAGAGTTGTAGAAATCACAGCACGATGATCGAGTAGTAAAAAGGGTAAATCACTGCCCTTTCCTTCATGAGACCTGAAATCTTCCGTTATGCTCCTGTCCAAACCTGCCTTCAAAAGAGCCATCTGCCACCAACGTTTACCCGTAGAACTCATCCCAGGAAATTCCAAGGAAAATGCCGAAGAGCTTGAATACTTTCATCAAGATGTTTGAAACTATTATTGTAAGAGTATAAATGTATTTTCATAAAGTTGTTAATTGATTCTTTAACCCTTTTCTTTTACATTATAATATTTCATTAACTCAAGCTCACCATAATTTTTAATATTTTGATTAATTGACTATGAATTTAGTTATTTGTTTTATATTAATCTTAGCATGAGATCTCATGCTTTGATTTTTTTTTTCGACTGGCTTCACTCGCAGGAACTTAAGGAGAGTAATTTGCTAAGAGAGCAAATTATATTTACTAGGGGGAGTTTAATTTTAAAAGTAAAATAACTTAATCTATTTTTATTTCGCAAGTGAAGCTATGTTGAATATATATATTTCTAAACAAATCTACCGTAATTTTAAATAAATTTATTATAGATTACCCAGAAAGGGATTCTATTATTTTATATTTCTGTAATTCAAAACAGAATAAAATATACTATAGATTTTTGATCTATTTGTTAGTTTTAATCACTGTAAAGTTAGTTATAAGCTATTCCAACAAGGTCCACTAATGTCATAAAACATTAGTTATTAAAAATCTAAATTATTATTTTATAAAGAGGAATAAATCAATTTTTTTTTATCTGTTAGTGGAGTAAGACGTCAAATTAGTCATTATAATAGTCTATTTAATTAATGTTTTTTTTTTCAATAGAAATGTTTTTTTTTTAAATCTTGTATAAAGAATTCATGAAAATAGTCATTCTTATATATGTGCGTCAGGTAGATGTTTAAACCTGCCGCTATATTATAAGCTTGTACTAAATGTGCACGGGGAATTTTCAAACCCGTGATCATTTAATTATAAAATCATTTTTGTTATTTTAAAAGGAGAATAAATGTAACCAAAAGTAAAGGTGTATAAACTTCACAAAATAAAGTGTACAAATTCAATAATGTCAATGTTAACTGCTAATATAAATAAAGTCGTCATGAACTCATATAATTATAAAGTTAATTTAAAGATTGTATTTTTTGTTTGTAGAACTTGAGTTAAAGATTAATGTAGAATGCCTAATGATTTTTAAATATATATATATAACTAAAACAAACTTCCAGTGTTCTCAAATCATTTTATTTACTTTTATTTTAAATAAATTTGATTTTTAAATATACCTATCACCCAAGTTCTCACTAAAATATATAATTAAATTGAATTTCATGCTTTAAGACCCAGCTGCTGGGAAAGTGAAAGTAAGGGAATTCGATCATATCGTCGAGAAAGGCTATTGATTAGATCTTTGACCTGGGGATATAGGTAAATAGGGCAGAATTCACGATGTACCTGATTTATATATCTTGTACATGGTTGGACTCAAGGTACTTTACCTGTATTCAGGGCTTTGTTGGATCGATGTGTTTTTCGACCGGTATATTACTCTTCACCTTTGTTTTTTATTTTTATATAAAAAAGAAAAGAGAAAAAAAAGAACGATTGTTAGTTATGTTAAGAATATAGGAGGGAGGAAGGTAGAGGGGGAATTATTAGTAATTTGTTTTACAAATGGTCTTGAATAAAAGAAAAGAGAAAATTATAATAAAGAGTATTATTAATTGAAACTTATAAAAGTGTACTTTTTTGTTCCTTTAGCGTTTATATGTGATAATAAAACTTATTATCGTATCGTATTCGTACGTATTAAAAATAGAATGGTAAGGGGGGAGTTTGGCTGGGTCTATCATACGTATACAAATTAACAGCCGCGGATATAAGATTCTCTTAATTTTGTGGCTCTAGGTTCTTTTTCTAGTGGCACCCTCATATGATAATGATTTCAGCTTTAATTAAATTTTTTAATTCCCAGCGTACGATCTTTTAGATACAAAAAATAGTGGCACAATATAAACCTAGATATATATCACAAAATATGATATATTTTGGCTAGAATGATTGTCTTCAAGTGGAGCATTTATCCACTATGCCATGTGAAATTAACATCTATCTGTCTACATTTAAGTGCCTGATAAGCTGGATCCATGCAGGATGGAAATCTACATGAGGAATAAAACAAAATCACCCACTGCCAATATAAATATGTTCAGAATGTGCTATTCAAAATTAATAAGGAGTTCTCAACATTTATAATAAAAAGATGCATAAATTGTAAGAACTGTTTATGTAAGAAGGACTCTGAGGAAGAATTGTGCCTGATCATATAGATTCATGAAATATTGTAAATATTACGATTTTTTCTTTTGTATAAATTTGTCTTATTTTTTATCTTTTTTATTTTATTATCTAAGTCTTATCTTTTGGGAGTACTAATGGTTTCAGTCAACAGTTTGGAACAGTCCAATATAAGAAAGTGTCAAGAGAGTACGGGGGAAGGTTGAAAAGTCTGTTTTTTTTTTCTTTTAATAAAATTTACGTAATTTTTCCTAAAATACTTGATTTTCATCTATGAATATGAAATTGAGTGCTCAAACAGAATACTTAAATGGTAAAAGTTTTTCTCTTTTAAAGTCACTATAAAATAACCAATGCCACAACATAACATTACAATTTTTAGTATGTATTATATGTTTCACTAATAGTATTCCTAAGTTTTTTAATAATGAATAAATGATTAACACTTTTAAGTAATATTCTTTATTATTTTCTTTGCTATCCTATCATGTACTGTTTATGTATTATATTTCTTCCATGATATATAAATATGCAAAGCGATTCTTGTAGATCAACCAACTTCTACACCTAAAACTTCATACTGCATCTGGAGTTGCATTTAAATTTCTAATTTAGTTAGCAATCTCACTTTTATTTAATAAATTTTTCATTACTTTTGGATATATAAATGTCTATGTTATGAGTGTCTATCATGGGAAATAAGGGTAAATAATTTTAAATTGTTTAATTAACAAAATGATAGATACTCATCATAGACATAAAACTTATAAGTACAGAGGAATATATCCAAATAATCTATTTGTACTTGTAAATATTTTTTTTTTTAATTTTCTTTTCTACATTGATTGATAATTTATTCTATGGTTTTTTAAATATATTTTGTTTTTGTAAATAAATATTATGAAGTTTTGTTTAATTGATAAAGTATCTCTAGTTTTGTTGATCCAGTATTTACATTCAATCCTATAACCAATATTTTACACATGCACACACACATTGCTGATAAGCATGAGAGAAAATGTTAAATAAAGGTTATTCCTTACTAATAAATGGGACAAGCTAATTTATTTATTGATTAACAGTCTGTATAGGTACATTCCTGTTAAGAGAGTCAAAAGTGAAATCTTCCAGAGTTTGAATATCTGAGGCAACGGTTCCGAAAAATAGTGAGATATTAGATGAACTGACTTAAATTACATATAGATTTGATAGATAAGGCTTAAGCTAGTCTATTGAAGATAGATGTAATCATGAGTCATGTACTTCAGCGTGTCATCTCTAGCAGCCTACACGAAGACCCTAGGTCCGACAGTAGTTAGATGCGATCTTTTCTTGTCACGTCATTCGACCCGACCGTTACATTACATAAGTCCCTTTGTCATGCACTCTATCTATATCTGTATAAATCTCTATATCTGTATAAGTCTATATAATTAATTATTTATTTATTTTTTATAAATAATTTTTAAAAATTATTTTTCCAATTTTAACCTAACATCAAAAGTATACATCATTCTTATATAAAGTAGTTTAATTATAATTTCTTTAATAATTTATTTTAATTCTTATTTTTTTCATAATTTTAATTTTCGACATTATTATTATTATTATTATTATAATAATCACTGTTAAATGTATTCAATTTGTAATTTTTATAAATTGCAAATGATCTAATTTTGTATTCCTTATAAAAATCTAAACAAAACAAAACATAATCATTAAGTGATGATGTAAAATGACTTTTTAAAGAAATCACAAATTTCTGGGAAGAGAAATATATGCACAAAACCATTAGGCATATTAGATAGACATTCCTCTTCTCGACATACTTTATAAACAACAATAAGTACTAATAATTTTTCTACCATTGGTTCATTTCTCTTTTTTCTCCTTTTTTCATTAAAGCTGTTTGCATAATACCAATATCCTGTTGCAATTATATTCTATGAATGTAAGTAAAAAATCTTTACATCTTTAATTCTTTTTAAAATTTAAATTTCTCCATCTCTGCATTCAATTTATTGTGACTCTTTTAACAAACGGCACTTCAAAAATAAATGTTCATTACTTCCTCGCCCATCTTCATATACACTAACACAACAAAACAAATTATTAATCCATGTTTGCCTACATATCTAGTATGTAGAGAGCCTAACGAGTGCCTTACACAATAAGCTTCTTTAATATTACCACATAAACTGTTGTATTCCTGTGTAAATTCAAATTATATTTTCATATTTCTATTCACTTCAAAATCTGTACAATTCCTTTTTCTAAGCAAGTTATTTATCCTCTTTTCCCATCCTCATAATTATGTACCAATAATACACACATTTATTCTACTTCTTGTTTAAATATATGAAAAAAAAAAAGGCTATTTATTAAAAGTATTCAGTAAACTTATTTAAAATGCAAATTTAAATTAGAAATAGATAATCTGAGGCATATCTACATCACATTAAAGAAAGCACCATAATTATAGTCTTACAATTGCAAGACTTGGTTATGATCGTTAGTATTCTCAACTACAATAGAAGCTAAATCTAATCTTAACAGCAAATCTGATTTAAAGTCAGTGTACAAATTCTGTAAAATGAATAAATTTAAACATAGTTTCTATCATAACTTGAGGACATAGTAATTGGTCAACCAGTTACCATTCTAATTGATTGGAAAAGTATAAAAAAGTATCAATTAAACTCAGATATCATAAACAGCTAAAACCATAAAAACAGTATATACCTTGCTGTACTGATGTAAATGAAATATTAGCTAAATGAAATATTAAGAAAAGAAAAACTAGATGCTCCCAGTCCTATACTCTTACATAATAATCTGAATGAAGTAATTACATCTAAAATAAAAATAAAAATAGCATGTCATAAATGAAATTGAAGAACTAATTTTAGTCAAGCATGGTCATATGATCTGGAATCAGCAAAAAATTTCTGACCGCCCTAGAAGTTTAATCATTCCATACTTGGCAATTGATTCAAATTATAAAAATAATAATAATAAAGAATCTAATGCATACATAGTAAATAATATATTATATGTATATATAGATGGACGTACATATATAATGAAACACACAAAAAATGTATCTTGAAGAAACCATGAATGATATTTTAGGGGGAAAAAAATTATTTTCAATGGGTAAGTGTACCCAAAATTTTTGTAATCTTTTATTAAAGGTTACTTTGAGGAGTAAAAAAAAAAAAAATTTCCAAAGAAAAAATTATAAGTTTAATATTTTAACAATTTTATGTAAAATATGTTTTTTTCATTTTTGCAAAGTATAAAATATAATTAATTCATCTCTCATATTTTGATTTCTTAACAAATTTCTTCAGAGACCAAGACCATAAAACTACATACGGCGATGCTCTCAACAAAAACTTATTTACTGTTAAATTAAAAATGGAATTTTATCGATAAAAATATTATGTTAAAACAAAAAATTTAAAGTTTAATATATTATTTGAAATATATGTTTTTTCATTTTTATCCAAATATATATAATTTTATTAACTCATCTCTGCTATTTTGATTTCTTAACACCTTTTTCTTCACAGACATTGCTAAAAAAAAATATGCACTGCGTTTCATTCAAAATCTTACATTTAAATGGTATATACAGCTTTTTACATACAGCACAAGTGCGAACAAAAATGTTGCATCTAACAACGCAATTACAGTTATAGCTTATCCCAAAATATGTCAATAATAAAATACACACACACACAAAACATTCAAATCTGCAGTTTTTATATTGGAACAGCTTTTATTTTTCGTATGAATAAAATTTTGTTTATGTTGAAAGCTCAAGTATGTCATAAATTCTTTATTATCTTTCCTGAATTTGATATGCAGTGTTTCACTTAATAAATTATTTTGTAGAATTAATGTTAGAAGGTTGACAAAATTTTAAAATATTCTTCAATAGAATACTCCTACAAAAAAAAAACTGAAAGGAATCACAATTTCTTGTTAGTGAAATAAGTTATCCCCCACCGCCCAAAAAAAAAAACATTGCCTACATGACATCATTGTAAAAATAAAAATATAATAGTTTTTTTTTCCTTATTCTTCTTTCTTGAGGAAATACATGACAGATCATATAGCAGAAAATTATGTGCCTCAATTTTTTATTAATATTATTTTCATTCGCGAAAGTTGTGTTTATATATACTGTACCAGACGAAAAGATTTGTCCTGCATATACTGGCCATCAGGGTGCCACTCGTCTGAAACTCGGAATTCTGGGAATGGATGAAGCTTTAGGAGATGTTATTAAAAAATTATATGAAAATAATTAGTATATATATATCAATTAGGGGATATAGAATCAGTTAAAGTTAAAAATGGGATGGGACTAACTCAAGGATGCCCTATGTCACCTATTTTGCTTTGTTGTATTTGAGTGAAATGGAGAGAGCAATAGAAAGCCTAGGAAGAGGGATAGAGATACCGTTAATAGATGGCAAGGGAGTATATACATTGTTGAGTCTTTTTTTTGCAGATGATGTCTTTTTGTGTGCAGAAAGAAGAGAAGATATGGAAGTTATGCTGAGGACATGTGCAAGAATGGGTAAAGATATGGCCTTTAAATTTAGTGAAGAAAAATCAAATATAATGACAGTGAATACTGGAGAAATAGAAGACAAAGATTTCTTATTGGGGAATATAAAGTTAAGTGTGGTGAATAGATATAGTTATTTGGGAATCATCTTGAGTAATCAGAAAAACTGATTGGTTGAATGGGAGAAAAAATTGATAAATGAAGCAACGAAAAAAAAGAGATTGATAAAGAAATTAACAGTGTTTTCATATAATAAATATGATGTAGCTAGAATTGTATGGGAGTGGTTGTAGCAGGGTTAACATACGGCAATGATACGTTATGTGTTAGTAAAGGGGTATTAATTACTTAGAAAAAGTACAAAGGGAAGTAGGATGACATGCATTAGATGAAGAGGTGTGGAAGCAAAGGAGGCAATTCAAGGAGAAATGGGATGGTCAAGTTTTTATATGAGGGATGCAAAAAGCAAATTGAAAATGTTCGGTAGATTGCAGTTTATGGATAATAAAAGAATAGCCAAAATAGTATTTAATTGGGTTACAAGTAAACAGCAGGCATCAAGATGGATGAGAGAGGTTGTGCAGAAGATTTGGATAAAGAATTTATGTCAGTATACTTGTACAAAAGGTGGGATGATTGTGTTAGGAGGATTGTTGAATGTTATAGTGGTAAGGTGTGGGATAAAAAAATAGATGCGTTAATAAAGAATAGGGAGTTGGAGAGATGGAGAACTAGTATTGAGAGTAAAATGAGATTAAACATATATAGAAGTAAACGGTACAATGGGTGTGAGTTAATTTATGATAATAGTAAGGAGTGTAGCTTATTGTTTAACGCTCGAACGGAATCTTTAGTAACAAGGGAATGTACACATAAATGGAAAAATATGGTTGATTTAGTGTGCAAATTGTGTAAGGAAGCCAGATAATATTAGGCAGCTGTTACTTCAATGTAAATACTTGGAACCAGAAAGAGTACAAATAATGAACTTACGGAAGATTAAATATGAACAAAGATTATACAGAAAGTGAGTTATTGGTTTTTATGCTAGGTTTGGGAAAAGGTAAGAAGGATTTAGATATGAAGATCATGGAGTTGACAAAGATTATGTTGTGGAAATGGGATGGAGCAGATTATGGGAAAACTTAGGGTGGAGAATGCAAAGGGAAAGTAAAATGGCTAACAGGTTTCTCTGGGTATAGTTGGTGAGCATTTGAAATATCCCATGACTAGTTCCTAGTCTGTCTCAGGATCCAGCATATTTACTTAACACATAAAGTAAGTTATACAATAATTGACTGGGGATACAGTGACAAGAAAGAGAAAATAGACAAAACAATAATTAAGGTAAAAATTAATATTTATTTTAAACACACGCATACAGTGACAAGAAAGAGAAAATAGACAAAACAATAACTAAGGTAAAAATTAATATTTATTTTAAACACACGCATATATAATATAACACAATAATATTGAAATTTACATATAAAAACATATAAGTAATTACTCAGGCTAAATTATGATAGTCCTTCATTAATTAAAGTTCATTCATTTAAATATAAAGCGTTTAGACTGTGATCAGAATATATTTTAAATTTCTTTACCTAGGGTTTCATTGTGGGTATTTTCCAATCGGTTGGCCTTTTTGGTTCTCCATCGATGGCTTCATGGCTTGTTTACATACTGTGACTCAGCATTGGTAAAGAGAGAGAGAATAGCGATAGCATCTATTTTATGATTTTGTTATCCGTTTCCAGTATTTGTTCCAGGCGGAATAGTTGATTTGCGGAAGGTTTGGGGCAATCGGACACCTCCATGGCTTATGCGGCTTCTCCATTAATTTTGACTGCAGCAGCGAGTAACCGGCTTAATATAGCATTCTGAATATCTGGATCTCTGGTTGTTTGGATTCTGCATTTTGTCCAAACTGAATAATAATCCGAACAGATGAACGATGTAGCAAATTGTAGCCCCTGACTGTATATCACAAACCATACTGAAGAACAATAGAGAGCGGTTCTATATACTTTTTCTTCTCTCCTATTGTTTCAATCTCTTATCGTTATTTTTAATTTAGATCTTAAATTGAAATGTCTTTTAATTAATTTTACATTTTTGGTTATCTTAATCCCTTGCTCAGATTCATCTTAGCAATCTCGATAAGACACTTTACTGTTTTTTAATTAATTCAACTATTGACTTTAATTTTATTATCAATCTGAAATTTTATAAACTAATTACACACATTTTTTCAAAGTTTCTTTTACAAACATTTTATTTGTACAGATTAAATTTTAGTCTGATTTTACATATTTATTTAGCTTTTACTTTATAAAAGCCCTTTTCTTTAAAAAGAAAGAAAAATGTTTTAACTGTTCTTTAATTCTATTATACATTTCTCCCCCCTCCTGCTAAGAAGTTTTATTCTAAAATAAAAAGACGACAGTATTTTTTATTTTTAAAAAATCTTTAAATTAAACCACTTATAATTTATTTTTATCTTAATTTTTTAATAAAAATTACAGACACGTATTGCTGTTCTATAGCTGTACATTACACCGCCCTCCGTTTGAGAGTAAAATGTGTCTTTTGACCCATTTTATCTCTAACATTTTATAATTGTTTATTTTTTTGGCTTTACTATTTGACTTTTTTTTATGTAATATTTTTCCTATCAATATAAGTTTTAGAATTGCTGCAGATCAATATAGCAAAGAGGGTGATTTTTCTTAAGCTACTTTTCTTTTCAGACACCCAATGTTGATTCCAATAATCAAGTGCTGTGTGACAACCATGAGGACAACACTCCTTTCTGGTGAGACAGGGACTTTGAGACAAGTCGGATGCAGAATTTGCTGGCTTATATCGACTTACACATATATGAAATGAAGCTTGATACGCCATGTTTTCCTACCGACGTTTGGACGAGTCCAAGACTTGCTCAATTGGAACTGCGTCCATGAGGCGCAACACAAAAAAAAAAGATAGCTGTGAATGGCAGGATTCATCTACTGTCCAATTTGACTTACACTTTGGAAACCTTGTATGAGATAAGAGGACTCTCCCCCCAAAAGAAGTGATCCGTGGCTTATCCTGGTTGTTCCCAGAGTGCATATTTAAAGAGAATGGGGTCTCTCCTTCAAGAACTGACCTGCGGTTTCCTCTGGTTGTTCCCAGCATGCATATGCAAAAAAAATGGATAGGCCCAGAACTTTCTGAACCCTCACTCTGAGGATATTCCTGTTTAGTCTGTTATGGGTACTATTTTTCACACAGCCTACCCTTACTATATCTTCATCACTTTATCTATACACTCCCCCATAACTCTTATAAACCACAAACAATCTATACCTACTTGAAAGATTTTATTGTATTTGTTATATGCTTTATTCTTTTAAATTTATTATTTTATCACCGCACTTCAATTGTATACAAAACAAAAACTTTTATTATTATATATTTACTCTAAAACTCTTATTTTACTTTATATAACAAAATTCACATTATACTTTCATTTAACTAATATCAAGTCTAAAATAAAAAAAAAAAACTATTTTAAAATCAAACGAAGTGTTGTTCGACAAAATATTTTAAATCAACCGAAGTATTCGCCAAACTCCAAACCCCCAGTAATAAATTATTTATCATTGCTGGCAGCTTTTTCTTCTCTCTCCTTCTTAATTACATTTTATATTTTACTCTTATTAATTATTTTATCAATATCACAACTTGTTTACCTTTGTCTATATCTTTTCTCACACTGCTCACCACTTTAATTTTTTTGAATGCAATTTAGCATTTAACTTAAATTTCAAACTTTTTTTTTTCCAATTTTAATTATGATCTTACTTATTTAACTTTGCTTATGCTGGGTCAATTTATTGAATTCGGCAACCAGGTTGGACGGCATTTGAACTGGACCCATTTAATAGAAAAGTTTCATTGTGTTTGAACCTTTTAAACATAACATTTTTATTTATTTTATGTTTTCAACACTACGTGAATGGACCGGCCCTTCAAGCAGATGGTAGAATACCATCGATAGCTCATCAAGAATACCCACATTCAGACCGAGCTATGCAAAGCATAACACGATCACATTTCCTGATCGTGGCAAAGCATTTTATTTGTTTGGAGGTAAACCTCAGGCACTAGCTGACTACATGAAGTAATTAACATGCCTAAATGGTAGGCTCATAATCAAGCACTGCATGACTAACTCGTACTGTCTCAGGGTCCAGCATATTTGGTTAATACATAAAGTAACTTATACAATAATGGACTGGTGATGCAGTGACAAGAGAAAAAGAGAACAGACTAATTAAGGCAAACATTAATATTTATTTTAAATACACACATATATAATATAACACAAATTTACATATAAAAAAACATATACGTAATTACTCATGCTAAATTATCATAGTCCTTTGTTAATTAAAGTTCATTCATTTAAATATAAAGTGTCTGTAGACAATGATCAAAATATATTTAGTTATTTAAAGTATCTTTATCTACATTTTCATTTGTGTATTTTCCAACCAATTGGCCTTTTTGATTCTCCATTGTTCGCTTCATGGCTTGTTTACATCCTGTGAATCAGCATTGGAGAAGAGAGAGAGAGAGAATAGCGATAGCAACTATTTTATGATTTTGGTAACCGTTTCCAGTATTTGTTCAAGACGGAATAGTTGACTTGTGGAGGTTTGGGGCATAAAGCCCTGTCAGGCATCTCCATGGCTTATGCGGCTTCCCCATTAATGTTGACCAAAGCAGTGAGTGACCGGCTTCCTACTACGTTCTAAATATCTGGAACTCTGGTTGTTTGGATTCTGCATTTTGTGCGAACTGAATAATAATAATCTGAACAGATGAATGATGTAGCAAATTGCTGCCCCTGACTGTATATCACAAACCATACTGAAGAACAAACAAGAGAACGGTTTTATATACTTTTTTTTCTCTCCTATTGTTTCAATGTCTTATCGTTAGTTTTAATTTAGATCTTAACTTGAAATGTCTTTTAATTAATTTTACATTTTTGGTTATCTTAATCCTTTGCTCAGATTCAACTAAGCAATCTCGATAAGACACTTTACAGTTTTATTTTAATTTTATTATCAATCTGAAATCTAATTACACACATTTTTTCAAAGTTTTCTTTCACAAACATTTTATTTTTACAAATTAAATTTTAGTCTGATTTTACATATTTATTTAGCTTTTACTTTATAAAAACTCTTTCCTTTAAAAAAGGTAAAACTTTTAACTGTTCTTTAATTCTATTATATATTTCTATTACAACACGCAGTATTTTTTATTTTAAAAAATCTTTAAATTAAGCAACTTATATATTTATTTTTATCTTAATTTTTTAATAAAAATTACAGACATTTACCGCTGTTCAATAGCAGTACATTAAATTGCCCCCCATTTGAGAGTAAAATGTGTCTTTTGACCCATTTTATCTCTAACATTTTATTTATAATTATTATCATGCATGTTGAAATTTATTATGCACGTGTAGTTTTAATAAATAAAATGGATTCTAGTCTAATCAATGTTTATTCATAAAAGATGAGCTACTATAACAATATATACTGAAGATGAAGAAGTTTGGAATAAAATTAAGTTTTTGGTTTCCCAGTGCATATTTATATACAGAGGCAAAACAACTCACACAGTAGTACCACCCAGTGCAAGGCAGAGAATTCAACGGAAGCAAGAATATTTGTGTATAAAATCACTACTACTCATCCAATATTCCCAGAGTAGTTTCTGACTTGTGGTGTTATTACTGACGAGCATTAGATTTGAGAGCACTTAGATCTTAGGCAGACATTGGTTGGCACTACTGTAGGGAGAGATTTAACTGTTTTAGAAGCATAGGTAAGCATATAACGTAAGGATCATGTGATGGTTTGTGGTTCAAAACATATTTATACATATATTATTTTAGCTGTATAATGTTTCAATAAAAAAATGCATTTATATTCTTATGTATACATTAACATCCCTGTTTATATTTAAAAAAAGATTTTTAATTGAAATTTTAAAATTTTTTTTTGAAATGTATTGATTCTTATATTCATACATATCAGTCCCTTTGTCATGCACCCTATCAATATCTGTGCAAGTCTGTATAACTAATTATTTCTTTATTTTTTGTCAATAATTTTTGAAAATTAGTATTCCAATTTTATACTTACATCAAAAGTATACATCATTCTTTTATAAAGTAGTTTAATTATAATTTCTTTAATAAGTTATTTGAATTCTAATTTTTTATCATAATTTCAGTTTTCGACATTATTATTACAATAATCACCATTAAATGTATTCAAGTTTATTATTTTTATATATTGCAAATAATCTTATTTCATATTCTTTATAAAAAACTAAACAAAACAAAATATAAACATTATGTGATGATGTAAAATGACTTTTTAAAGACGTCACAAATATTTGAGAAGAGAAATATATGCACAAAAACCATTAGGCACATTAGACATTCCTTTCCTTCAAATACTTCATAAACATCAATAAGGACTAATTATTTTTCTAGAATTGGTTCATTTCTCCTTTTAAACCTTTTAAAATTAAAGCTGTTTTCATAATTCCAATATCATATTGTCATATTTTCCAATTATATTATATGAATGTAAGTAAACAATCTTTAGCTCTTGAACTCTTGCTTTCAATTTATCATGAGTCTCTTTTAACATCCTGCACTTCAAAAATAAATGTGCATTACTCCCATGCCCATGTCGGAATTTAAACAGTTTCTACTATAACTTGAGGATACAGTAACTTATCAACCAGTTACCATTCTAAATGATTGAAAAAGTATAAAGAAGTATCAATTAAACTCAGATATCATGAACAGCTAAAACCATAAAAACAGTATATACCTTGCTGTACTGATGTAATTTTAATGTCCACTTATAGCTACATGAAATATTAAGAAAAGAAATAAATAGGTACTATACACTTACAAAACACTCTGAATGAAGTAATTTTTTCCAAAATCAAGATAAAAATATCATATAATAAATGGAATTGGAGAACTAATATCAGTCAAGCATGATCACATGATCTAAAATGAGCAAAAAAATTCTGATCACCCTATATGTTTAATCACTCCATATTTGGCAATTGATTCAAATTATAAAATTATAATAATAATAAAAAATTAATGCGTATCTAGTATATGATGTATTATATGTATCTATAGATGAATGTACATATTAACCCAAACACCCAAAAAGTGTATCTTGAAGAAACAATGAATGCAATTTTAGAAAAAAAAATTTTTCAAACAAAACATTCAAAGCTTAGTATTTTAACAATTTTTATGTAAAATATCTTTTTTCATTTTAGCAAAGTATAAAATGTAATTAATTCATCTCTGATATTTTGATTTCTTAACACATTTCTTCAAAGATCTAGACCAAAAATTATATATGGCGACACTCTCAATAAAACTTATTTACTGTTAAATTCCATAACTAATTCTTTTACGATTACACATTTCTATTTTCTACAACATATTGCAATACAAAATATACACATAGATTGTCATATATAAAATAACATTCTTCAATATATATATATACAATATTGAAATTTAACTCTTCAAATGATGATTTTAAAATATCTTATTTAAAAAAAACACACACACATATATATAACAATACTTTTCTGCATGCACTATCTATATCGATACTGAAGCAATGGATATGAAAGTCAGATCCATGCTTCACAACCTTACATAAACCAACCAGTATTTCAAACATGGTTTTTACTTGTATGAAAGTATTTAACAGAATTCTGCATTAAGCAAAAATATAGTGTTTTTGTTATCTGTTTATCGATCCTTGAAATTAGGTATTCAGGTAGAAATAATTTAGTAAAGTAAATGTAATCAAAAGAAACTGTTTCATAAAAATATTTTTTTGTCATAGTTTATAAAATAGGCATGTATATGTGGTAAACGTATATGTATAAATTAATGCAGGGTTCTGTTGAAACTAAAACTAACTTGAGAATATAATATTTTTATTTGTCTTATTTTTATGTCAAAAAAATATTTCGTGTGATTTAATTTAGATAAGCCTTCCAACATTCCTTAATAAATGCAATTTAAATTAGAGTTTCCTTCAGGGCAATTAAGTATGGCCTCTTTAATAAAAAAAAAAAAAAAGAAGTTAAAGCAAAAATAGATTACAAAATCTTAAAATTGTATTGAAACAAAAGAGAGTGGGAGTTTGTCAAGATATGAATGATACGAAACACAATAGACAGAGTTTTTCCTAAAAGGTATAAATAGTGGGGAAAACAAAAGGCAGGGGACATGTAATTTTTTTTTTGGAACAGAAAAAACGAGAGGTGATATGGTTGAACTACTTAATTTTTCAGACGAGACCATGTATGGTGGCTAGTTCTATCAGCTGTGCCTACCGTCCGGGTCTCTATCCAGCCAAATGCTGTAGATTGTAGTGTGATAAAGTGAATCTAACTGTTGAACTGTCTGCCTGCAGTCGATATTGGTATTTCACATAATAAGCATGCTACCTTTATAAATGAATTTCAAGTCAGTAAAACAATCAAGGCGGCGTGGGAATTGTACCATTGCAAAAACCAAAATCTGGTGCCGGTAACATTTTAAAATAACTTCTCACGAACTTTTACTTTCCCCATTTTCTTAAATTTTTATTTGTTCTTATTAGCATTTAACTCTTTGACTTAATATAATGTAA
The DNA here is from genome assembly GCA_028023455.1 of Epiperipatus broadwayi. Lineage (NCBI taxonomy): Eukaryota > Metazoa > Onychophora > Udeonychophora > Euonychophora > Peripatidae > Epiperipatus > Epiperipatus broadwayi. The sequence continues at coordinate 1,055,928 of JAQFVV010012444.1, read as the reverse complement.
TTGTATAAATGTAACTTTATGTATTATGCAATTTGTTGTTTGAGCATTTTTTATAATTCCATGCTTTCCTTCACTATTCCTCATTTCTTAAATCAAATCAGTATTAGATATTTCTCTTATAGTTCATGAGGTGTTGGCATTTATCTATAGGTATATTTTAAATGTTATATATTACTACTCATATAATGTCTGTCTGATAGTTAGTCAGTGCGATATCCTCGATAAAGATTAATCTATTCCTTTGTATGCTTGTAAGTTAGAAGTTTTATTTTCTTTTAAAAAAAAAAGGGGGGGGGAGGTAATTATAGACATTTTAACTCAGGCATACGGTACGAGTTAGTTATTAAGAGCATATGTATAAATTTTATTTCATCTTGCTTTATCAGGAAGATTTCTTGCTTATTAAATGGGTTTCATTCAAACATCCGGGTTGGGTTAAAAACTGTGTGATGTCATTAGACATCAAATAACCGGTCATATATTACTGCAGAGTCTGGATTTTGGGAAATCTTTTAGTGCTGCCTTTATTTAGTTTTATTCTCGTATTAACTCGGAGAAGTTTCTTTTATGTATTCGTTTTCCGCTGGGAGGTTGGCTGTAGTTGATTTGTTGTCATGCGTAATTATTGCTCATCTACTCTGCTTACCTACAGATTTGCTAGATAAAAAAAATCTGTTATTTGCTTGGATTACCATGGCCATCCAATTTAGATAAATGTTTCTCATTTTTCTCAGGATATAAGGATTTACGTAAATGTTTAGCTAGCTAAGCTAGGCTGGCTGACATTTTGTTTTTTTCTTTCACCTGAAATTTGTCTTTATGTGTATGCACATAATTATTTCTATTTTACTCTTCTCATTTGGGCTTTCATCTTCAACGTTATGCAAATTAAGGTTGGCTGGTTTATTTTATCTCCAGGCTTTAATAATATTCTTATGCATCGAGCACTCATCAGCAATTACTTAGTCGTTGCATTTGACGGCAAATCAATTCTTTAAATTTTTATTAAAAAAGGTTTGGGTAAATATCAGTATTTTAAATTAAACTTTATACTGGTTTGTGCATCACTATTTTTGGAATGATTTTTTGGGGGCCGGACTCAAAGAAATATTATTGTACAATTTTGTTAAAGTAGTAATAAATTACTGTAAAGTTCATTCAAGCTTGGTCACGCAAATATGCTGTTAACTATTTAAATGTTAAAGTGGATCAAGGTGGCAAACCTATATTTCATACCGCAAAAGTAGTACTTAGATCTGGAGATTACATTAAGTTTATTGAATGATTTGATAATGTGTTATTTGTGGAATAGCGGAAAAACAAAGCCTCCCTTTTATTAATATCTTTATTAAAGTATTTTTTCTTAATATAAAAATAAACATTAGTCCATTTTACTTATTAGTTGTAAACATGTTATTTTGAAGTTAATCCATTTGATAAATTTCTGATGATCCAAGTATCACATACAGTCTTTCACACATGACCTGAGTTATGTATCATTACTTGAGTTAGGTTTAATGAAGTAGTTTTAGTTGATTGTTTCTCCCTGATGCTAATGGGATGGGCAGAAAAATGTGGATCTATGCAGGTCTCGGACATGTTGATTCAAAAGATTGATGAATAGGGCAGAGTACCTAGTATTCTTGATTTTAGATCTCACGTATGATTTGTCTTAAGGTACTTTCGTCTACATTTCGAACCTGGTTAAAACAGCACATACATTCAACCAGCACAGTAGATGTCTATATAATTAATTATTTCTCTATTTTTCAACCTTAATGTTGAAATTTATTTTTATAGTTTTATTCTTATATCTTTTGTATATATGCATATGTTTATAAAGAAGTACAAAACTCGCAGTTCTTGAAACAGGGCTGTGTTCTAGTGTACTATGAGGATGTGCATCAATACTGGATATGTGTAAAGCGATGAGGAGTGGTACCTTCGCTACAATCCGCATGGCCATGATATTCTTTGCCAAATGGCTCACCAGGTGCCACCTCATTTTCCAATCCAACACGAAAATTCCATGGGAGATGTTCAGGAAATTCATGTGTAGTTTAAGAACTAGAGATCACCTATTGGTCCCGCTAAACTGTTCTCCAATATCAGGGAGCAGATGGCTCTGGACCATACACCAAAGATCGCTACAAAGATCCTATCTAAACTATAGAGGTGAATGCTGAAGCTGTGTCTTGCTGCAGTAATTGGGGTCTCCATGAATAGTAACCTGAATGTATCACTGAGTCTGACATAATTGCGGGAATCAGTGCGACCTTTACCTTTGCAGATTCAGATCCCTAAGGGATGAGAACACTCCAACAATGGGAATAGTGATGTGATGTGCCCAACAAATCTTGTCCTCAATGGTACAATAGCCAAGGTGTCTTAAATAAATTTGTCTAGCTGTACAATGATTGACATGGGTTCCCACAGAAGCTAGTCAACTGCATTGAGGTGTAGCGGCACAGGAAACCACTCAGAACTGTATAGGATCTGGTCCCTTGATTTCAAGTAACATTATATATAATAGTTCATGTAAACTTCCGAAATAAATTTATTTCTTAATAATAAAAAAAAGTTTAATTATAACTTCTTAATTTCAATTCCTTTTTTTAAATTATATTTTTAAATTTAAATGTTCCTCTTATAAGCATCAGAATTAAATATATATTACACCTTATTTTTATTTATTTCGAATTATCTCCTTTTTTCGTATTCTTTGAGAAAAAAAGAAAAAACATAAAAAGCAAAACATTTAAGTAAATATGTGATATGCATGATTGATGTAAAATGGTTGCTTAAAGAATGTCAGAAATCTCTCTGCGTAAAGATTCACATAAAAACACGTTACACAAATAAGAAGGTTCTTCTCCCCATCCTCCCTATAAATCCTAATAATCTCCACTAATTATTTATCTAGCATTGTTTTTGTCCCTTGCCTATATTAATTAAAGCTATTTTCATTGTTATAATAGTTTAATCTCATATTCCGTGATATTATTCTATGAATATATACAAAAACCATGATCTTCTTCACATGTTCTACTTAATGCTACAATAATTTTTTTAACCCTGTTTTTCTGCAATAATTACAATGCTCAGCTTTAAATAAAATTTCTTTATTAGAAATTCAAACCTCCTTTGTTATTAAAAACGTTTTAACATTATTTTTTGAACTATTATATTTTTTACTTTCAAATTTCTCCTTTCCACCTGCCATAATCCTCTTTCAGTTTCTTACATTTCAAAAGTAAATGTTCATTACTATCTAGCCCTGTCCAAACACTTTTTTTCTAGCCTATTTATCTATCATCTTTTCCCATAAGTGATACTTATGTACTCCATTTATTGAATAAATATAGAAACAAATTAGCTATTAATTAATTTTACTTTTTAACCATATTTTTTTAAAATGCAAATCTGAACTAGTTATATATTCATTCAGACAAATCTAATGGTTAATAAATCGAGAGCAGTCCTTATATTAATTAACCGAGAGCAGTCCTTATAGTTCATTACTTTCACGTGTCCTTTGACATATCTCTATTATTTTCAAATGTAGGTAAGTGAAAACTGGGCAACCTATCCCATTTGTATTAGATTATAATTTCTCCAAAATGACTGAATTGAAAATGTTACTAGCGTCATTGCAGGATATTGTTAATATCATCAGGCACAATTTTGATTTTTTACAAAGTATATCAACCTATTATTTCAAACATTAGTTATCATGGATTAAAAAAGCCAAAAAATGCAAAATATTCTTATTTACAGATGTGATTATAATATACACAGATAGCTAGCAAAAGACTAAGACAACAACAACCAATCACTACCCATTCTTTTTTTTTATGTAATCATATCTAAACAAAATTACATAGAGATATTATTTCAAAAATAAAATGAATGAACAAATTTTCATCAATTATGGTCATAAGAAGTAGAATCAGCAAAAAATTTCTAATTGCACTAGAAGTTTTAATCATCCAATATTTGGACATTCCTTTACAATATATATTAAAAAAAAATACTAATAATAATTAAAAAAAATAAATTACTAAATCAATACTAAATGAGACAATATTAAATATATAAACAGAAAAATATACGGACGCACAAAGAGTCAATCCTAAAAAAACTAAAAATGGAATTTTACTGGTAAAAATATTATGTTAAAACAAAAAATTTAAAGTTTAAGATGTTGTGTGAAATATATGCTTTTTCACTTTTATCAATATATAAAATTTTATTAACACATCTCTGCTACTTTGATTTCTTAACATCTTTCTTCACAGACATTGCTAAAAAAATATGCACTCCTTTTCATTCAAAATCTTACTTTTAAATGGTATATACATATTTTTGCCTACAGTGGAAGCACAAAGGAAAATGTTGCATCTAACAGCACAATTACCATTATACCTTATCGGAAAAAAAATGTAAACAAGCAATAATAAAATATACCCTAAACATTCAAATTCACAGCTTTTATATTAGAGCAGCCTTCATTTTTCTGAGCACTGTATATAATTACATTATGAACAAAATTTCCACATTTTATGTTGAAAGTTCAAACATTTCATCTATTCTTTATTATCCTTCCTGAATTTGATATGCAGTGTTTCAAATAATAAATTGTTTTGTAGAATTAATGTTAGAAGTTTGACAAAATTTTAAAATATTCTTCAATAGAATACTCATACAAAAAAAAAAAAGGTGAAACAAACCACGATTTCTTGTTAGTGAAATAAGTTATCCAAAAAAAAAAAAAAAAAACGCAACAACATTGTAAAAATAATACAGTAGTTTGGGTTTTTTTCTTATCCTTCTTTCTTGAAGGAATACATGACAGATCACATAGTAAAATGTTATGTCCCTCAATTTTTTATTATTATTTATATTATTTTCATTTTTGAAAATGGTGTTTATATATATATAAGCATTCATGTTATATGTATATACATATAAATGCAAGTTCAAATCTGCTGTGCATGTGTAGCTTAATAAACAAATTAGAATCTATCGCAATCAATGTTTATCAACAAAAGATGGGCTACTATAACTATATATACTGAACACAAAGTTTGGAACAATAGCGTAGTTTCTGCCTCCCCAGTGCAAAGCAAAGTAATCAATGGATGCAAGAACACTTGTGCATAAAATCACTACTACTCATCCAACATTCCCAGACTAGTTTCCAGCTTGTGGCTTTCATTAATGAGGAGCTTGGTGGGCAGTCCTGTATGGAGAGTGTTAACTCCATTTTAGAAGCATAGTGAAGCATATAAACTAGGGATCATGTGTTTTTTCACGGATTAATACATATTTATGTGAATATATTATATTAGTTGTATGTTTCAATATAAAAAATGCATTTATATTCTTATTTATACACTAAAATCCTTCTTTATATTAAAAAAAATATTTTTAATTGAAATCTTCAAAAAATTATTATGAAATGTATCGATTCTTATATTCATTCATAACAGTGCCTTTGTCACGCACTCTATATCTGTACAAGTCTGTATGATTATTTCTTTATTTTCTATCAATAATTTTTAAAATTATTTTTCCAATTATATACTTACATCAAAAGTATTCATCATTCTTTTAAAACTTTATTGTAGGGTTGATAAGTACAAGGAGCTCATCACTCTAGAGACAAAGCACTGTTTTGAATAATAATGAAAAATAGTGATGTTTTAAATTCAGTTTGCTTATAATTTCTTATTATATTTTTATCATGATTTCAGTTTTTGACATTACTATTATAATAATCACCATTAAATGTATTGAACTTATTATTTTTACATATTGCAAATGATCTTGTTCTTTCGCATTCTTTATAAAAAAACTAAATAAAACAAAATATAAACATTATGTCATGATGTAAAATGAATTTTTAAAGAAGTCACAAAAACCATTAGGCACATTAGACATTCCTTCCCTTGAAATACTTTATACACCTCAATAAGGATTCATTATTTTTCTAGCAGTGGTTCATTTCTCTTTTTTCTCCTTTTTTCATTAAAGCTGTTTTCATAATTCCCATATACTGTTGTCATATTTTTCTATTATATTCTATGAATGTAAGTAAAAAATCTTTACTACTTTAATTCTTTTTTTAAAATTTCACCCTTTCTTCATTCAATTTATCATGAGTCTCTTTTAACATTGTGCACTTCAAAAAAGAATGTTCATTATGTCCATGCACATCTTCATATATAGAAACATAACAAACAAAATTCTTATTACATTTTTGACTGCATCCCTAGTACGTAGACCTCCTAACAAGTGTCTTACATAATAAGCTTCTTTAATATTAACACAAACTTTTGTATTCCTGTGTAAATTCAAATTATATCTTCATATTTTTATTACCTTCCAAATCTGTACAAATCTTTTATCTAAGCAACTTATTTATCCTCTTTATCCATTCCTCATAATTATGTACCAATAATACACACATTTATTCTACATATTGTTTAAATATATAAAAAAAATTGGTTATTTATTAAATGTATTATATAAACTTGTTTTTTAAAGTGCAAATTTGAATTAGAAATAGATAATTTGAGACATTTCAACATCTAGTGCCATAATTATAGTCTTACATTTGCAAAAATTGGTTAAGATTGCTAGTACTCTCAAATACAATGGAAGCTAAACCTAATCTTAACAGCAAATCAGATTAAAGTCAGCGTAAAAGTACTGTAGAATAGCTGAATTAAAAGATTGTTTCTACAATAACTTAAGGATACAGTAACTTGTCAACCAGTTACTATTATAAATGATTGAAAAAGTATAAAAAAATATCAATCCGTCTTTGAGATATCATAAACAGTAAAAGCAATATAAACAGTATATACCTTGCTGTACTGATGTAATTTTGGTGCCAACTTATAGCTAAATGAAATTTAAAAAAAAAAACCACTAGTTGGTCCCAGTACTATACACTTACATAACACTCGGAATGAAGTAATTTTTTCCAAAATCAAGATAAAAATGTCATAAATAGAATTGGAGAACTAATTTTAGTCAAGCATGGTCATATGATCTGGAATCAGCAAAAAATTTCTGACCGCCCTAGAAGTTTAATCACTCCATACTTGGCAATTGATTCAAATTATAAAATAATAATAATAAATTAATGCATACATTGTTTATGATATATTATATGTATATATAGATAAATGTACATATACAATCAAACACACAAAAAGTATATCTTGAAAAAACCATGAATGCAATTTTAAAAGAAAAAAATTATTTTCAAACTAAGAATTAAAAGTTTAGTATTTTAACAATTTTTATGTAAAATATGTTTTTTCATTTTTGCAAAGTATAAAATGTAATTAATTCAACTTTGATATTTTCATTTCTTAACAAATTTCTTCAGAGACCTAGACTAAAAAATTATATATGGCGATACTCTCAACAAAACTTATTTACTGTTAAATTCCATATAACTAATTCTTTTATTTTCTACAACATATTGTAATATAAAATATACACTTACATTTTTATATATAAAGTAACATCCTTTAATATATATACAATATTGAAATTTAACTCTTCAAACAATTATTTTAAAATATCTTATTACAAAATAGACATATATTGTACCCTTTTTATTAGGTCTAAATAGGTTTTGAAAGTCAATTTCTTAAACAATTTTAAATTAAAAGAAACTTAAGTATGGTTACTGATATAATAATGTTAATAGGGCTTTTGAAACTTTGTTAAGATGAAGTTAAAGGTTATAAATATTTAAAAGTTATGATAAAATGCTACAATTAAAAAGTAAAAGTTAAATATTATAATTTTATGATTGGGAGAACAGGCCACAGTGATAGTAATTAAACTAATTTTTAAATAATGATTAACAATTAAATAGGTTATTAAATATATTTTAATAAAAGTAGATTTAAATTTATATTATAATTGTTTATTAAAAGTTTTAGTATTTTGTGGTATATATAGTGTATTCAATTTTATTTATTGTTTAAATAGTGTCAAAATTTACTATTTCAAATTCTATCATTATTTTATTATTTTTCATAATATATTTTGTAGTTAAATATTTAATTAAGCCCATTTCAGGCAGTGAATATAAAAATTGCAACATTTTTGTCTGGGATTTTGGTCATATGACTAGCCATACACATACTTTGTGCTTGCAAGGTTTTTTTTAAAAAAGTTTCAAATTACTTTTAGAATTGTTTTAAAAAAATTGAAAACATTTGAATATCATTAAATATAGGAAATTATTTAATTAGTTGTCTTTAGAATAGTTAATAAAGATAAACTAAAAAATAGATACATTAGAATTAAGTGTTAGATAAATTGGTAAAGTATTATTTAAAATATTTAATTTTAAAGTGTTTAATTTGTTTAGATATAATTATAAAATTGATTTAGAATTAAATATTATAATATTAATGTTATGGGTGATGACTCATAATATTATAACCAATTTTAAAAATGTGAAATTGACATTTATGTAAATTAGTTTTGTAAGCTGAGGGTGAAGTAACCAATCAGATTGTAAGTTAGAGTTGTATATCAATAAATGCTCTCACTTCTTTATTACTTTTATATTTTACTATTTTTAAATAGTACCCAGTATATTATTAAAATAGTCAAAGTCTCAATTTTTAAATTTTTACTATCTTTTAAAAAGTGTAAAGGATTATAAAATTTATTAAGTTAAAATAAGAATGTTTCGCTAAAACCAATTAGTTTCCTACTAGTTATTTCTATTTAAAACTTAAGTCAAGTTCATAGTAATTATGGAGCATATACCTGAAGTAATGTGCGTGGGGATGTTAATGATGGACAAACATATGACAGAGGAACATATAATTTTTCTCGTGTTAATTAAAAACTGTTATAATTATTTTTATAAAATACTTTGGATTTTAAGGAGGGTATTATTTGGAAATATCACTCAGAGAATTAACATTTTTGTGTATAATATTATAAAGTCTTAAAAATATTATTTGAATAATAAAATTTCCTGAAAAAGACTAAAACTATATGTTTTTTTAAAGTTATGAAATTATTCAAGATGAAATTATAGTATAAAACAATATATTCTTTATTATATTATTGACTATATATTTTAAAAGTAAAGCAATTTTTTAAAAAATATTTATTTAAAAGTTATTTAAATCATTTGGAAAAATGATGAAAAGTAAAAGATAAATGTTAATACGGATATAATTACTTTGACAAGTTATGGTCAAAATACGTAAATTATTTTGATATAATAAAAACTTGTTCTCTTAAATATATGTCCAAATAAAAAAGGAAAATAAATGGATAATAAAAATAAATATTAATAGGACTAAATAAATAACCTATGGAATATTTAAATATAATGTTATTTATTATTACTTATCTGCATTATGAGATATTTTAAAGAAAAAATGCCTATTTTCTGCTAGCGTATGGACTGATTTTGAAAAGGCTGTTAATGATGCATCTGGAAGCCGATAGAATTCATGTGAACGGAAAACAATGGAACTTACCTATAACAAATATTTTTTAAAAAGTGAAATCACATTAATAATTGTTAACCGGTGAAAGCAACAGATAAAACACTGTATTAAAGGACTTTCAAAAACAGGATGAACAATGAATTTTAAATTTTCTTGGATTTTAAAGTCGACATTATTTTTTATTTGTGAGTTTACATGCCATGGGAGAAGAGAGAGCTCTGTGTTAGAAAGACTTTCAGACACTATTCATTGTGTAGCAACCGCGCAGGTTCTAATTTGAAGCGTTGAATGATAATGAAGGACTTTTAGTTGACCTTTATTGGAAAACAGACATGAATTGAATTATGTAAATTTAGTTTTAATTATTATGTTAAATATACTAATTTTAGTATTAGAATTTATTGTACAGAAAAGTTTATATTTAAAACTTTTTTTTATTATTATTATACTAACATTAATATTTTTTTAACTTTTTTTTTTTTTTGATATTTTACAAGTTTTTTTGCAAACATTTTAAGTAAAATAGTTGGTGTATTGAATGACTGGTTTTTGATTGTTTTTCTTATGCTGAATTTGGACCAAAGACATCAAAATAGTGGTTTTACAAGTCGTAAAAATCACTAGGTAATTTTAAAATTGTTAATCATTATATGATGTACATTTTATTTATTATTATTTTTAGAAGAGTTGCTTGGAATATTTTTGAAATATTGCTTTTATCATATGTATGTGTGAACATGAGTATGTGTGTGTTAATTATACATATAAATTTTTATTATTATTCTGAGATATAAGCTATTTTTCTTTTTAGAAAAAAAAATGCATACATTTTTCTTTTGTATATTACAAAGTTTGATATAATGTATTGATGCTCATAAATTTTCATGATTCTTTATTGAATAAACCATACATTGTTTTAAACATCTGAATATTAATTTTAATGTTTTAAAATCAAAGTCATTTGTATTTTTGTTGATAAGTTTTAAGTGAATAAAACCTTTTTCTTATAATAGTTCTGGATTGATAATATCATGTTAACTTTGTTATTAAGAATAATGCTAGTTATTTTGCGATGTGGATTGTTAGATCTATTTTGGAGTTTTAATAGGTAGTGACAGGAAAGTATATAAGGAAACCCTTGGATGTTTTATATGTAGGATATGTTAAAAAGATGGGAAAATAGTTAATATTCGATCTTCGTAGTTATGCAAGTACAGTTAATGTAGTCCTTTGTCTTGTATGTATTTTCCATGGGCAGAGTTTGATATTTTGTATTTTAAAATGATCTGTAAGAGGTGAATAGATAGTCTGGACATTATTTTTGAAGGTATTAGACAAAAGTCATACCTATTTCTTTCACACTGTTTCCATGTGGATTATTAAATATATTTTATACTATTGAGTCTTTACTCTAGTCATTCCTTCATGTGCTATGCATTGTATCGCTATCTTGATTTCAATAGTTATTACATCGTATAGCATGGTATTTTATGAAAGATGAATAATAAATAATTTTGGATTAATGTACTGTTTTCAAAAGGAAGTAAGCTAGGTTTTTCTTGTTTGGATTAAGATGAAATACAAATGAAATTGAATGAAAATACTGATAGTAAAGTAATAAAGAATCACAGTTATCTTCTCATATTTTTATTAAACTATTTTTGATGATATGAGAAATTACAACTATTCATGATATTTTTGATTTTCACAAATCAATGCATATTTAAAAAAAATAAAGTATCAAAATGAATAACACAAAATGTGATGAATGCTTGTATGTTATGAACATTATTTTTATTTTTTCTTAAGAAACATAAAACACATATAAAGATTTTTGAGTGGTGCCAAGCAAAAACTATCTAATATAACATCAACACTATTTTTATTAAATTCAATTTTCATTTATTGAATAACTTTAAAACATATTTTCAAAAAAAACATTATTTTAAGTATTTATAGTCTTCTGTACATTTATTAAAGCTATATTGTGTATTTATTTAATTAGCAAATGATTTATTAGACTATGAAGTGTAAGTCTAAATTAACATTTTATTTTATATTATGTATGATAAATAATGCATAAGCCAAAGTGAAGGCTTATTTACTTTTGATTTTTATATAGGTGAAATGTGTAATTTAATCTAACTTTAGCTAAATTTATATTTTGTTAGATTTTATTTAGTAAAGCTTGTACATATTGTAAATAGTTTTGTTTTAATGAAAAGTATAATAAATTTGTTAAACTTGTTTTTTGTAAATCTCTGTGGTATGTTGATTGATTTATTTATTATCACAAATACATGATTAACAGAATCCAAAATAAATATGATACATTTATATGGTATAAATAAATTATTCATTTTTTAAGAAATAATAATTACCCAGAATATATTTGAATAATTTTTCTTTTGCAATAATATTATTATAGTTATAATTGATCACACAATGTACTGCATAGAATTTAATATTGTTTGTTGCCACATATTTTCAGATTATACCATATTAAGATGCCACATGAGAAATAAAACAATTATATTAATATTATTATTAGTTGTCATAATATTAAATAGTAGATAGGATTAATAAATATTAATTAGGAGTAGGAATATTATTATCGTTATTATTATTGTTTAGGTGTAGTTAGGAATAATACAAATCCCTTATCATACATGGCTACAGGAGATATTTTAAAATTGATTAGATTTATTTTTCAGGAACCTGAGAGTATTATACTTATATTTTAGTAAAAGAGATTAGAATTTATTTTAATAATATTATATTAAATTACTTAATATTTTTAAAGTCTTAAGAATATTATGAATTTATTATTATTATTTGAAATAAAGGGGAATAGAGTTCTTATCCCATTGAGATTGTATCCTGTGGGATATAGGCTCAATGTAATTCTTAACTGCTTTACCTTCACTAAATTATCTCATGATATTATTAGTATTTATTAATTAGTTAGAACTATTTGAATGGTAGAAATCATTATAGGATATCTTTATTATTTATTATATTAAGATTATAAGTATTTTAGCAGGAGCATTATTATTTATTTGAGCTAGTTTTTTCTATTTATTGTATTGACAGAAAGGTGAGGGTACAATATATATATATAACAATACTTTTTCACATCCAGTATCAATAATGATACAAGTCTATATATTTAATTATTTCTCTATTTTTCATGCCTAATTTTGAAATTCATTTTTATGGTTTTATTCTTATATCTTTTCTATAAATGCAAACGTTTATAAAGAAGTTTAATTATAACTTCTTAATTTTAATTTTTTTTATATTATACTTTTGAATTTAACTATTCCTCTGATAAGCATCAGAATTAAATATATATTACTCCTTATTTTTATTTATTTCAAAATATTTTGTTTTTTTTTTTTTTTGTGTTCTATGAGAAAAATGAAAAAAACATAAAAAGCAACACATTTAAATAAATTATGTGATGTGCATGATTGATATAAAATGGTTCCTTAACAAATGTCAGAAACTTGTCTGCTTAAAAATACTCATAAAAACCTGCTACACAAATAAGAAAATTCTCCCCACCTTCCCTATAAATCCTAATAATCTGATCCAAATAAGCTCTAGCATGGTTCTTGTTCGCCTCCGATATTAATTAAAGCTGTTTTCATTGTTATAATAGTTTGTTCTCATATTCCATGATATTATTCTAAGAATATATACAAAAATCACCATCTTCTTCACATGTTGTACTTAATTCTACAATATTTTTTTTACCCTGTTTTTCAGCAATAATTATAATGCTGAGCATTAAATAAATTTTCATTATTACAAATTCAAACCTTTTTTATTATTAAAAATGTTTTAATATTTTTTGAACCATTATTTTGTACTTTTAAATTGCTCCCTTTCTCCGTTCCACCTGTCATAATGCTCTTTCAGTTTCTTATATTTCAAATATAAATGTTCATTACACTCTAGCTCTGTACAAATACTTTTTTTTCTAGCCTATTTTTCCATCATCTTTTCCCATAAATGATACTCACGCACACCATTTATTGAATAAATATAAAAATAAACTAGTTATTAATTAATTTTACTTTTTAACCATATTTTGTTAAAATACAAATTTGAATTAGTTACATATTCATTAAAACAAGCCTAATGGTTAATAAACTGAGAGCCGTCCTTATAGTCTATTACTGCCATGTGTCCTTCAATATACCTCGATTATTTTCAAATGGAGATAAGCGAAAAATGAGCAACCTATCCCTTTTGTATTAGGTTATAATTTCTCCAAAATGACGGAATTTAAAATGTTACTAACATCATCAAAGGATATTTTTAATATCATCAGGCAAAATTCTGATTTTTAAAAAGTATGTCGACCTATTATTTCAAACATCAGATATCATGGATAACAACAGACAAAAAAAAAACGCAGAATATTCCTTATTTACTAATGTGATTATAATGTCCACAGATAGCTAGCAAAAGAGTAAGACAACAACAACCAATCATTACCCATTCTTTTTTTTTATGTAATCATATCTTAACAAAATTACAGAGATACTATTTCAAAAATAAAATGAACAAATTTTCATCAATCATGGTCATAAAAAGCAGAATCAGCCAAAAATTTATGACTGCACTAAAAGTTTTAATCATCCAATACTTGGACATTTCTTTACTATATATATATATAAAATTATAATAATTCAGAAAAAAAAAAACAATTATTAAATCAATACTAAATGAGACAATATTAAACATATACACAAGGAAATCCACAGATGCCCAAAGAGTGAATTCTAAAAGTAAAAATGGAATTTCACTGGTAGAAATATATTAAAAAATTTAAAGTTTAATATGTTATGTAAAATATATGCTTTTTCACTTTTATCGATATATAAAATTTTATTAACTCATCTCTGCTATTATCATTTCTTATCACCTTTCTTCATAGACATTGCTAAAAAAATATGCACAGTGTTTCATTCAAAACCTTACTTTTAAATGATATATACATATTTTTCCCTAGAGCAAAAGCGCCAAGGAAAATGTTGCATCTAACTGCGCAATTACAGTTATACCTTATCCAAAAAAAGTGTAAACAAGCAATAATGTTAATAATAAAATACACACATATATAATAAACATTCAAATTCGCAGCTTTTATATTTGAGCAGCCTTCATTTTTCTGAGCATTGTACATAATTACATTATGAACAAAATTTCCACATTTTATGTTGAAAGCTCAAACATTTCATCTATTCTTTATTATCCTTCCTGAATTTGATATGCAGTCTTTCAAATAATAAATTATTTTGTAGAATTAATGTTATACGTTTGACAAAATTTTAAAATATTTTTCAATAGAATACTCATATAAAAAAAGTGAAACAAATCACAATTTCTTGTTAGTAAAATAAGTTATCAAAAAAAAAAAAAAAATTGCCTACATGACATCATTGTAAAAATAAAAATACAGTAGTTTGGTTTTTTTTCTTGAGGGCATAGGTGACAGATCACATAGCTATATCCCTCAATTTTCATTATTATTTATATTATTTTCATTTTTGAAAGTGGAGTTTATATATATATAAACCATTTATGTTATATGTATATATATGCATGTTCAAATCTACTGTGCTCGTGTAGTTTAATAAACAAAATAGATTCTATTCTAATCAACGTTTATCAACAAAAGACAGGTTACTATAGCTATACATACTGACTACAAAGAAGTTTGGAACAATAGTGTAGTTTCTGCCTCCCCAGTGCATATTTACATACAGAGGCAAAACACTCCATACAGTAGTGCGACCCAATGCAAGCCAGAGTAATCAATGGATGCAAGAACATTTGTGCGTAAAATCACTACTACTCATCCGACATTCCCAGACTAGTTTCTAGCTTGTGGCTTTCATTAGTGAGCAGCCTTGAATCTGAGAACACTGTGCCTAGAACTTAGGCTGGCATTGGGTGGCACTACTGTATGGAGAGTTTTACATCCATTTTAGAATCGTAGGTAAGCAAATAAAATAGGGATCATGTGATGGTTCGTGGTTTAATACATATTTATGTAAATATATTATTTTAGTTGTATAATGTTTCAATATAAAATAAGCATTTATATTCTTGTGCATACACTAGCATCCTTCTACACTTTAAATAAAATCTTCAAAAAATTATTATGAAATGTATGGATTCTTATATTCATACATAGAAGTTCCTTTGTCACACACTCTATCAATATCTGTACAAGTTATCAATAATTTTTACAAATTATTTTTCCAATTTTATGCTTACATTAAAAGTATTCATCATTCTTTTATAAAGTAGTTCAATTATAAGTTCTTATTAATTTTTTATGATAATTTTAGTTTTTGACATTTTAATTATAATAATAACCGATAAATGTATTAAACTTATTTTTTTGCCTATTGCAAATGATCTTCTTTCATATTCTTTATAAAAAAACTAAACAAAACAAAATATAAACATTATGTGATGATGTAAAATGAATTTTCAAACAAGTCACAAATTTCTGGAAAAAGAAATATATGCACAAAAACCATTAAACACATTAGACATTCATTTCCTTGAAATACTTTATAAACATCAATAAGGGTGAATTATTTTTCCAGCATTGGTGCATTTCTCTTTTTTTCACTCAAGCTGTTTTCATAATTTCCATATCCTGTTGTCATATTTTCCAATTATATTCTACGAATGTAAGTAAAAAATCATTAGCTCTTTAATTCTTTTAAATTTCGCCCTCACTGCATTCAATTTATAATGAGTCTCTTTTAACATCCTGCACTTCAAAAATAAATGCTCATTACTGACATGCTGATCTTCATATACAGTAACACAAAAAAAAAAAAACCCGACTTCTTATTACACTTTTGCCTACATCCCTAGTATGTAGACCTTCTAACAAGTGCCTTACATAATAAGCTTCTTTACATTATCACATAAACTTTTATATTCCTGTGTAAATTCAAATTGTATTTAAGTATTTTTATTACTTTCCAAATCTGTACAAATCTTTTATCTACGAAAGTTATTTATCCTCTTTACCCATCCCTCATAATTACATATCAACAACACACATATTTATTCAATATCTTGTTTAAATATTTAAAAAAATTGGTTATTTATTAAATGTGTTATGTAAACTTGTTTTTTTTAATGCAAATTTGAATTAGAAATAGATAATTTGAGAAATAACTACATCTAGTACCATAATTATAGTCTTACATTTGCAAGAATTGGTTAAAGTCATTAGTACTCTCAAATACAATAAAAGTTTAACCTAACCATAACAGGAATTCAGATTACAATCAGTGTAGAAGTTCTGTAAAATGGCTGAATTTAAACATAATTTCTATGATAACGTAAGGATACAGTAACTTGCCAACCAGTTACCATTCTAAATGATCGAAAAAGTATCAGTCCAACTTTGAGATATCATGAACAGAACCCCCCCCTCCCCGGAAATATGCCTTGCTGTACTGATGTAATTTTAGTGTCAACTTATAGCAAAATGAAATATTAAAAAAAGAAATAACTAGTTGGTCCCAGTACTACATACTTACATAACATTCTGAAAGAAGTAATTTTTCTCAAACTCAAGATAAAAATATCATGTCAATGATGGAAGTGGAGAACTAATTTTAATCAAGCATGGTCATATTATCTGGAATCAGCAAAAAATTTCTGACCGCCCTAGAAGTTTAATCACTCCATACTTGGAAATTGATTCAAATTATAAAATAATAATAATTAAGAATTAATGCTATAGTATATGATATGACACTATATGTATATATAGATGGATGGACATATACACACAAACACAAAAAGTGTATCTTCAAAAAACCATAAATGCAATTTTAGAAAAAAAAAATATATTTTCAAATAAAGTTTGGTATTTTAACAATTTTTATATAAAATATGATTTTTCATTTTCACAAATTATAAAATGTAATTAATTCATCTCTGATACTTTGATTCATTAACACATTTCTTCAGAGAGCTAGACCAAAAAATTATATATGGCGATACTCTCAACAAAACATATTTACTGTTAAATTTGATATAAACTAATTGTTTTACAATTATACATTTCTTATTTTCTACAACATATTGCAATATAAAATATACACTTACATTTTTACATATAAAGTAACATCTTTCAATATATATACAATATTGAAATTTAACTCTTCAAACAGTTATTTTAAAATATCTTATTACAAAATAGACATAAATATAACAATACTTTTTCGCATCCACTATCTATGTTGATACATGTCTACATAATTATTTCTCATCCCTAATTTTCAAATTTATTTTTATGGTTTTATTCTTATATCTTTTGTATATATGCATACATGTTTATAAAGAAGTTTAATTATAACTTCTTAATTTCAATTCTTTTTTTTTTATTATTATATTTTTAAATTTAAATATTCCTCTCATAAGCACCATAATTAAATATATATTACTCCTTATTTTTATTTATTTCAAAATATCTCTTTCTTTTTTTCGTATTCTTTGAGAAAAATGAAAAAAAAATATATAAAAAGCAACACATATAAGTAAATATGTGATGCGTGATTGATGTAAAATGGTTCCTTAACCAATGTCAGAAACTTTTCTGCATAAAGCTAACCATAAAAACCTGTTACACAACTAAGAAAGTTCTTCTCCCCACCCTCCCTATAAATCCTAATAATCTCATCTAATTATTTCTCTAGCATTGTTTTTGTCCCACTCTGATATTAAAGCTGTTTTCATTGTTATAATAATTTGATCTCATATTCCATGATATTATTTGAATATATACAAAAATCACAATCTTCTTCACATGTTGTACTTAATTCTACAATAATTTTTTTTAACCTGTTTTTCTGCAATAATTACAATCCTCAGCTTTGAATAAATTTTCTTTATTACAAATTCAAACCTCTTTTGTTATTAAAAACGTTTTAACATTTTTTGAACCAAAATATTTTTTACTTTCAAATTTCCCCGTTTCTCCTTTCCACCTGTTGTAATCCTCTTTCAGTTTCTTATATTTCAAAAGTAAATGTTCATTTCTATCTAAATCTGTCCAAACACTTTTTTTTTCTAGCCTATTTATCTAACATATTTTCCCATAACTGATACTTACATACTCCATTTATTGAATAAATATAAAAATTAGTTATTAATTAATTTTGCTTTTTAACAATATTTTTTTAAAACACAAATTTGAACAAGTTATATATTCATTCAGATAAGTCTAACGGTTAATAAACCAAGAGCAGTTCTTATAGTCTATTACTTCCATGTGTTCTTCGACATATCTAGATTATTTTCAAATGGAGGTAAGCGACAACTGAGCAACCTATCCCATTTGTATTAGGTTATAATGTCTACAAAATGACCGAATTTAAAATGTTACTAGCATCATCGAATGATATTGTTAATATCATCAGGCACAACTCTGATTTTTTAAAAAGTATATCGACCTATTATTTCAAACATCAAATATCATGGATAAAAAGCTAAAAATGCAGAATATTCCTTATTTACTGATATGATTATAATGTCTGCAGATAGCTAGCAAAAGACTAAGACAACAACAACCAATCATTACCCATTCTTTTTTTTTACGTAATCATATCCTAACACAATTATATAGAGATATTATTTCAAAAATAAAATGAATGAACAAATTTTCATCAATCACAGTCATAAGAAGTAAAATCAGCAAAAAATTTCTGACTGCACTAGAAGTTTTAATCATCCAATACTTGGACATTCCTTTACAATATAAAAAAAAATATTAATAATAATTCATAAAAAAAAACCCAATTACTAAATCAATACTAAATGAGACAATATTAAATATACACAAAGAAAAATACACAGACACACAAGGCGTAAATTCTAAAGGAACTAAAAATAAAATTTTACTGTTAAAAATATTGTTAAAACAAAAAATTTAAAGATTAATATGTTATGTGAAATATATGCTTTTTCACTTTTAACTACATATAAAATATTATTAAATCATCTTTGCTATTATGATTTCTTAACACCTTTCTTCACAGACATTGCTAAAAAAAATATGCACTGCGTTTCATTCAAAACCGTATTTTTAAATGGTATATACATATTCTTACTTACAGCGGAAGCGCGAAGGAAAATATCGCATCTAACAGTGCAATTACTGTTTACCTTATCCAAAATAAGTGTAAAAAAGCAAAAATGTGAATAATAAAATACACACTAAACATTCGAATTCGCAACTTTTATATTTGAGCAGCCTTCATTTTTCTGAGCGCTGTATATAATTACATTATGAATAAAATTTCCGCAGTTTATGTTGAAAGCTCAAACATTTCATCTATTGTTTATTATCCTTTCTGAATTTGATATACAGCATTTCAAATAATAAATTATTTTGTAGAATTAATGTTTGACAAAATTTGAAAATATTGTTCAATAGTAATACTCATGCAAAAAAAGTGAAACAAGTCACAATTTCTTGTTAGTGAAATATGTTATCCAAAAATAAAACAATTGCCTACATGATATCATTGTAAAAATAAAAATACAGTAGTTGTTCCAAGTTAGCAGGTTCGCCTCCTGGCCGATGCTATGACACATGAAAAAAAAAATACAGTACACCTGGGTCTCGTTTTATGCGGATTATTTTAATGCAATTTTGAAGTTATGCAATTCATGTTTCTTCTTAATATCTTTCATATTTCATTACTGTACCGGGTGGATGGCAGATGGTTTACCAGTAAATAATTAAAAAGGCAAATTGGTACATAAATCCCTGCTGGAGTAAACACAATATTTTCTTTAACTCTTTAAATAAATTTATCTTATGAAACCAAATTTATATGACTAAAATATAGTACAATATTATTCCTTGCAATTTACGTATTGCTCCACCACAGTCCTTAGGCAGAGAAGAGAGTACTCAAAGAGCATCTGAATCCAAGCCAGCAGATATATCTGTGAAATATATCTAACTGACCACATTTGAAGCAAACAGATTTCTTCTCGACTGTTGAATTCAACACCACAATCAAAGCACTTTTTTGTCTTGTATAAACATGGGCGCCAGTTACTTATCTAGAGGATAAATAACGCGCTTTAAACAATGGCCACTAATTCAATGCCCAAGATCCCCCATGACTAGCTCAGCTACTTGTAATCAATAACAAATTATTGTTTCAGTTAGTGGAAAAAGAATTGACCGACAGATTAAGCTTTAAGTTTAAAAGACAATTTATTTTAATTAACATTTATTAAACTAATTTTAAATACTTTTATAAATCTTATTTAACTAATATAACACTGGTATAATGATCACACACATTCTTAATTCACACACTCTAATATCACATAAGAAAGCATTAAATATTTGAAATTTAAAATACAATGAAATCAATATATACTAACGCATGAACACACACACAACATTTTAAACACACACATTAATAGTTTGTCTATGTATGCTATAGAGTTCATATTACTTGATTCTTGGAGGCTTTACGAATGCGATGGCTGCTTTAGAAATGAGTATAAGAAAAATGTTATTACCTAGGATTTTAGAACGTGGATACTTCTTGCTGTTTGCTGCTTTTAATGAAATATTTCTAACTGGTTAGATTTGAAGTTAATTGAGGAGGTTTAATGTTTATTCATTGGTATTATTCTTGGAGATGGTTAAATATTGATGGCGATTCTTCAAGTTGTTATGCAGGCATTTTCTATTCTGGGCAGATTGCTGTTTCACTGGAACTCAGGCTAGAGACAGTCGAATTTTTCCGATGTTTTTAACTCTGCATTATTGACTGATTTAATCTCAGCTGCTCAAGCTCAACTGCTTTCTCAAACGCAACTGTAATCTCTACTGCATGATCTAAACTGCACAATCTAAATTGTAATCTCCACTGCACAATGTAAATTGTAATCTCAACTGCACGATCTAAACTGTCTTCTAAACTGCATAATCTAAATTGTAATCTCCACTGCACAATCTAAATTGTAATCGCAACTGATTGTCCGATGAAAACTGGACTATTTATACTTAAGGCTCGTTGTCGTTTTGATGTCCGCCGGCAATATCTGTTGTCGAAATTCCTTTCTGGTTTTTAATTGCATTCCTCGAGATAAGCTTTAAATCTTGTTGTTGGAGATGTTAATTAGCAGCCATGCAAGCGTGTTGTTTTTATATTTTTAATTAGTAGCCATAGTTGTGTTTTTTAATGATAATTTTCTATATCATTTTTTTAATATTTATTTAATACGCATACATTTATTATATACAATCACACATATATATATTTTATTAACAAGCTCACATTAATTCGTCATTTAAGCGCATATATAATTTGCGATCATTCATTATTTAGTTTTTAAGATGACTTTTTTCCCTAATTTAAATAAAAAGATATTTATATTTTTAAACTTTAAGTTATATTTCAACTAATAATAATAAAAAAAACTATTTAACTTCTTTTAATTTTACGTAACTATGAATTGTTTCTAGCCAAACTATTTAAAGTTAAAACTTTTAGTCTGATATTTCTAAAGCAACCCCCCTCCACTCCTTTAATCAATTAATTGTAATACATTAAAGATCAGCCTTTCAAGCTATTGTGCATGCGCCTTTTACGAATGTTAATAATAAATAAATGAATACTTTCACTCCTAACACAAAATATAGTATTATGAGAGAATAAAATGAATCTGTCTTATTCTTTCAAACCCAAATGCTTATATATGGGCAAATCTTAAGTACTGGAAATGAAAGCGTGAGGATAGACCATTCACTTTAAATTACTGTTTACAATGTCTGAATGAATGACGCTTTCATTTCCAGTACTTAAGATTTGCCCATATATAAGCATTTGGGTTGGAAAGAATAAGTGAATTCATTTTATTCTTTCATAAATACTATATCTTGTGTTGGGAATGAAAGTATTCATTTATTAACACTCGTAAAAAGCGCATGTACAATAGCTTGAAAGGCTGATCTTTAATGTATTACAATTTATAAACATTGCACATTATATAAAATAAATGCTTATTAATTAATTGTAACTTTTATTTCAAAATTTTTTCACTTTTAATTTTACGTTTTCGAAATCAAACTGCAATTAAAAAACTCTTAAACTTTTAGATACTATTCTCTTTTAACAAAAGATGTTATTTTAATAATTTTTTAGACAAAATTATCATACGTACCAACACGATATTGAGTAATAACTTGTAGATTTATGACTTTACCCTTGTCCAAATTATGATAATATTAAAGTGCTATCACACTTATAACAAGCGACTCAGAACTGGCTATAATTACGAGAAGTAGTTTCTCGAAAGCACTCGGCCATTTTAATTGACTAATTGATATTAATTATACAGCTTTACGTTATAAGTGTTATAGCACTATTTAATATTATCAACACGATATTGGTACACTATATTTATTAGATATCAAGAAATTTAAATTATTAATAACTTATTTTGACTTGAAACACTTTTTTTTCCAAAAATTAAATGTTATATTAGCAGCTAACGTGAATATGGCCTGAAGCTGTATTTAGAATCTTAGCTTCTATGTAAATAACCTACTTATACTAATGAGTAAATAATAATAATAGATTTATACTTATGTATAAAAATATCGCAATAAATATTCAAAAATTTTAAACTTTTAAAACGTATTTTGTTAGATATAATAAATAATTTTTTTTTTTAGATTGTTAAAATAAGAAGACTTTATTGATTTTTTAAACTGAAAATAATCTTTCTAATGATGATATAAAACCATTTTCTTTTGATTGCGATCTCATTTTTTTAATATAAAAACAGAAAACCCATTAACAAAGCAAAAGACTAAAAGTGGCGCTAGTTGTACACACGTCACGAATCTGGTTCACAAACGAACGCATATTCTCAAATAGCGGTAAAGATTAAAATATGTATTCAAAAATGTAAAATTAAATATTGTAGTTAATAAAAAAAGTTTGTCTTGTATTTTTTTTTTTCGAATATTTGAAATTTTTTATTAGTCATACTTTATTTCCTTATTTTTTTAATGCGAATTTTAAAGTAATTTTTCCTTGTTGCTTTGCTTTTATGCGATTTCTGAAAATTACTGGAACATATCCACCATTTTTCAAGGTAAGTTAAGTCTATTTTTGTGCGATTCCTTTTGTGCACATTTTCTGAGCAACCTATCTACCGCGTAAAACGAGACCCAGGTGTAGTTTTTTTTTTTTATTCTTCTGTCTTGAGGTAATATATGACAGATCACGTAGCAAAATGTAGGTCCCTCAAATTTTTATGATTATTTATATTATTTTCATTTTTGAAAATGATGTTTATATATATATAAAAGTATTTGTTATATGTATAAATATATGAATGTTCAAATTTACTGTGCACGTGTAGCTTAATAAACAAAATGGATATTCTAATCAATGTTTGTCAACAAAAGATGGCCTACTATAACTATATACATTGAACATGAAAAAGTTTTGAACAATAGGTAATTTCTGCCTACCCAGTCCATATTTATATACAGAGGCAAAGCACTCCATACACTAGTGCCATCTAGAGTAATCAATGGATGAAAAAAACATTTGTGCATAAAATCACTACTACTCATCCGACATTCCCAGACTAGTTTCTAGCTTGTGGCTTTCATTAGTAAGAAGCCTTGAATCTGAGAACACTGCGCCTAGAACTTAGGCTTGGGCAGCACTACTGTAGGGAGTTTTAGATCCATTTTAGAATCATAGGTAAGCATATAAAATAGGGATCATGTGATGGTTCATGATTTAAACATATTTATGTAAAAAAATTATTTTAGTTGTATAATGTTTCAATATAAAAAATGCATTTATATTCTTGTGTATACACTAACATCCTTCTTTATTTTAAATGAAATCTTCAAAAAATTATTATGAAATGCATCGATTCTTATATTCATACATAATAGTTCCTTTGTCACACACTCTATCTATACAAGTCTGCATGTTTATTTCTTTATTTTTTATCAATAATTTTTAAAAATTATTTTCCCAATTTTATACTTATATCAAAAGTATTCATAATTGTTAAAATAGTTTAATTACTATTTCTTATTATTTTTTATCATAATTTTAGTTTTTGACATTATTATTATTATAATAATCACCAGTAAATGTATTGAACAATACATGATCACTATTTCCTATGTTAGCACATAACTGTTTAAATGTATTGAACTTATTATTTTTATATATTGTAAATGATCTTCTTTTGTATTCTTTATAAAAAACTAAAGAAAACAAAATATAAACATTATGTGACGATGTACAATGAATTTTTAAAAAAGTCACAAATTTCTGGGAAAAGAAATATATGCACAAAAATTATTAAACACATTACACATTCCTTTCCTCGAAATACTATATAAACATCAATAAGGGCTAATTATGTTTCTAGCATTGGTTCATTTCCCTTTTTTACACTGAAGCTGTTTTCATAATTTCAAATATCCTGTTGTCATATTTTCCAATTATTTTCTACGAATGTAAGGATTAAATCTTCAGCTTTTAATACTTTTAAATATCACACTCACTGCATTCAATTTATCACGAGTCTCTTTTAACATCCTGCACTTCAAAAATAAATGTTCATTACAGCTATGCCCATCTTCATATACAGTAACACAACAAATAAAATTCTTATTATATTTTTGCATACATCCCTAGTATGTAGACCTCCTAACAAAGTGCCTAATATTAATAAGCTTCTTTAATATTATCACAAACTTTTGTATTCCTGTGTAAATTTCAAATTGTATTTTCGTATTTTTATTATCTTCCACATCTGTATAAACCTTTTATCTAAGAAAGTTATTTATCCTCTTTACCCATCCCTCATAATTACATACCAACAATACACACATTTATTCTACAACTTGTTTAAATATATAAAAAAAATTGGTTATTTATTAAATGTATTATTTTAAACTTGTTTTTTAAAATGCAAACTTGAATTAGAAATAGATAATTTGAGACATATCTACACCTCAGTAAAAAAAGTGCCGTAATTATAGTCTTGCATTTGCAAATATTGGTTAAGATCGCTAGTACTCTCAAATACAATGGAAGCTAAACCTAATCTTCACAGTGGCTAAATTTAAACATAGTTTCTACCATAACTTGAGGATACAGTAACTTGTCAACCAGTTACCATTCTAAATGATTGAAAAAGTATAAAAAAGTATCAATCCATCTTTGAGATATCATAAACAGTAAAAGCAATAAAAACAGTATATACCCTGCTGTACTGATGTAATTTTGGTGCCAACTTATAGCTAAATGAAATTTTTAAAAAAAATGACTAGTTGGTCCCAGTACTATACTTACATAACACTCTGAATGAACTAATTTTTTCCAAAATCAAGTCAAAATGTCATGTCATAAATGGAATTAGAGAACTAATTTTACTCAAGCATGGTCATATGATCTGGAATCAGCAAAAAATTTCTGACCGCCCTAGAAGTTTAATCACTCCATACTTGACAACTGATTCAAATTATAAAAAATAATAAAAATAAAGAATTAATGCTATAGTATATATCAGTGTTCTTCAACCCTTGGTCCGCGGCCCAGTGCCGGGCCGTGGAACTTTTCTGCAGGTCCACATGCTAGATGGGCAGTAAAAAGTTTGTAATAATAAATAATAAGAGTTTAAACTTTTAATTAATATAGCCAATTTTTATTTATTTTTCATCTCATTTTTACCCAATTTAAAAAAAAAGAAAACAGAACGAAAACAAAATCTAATCAATCGTTCATAAATTAATTTGTTTTTCTAGTTATCACAGATGTTTATGGGGGGAGGAGGGGTAAAATTAAATTTTTTATTACTTTTCTAAAAAAATTAAAGAAAAAGTTTTTTATTATATAAACTCCGTATATATATATAAAACTTTATCTTATATATTTAGCATTGTTGTTTGGATCAGTTATAACAATTATGCTTATATTTAAAAAAATTTATCTATGGACTTCTGCCGGTCTGTGAAATCTTATTGTTATTTTTGCTGGTCCGCGGAACCTTATCCTTATTTTTACCGGTCTGCAGGTGTGAAAAGATTGAAGACCACTGGTATATATGATATGATATTAAATGTATATATAGATGGATGGACATATACACTAAAACACACAAAAAGTGCATCTTCAAGAAACCATGAATGCAATTTTTTTTTTTTAAATTATTTTCAAACATAAGATTAAAAGTTTAGTATTTTAAAAATTTTTATGTAAAAAGTTTTTTCATTTTTGCAAAGTATAAAATGTAATTAATTTATCTCTGATATTTTGATTCATTAACACATTTCTGCAGAGACCTAGACCAAAAAAATATATATGGTGATACTCTCAACAAAACTTAGTTACTGTTAAATTCCATATAACTAATTCTTTTACAATTACACAATTCTTATTTTCTACAACATATTGCGATATAAAATATGTATTTACATTTTTATATATAAAGTAATATCTGTCAATATATATACAATATTGAAATTTAACTCTTCAAACAATTATTTTAAAATATCTTATTACAAAATAGACATATAAATATAACAATACTTTTTTGCATCCACTACCTATATTGATACATGTCTATATAATTAATTATTTCCCTATTTTTCATCCCTAATTTTGAAATTTATTTTTATAATTTTATTCTTATATCTTTTGTAAATATGCATATGTTTATAAAGAAATTTATTTATAACTTCTTAGTTTCAATTCTTTTTTTATTTTATTATATTTTTAAATTTAAATATTCCTCTCACAAGCATCAGAATTAAATAAATATTACTCCTTATTTTTATTTATTTCAAAAGGAAAAACATAAAAAACAACACATATAAGTAAATATTTGATGTGCCTGATTGATGTAAAATGGTTCCTTAACCAACTTCAGAAACTTTTCTGCGTAAGGATACCCTTAAAAACTTGTTACACAAATAAGAAAGTTCTTTTCCCCACCCTCCCTATAAAACCTAATAATCTTGTCTAATTATTTTTCTAGCATTGTTTTTAACCCCCTCCCATATTAATTAAAGCTGTTTTCATTGTTATAATAGTTTGATCTCATATTCCATGATATTATTCTATGAATATATATAAAAATCACCATCTTCTTCACACTGTTGTACTTAATTCTACAATAATTTTTTTTACCCTGTTTTTACATAATAATTACAAAGCTCAGCTTTAAGTAAATTTTCTTTATAACAAATTCAAACCTCTTTTGTTATTAAAAACGTTTTAACATTCCTTGAACCATTACACATATTTTACTTTCAAATTTCTCCCTTTCTACATTCCACCTGTCGTAATCCTCTTTCAGTTTCGTATATTTCAAAAATAAATGTTCATTACTCTTTAGCCCTGTTCAAACATTTTTTTTTCTAGCTTATTTATCTACCACCTTTTTCCATAACTGATACTTATGTACTCCATTTATTAGTTATTAATTAATTTTGCTTTTTAACCATATTTTTTAGAACACAAATTTAAACTAGTTAAATATTCATTCAGACAAGTCTAGGGGTTAATAAACAGAGAGCAGTCCTTATAGTCTATTACTTCCATGTGTTCTACGACATAAGATGGGATATGTTGGACTATTTCCGTCATTTATGAGTGAATGTTGAATGTATAGAAAATTTTAAACTTTATTTAAACTTTTCAAATACAAACAAACTTGTTAATAATAACACGCAAATAGACAATACAGGTTAGTAATTACACAACGTTTCGAGTAGTATTATTCTCCACTCTTCTTCAGGTGTTGCTGGTCTATATGCACAGTGACAATATTCGCTTAGAAGTTGAACTCGCACCTTTAGATTCTTGTATATCGAATGTAAGGCAAATGAGCTATTCTGTCAAAGGCAACATATAGTAGAAATTTGATATATTTATATATGAGGGTTGGTTCAAATCCTCCGAGGTCCTTCAATTTTTTTTTTCCAACTGCTAAGCAAATATTGTCACTGTGCATATAGGCCAGCAACACCTGAAGAAGAGTGGAGAACAATACTACTCGAAACGTTGTATAATTACTAACCTGTATTGACTATTTGTGTGTTATTACTAACAAGTTTGTTTGTATTTGAAAAGTTTAAATAAAGTTTAAAATTTTCTATACATTCAACATTCACTCATAAATGATGGAAATAGTCCAACATATCCCATCTTATAATATACCATCATTACAAACCTTCAGACAAATATTCTTCGACATATCTCTATTATTTTCAAATGGGGGTAGGCGAAAACTGAGCAACCTATCCCTTTTGCATTAGGTTATAATTTCTATAAAATGACTGAATTTAAAATGTTCCTAGCATCATTGCATGATATTATTAATATCATCAGACATAATTTGATTTTTTAAAAAGTATATCGACCTATTATTTCGAACATCAGATGTAATGAATAATAAAAACCAAAAAACACAGAATATTGCTTATTTACTGATGTGATTATAATGTCCACAGATAGCTAGCAACAGACTAAGACAACAACAACCAATCATTACCCATTCTTTTTTTTATGTAATCAAATCTTAACAAAATTACATAGAGATATTATTTCAAAAATAAAATGAATGAAAAAATTTTCATCAATCATGGTCATAAAAGGTAGAATCAACAAAAAATTTCTGACTGCACTAGAAGTTTTAATCATCCAATACTTGGACATTCCTTTACAATATATAAAAAACAAACACAAATAATACTTAAAAAAAAAAAAAATTACTAAATCAATACTAAATGAGACAATATTAAATATATACACAGAAAAATACACAAACATACAAGGGGTGAATTCTAAAGAAACTAAAAATGAAATTTTGTTAAAGCAAAAAATTTAAAGTTTAATATGTTATGTGACATATATGCTTTTTCACTTTTATAAATATATAAAATTTTATTAACTCATCCCTGCTATTTTCATTTCTTAACACCTTTCTTGGCAGACACTGCTAAAAAAAATATGCACTGCGCTTCATTCAAAATCTTACTTTTAAATGGTATATACATATTTTTTCCTACAGCAAAAGGACGAAAGAAAATGTGGCATCTAACAGCGCAATTACCGTTATACCTTATCCAAAAAAAGTATAAACAAGCAATAATGTTAATAATAAAATACACACATATACAGTAAACATTCAAATTCGCAGCTTTTATATTTGAGCAGCCTTCATTTTCTGAGCGCTGTACATAATTACATTATAAATAAAATTTCCAGTTTATGTTGAAAGCTCAAACATTTCATCTATTCTTTATTATCCTTCCTGAATTTGATATGCAGTGTTTCAAATAATAAATTATTTTGTAGAATTAATGTTAGAAGTTTGACAAAATTTTAAAATATTCTTAAATAGAATACTCATACAAAAAAAGTGAAACAAATCACAATTTCTTGTTAGTGAAATAAGTTATCCAAAAAAAAAATCGCCTACATGACATCATTGTAAAACTAAAAATACAGTAGTTTGGTTTTTGTTTCTTCTTCTTTCTTGAGGGAATACATGATAATTCACATAGCAAAATGTATGTCCCACAATTTTTTATTATTATTTTCATTTTTGAAAATGGTGTTTATATATATATATATAAAAGCATTTATGTTATATGTATATATTGTACTGGACCATACTTCCCTGCGGAATTATGCTCCTAATCTTGCACTGAGCGTGAACTGACCAGATTGAACAGGATAAAAAATGGGTACCAATTTAACCAATTATCTATTGGTACTTCCAGCTAAACTGATAAAAAGAGTGAATTGACAGGGCTCTGCCAATTAACATCATCTTTAGTTACTAACTTTCTCGAAAGCCCAAATGTTTAGGACCTATGGTAAGTACACATCTTTGAAAAGTCTATTTACTAATAGCTTTTGTGCGCCACTCCTAGAAAAAAATAAAAATGAATTTTTCCCCCCTCCTAGAAGGATATGCAATGTTCAGCGGAGCATGAGAATAAGATTTAACACCCCGGTAGAGCGATATCCCATGTGGCTAGCTCAGTCTGCTCTACATCTAGAGTCTTCAATGAGTAAGTTAAATGGTTATTATGAGTATGTGATTGATAAAGAGTACATTTTATCGAATAAATAATAATATGAAAACCAAACAAATTTAACATTATGATTAAATATTTATTTAATCCCAGATACCGACCACCGTTTCATACTTATAATGATATAGTTTAGATTGCGCTTTACGCAAAAAAGTGAACTAATCAAAGGTGAAGTAGAAAACTCGTATTTTAATTCAATTATCATGATATAATAAAAAAAAACAACTAAATAATAAATTATTATCACAAAACCGTATATATATTTGATGCGTTGAAATAGATAAAAATAAATACAATTTTAAATGAATAACAATAATAAATTGCTAAAGCTATTTACAAGGTTTCTTAATGAATGTAAGTAATCTGAACTTTTTACCCTGTAGAAATGTTATACTTTGTGTGGTTTGATATATGTTTCTCTAAATAAAAGATTTTCGGTTATACAGGCATATACATCTACTCCGAACATTAAACCCCTTTTTATTTAAGTAAATATAATATATATAAAAAAAACCATGCGTAAATATGTTTGCAATGTAAAATATTTCACTGCATTACTAATAATAGATTTCGTATTTCATAACATTCAATAAGGTTGCATTAACTCAGATACACTAGGGCACTCAACATGAGGTTCTGTATCTACTTGAATTTTATAGTGGATGAAGTTCATATATATGTATATACGTGCAGCACAACTGTATACTCACAATTATTATAAAATATAACGTTATTATTTGACTTGCTTATGGAAAATTTACAGTGAATAAACCCTTTGGCACTCATCATAAGGTTCCGCACTGATGTAAAATAACTTAAAGATATAAGGATAAATACATTTTTAGACACTCAACATAAAATGTCATATTTACCGAATATTACAAGCGTATGTGCATGTATGTATACTGTATAAAAATTTTCATGAGTAACAAAAATAAAAAAATAATGATTGCAACCACTGCTGAAAAATACGGAAATTTGGGATAAAATAATGAATCAAAGATTTAAGTACAAGCTATGTTATTATACCTGTAATAACTGTAAAATCCAATATATATTAGATACATTCTTTTTTTTTTTAATGATTAATAATAATAATAATAATAATAATAATAAATATATTTCTAACCGTCAGAAATATCAGTTAATTAACTATTTATAAAATATTTTAAACTAAACTTATGTAGGCTTCTTCATCTTCTTCTGATTGGGCTTCAAAGCAACTGGCTGTGCGGTGATGATTTCATATCATTTTGGCATAGGTAAAGCGGCTTTTGTCATCATCACCACCGGCTGGAACTGGCATGATCACATCTTGGGGATTTGGACAGAGAAATGGTGGGTGCACCAGCTAGTATATACACCACGGTCATTTTACTGGAACTTATGGTGGATTTCTTTATATTTTCTTCCTGGCATAATGCAGCGATTATTATTATTACTAAATTTTCATCTGCTATCTTGAATGATTAAATGAATCCACAAGAAAACAAGAGTTCTTAAAAGAACTGGGTAATGGATTTATTCTTAGAAAATATCTGCAATAGTCTAGTCTGTAAATGAATCTTCAAGTGGCTGGATAACTGGATAATTCCGGAGCCAAAGTAGTGAATGACCTAGACAACGAATGCCAAAGCATGAATGACTTCCAGAGCACTAGCTAAAACCTATCAACCCCACTGATACAGAAATAATTCAGGTACCTCTCTGAGAGATATGAATCAGCCATACATTTATTTTAGCTTATTATTTAAATCATACACATTTCTTTCTATTTTTCCAATTAAATTCTACATTTTAGGGTTTGATATAATGATTAGTTTCCATCTTGAATATTCAGACCACTTGATTACGCTGATATCAATTGAAAAGAATTTTATTTTATCTAAAAAAAAACAGCATTTTAATTACCAAATTCATTATCAACATTTTATTTTTGATTAGATTTTTGCTCAAGCAATTACATTCTTTGATGAACAAAGTTACAGTTTTTAAAAAAAAAAAATTAAACAAATAAAAAAAATATATAAGTATGTTAGAACAATTATGTGATTCATTTGATCAATAAAGTTTTCCTTTCTCTGAGTTTTTCAGAGAAAAGCAAAATACATAAAACAACACATAATCAAAATATACAAAAAAAAAATACATGATCACTATAATGGTCAAATATCCAATATGATTTATTTGTCCATAATGTTGTCATAAACAGAAATAAATAAATAATCAATCAAACAAGATTGAAATAAACAACTATTAATAATTATATTTAAATATTTATCAAATCGGCTTTCATCTTGAGAAGGTCTCAATGGAGATGAAAGCCGGTTTGATAAATGTAATTATTAATAGTTGTTTATTTCAATCTTGTTTGATTGATTATTTATTTAAAAATACATGAGTTTATTATACGTGTATTTGTGTGCAATATTTCTGTTAATTGAATGTTTACTTTAAATTGGTGTGTGTGGGCAGTCTATGCTCAGAACCCAACTTCCATAATTAATATAGCACATTTATACATTCGTTGTTCCTAATATATACAAATTTACGAGTACCTGCTGTAATGTTCTTTACAGCAGACTTTATGCATGGACATTTGATAATGCTGGCACAATATATATATGCACGTTCAAATCTACTGTGCATGTATCGCTTAATAAACAAAATGGAATCTATTCTAATCAATGTTTAACAACAAAAGATGGGCCACTATAATAATATATACTGAAAACGAAAAAGTTTGGAACAATGACGTAGTTTCTGCCTCCCCAATGCATATTTATATACAGAGGCAAAACACTCCTTACAGTAGTGCCACCCAATGCAAACCAAAGCAATCAATAGATACAAGTACATTTGTGCATAAAATCACTACTTCTCATCAGACACTCCCAAACTAGTTTAGTGAGAAGCCTTGAATCTGAGAGCACTGTGCCTATAAACTAAGGCTGGCATTGGGTAGCACTACTGTATGGAGAATTTTAGATCCATTTTAGAATTATAGGTAAGCATAAAAAACAGGGATCATGTGATGGTTCGTGGTTTAATACATATTTATGTAAATATATTATTGTAGTTGTATAATGTTTCAATATAAAAAATGCATTGATATTCTTGTGTATACACTAACATTCTTCTTTATATTGAAAAAAAGCTTTTTAAATGAAATCTTCAAAAAATTATTATGAAATGTATACATTCTTATATTCATAAATAACAGTTCCTTTGTCACACACTCTATCTATATCTGTACAAGTCTGGATGATTATTTCTTCATTTTTTATCAAAAAATTTTAAAAATTATTTTTCCAATTTCATACTTACATCAAAAGTATTCATAATTCTTGTATAAAGTAGTTTAATTATAATTTCTTATTATTTTTTTTATCATAATTTTAGTTTTAGACATTATTATTTTAAAAATCACTGGTAAATGTATTGAACTCATTATTTTCGTATATTGCAAATGATATTCTTTTTTCGTATTCTTTATAAAAAAACTAAACAAAACAAAATATAAACATTATGTGATGTAAAATGAATTTTGAAAGAAGTCACAAATTCGTGGGGAAAAAAATATATGCAGAAAAACCATTAGACATTACTTTCCTCGAAATATTTTATAAACATCAATAAGGACTAATTATTTTACTAGCATTGGTTCATTTCTCTTTTTTCTCCTTTTTTCATTAAAGCTTTTTTCATAATTCCCATATCCTGTTGTCATATTTTCAAATTCTTTAGCTTTTCTTTTTACTTTTAAACTTCGCCCTCTCTGCATTCAATTTATCATGAATCTCTTTTAACATCCTGCACTTCAAAAATAAATGTTTATTACTGCAATACCCAGCTCCATATACAGTAACACAACAAACAAAATTCTTATTACATTTTTGCCTACATCTCTAGTACATAGACATCCTAACGAGTGCCTTACATAATAAGCTAATTTAATACTAACACATAAACTTTTATATTCCTGTGAAAGTTCAAATTGTATTTTTGTCTAACTATTAACTTCCAAATCTGCACAAATCTTTTATTTAAGCAAGTTATTTATTCTCCTTACCCATTACTCATAATTATGTACCAATAATACACATATTTATTCTAAATCTTGTTTAAATATATGAAAAAATTCGTTATTTATTAAATGTATTATGTAAACTTGCTTTTTAAAATGTAAATTTGAATTAGAAATAGATAATTTGAGACATATCTCCATCTGATTAAAGAAGGCGCCGTAAATATAGTCTTTCACTTGCAAGAATTGGTTAAGAATGCTACTATTCTCAAATATAATGGAAGCTAAATCTAATATTAACAGCAAATCAAATTCAACTCAGTGTAGAAGTTCTGTAAAATGGCCGAATTTAAACACAGTTTCTACCATAATTTGAGGAAACAGTAACTTGTTAACCTTATCATTCTAAATGATTGAAAAAATATTAAAAAATATCAATCCAACTTGGAGATATCATGAACAGTAAAAGCAATAAAAATAGTATGTACCTTGTTGTACTGATGTAATTTTAGAAATAACTAGTTGGTCCCAATACTACATACTTACATAACACTCTGAATGAAGTAATTTTATCTAAAATCAAGATAAAAATATCTTGTCATAAATGAAATTGGAGAACTAATTTTAGTCAAGCATGGTCATATGATCTGAAATCAGCAAAAAATTTCTGACCGCCCTAGAAATTTAATCACCCCATACTTGGCCATTGATTAAATAATAATAATAACAACAACAACAACAACAGCAGCAGCAGCAGCAGCAGCAGCAGCAGCAGCAGCAGCAGCAGCAGCAGCAGCAGCAGCAGCAGCAACAACAACAACAACAACAACAACAACAACAACAACAACAACAACAACAACAACAACAACAACAACAACAACAACAACAACAACAACAACAACAACAACAACAACAACAACAACAACAACAACAACAACAACAACAACAACAACAACAACAACAACAACAACAACAACAACAACAACAACAATAATAATAATAATAATAATAATAATAATAATAATAATAATAATAATAATAATAATAATAATAATAATAATAATAATAATAATAATAATAATAATAATAATAATAATAATAATAATAAAAAAAAAAAATGCAAACATATTATATATAGATGGATGGACATATATACTCAAACCCACAAAAAGTGTATATTCAAGAAACCATGAATGCAATTTTACAAAAAAAAAAAAAATATTTTCTAACAAAAAATTAAAAGTTTGGTATTTTAACAATTTTTATGTAAAATATGTTTTTTCATTTTTGCAAAGTATAAAATGTAATTAATTCATCTCTGATATTTTGATTTCTTGACACATTTTTTCAGAGACCTACACCAAAAAATTATATATGGAGATACTCTCAACAAAACTTATTTACTGTTAAATTCCATATAATTAATTCTGTTACAATTATAAATTTCTTATTTTCTACAACATATTGCAATATAAAATATATACTTACATTTTTATATATAAAGTAACAACCTTCAATATATATACAATATTGAAATTTAACTTTTCAAACAATTACTTTAAAATATCTCATTACAAAATAAACATATGTATATAACAATAGTTTTTTACATCCACTATCTATATTGATACATGTTTACATTATTTCTCTAGTTTTCATCCCTAATTTTGAAATTTATTTTTATGGTTTTATTCTTATATCTTTTGTATATATGAATATGTTTATAAAGAAGTTTAATTATAACTTCTTAATTTCAATTCTTTTTGTTTTACATTACATTTTTAAATTTAAATATTCCTCTCACAAGCATCAGAATTAAATATATATTACTCCTTGTTTTTATTCATTTCAAAATATCTCATTTTTTCGTATTCTTTGAGAAAAAGGGAAAAAACATAAAAAGTAACACATTCAGGTAAATACATGATGTGTGTGATTGATGTAAATGTCAGAAACTTCTCTGCTTAAGGATACCCATAAAAACCTACCACACAAATGAGAAAGTTCTTCTCCCCACCCTCCCTATATATCCTAATGATCTGGTCTAATTATTTCTCTAGCATTGTTTTTGCCCCCCCTCCGATATTAATTAAAACTGTTTTCATTGTTATAATAGTTTGATCTCATATTCCGTGATATTATTCTATTAATACATACAAAAATCACAATCTTCTTCACATGTTGTACTTAATTCTACACTAATTTTTTTTACTCTGTTTTTCTGGAATATTTACAATCCTCAGCTTTAAATAGTTTCTTTATTACAAATTCAAACCTCTTTTGTTATTAAAAATGTTTTAACATTTTTTGAACCAATATATTTTTTACTTGCAAATTTCTCACTTTCTCCATTCCATTTGTCGTAATCCTCTTTCAGTTTCTTATATTTCAAAAATAAATGTTCATTACTCTCCAGCCCTGTCCAAACACTGTTTTTTTCTTATTCTTCTTTTTTGAGGGCATACATGATAGATCACATAGCAAAAAGTATGTCCCTCAATTTTTTGTTAATTAATATTTATATTATTTTCATTTCTGAAAATTGTGTTTATATATATATAAAAGCATTTATGTTATATGTGTATACATATATGCAAGTTCAAATTACTATGCATGTGTAGCTTAAAAAACAAAATGGATTCTATTCTAATCAATGTTTGTCAACAAAAGACGAGCTACTATAAGTATATATACTAAACATGAAAAAGTTTGGAACAACAATACGGTAGTTTCTGCCTCCCCAGTGCATATTTATACACAGATGCAAAATAGTCCATATAATAGTGCCACCCAGTGCAAGCCAGAGTAATCAATGGACGCAAGAACATTTGTGCATAAAATCACTACTACTCAACCGATATCCCCAGACTAGTTTCTAGCTTGTGACTTTCATTAGTGAGGAGTTATGAATCTGAGGCACGGTGCCTAGAACTTAGTCCGGCATTGGGTGGCACTACTGTATGGAGAGTTTTAGATCCATTTTAAAAGCAGACATAAGCATATAAAATAGGGATCATGTGATGGTTCGTGCTTTAATACATATTTATATAAATATATTATTTTAGTTGGACGTTTCAATATAAAAAATATATTTATATTCTTGTGTATTCACTAACATCCTTCTTTATAATGAAAAAATGATATTTAAATGAAATCTTCAAAAGATTATTATGAAATGTATAGATACTTATATTCATACATAATAATTCCTTTGTCACACCCTCTATCTATATCTATACAAATCTGCATGTTTATTTCTTTATTTTTTATCAATAATTTTTAAAAATTATTTTTCCAATTTTATACTTATATCAAAAGTATTCACCATTGTTTTATAAAAAAGTTTAATTAAAATTTCTTATTAATTTTTTATCATAATTTTAGTTTTTGACATTATTATTATAATAATCATCGGTAAATGTATTGAACTTATTATTTTTATATATTGTATATGTTCTTCTTCTGTCATATTCTTTATAAAAAACAAAACAAAACAAAATATAAACATTATGTGAGGATGTAAACTGACTTTTTACAGAAGTCACAATATGCAAAAAAACCATTAGGGACAATAGACATTCATTTCCTCGAAATACTTTAGAAATATCAATAATGACTAATTATTTTTTGGTTCATTTGTCTTTTTTCTACTTTTTTCATTAAAGCTGTTTTCATAATTCCAATATCCCATTGTCATATTTTCAAATTATATTCTATGAACAGAAGTAAAAAATCTTTAGCTCTTTAATTCTTTTTACTTTTAAATTTCACCCTTTCTGCATTCAATTTATCATGAGCCACTTTTAACATCCTGCACTTCTAAACAACTTTTCTTTACTTCCATGCCCATCTTCATATGCAGTAACACAACAATCCAAATTCTTATTACCTTTTTGCCTACATCACTAGTACATAGACATCCTAACAAGTGTCTTACATAATAAGCTTCTTTAATATTACCACATACTTTTATTTCCTGTGTAAATTCAAATTATACTTTTGTATTTCTATTCATTTCCCAATCTGTACAAATCTTTATCTAAGCAAGTTATCCTCTTTACCCATCCCTCATAATTATGTACCAATAATACATATCTACATCTCATTAAAAAAAGCACCGTAATTATAGTCTTACATTTGCAAGAATTGGTTAAGATTGCTAGTACTCTCAAATACAATGGAAGCTATACTTAATCTTAACAGAAAATCAGATTAAAGTCAATGTAAAAGTTCTGTAAAATGGCTGAATTTAAACAGTTTCTA
Organism: Epiperipatus broadwayi; assembly: GCA_028023455.1. NCBI lineage: Eukaryota > Metazoa > Onychophora > Udeonychophora > Euonychophora > Peripatidae > Epiperipatus > Epiperipatus broadwayi. The sequence goes on along the minus strand of JAQFVV010012444.1, from coordinate 1,016,954 downwards.
CCATAACTTGAGGATACAGTAACTTATCAATCAGTTACCATTCTAAATGATTGAAAAAGTATAAAAAAGTATCAATCCAACTTTAAAATATCATGAACAGTAAAAGCAATAAAAACAGTATATACCTCTCTGTACTGATGTAACTTTAGTGTCCATTTACAGCTAAATGAAATAAATATTAAGAGAAAAAAACTAGTTCTTCCCAGTATTATATACTTATGTAACACCCTGAATGAAGTAATTATTTCCAAAATCAAGATAAAAATATCATGTCATAAATCGAATTGGAAAACTAATTTTAGTCAAGCATGGTAATATGATCTGGAATCAGCAAAAAATTTCTGACCGCCCTAGAAGTTTAATCACTCCATACTTGGCAATTGATTCAAATTATAAAATAATAACAATAATAATAAAGAATTAATGCATACATAGTATATGATATAATATTATATGTATATATCGATGGATGGACATATAAACTCAAGCACACAATAAGTGGATCTTCAAGAAAGCATGAAATCAATTTTAGGAAAAAATATTTTCAAACAAAAAATTAAAAGTTTAGTATTTTACCAATTTTTATGTAAAATATGTTTTTTCATTTTTGCAAAGTAGAAAATGTAATTAATTCATCTCTGATATTTTGATTTCTTAACAAATTTCTTCAGACACCTAGACCAAAAAACTACATATGGCGATGATCTGAACAAAACTTATTTACTGTTAAATTCCATATAACTAATTCTTTTACCATTTCACATTTCTTATATTCTATAACATATTGCAATATAAAATAGACACATTTTTATATATAAAGTAACATCCTTCAATATATATACAATATTGAAATTTAACTCTTCAAACAATTATTTTAAAATATCTTATTACAAAATAAACATATATATATATATATAACAATACTTTTTTGCATCCACTATCTATATTGATACATGTCTATATAATTAATTATTTCTCTATTTTTCATCCCTAATTTGGAAATTTATTTGTGGTTTTATTCTTATATCTTTTGTATATATGCAAATTACCAAAATCACACATTTCTTTATTTTGCCGTAATATCCTATAAATACAATTTATCCAAACGATTTCAAACACTTTTTAGCAAAACTCTTTATTTGTACATATACATACACCTACATTTCGAAGAAGACTGCAGGTCAGTCAAAACCTAGATGTATGTATATGTACAAATAAGTTTTGCTAAAAAGTGTTTCAAGTGGTTTGGATAAATTGTATATATATGCATATGTTTATAAAGAAGTTTAATTATAACCTCTTAATTTTAACTTCTTTTTTTTTTATTATATTTTTAAACTTAAATATTCGTCTCAAAAGCATCAGAAATAAATGCATACTACTCTTTATTTTTATTTATTTCAAGATATATTTTTTCATATTCCTTGACAAAAAAGGAAAAAACATAAAAAGCAACACATTTAGGCAAATAGGTGATGTGCGTGATTGACGTAAAATGGTTCCTTAAACAATGTCAGAAATTTCTCTGCATAAGGATATGCATAGAAACCCGTTACACAAATAAGAAAGTTCTTCTCACCATCCTACCTATAAATCCTAATAAACTCATCTAATTATTTCTCTAGCATTGTTTTTGTCCCCTTCCTATATTAATTAAAACTGTTTTCATTGTTATAATAGTTTAATTTCATATGCTATGATATTATTCTATGAATGAATACAAAATCCACCATCTTCTTCACATATTATACTTAATTCTACAATAATTTTTTGTACCCCATTTTTCTGCAATAATTATAATGCTTAGTAGTGAAAGTGGTCAGCTTTAAATAAATTTTCTTTATTACAAATTCAATCCTCTTTTGTTATTAAAAATGTTTTCACATTTTTTGAATCGGTATATTTTTTACTTTCAAATTTTTCCCTTTCTCCATTCAATCTGTTGTAATCCTCCTTCAGTTTCTTATATTTCTAAAATAAATATTCATTACTCTCTAGCCCTATCCACTTACATGGTGGCAACGATGCAAATACTTTTTACATTTTTACTACATTCCCTAGTTTATAAAGTACTTAACAACTGGACCAAACAACTAAAAATCTCCTCTAGTGTTACTGGTGATCCTTCTTATTTTTATTGTTTCCACATGTTAATACTTTTTTTTTTCTAGCCTATTTATGTACCATCTTTTCCCATAACTGATACTTATGTACTCCATTTATTGAATAACTATAGAAATAAATTGGTTATTAATTAATTTGCTTTTTAACCATATTTTTTTATAACACAAATTTGAACTAGTCATATATTCATTCAGAGAAGTCTAATGGTTATCAAACTGAGAACCATCCTTATGGTCTATTACTTCCATGTGTTCTTTGACATATCTCTGTTATTTTAGGTTATAATTTCTACAAAATGATTGAATTTAAACTGTTACTGATAGCTAGCAAAATAGTAAGACAACAACAACCAATCATTATCCATTATTTTTTTTATGTAATCATATCTTACAAATTACATAGAGATATTTGAAAAATAAAATGAATGAACAAATTTTCATCAATCATGGTCATAAGAAGTAGAATCACCAAAAAATTTCTGATCGCACTGGAAGTTTAATCATCCAACACTTGGACATTCCTTTACATTATAAAAAAAAAATATTAATAATTAAAAAAAAAAAAACAATTACTAAAATACACAGACGCAAAAGGAGTGAACTGTAAAGAAACTAAAAATGGAATTTCACTGGTAGAAATATTATGTTAAAACAAAAAATTTAAAGTTTAATGTTATGTAAAATATATGCTTTTTCACTTTTATCAATATATAAAATTTTATTAACTTATCTCTGCTATTTTCATTTCTCAACACCTTTTTCTTCACAGACATTGCTAAAAAAAATATGCACTGCGTTTTATTCAAAATCTTACTTTTAAATGGTATATACATAGTTTTATCTGCAGCGGAAGCACAAAGGAAAATGTTGCATCTAACAGCGCAATTACCGTTATACCTTATCCAAAAAAAGTGTAAACAAGCAAAAATGTCAATAATAAAATACACACTAAACATTCAAATTCACAGCTTTTATATTTGAGCAGCCTTCATTTTTCTGAGCATTGTATATAATTACATTATGAACAAAATTTCCACATTTTATGTTGAAAGCTGAAACATTTCATCTATTCTTTATTATCCTTCCTGAATTTGATATGCACTGTTTCAAATAATAAATTGTTTTGTAGAATTAATGTTAGAAGTTTGACAAAATTTTAAAATATTTTTCAATAGAATGCTCATACAAAAAAAGTGAAACAAATCACAATTTCTTGTTAGTGAAATAAGTTATCCCCCAAAAAAAAAAAATGCCTACATAACATCATTGTAAAAATAATACAGTAGTTTGCGTTTTTTTCTTATCATTCTTTCTTGAGGGAATACATGACAGATCACGTAGCAAAATGTATGTCCCCCAATTTTTTATTGTTATTTATATTTTTATTATTTATATTATTTTCATTTTTGAAAATGATATTTATATATATATATAAAAGTATTTATGTTATATATATATATATGCATGCTGACATCTACTGTGCATGTGCAATTTAATAAACAAAATGGATTCTATTCTAATCAATGTTTATCAACAAAAGATGGGCTACTATAACTATATATACTGAGTTTGAAGAAGTTAGCAACAAAAATAGCATAGTTTCTGTGTTCCCAGTGCATATATTGATATGCAGAGGCAAAACACTCCATACAGTGGTGCCACCCAATGCAAGCCAGAGTAATGAATGGATGCAAGAACATTTGTGCATAAAGTCACTATTACTCATCTAATATTCCCAGACTACTATCTAGATTGTGGCTTTCATTAGTGCTGAGCCTTGGATCTGAGAGCAATGTGCCTAGACCTTATGCTGGCACTACTGTATGGACAATTTTAATTCTGTTTTAGAAGCATAGGTAAGCATATAAAATAGAAATCATGTGATGTTCTTGGTTTAATACATATATATATATATAATTGTAGTTGTATAATGTTTCAATAGAAAAAGATTTTTAACTGAAATCTTCAAAAAATTATTTTGAAATGTATCGATTCTTATATTAATACATAACAGTCCCTTTGTCACACACTCTATCTATATCTATACAAGTCTGTATGATTAATTATTTCTTTATTTTTTTCCAATTGTATACTCACATCAAAAGTATACATCATTCTTTTATAAAGTAGATTAATTATAATTTCTTTAATAATTTATTCTAATTCTTATTTTTTTATCATAATTTTAGTTTTTGACATTATTATTATAATAATGACCGGTAAATGTATTGAACATATTATTTTTATATATTGCAAAAGATCTTCTTCTGTCATATTCTTTATAAAAAACTAAACAAAACAAAATATAAACATTAAGTGATAATGTAAAATGTGTGTATTGACATATTATTTTTATATATTGCAACAAAAGATCTTCTTCTGTCATATTCTTTATAAAAAACTAAACAAAACAAAATATAAACATTATGTGATGATGTAAAATGTCTTTTTAAAGAAGTCACAAATTTCTGGGAAAAGAAACATATGCACAAAAACCATTAGGCAGATGAGATATTTCTTTCCTCGAAATACTTTATAAACATCAATAAGGACTATTTATTTTTCTAGCATTGGTTCATTTCTCTTTTTTTCATTAAAACTGTTTCATAAATCCAATAACATGTTGTCATATTTTGCAATTATATTCTATGAATGTAAGTAAAAAATCTTTAGCACATCAATTCTTTTTACTTTTAAATTTCTCCCTCTCTGCATTCAATTTAGCTGACTCTCTTTTAACATCCAGTACGTAAAAAATATCACATGACCACCCCTTCTTATGCTTGTGTATAACTGTTTTAAAACAGGCAAAACTGGCATCCATTGATTACTCTAGCTTGCTGTGTGTGGCAATACGTATAGTGAGTTTTACATGTTTTAATACTTAAAAAATCAATGTTCATTACTTCCTTGCCCATCTTCACATACACTAATACAACAAACCAAATTCTTATTACATTTTTGCCCACATCTCTAATATGTAATTTCCTAATGAGTGCCTGACATAATAAGCTTCTTTAATATTACCCCATAAACTTTTGTATTCCTGTATAAATTAAAAATTGTATTTTCGTATTTCTATTCATTTCCAAATCTGTACAATTCATTTTTATAAGCAAGTTATTTAGCGTCTTTTCCCATCCCTCATAATTATGTAGCAATAATACACACATTTATTCTACTTCTTATTTAAATATATGGAAAAAACTGGTTATTTATTAAATGTATTATTTAAACTTGTTTTTTAAAATACAAATTTGAATTAGAAATAGATAATTTGAGATATATCTACATCTACTGCCATAATTATAGTCTTATATTTGCAAAAATTGGTTAAGATCACTAGTATTCTCAAATACAATGGAAGCTAAACCTAATTTTAACAGCAAATCAGATTAAAGTCAGTGTAGAAGTTCTGTAAACTGTCAGAATTTAAACATAGTTTCTACCATAACTTGAGGATACAGAAACTTGTCAACCAGTTACCACTCTAAATGATTGAAAAAGTATAAAAAGTATCAATTCAATTCTGAGATATCATGAACAGCAAAAACCATATAACCAGTATATACCTTGCTTTTCTGATCTAATTTTAGTGACCACTTATAGTTAAATGAAATATTAAAAAAAGAAATAACTAGGTGCTATATACATACATAACACTCTGAATGAAGTAATTTTTTCCAAAATCAAGATAAAAATATCATGTAATAAATGGAATTGGAGAACTAATATCAGTCAAGCATGGTCATATGATCTAGAATCAGCAAAAAATTTCTGACCGCCCTAGAAGTTTAATCACTCCATACTTGGCAATTGATTCAAATTATAAAATAATAATAATAAAGAATGCATACATAGTAAATGGCATGATATTTTATGTATATATATATATATGAATGCAATTTTAGAAAAAAAATTATATTTTCAAACAAAACATTAAAAGTTTAACATTTTAACAATTTTTATGTAAAATATGTTTTTTTTCATTTTTGCAAAGTACAAAATGTAATTAATTCATCTCTGATATTTTGATTTCTTAACAAATTTCTTCTGAGACCTAGAACAAAAAATTACATATGGAGATACTCTCAACAAAACTTATTTACTGTTAAATTCCATATAACTAATTCTTTTATGATTACACATTTCTTATTTTCTACAACATATTGCAACATAAAGCATCCACTTACATTTTTATATATAAAGTAATTTAACATCCTTCAATATACTATAACGGTTAATCTACACCCTGTTAAGACGAGAATGTGCACATATTGAACAGGAAAAAAAATATGGCGACATGCCAGGGTAAGAAGCAATTTTAAATCTTTTTATGATCGCCTTGATGCAGTCATAAGGACAGTTATTAAACAGTTGGCTCTTACATACTTTTGAAGGATTACTTTAATTATAACCCCTCGCGCCACTCACAGAAAGAGAAAAAATAATTCCTCCTCCTGAAAGGATATGCAAGGCCAAATATTATATTAAATATAGTCAAACAAACAAAAATCTAGTAGAAATAAATACCCTAATAACTAAAGATTTAAATCCTGATAAGTTGGTATCCCATATGCTAGCTCAGTATTCTCTTTATCCCAGGTAAAGAAATGGGAATCACAAAACTTGTGTAATTATCTAATTATTTTATTATTTTAGAGAAAGAAATGTGAATAAAGTATCAAAGCAGTAAGGCAATTCTATAATTATTAAACAAATATTTATTGAACCCATCCCTCCACCAATTACAAAGATAATAAATCTCAATGTAGAGAAAAATATATATGATAATATAAGTTATTTTTAATAAAGAAATATAATATTAAAACCTAAAAAGAAAAGAATTAATTAGTGAGAGAGAGTGGTTTCAGAATCATAGCCTCACACATGAATATATTTTACAAATACTAAATATTACATTAAATAAGATTGATATTTTACACGAAGAGATATAAATGAAAGATATGTAAAACATAATAATATACACCTGGGTCTCATTTTATGCGATAAATAGGTTCCTCAGAAAACGCGCACAAAAATAGACTTAACTTATCTTGAAAAATGGGGGATACGTACTGTAATTTTCCAAAAGTCGCATAAAAGCAAAGCAACAATGTAAAATTACTTTAAAAATCGCATAAAAAAAAATATAAAATAAAATATGACTAATAAAAAATTTCAAATTTGAAAAAAAAATGATACAAGACAAACTTTTTTTACTTTTTTAATTAACTACAGTATTTAATTTTATACAAAACAATATATTTTTATGTGTAATTTACATTTTTTTCATACATGTACGGTATTTTAATTATTATCGCTATTTGAGACATCAGATTCTTCATGATGTGATGTAAGGTACTGTAGCTTCTCCTAAATTAAGTCAAGAGAAAATATAACTAAAACATTTTCCAATCGCTATTGATCCTTCCCATTTCACTAAGCGATCTAAAATTGAAATTTTTGTTTCCAAAGAAATTCATTTTCTTGGGTGTTTTTTTTTCTCTCCGTTAGAGTAAACTAAAAGTTTAAAATAAAAATAAAAACTTAGACTTACGATAATAAAAAGACACCAACTCACCACTGTTGGGCAAAATTTAATTAAAACTAACAATTAAAAATTAAATTCTTATTTTTGTCTTTAATTTTCAATTCTGTTTAAAAATCAAATTTCATCGTTTCACATCACCTCGTTACGTAATTTTTAAATTGTTAATTATAATTAAAAATCAGATTTTAATTGCCAAATTTAATTGTGCCCACCGCTGTTACTCATCTTTTAAAACTAAACTTGCGGACACTAAATGATTAATTGATTACATACTCATTTTATAAAAAGCAAAAATTGAACATGATTTAAAATGCAAAAACAACATCATACGTCATATAGGTATCTATAACATTTGAACAGATTTACATTATAATCTTGTAAAATTTATTACTTGCGGACACTAAATGATTAATTAATTACGTACTCTTTTTATAAAAAGCAAGAACAGAACCTGATTTAAAATGCAAAACAACAACAAACATAGTATTTTTCATCTATAACGTTTGAACGGATTTACATTATAGTCTTGCAAAATTTAATGTGTGTATATAAAATGGGGAAATTCTGATTTTAAGTGAGTTATGAACTTCTTTATTACATAAAATCTATTACAGTACTATTATAAAGCCCTGAAAATATTGAAATTATTAGATGGAAGTCGAACTCCGATAATGCTCTATTACTTTAAATATGATGTGAGTACGCGAAATTTATAATATTTAAAGTAATAGCACATTATCGGAGCTCGACTTCTGATCTAATAATTTTTATTGCATAAAAGAAAACCGCATACAAAGATATTAAGAAGAATCATGAATCGCATAACTTCAAAATCGCATTAAATAAATCCGCATAAAACGAGACCCGGGTGTATATGAAATTAATAAAATAGAGTGTACCATATAAAGTCTTTTTCATACTTCTCTGGGCTCTGAGTAGGCTATTCATCTGTTCATCCAGGGCAGCGAGAACTTCTCTTGAACATGGCACAACATAGCAGCTTTCATAATCATTTGGTGGCTGGAAGGAGACATTTCTGACGGCATTATTCAGCAGCTTTCATGATCATTTGAATACTGGATCTAGGAGACACTTCTGACGGCAGGAGCGGAGCTGGGCGGGTGCGCTGACTGGGGTTTTCTACCCAAGGACCATTTCAAGGACAAGAGTACACTTGTGTTTCAGGTTTAATCATAACTTAATTCTTCTTTGATCGATGATTATCCACTAATAGGAGTGTTCTCTTTTTGGTTTCTACAGCACTGGTAACGGTTCTTTTACTTTGGGTTTTCAAATACCAGCACCTTCCAGTAAACACAGTTCTATACCGCACTAAGAATAATTGGCTAGTTGAAAATCATGTTGAAGCTTGCTCTATGTCAGCGTGATATAAAAGAAATATCTAGAACTTGAATGGCTGACTGCCTGCCTCTGTATGTTCTGCTCCAACTCTCTAAGTTTAACCAGACAGGAACAGATAAATCCAATAAGTCAGCAAGCAAGTTAAAAAAAACAAAACAATATGTTAACATGAGTGAGTGAATGATTGACTGATTCAGTGAGTGATTGACTCAGAGAGAGAGAGAGTTAGCGAGAGTGATTGACTGAGTGTCCGAGTCCCCCAAATACCTGGTGAATAGCTTATATAGCCCATTCATTACAATCCCAATCCAGTTATCCCTCTGAAAAACATTTAATTAGTTAATTTTGACTTTTATTAATGGATCCATACAATGCATGAAGCATTCCTATGTAATCCCCTAATCAATCTCATGAATCTTTATTTTTAATCAAATTTATCTACTGCATCATTTATTTTTAATTAAATTTATCTACTCAGACCACTATCTGATTCAACACAAAAAAAGAAAAAAATTTACAATATAAGATATTTTCTGATAATTAGATTACACTTAAAAATATTTTTTAATTAAACTAGATATATTTTTCTCCACCTGCATTAATATAAATTTCAACAAATTCTTTTGTCTAGTTGAAATACTTGAAAATTAAAAAAGAAACAAAATTAGTATCTACTAAAAATATAAATGCCTTTAGACTTTTCTTAAATCTAGAACAATGTGTTGGTAGAGAAAAATAACTAGTAAAACTTTTGATTTTAAAAATTACTTATTTGTTGGAACATTTAATGATTTCCATATTTTTTTTCTTTTTACAAACTCTTCATAAAAAAATATAAATTACACATAAACACCTTTGTGTTTCTTAAAAAAAAAAAATTGAAAATAAAATAATAAAAATTTATTATAAGCATATAGCTAATATACTAACACATTGAATTATAAATTATAAGCCTTAACTATTGGCTTTTCTTGTGTGTGTGAGTATATGATATATCCACAGACCCCTCTCACCTATACTAGAACATGACTTAATTTTGTTTATATAGATGGTATACACACCCACTTTAATGGCTTTATTACATATTTTATGCCACTTTCTTACTTAATACCATCTTATGCTTGGCCATACGAAGTGTGCCTGTCATAATATATATAAAATTAAAATTTAACTCTTCAAACAATTATTTTAAAATGTCTTATTATAAAATAGACATATATATATATAACAATACTTTTTTACATCCAGTATCTATATCAAAACACATCTATATAATTAATTATTTATTTTTTATCTCTAATTTTGAAATTTATTTTTATACTTTTATTCTTATATTCTTTGTATGTATAAAGAAGTTTAATTTCAATTATTTTTCCTTTAATATAGTTTTAAATTTAAAGATTCCTTTTATAAGAATCAGAGTTAAATACATATTACTCCTAATATTAATTTATTTCAAAATATCTCCTTTTTTGTATTCTTTGAGAAAAAACAAAACATAAAGAACGACACATTTAAGTAAATATGTGATGTGCATGATTAATGGAAAATGGCTCCTTAAACAATGTTAGAAATTTCCCTATGTAAGGATACACACAAAAACCCATTAACCAAATAAGAAAGTTCTTCTCCCAACCCTCCCTATAAATCCTAATAATTTCATCTAATTATTTCTCTACCATTGTGTTTTCCTCCCTCCTATACTTTCACTGTTTTAATAGTTTGATCTCATATTCCCTGATTTTATTCTATGAATATATGCAAAAACTACCATCTTCTTCACATGTTGTATTAAATTCTACAATAATTTTTCTTTACTCTGTTTTTCTGCCATCTCTTAATAAGGATCTGGGTTTGAAAACATTAATTATATATATATTATACCAGACAAAAGCTTTAGACTCGCATATACTGACCGCCAGGGCACCACTAGTCCGAAATTTGGAACTAGACATTTATTTTTAAGGGGTTACAGGATATGCGAATCGAATGCGCCGGACTAGCTCAATCAAGCAAATGAGATCTATGTTTTGTTCAGTGAGTTGGAAAGGTAGCAACAGAAAACAAAATCAACTAAGTAAATGAATAAATAAATAATTTTATTAAAAGTATGATTAAATAAACATAAATCTAAATAATAATCTTTAAAGTACACTTAAAATATGTACTACACGTACATTCGTCAAAATTGAACTAAAATATTTATATGGCTTTGAGAGCGATTTCCTGTGCATGAAAGAGTGCAAAATACTGGCAGTAGCAGAAGTATTAGTAAGTATACAGTGATCTCACGCCAGACAAGGGAGGTTAGCTTCCTGCTTATAACCCATAGTTAGGAAAAGAGATTTATATCGAAACAGAAGAAATACGAAGGTAGCTTCCAAAACATTAATAATAATAAAAAGTGTGTTGAAAGTTATTACTTTCAATCGATTGGCCTCCCTCTGAGTGAGACAGGTAAGGAGCTCACGATCTATCTATTGAGAGGGTTAAAACAATCGTACGTGCCCCTAATAAACGAATTGGAAGCTTGAAGAAATAAAACTAAGAACTATTATATTTCTTAATAGTCTATTATAAATAAAGTTTCACGACATAAGTAGAACTAATAATAAAATGGGTCACGAGCCAGAAGTTAATTAAAGTAGTCTGTAATATCCAGACAGCTTTCTATAATAAAAGGGATGTGAGATTATAAATAAACTACTATCTTACTTACTAAGACTTAAATAGGACGGACAGTAATAGGTTGGAAATTAGCACTCGTTAAAAAAAAATATCAAGCACACAGAAATCAAATTACATAAGATACAACTTGAAAAACATTTATATTTAAAAACAAAAGGAAACAAATCTAAGACAACATTATTTAAATTGCAAAAATGTAAGGTACCTTAATAATTTATTTAAATGCTAGTGCACTAGACTTCTTAGGTTAGTCCGTTGCTCTGGATTCACTGATGGTAGGCTTGGGCGAGTTGGTTAATGGTTTCTTTGGAGCCGGTTCTTATGACATTGTAGGCAGTTAATGGAGACACAGGACATCGAACCTGTCCTGGCGAGAAGCTTAGCACATCATGGTAAAGAAAATATTCTTGCTGTAGGTTTAATGTTCATTCTAGGTAGAATAATTACCAGATCAGCTTTCAGAATATGCAAGAATAGTTTGTGCAAGTATCTCTCAGAGTTGGTGGAAGTGTCCCAGAGTTTGTGCAATTCTCCTCTCAGAGTTGGTGTCTGTCTCTTTGTGCTGATGCCAGTATTCTAGCTCATGCAAGTATTGAAAGCCCTTCAAAGAAAATCCAATGGCCTGATTCAGCCTGTTATATCTGAATCATATCTCTTAAACCAATTACCAAACTTTTTATTTTTAATTAAAATTTAAAAATTCTCTACCTAGATAACAATAGTTATCTAATTAACGAAACAAATTGCCCTTTACAGATCTAGGAATTAACTAATGAAAAATTATTTTCTTTTTGTTTTCTTTCTTTTTTAATTATTCTTATCAATATAAATTCCAAATCTGAAAAGCAATCTATTTGTACACTTTACTTTTACATAAATTTAACAAAAAAGTAATCTTAGTTTTCTTTTTTTCAAAATTAAAATAAAAAACCAAATATAACTGTGTTATTAAAATATAATTCCCACGCACATACATATATATTTGTACAAGCATTAAAAAAAACTTTTAATCAAGTTTTACAAACGAAATCTTATATAAAAATGTATTTTATTTTCTTCACCTCTATAAAACTATAATTTTTGTAATGGTGTCTTAAACATCCATTACAATATATTGTTAATAAAATAGGTATATAGAGATTAAAAATTAAAATAAAATATAATTTCAAGAAGATGGTCATAGAGCCGAGCTAAGTTTTGATATTTTTAAAATATTTTTCCGGTTATTTATTGATTACGTACGACATTGATCTTGTGAGAGCATCACTATAAAGACGAATTATTGTGTATGAAAGTATAAATTGTGACTGAGAAAGTGAGTTATTTGAAAGATTGAAAATTTTTGTGTTTAACTGTTTGAAAGGTTTTCATTCACCATTTTAGGTACAGAAGTTTTTTAAAAAAAAGTTGTTCTTGTTGAATGTGTGTTAGTGTAAGGATATTTATAAAAAAGTTGTATGGAAGATTAATTCGTTTCAGTTAAGTTTGTTACTGAAAATTTTAAAATAGACATTTATTTGGAGAAAAAAGGCAACGTTTGGGAGGCCTAATGTCAGAAAATACGTGGTTATAGTTTGATTAGGTTTGGGAAAAAGTAAAAAAAAAAGTTGTTCTTGTTGAATGAGTGTTAGCGTAAGGATATTTATAAAAAAGTTGTATGTAAGATTAATTCGCTTTAGTTAAGTTTGTTTCTGAAGGTTTTTTAAATTTTTAAAATAGACATTTATTTTGAGAAAAAAGGCAACGTTTGGGAGGCCTAACGTCAGAAAACACGTGGTTAGAGTTTGATCAGGTTTGGGAAAAAGTAAAAAAAAATTTTTATTTTTATTATTCCATGTAAGGGTGTTTGAAAATAGGAGAGGTATTATAAAGTCAAATATAGAATAGGTGACTTGAAAAATAAGAATATGGATTGCATTTGTATTGCACAATGTATATACAATCGGCAGAAAGGAATTAGATGAGCGTGTGTTGAGTATACAGTGTGTGCTGAGGTGTATCATTTGAAATGTTTGAATAAAAATAGGAAGGATGTAACAGGTTTCGGGTTATGTAGTCAGTGTGTAAATGTGATTAAAGAGGTGAGAAAGTGGTTTCTAAATGTAGATAGTCTAGAGAGAAAGTCAGAGGAGAGGGAGCAAAATGTAGTTGAGGAAGATAGGACAGAGTATAGTTTTAGTGGAGTGTCAGGAAATATGGGTGGAGAAAGTAGTAATGCAATGGAGATGGTTAGTCAGAGAATAAGTAAGATAGAGGAAGAAGTGAAGGATGTAGAAGTAAAATTAAAATTGTTAGAGACAAAGTGTGAGGAGATAAAAGAATTATTGAGTAGAAATGATAAGGAAGAAATGGACAAGGAGGTCCAGAAGATGGTAGAAAAGGTTACAGATGGAGTAGAGAGAAAGTAGACTATCAGACAGTATTGATAGGAGATTCACTAATAAGAGAATGTGGGGATATAATTGCAAGACAAGGGAAAATAAATGCAGGTATGTAAGAGTGTGTTTGCCTGGAGCTAGAATTAGGGATGTGAAAGATAAAGTAAGAAAGCAAGGTAGTAAGACATATATGTTATGGTAGGGACTAATAATTTGTTAGAACCATCAGAGAGAGTGTAGAATTGATTAGGAATTTGAGGGAGATTAAAGAAAGAGTAGGGGTAGTTTGAGTATTACCAAGATTTGTTAGATATGGCATGTTCTATAAATGAGAGATTGATAAAATTGTGTGAGAGAAATAATGTTGTGTTTGTGGATGTATGGGATTGGTTTATTGGAAAGAGGGAGTTATATAGTAAAGATGGATTGCATTTAGGAAAACAAGGAAGTGAAGTTTTAGTGAGTCTGATATTTAAAGAATATAATTCGGGAAACTTTTAAAGGGGGGTGGACTTTTAAATTGTAATATTATCAAAAAGAAGAAGAATGGATGGGATATAAGAAATAAGCAAAAGATGGTTGATTAATAGATGTGGAGAGTGTCTGTAAGATTAATGGTAAGAAAGTTTGTTATAAACGTAATGGAGAAGAAAGAATCAAAAGAATTTATAAAAGAATAGTTAGAAAAGAATAAAGTGTTAAAATTTGGGTTTTTGAATATGCAAGGTAGTAGGAGATCAGAAAAGTGGCTGGAGTTAAATAAAGCAATTGAAAATGAAGAGCTTGAGGTATTAGCAGTAGTGGAAACTCATCTAAGAGAAGAAAAAAAACCTATTTTGGAAGAGGTGGTATGGCAGGGTATAAATAGAAAAGAAAAAGAAAAAAGGGGTGGTGGTATACGTGTTATATCGAAAAAATATTTAAATATTGTTAAATGTCAAAAGCATTTGTGGTTTGAAGTAAGGTTGGGTAGGCAAGAAGGGATGGTGGCTGTAGTGTATATAGCCACTGGAGATAGTCAAACTGTAATGGAGTGGAACAGTAGTATATATGAATGCCTAGTTAAGGATATATAGAGTTTTAAAAAAAGGAGACGAGAATAATAGTTATAGGGGATATGAATGGCCATATTGAAGAAATTGATGATGTAGATAATAAGAATGGTCAGTTCATGAAGGAATTTTGTCAAAGAGTAAATTTGAGCATTGGGAATTTATCAAATATTTATGGGGGGCAATACACATGGTCTAGGAACAATATATTTCACACAATAGATTATGTATTGGTAGAGAAAGAGGGAATGAATGGTGGCTGTAGTGTATATAGCCACTGGAGATAGTCAAACTGTAATGGAGTGAAACAGTAGTATATATGAATGCCTAGTTAAGGATATATAGAGTTTTTAAAAAAAGGAGAAGAGAATAATAGTTATAGGGGATATGAATGGCCATATTGAAGAAATTGATGATGTAGATCAGTGTTTCCCAACCTGTGGTACGCGTACCACTGGTGGTAAGTGAGTTGCTGGTTGGTAGTACACGAAAAATAATCAATAATGGTGGACATAAAAAAAAAAAAATTAAATCATAAAAATATAGAAACGTTTTTTCCTATAATTCATAAAAATTATTTTAATTAATAATATTATACAGTAAAGTTATTAATATGTATAGTCGATAACAATCTTTAATGTTAATGATAAAATTGAAAGTATGATTAAGAAATTTGATTTTTGGAAACAATGTATCGAAAACAATCAACCGGAAGTATTCGAAACTCTACATATTTTTTTGCTTGAAAATAAGGTTAGTCTGTCTCAAGGTATACGAGAAAATATAATAGCACATTTAACAGGATTAAAATTATCTTTCATGGAATATTTTCCAAAACCCGAAAACACAAATGATAATGGGATTTCAAACCCCTTCTATGAAGAAAATTTAGAAAAAGCTACATCATTATCAATAAAGGATAAATAAAATTTAATAGAATTATCATGTGACAGAACTTTACAAGTAGAATTCAAACGACACAATCTAATTAATTTTTGGTTAATCATTAAAGAATATTTCAAAAACATTAAAGAATATGAACAACTTTCTGAGAAAGCTCTTAAATTATTATTACCTTTTATTAGTATGGAATTAGTAGGAAGAGCGTTTTCTTCATATATTTTTTTAAAAAATAAATATCGAAACAGATTGAACACAGCTGTAGACTTAAGGGGATACCTTGCATCTTTTGAACCAAATTTCAAAAAATTATGTTGTTCGAAACAAGCACAAAGATCTCATTAAATTTATTTTATAAAAATATTTGATTATGATAAGAAAATATACTAATTGTTTTTTTATAATTTTGTGTTTTTATTAAAACCATTTATTAGTAAACGAAATATGACAAAATAGTAGATAAATAATGAGTCGGATCAAGGCAAATCAATCTAAATTATTTAATTTGAAAGAATGTATCAGAAAAGGATCATACCCAGAAATTA
Organism: Epiperipatus broadwayi; assembly: GCA_028023455.1. Classification (NCBI taxonomy): domain Eukaryota; kingdom Metazoa; phylum Onychophora; class Udeonychophora; order Euonychophora; family Peripatidae; genus Epiperipatus; species Epiperipatus broadwayi. The sequence continues at coordinate 1,000,352 of JAQFVV010012444.1, read as the reverse complement.
GACTCTCATTAATTCTTGATCATCTATTGTGGATTACTAGATGTAAGCTAGTATTTTTTAATCATCAAAATTTTAATCCTATTAACTTCATGCTGAACAAAATAAAGAAAATAAGAACAAGCGATAGCCTGATAACCCCTGAGGTTATTTTTACCATGACTTGGGACATGCTGGATTTATCCTCTCCATGGCCCAACCAATAGCAAGATGCTCCGAAAAAGAGAAAACAGACTCAAATTCGGGAAAACCAAATGAAGGAATGAGAAAACACTTTGAACAAAATATATACCAAATAACTTTTAATGTAATAATGTAATCTTTAATAAATTGTTTTGGAAAAAATATGAAACTTTAAACAAACACATACATATAAATATGTTATAGTGAGTTTATAATTTCATTGAGTTTATAATCTGGCATGACGTTTAGGCGTGTTTCAATGTAATTTGTCTCATTATGAGATGTGAATACATACATGGTCACCCTATAATATTTATAATGCAAATAAAATAACACGCTCGCAATAACAAATTTCACGAAATACAATCATTTTTACGAAGTGGTACAATTTAGCGTGATGTACTACCATGTGGTATGCGAGCCAAAAAAGGTTGGGAAACGCTGATGTAGATAATAAGAATGGTCAGTTTTTGAAGGAATTTTGTCAAAGAGTAAATTTGAGCATTGGGAATTTATCAAATATTTATGGGGGACAATACACATGGTCTAGGAATAATATATTTCACACAATAGATTATGTATTGGCAGAGAAAGAGGGAATGAATAAAATACGGAAAATTAAGGACTTTGATAACGCAAGAGAGGTAATAGTGATCATAACTTTATTGTAATAGAAATGGTTAATAATGTGATGGAGGATAGAAATAAAAGTAAAAACATTAGTGAAAGATGTGGATGGAGAATGAATGAGAAGAATAAGTTGGAAGAGTATAAAATAAAAGTTGAAGAAACCATGGAACAGTTGGTTGGGGATGAGTATAAGGACTGGTGTGGTGAAATAGAAAAAGTGGCATATAGAGTTTTAGTTGAGAATATGCAGAAGAATAAAAGTAATAAAAGAATGAGAGTTAGTAAAAGTGTAAAAGAGAGGAAAGAAGCATGCAGAGAATATAAGTGTGCTATTAAGAACAAAGAAAGTGAAAATGATATTAATGCTAAATGGGGAAAGTACTTAGAAAAGAAGAAGTTGGTAAAATGGATAATTATAGAGAGAGGATGAAGTTGAATAGTAAATTGTTGGAGGATATTAATAAAAGTGGAAGAAATGGGAGTAAAAAATTTTGGAATTACATTAAAAGAAGAAATGTAGGGGAAAGAGAGATAGTATTAATAGATGATGAGGGAATAGAGTGTAGCTCTAGAGAAGAATTAGAGAGAATCTTAAATAGATATGTAATGGATATAGAAAAGATGTTAGATGTGAAGGACTTAGTGATAGAAAACGTGAAAGCATTGAGTAATGGGAATATTAGATTTACAAAAAATGAACTGAATGAGGCAGGGAAGAGATTGAAAAGTGGAAAGGCGAGAGGTTTAGATGGATGGGCAGCAACAAAGTTATTATTATGTTTTAATAAGATGGCACAGAAGATAGTTTTTCTGGATAGTTGGAGTAATACAAGAATAAGATTATTATTTAAAGGAAAGGGTAAGGATCATAGAAAGTTAAATAATTATAGACCGATAGCGGTAACATCAGTTTTATATAAAATTTTCTCATATATGGTAGCTGGAAGAGTTGTAAAATGGATGGAAGAGAATAATGTAGTGGGGGAAATGCAAGGAGGTTTAGGTCCGATAGGTGTATAGGAGATAGTTTGTTTGTAGTTACACAACTTATGGAGATGAGTAGGAATTCAGGTAGATCGTTATATATGAGTTTTATAGATATAGAGAAAGCATATGATAGAGTAAATAGAAATAGATTGTGGGTAAGGTTAGCAAATTTGGGCTTTAGTAAATATTATTAAGAAATTGTATGAAAATAATTATTATACTTACCAATTAGGGGATATAGAATCAGTTAAAGTTAAAAATGGGGTGAGATTAAGGCAAGGATGCCCTATGTCACCTATTTTATTTTTGTTGTATTTGAGTGAAATGGGGAAAGCAATAGAAAGACTAGGAAGAGGGATAGAGATACTGTTAATAGGTGACAAGGGAATATATACTTTGTCAGGTCTTTTTTTTGCGGATGATATCTTTTTGTGTGCAGAAAGAAGAGAAGATATGGAAATTATGTTGAGGACATGTGCAAGGGTGGGTAAAGAGATAGGGATTAAATTTAGTGAAAAAAAATCAAATATAATGATGGTTAATACTGGGGAAAGAGAAGATGAAGAATTCTTATTGGGGGATATAAATTTAAGTGTGGTGGATAGATATTTGGGAATCATCTTACGTAATCAGGAAAATTGCTTGGATGAACGGGAGAAAAAATTGGTAAATGAAACAAAGAAAAGAAAGAGTTTGGTAAAAAAACTAACAGTATTTTCATATAATAAATATGATATAGCTAGAAGTGTATGGAAGGGAGTTGCAGTAGCAGGGTTAACATATGGTAATGATGCATTATGTGTTAGTAAAAGGGTTTTAGATTATTTAGAGAAAGTACAAAGGAAAGTAGGAAGACATACATTAGATGCAGAGATGTGGACAGCAAAGGAGGCAATTCAAGGAGAAATGGGATGGTCAAGTTTTTATATGAGAGATGTAAAAAGTAAAATGAAAATGTTTGGTAGGTTGCAGTTTATGGATAGTAAAAGAATAGCCAAAATAGTGTTTAATTGGGTTATGAGTAAAGAGCAGGTAACAAGATGGGTGAGAAAGGAATGGGGTATGCAAAAGATTTGGATAAAGAATTTATATCAGTATACTTGAATGGAATAAAAGAATAGAAGCATTCATAAAAAAATAGGGAGTTGGAGAGATGGAGAACTAGTATGGAGGGTAAGAAGAGTTTACATATATATATAGAAGTAAACGAAACATTGGATGTGAGTTAATTTATGATAATAGTAAGGAAAGTAGTTTATTGTTTAAAGTTCAAATGGGATCTTTAGCAACAAGAGAATATACATGTAAATGGAAAACTATGGGTGATTTAGTGTGCAAATTGTGTAAGGAAGGTATAGAAAATATTAGGCATCTATTGATCGAATGTAAATGCTTGAAAGCAGAAAGGGTACAGATAATGAAGTTATGGTAGAATAGATATGAACAAAGTGATTATACAGAAAGTGAGTTATTGGTTTTTATGTTGGGTTTGCAGAAAGATAAGAGGGATTTAGATATAAAGGCCATAGATTTGATAAAGATTATGTTGTAGAAATGGGAAGGGCCGGATTTTGGGAAGACTTAGAGTGGGGAATGGAAAACAAAGTGGCTAACAGGTTTATCTGGCATAATTGCTGAGATATTCTTGACTTCGTTTAAGGAGAAGCCAAAAAAATACATTACATCACATCACATTCACCAAGTTTTTCTTTGTATAATTGCTGAGAGATTATTGACTTCATTTAAGAAGAAGCTACAGTATATCACATCACATTCAAAGTTATTTTCAGTTAAGAAATGACGTGCATGTACTAATAGTGAAGTTTAAAGAGGTAGAATTAATTAAAAATTAGAAAGAAATAGAATTGTATAAATATTCTATTAATATTATTATTATTGATAAATGCATGTATAATATATAAAAAAATTAAAATAAAATAAATTAACTAGATAAATGAACAAATTTAAAATAGTAAGAATATGACGAAACGTTTAATTTATATAAAAAAATTAATATTTATTAGTGCAAACAGTGTTGAAATTAAATTGAGAGAGTCTGATTGGCTGTTAGGTTTGCAGTCTCTCTCAATTTAATAAAAAAATTAATTGAATATAGATATAGAATAAAAAAATATAATAAATATAAAAAATATTAGTTTTTTTAAAAAATATTAAAAATTTATAATGTAAGATGCTATTTAGATTGTTTGTGTTTTTGTGAATATATGTGTGCGTGTATATATATTGTAACGGAATATATGCCGTTACATTATTTTAAAATGAAAATAAAAAGATCGTAAATAAAATTTGATTTATTAAAAAGAAAAAAAAAAACTTAAAAAACTGAAAATTAAAAGTTGTTTAATATATATAGATCGCATGATGGACAACTTTAAAAACTTTTAAAAAATAAAAATATTTGAAAGTAATTTTTTTTTGTAAAAAGTAAAGATATAAAGATTGATATTTTAAAAATAGAAATAATGTTGATTTCTATAGTCTTAGAAAATGGAAATGATTGTCTTATTAATTAAATGATTGTTCAAAAGCAAACTACCTCGTGAGGCATGTAAAATAAATTAAATGGTCAGATAAGAGAATACAAAGGAATTAAATGACCAATCCAAACACGAAAATAACAGCACGGACCATAACTGAAACACGAATGGATTAGTGACGTCTTGCTCGTTGAATCTCAAGATCTAATGATAAGAGACTAATAAAAATATAAAAGCCAAATTATTATTATAATTGTTATCTGAGAGCTGACTATGAATAGATCGTTATAACTAGCTATATTGCAGATTTTCACGATGTGGAAGTCTGAAATAAATTTAATTTTCCGGACAACCAGCTGAAGCCTCTGGATGACAGTTCCTGACCAAATGCATGGCAAGTCACAGTTTCATTTCAAAGAAGGACAAAATCTACTAAAGTGATCACGAAGATGGACTTCTCAATCTATTAAATCCGTAAAGTATGAACTATTGTATCTATCTAATAACTTTCCTAAAATTGCAAGTAATTAATAACTGAAAATAAGAACTCTTATCTGACTTAAAGAATGCAAATTCAATTATTGATATTTTTTTTATGTAAATGTTTAAGCAATCATTTCCAGTTCTTTTTTTGTGTGTGTATTATATTTTAACTAAAAATGTATTAAATTTAAAGTTGTTTATAGACGCTTGCATGGATTCGTTTGCGGTTAATTATATTTTGGTTTTCATATTTGATCAAAATATATAGACATTCGATAAATAATGATACCTTACGGTGAGTATCGAAATGTATTTATTCGGATGTCTTTTAAGTTATTGGTGACAACGCAAGTATCTTACGGTTGAATACTATTGGGTTACTTATAAGTTTCCCTCTGCGATTGTCGGCATCAATAATTTTGTATTTTGATCATTTATGTTTATTTGAAATGTTTTTGACCATGGAATCTATGTAAGCGATCTATACCCAACATTTTAAAGCAAATCTGTGCGATCTATTGAAAATAGTAATTTAAATTTTTAAAAAAAAAAATATTAATGTTAAAATCTAAAAATAAATTTAATCTTCAATTTTAAATGTGCGTTTTTAAAAATCTATTTGTGTGTTAATTACTGGCAGTGGCTTCTTTTGTTTTATTGTTCTAAATATTTAATATATACTTTGAGAATAGAAGTCTATTGAAACTTATAAATGTTTTAAAATCTCTGCTACTCCCTGAGCTAGTGACATGGGCTAACGACCGGATGCAAAATTTAAAAAAAAAAATTTTTTTTTTTTTTGACTTACGTATCTGCCTACTTTATAAATTTTTCTAGGTTCAAATGCCTAGATGGCGCCCCGTAGTGCAGTTTACGTAAGTCTCCTTCCCCGATCGTTAAAATATATATGTATAGAAAAGTATTAACTGTATATGTTCAAATGTTGTAGCTCTGATGATGACTGCAGTCAGTTGAAACTGTAAGCAAGAGTTTATTGGGGAGTGTATGGTATATTATATATATATAATTTATCAATGCAAATAAGAAGCGGAAAGAAATTTTAATATACATAATTTACATATAAAATATACTACAGTAGTTATGATATAATTCTTATGGAAATAATATTTAATTCTACTTTATTTTTATTTTAAAATATGAGTTGCTTTTGTTAATTTATATATTACAAAAAATTATTATTTAATTTATAAGCCATTATCTAAATTTAAACTTAGTTTGAAGTTTTTAAATTATTTTTGATTTTTCTTTCCCATTTTTATTAGTCTATCATTCACAATGTTACTTTTAAAAATATGACATTTTTTTGCGTGAATATTAATTATTGATGATTTTTTTTATATTACAACTTTGCTGTTTAAATCTTTTTTACATATAATTCTTAGCTTCTCCCACATAGCTATTTAAAATGTTTTGTACCATTTCATAAATACCATTTACATTATTTTTAATATTACCATCATTCATAATACTATTTATAAAGATTTTTATTTCTAATTATTATTTATCTTAACTTTATGCACACAATACAAGGGCAGAAAGGTTATTATATAATCAGAACTAAATGTCTATTTGTAGCCTTTTATTAGTTCTTTTGAATGATTTAATTTAGTTTACAACATAGCTTTTAATTAACATATAATTCTCTCTGCATAAATGTTTTCTTTTGCAATACTTTTAATATATTTCTATGTTTCATCTTTAACCATTTTTACGATCTCCAGTCATACAAAAATTATTTTTTGAATTAGTTCACATTTAAGCAAATTCTCTAAAGACTTTATTTCTATACTATGAGCTTTAATTGGATTTTTTAACACTGTAATCCTAATTCATAATCACAATCATAATTCATTTTGAGATATTACATTAATTCAAAATTCTTTTATCATAATTCATGCACTTATGTACTACAGCAAAGTTCAAGAACAATTTGCTTACAGTACAAAAATTTGACATTTGTCACTTGGTGTTTACATCTATATATTTTATCACTATTTAGTATAATTATTTTTTCTTTTTTAATCTAAATGGTGACTAAAATAGTTTATTTTGGCCGAAATTAAAGCAGCGAATAGCTATTTCCATAAAATGTGATTTAATAAATAAGCATTATGAAACATTTATCTTTATTTCCAGATATAATTTCTCTCTCTCTATATATATATATATCAATGAATACTGATATCTTGCCATCTATGAAGGCAAGAATGCAGAATTAGGTGAATTGAATAAAATTATTTCTGATTGGTTTTATAGAAAAAATATTTTTATTGTCAATTATAGACAATAACTGCCAGTTTATTAAATAACTCTAAGAATATAGTTTTGATATTCATTAAATTTGATTAGAAAAAAAAAAAGCTTGATATTTTATAAAATGAAGCTTTATTATTTGGAGACATCACATTATCATCACTAATAATAGCATGGTGTCAAACTGTGGTTTGAATTCAGCAATCTGTATTAAAATTGACTAAATGCGTAATGTCATTTTTTTTTTAAAAAATAATAATTTCTCATAACAGGGTTTAAGCAAGACTCAATTTTATTTTTAAAAAGCAAGCAGTCATTTTTTTTTGTTGTTGTTGTTCTACATCAAATTTCTTACGATGTAGTTTTCATTAGATTACTATTAACACTGGTTATTGTCTTGATTTTGACTAGTGCTAACTGCTTCCTTGAAATGATTTTAGCCATTTGATTACAAATCATTAAAGTTTCAGTTTAAAGATCTAAAATGATAATAACAAATAGAGGTATAACCAATAATCTTAAACTAAATAAGAAATTGCATTAGCAAACTTACTTCTAAAAGTCGGTCTCCTACCCGAAGTCTTCCTGTCAGAAAAGCAGCTCCATGGGGAACAATCTATTTAACAAATATTTTATTAAAAAGACATCTATTATAAAATAGGGTAAAAAAAATAATAAACAAACAAAATCTACCTTTGAAATAAATATTCCAGGCTCATCCGCACTGCCAAATGGAGTGCTTGAGTGATCAAGACCCCCAACAATACTAAGACCAAGTGGGCCACCAGCCTTTGTCAACGTAACTTCCTGTTTATAAAACAATTCAAAGTTTAGAATTGGATGTCTGGAAACAGCAACCTAATAGGGTTGAATACTTAATACTTATATCCACCACACTCAATATTAATTCATTTTAATCCACAATGACTTCTCAACCATCATCATAATGTAGAATGATAATTAACTGCTACTAAATAACTTAGTACATATAAAAACAAATACAAATACTGAGGAAAGACATTATTATTCAAAGTAAAAGCACTATAGCACTAACTCATTATATTTACCAGTACAGATTCACATTGTAATTAGTAATCTGGCAAATGAAAATCTTTTACTTGGAATACTAGTATTTTTCTTAGTTCTTGCATTAATTTTGATATGCACTAATTCATAGATAGTAGCAATTGATTATCATTCTACATTTCACCACCACACCATCCAAATTTCTCTTTGTCAATTTTATGTTATTATCTTAAATGAATTCAGTCTTATTTTTCATGTATTTTGATAAAATCCATGCCAATATAAAAATAAGGTAATGACTTCCACCCACCACTTCCACAGCTAATCATTAAACCTACCTCAATTGAATACGGTTCAAAGTCCTTTTGCACTAGACTGCTTGAAACTACATGATTATCAGATTTAGAGAAAGGCGAATCTAAAACATGATTTATATTGTGGACGGGAGGAAAACTTTTTGGCACAAGTCTTTCTCTTTGAACAACAAGATGGATTTCCTGTTCTCCACTAGTGAGAAGTGCTACTGCATCTTCATGTCGTGCATTTTGTACATCCACATGGTTTATCTGTAAATATAATCAAAATTTTGTTTATCAAAAGCATTCAAGATATTTTATTCTGAATGAAATTATAATCACACTAACATATGTGCATGCACCATAGTTATAGCCCCATGCATAAACTCATATAGAAATAGACCAATCTATCACTTCTGCTAAAAAAAAAAAATGTTATCAAAATTTTTCCATAATGATCTTATAATCACTATTACAAAAAAATACTTTCCCCCCAAATTTTTTTATATCTGATTGTTAGTTCAAATAATTCAATTTATTAAAACCCAATTGTTTATAATGTTGTAAAGTTTCCAAGAAATGTGAACAAATAAAAATACATTTTACCTTTATATGCTTCATCTTTTCTTCAATTTTTAAAATCAAGGCATACTCAAATGTAATAGAGATATCCACTGGCATTGAATAATATTAATAAATAGCCAAAAAATAAACTCATATATTCCTCATTAAACAGGAAACTCTTTCTTAAAGTTTATGAGATTGAAGGTCAAGCCTGATATTCAGAAATGATAATTTATAAAATATAATAACACAGCAAAGGTACATCCACTTTTTCTTTTAAAATATATATGTTCTACAATAATATCAACAAATAAAAAATCCTTCTCCTTTTTTTTTTTCAAAAACTTTATTTTTTATCTCAATACTGAACATATATATACATTAATATACAAAACTCCAACGTTTCAACTGTTTTATCTCATACAGTCATTTTCAAGGATCTGCAACAATATTAAATACATATCAACAAATAAACTTCAATTACATAAAAACTTTCTCTTACATTAACATAATAACAAACATATTAAACATATAGAAATATATTTTACTTACAGCTTTCTCCCACTGCTATATTTTATTACTCTTTTTTTTTTTTTATTTACATTGTTTAATTACAATATATCTTAAAATCATCCAAGAAACTTTCTATACAAATTTAAATACCAACTCTAATTTCCAAAAACCTCCCCCTTTCTTTAAATTTTATCTAAAACCCATCTTAAAACTACATTCCTAAACTATATATTTAAATGAATATAAAACAAATTTAAACATTCCCCCCCTCCTCTCTCTCTCTCTCTCTCTTTTATACAAAAAAACTTCTAACAATTTACCTAAACCCATTAAGCATTTATTTTAATTACTGTATAATTAAAATAAATGCTTAATGGGTTTAGGTAAATTGTTAGAAGTTTTTTTGTATAAAAGAGAGAGAGAGAGGAGGGGGGGAATGTTTAAATTTGTTTTATATTCATTTAAATATATAGTTTAGGAATGTAGTTTTAAGATGGGTTTTAGATAAAATTTAAAGAAAGGGGGAGGTTTTTGGAAATTAGAGTTGGTATTTAAATTTGTATAGAAAGTTTCTTGGATGATTTTAAGATATATTGTAATTAAACAATGTAAATAAAAAAAAAAAAAGAGTAATAAAATATAGCAGTGGGAGAAAGCTGTAAGTAAAATATATTTCTATATGTTTAATATGTTTGTTATTATGTTAATGTAAGAGAAAGTTTTTATGTAATTGAAGTTTATTTGTTGATATGTATTTAATATTGTTGCAGATCCTTGAAAATGACTGTATGAGATAAAACAGTTGAAACGTTGGAGTTTTGTATATTAATGTATATATATGTTCAGTATTGAGATAAAAAATAAAGTTTTTGAAAAAAAAAAAAAGGAGAAGGATTTTTTATTTGTTGAAATGATAATTTTTAAATCATTAAATTTATAAACACATTAACCATTTAAATGGTATATTTTAATATCATTATAGGAACACTACTTTCAAATATAACAAACAATAAATATCATATTTTTTATCTGAGTCATATGATGAAGAAGTCTATTATGTAAACATTATTAAAAATATATATGACATATATATATAATAAAACTTCTAAATTCAACACATTTCTTAAAACATCTGAATAAAGACTATGCTAAGAGCTAAATAATCCTCAAGATCCATTTTTGATAAAAACCTGCCTTCATCAGTTGGCCCAGATCCTTGCCCATACATGAAATCATCATTATAATTTAATATTTATATAAACATCTATTAATTAAATTTGCCTATATCATCTAGGTTAAATATTAATAACTAATTATTAGGCTATATTGTTATTTAATTTTCTGCCCTCTCACTTCTTTTTCCTAATTATGCATGACATTTGTAATATGTAAAGAAATTTCTAAATTTAACACATTTCTTACAACATGAATAAAGACATATGTTAAAATTAAATAATTCCAAGGTGCACTTTTGGCAAAATCTGCCATCATCAGTTGGCTGAGATTCTTGCCCATTGACCAAAATTTAGTATTCATTCATAGCAATCATAGTCATGTGTGGGCAAAGATCTGTGCCAGATGATGATAGCAGGTTGAGTCAGAAATATAATTTGAGGATTATTTACTTTTAACATATGACTTTATCCATATGTTTTAAGGAATGTGTTGAATTTAGAAATTTCATTACATATTGTAAATGCCATGCATAATTAGGAAAAAGAAGTGGGAGGTGCATATGAATACTGGAATTAAATAAATGATATATTAATCTTTAACTGGATTTAAAGTTTATAAATGGGCAGAACATTTACAATTTAATAAAAAACCATTAGGAAGTAATCATTAATATTATCCTAGACAATAGTTAAATGAAGTACAATTAAGTCATACATATAAATTAAATAATAGATATATCACATGTACAAGCTAATGAGATAGCAAATGATACAACATTGTAGAGATAAATTTAAAAGCCTAACAAAACTGATCAATCACCATTGTGATAGTGAAATTTATTTACAATTTTTATATAAATATTAAACAATGTATAAAACATGTATTTATATTCTCTTATTTCATTTTTTCTTTATCACAACTAATACTAGCATATAAATAAAACCATTTCAAATTTACCTTGTGATAAAACTATAAATGCAACACACGCATGTATCAAATGTATGAGATATTTTATAAAAAGTTTTCAGCACAAAATAAATCTCAGAATAATTGTGCTCAAGTCTGGATATCAAACTGGAGTAATTCTTATTGTCAGAATATATTATTTTCCAAATGAAACTACTTTGTATTATCAATAACCTCTTGAATATAATTTTATTTTATAATAGTTAATAGACAATATTAACATGAGATTATCATTTTCAATTATATGATTAAAATTTGTCAATATATACTAGTATCCAAAGAATATATAAATATATGAGTATATTTTCAGAATATGTTATTCATCTATATCATTTTGAGTTCCCTTTGTGAAAACATGTACGTACAATATAAAATTTACTGTAGGAATAAATATTTTTCGGCAAACAAAGTCAATCACAGAGCTCTATTCAACAGTGACAATTCAATGTTAAATCAGTGAAAAATGCTGAAATATAATAATGTTTAAACACAAATAGACTATGACATAAAAGTTGGAAAAAAAAAATTACTTCTGGGAATTACTATAATTCATGATCGGGAATCTTTATTGTTCAATGATATTAAGCCAATATAAGTGTCAAAGTATGTAGTATATGATATTTGCAGCAGTCAACAATAAAATTTTATTGGTTATATTTCTAAATCAAAGTTTAGAATAGTTTTCAAAAATTATTGATTAATGAATGACTATTATTTTAGATATCAAAGAATAAAACCAATTGTGTCATTTTCTCTGTACTACCAATAAAATCTCAAGGAAAGCATGATATTGGGATCTGCTCAAGATTACTTTTATAATGAGACATAATTCTCAGAAATAAAATAAAAATCCAGAGATCAGTATTAAAGGAAGACAGTCATTCATTCATATTCAAACAATTTTATTAAAATGGGAAAGTAAAAGAAAAGATAATGTGTTACAGGTAGCACAATTATTTGGAGATTTAGATGGAAAAGGAATAATGGGAGGGGATAGCTGAATTCACAGTAATATTAAAAAAAAAACTTTAAAGGATAAAAATGTCTAACATAACTATTGCACAGAGACTTCTGATTTCATTTAAGATTTTGCACATAACAAATTTACCATGGAAGCAGCAAACATCAAGGTATATTGTCAATAGTAAATAATAATATTAAATTATTTAAAAATAATATAAGAACGAATAACAAAATTATATATATGATCAATAATAGATAATTTTTTTATATATATTAAATGCTTTTATTTGTGCACTAAAAAGCAGAAAAATAATTTTTTCTTTGACCACAATTGGAGTTTATAGATTTAACTAGAAATAAAAGCATGGTGGGGATCCAGAAATTAATTAAGTTAATACAAGGGTTTGATTTAATTAATTTTTGGAACCCCCATGTTTTTATTTCAACTTAAACCTAAAAATCCCAATTCTCAATCAGCTGTACAGAATCTTGCCAATCTACCAACTACTCAACCTGCAACTTTATTTTATGCTACTCAGCAACAAACTGTGTTCTGTCATTAGGCAAATCCTCAGGAAACTACTTTGCAAAATGCTCTAGGGATTGACCTAATTAATTTTTGGATCCCCTTCCCCTATGCTTTTATTTCAAGTTAAAACCAAAAACTCCAGTTGTGGTTGAAGAAAATTTTTTTTTTTTTGCTTTTTAGTGCAGTCAATAAAAGCATTTAATATATATATAAGTATCTATTATTTTAAAGTTATTAGTCTTCAGAATTTTGTAATCTTTTTCTTAAGAAACTCATCTATATTGAAGCTGTACATATATATAGCCAAATATGTGTGCTTCACCATTTACTGTTTATTTAACCACAGATCATAAAGCCAACGACAGTGAATGGATATTAAAATAAATAATTAATGATATACATGTGTTTATAATATTAAAATAAACTGTTAATTATAAAGGAAATTTAAATGTATATAATTGAGAAATTGTAGAAAAAGTTTATAAAGTAAAATAAATTATTTCATCAGCAAATATAGAAAAGTATTGCATCAGCAAATCAAGAAATCAGCTGATGCACAAAATAGATTAAGTAAAATAATTTTAACTTAAGATCCATTAAGAAAAATGAGGTAATATAAAATCGTTTGTCTAACAATAGTGTAAAATCATATGATGCTTTCAAGAGCTGAAAAATAATGGAAGCATTGGTGGACTGCAACTAATTAATTAATGTGAAAAAGAGTTAAAAGGCATAAATAATAAAATTCTTCTTTGTTCAGAAAAATCATCATCATCTTGTTCTAAAGCTAGAACTGATTCGTAAATGTCTGTACAAGTCATGCTTGAGTAGAAAAGTTTTCCTCTGTCCACCTTGCCCGAGCTCAGAGAGAGTCCTAGGGATGAAGCCCAGCAGAAGACCAAAGAATCACGCCCAATAACTACCTACCTTTGCTACCAGGAAAAAAGACCTATCTAAATGGAAACAGAAGCACAGACATCTGATGTAGACCGTAACAGTCATCAAGATAGAATAACAGCATCATGAGGCCTCTAAAAATGAACTCTTAATTTACCATCCATATAAAATTTAATTCATATATATATACATAGGCGTGTCTGAATTACCGGTAACTTTTTAACTGTCTTTTTTTTTTTTCAATATGTATTGTTGTTCTGCTTAACATATATTTGTACCTTACATATATTTAAAAGAAAGGGATCAACTAATTCTGTTTTTTATTTTGTTATATATATATATAGTGATGTGACGTTAGCATACATATGAAATTAACAAGATTATTTTTTTTTGCATTTATTATTTCAGTGGTAATGTGGAATATATATATATAAGGGAGGAGCTGGGAAGTATTTTAAATAAGATAAAACTTTTATTTTATTTTCCAACAAGATATAATAAAGGGTGGCGAACGTTTCTCAATAATTTGTAAAAGTTATTTTGATTTTTCCAAAGAATTCAATCCACCTTCTATTTATTATTAAATGTTTTTAAAGGTGCGAGAAAAAAATACATTGCGATTTAGTTTAACTAAACTCTATATTCATTTTATAATTAAATTAAGAAAAACGTTCGTGTCATATATATATATATATGCGTCTACTTAATTTGTTGATTTATATTTTTTTTAGAAAGTACTTCACAATTATTATTACACGTATGTATACTTAATCAAACCAATTGCTTATTAAATAAATACATATTGGGAGATGCAGTATATATACGCTTATTTAGTATTTGTAATAGAGGGGTACCATGTGGCCTTTTTCATATAATTATCTATTCAATATTCAACAAATCTCTGTGCATAAATTAGTTAAATAATGAAAATTATTGATTAATCAGGCTAAGAGTAAGTGCTGGTATAATGCCTGCATATAAATTTATTTTATGACTTTGAAATGAGAGAAGGTTCACATATATATATATTAATGTTAATAAAGTTTTAATATTTAAGGTCGTTTGACTGCATTCCCTATACTATGTTACTTAGTGATTATATAGTGTCTCTGCATTTTTCGAATTACTTCATCCAGCCAGCTCATGAATACTGGGCATATCAGTTGCCTGGAATAGTGAATCCTGTTTAAAAGGCATCGAGAAAAAAATGGACATTAAGCTATCACAAAACACTTAGTTCTTGACTTGCTTAGGTGAAAGGGTTCCTTTCTCTAATAATCAATTAGAGGCGAAGTAGCTATCCATTGATCAAATTGCCATCATGATGAAGACTTTACTATATTTTAGAGACACACATTTAAATATATATCATAATTACTGAATACCACACTGAATCTTACCCTTTTGTTTTATAATTATGCCTGTTGATATATGATCTGTGTGTTCTTATGCAAATCTATTGTTAAAGATTCCTTGGGATTATATACATTTTAGTATAAATAAGGCTATGTTCAATTCAGTCTCTGGTTCGTTTAGCTAATTTAAACATGTTCATGTTTTCACACCATAGATTAATTTCCACACTTCTTCTCTACCTAGTCAAATTTATCCCATGTTTAATAATGCATATCAAATGTTTTGTTTTTCTTTTATTTCAAAAATCTAAGTACAACTGAATCTTACATACACACATGGGTACTTTCTTGTTATTTGTAAATAATTTCATTAAATGAAACAAAAATAACCTTACACTAACAATAAATTATAATTTATAATAGTAACCAAGTTGTAGATGTTCATTGTTGTATATGTGCAAATCTGATCATCACATGCTAGGATTCCTAAGAGTTGTTGGCTCTACCTGACCACCGGGTTGCATTAGAAAATTAACTCTTGTGAGGTTAAGGGAATGAGTCAGGATCTAGAAGGGTAGGTGAGGTTCAAACCACCTTATATATGTCTCTGGGTCAGGTTAAAGCAACTATACTTTCTGACCATTACAATATATTAATTCAAATTTTCAAAGGTATCTACAAAATATTCTAAAATCTTTCACAAAAAAATTATTTATTATTAGAAAAATTGTTCATATTGATATTTTAAAATTTCAAAAAGTTAGAATGCCAAAAATGTGAATGTTTTTTTGACTTGATATTTGTGTTTTTAATTTGATATGTATTGATTTATTTCTCATTCTACATATTTAAACAAAATTTAATGTTAACACTTTTAAGGTATAAAATACAATTTCATATTTTTCTTCACACATATTATGTACACATACTAAATATGATATATACATAGATATACATTTTAACTTATAGAAGAAATATCTAATGATCAACTATAAGTTGTATTTTTATATTGGACTATTTCCATAATCTAATATGAGTATTGAATGTCTTTAGAAAAATTTAACTTTAAATATTCCAAATACATTCAAGTGTTAGTAACAGCACATCAAACAGTTAGTATATGCACAACATTTCGAGAGGTATTATTCTACCCTCTTCTTTAGGTGTTGCTGGCCTGACCAGAACCTGAACCCTTAGATTCTTGAGCATTGAATTTTAAGGTAATGCTCTAACCAACTAAGCCATCCTGCTAAAGCCAACAGTCAATAGAAATTTCATATACTTATCTGAGGTTTCTCCTGATTTCTTCACTTTTTCCTAAGAGCAAAGTTGATTAGTGAGTTTCATACATTATTTAGTCACAATAGGTTAGCTTATGGGATTTTTTGCCATTGTCATGTGAGCAGCTTCTTAAAATTTTCTTCTTTGTACCTTTTTTCTCTATCCAATATTTAAATAAAGTTAAATTTTACTAAAAACCTTCAATACTCATATTAGATGATGAAAATAGTCCATTATAAAAATACAACCAAAACACCATCATCACAAATCTTCAGGAAAACATCAACTATAAGTGTCCAGTCAATTTAAAGTAGGATAGTTTTATATTTTCATTTTATTTTTTTGACTTGATATTTGTGTCTTTTATTTGAAATGTACTGATTTATGTATTTAACTCTTGAATGCTGATGCACATTATTTTAGAAGTTTACATTTTAAACTGAACTTACACTTATGGTTGTCAGACCATTCGGTCCACCATTTTGTTACATAAATGTAATTTTTAATTTTTTTTTAGATTTAGCATTCATAAAATATTTTTACCATTGAAATAAACTCTCTTGCTGCTTGCTAAGATTATTCAATTGCTGATGTATGTATTTGTGAGCCTTTTCTTTATTCAAAAAGACATATGTATTTTTTTCTATGATGAAATTTATATTTTTTATAATTTTTTTTTTTTTTGAAATGCAATTTTTAATTTTTTTTCTTTCTTTTTTTTTAGATTTAGTATTCATAAAATGTATGGACTTTCTCATGGCTTGCTCTGATTTGCAATGTACGTATTTCTAAGTCTTCTCCTTGTAGAAGTTAATTTTAGTGATAATTCAGATCTAGAAACTGCATTGACCAAAAAAAAAAAGTTGATGAAGTTTTTTATTTGCAGGACAAGAATTGCATTTAATGCATCTTCACAACTGGAGTTTGAACTTGGAATCATAACGTTAGCCAGGAATTAATTTTCCCATCAGTGAGTAGTGTTTTTTTATTACTTATATTTTTATATAATAAAATATGTGTAGAAAAGCAATATTCTGTAGAATTTGAGACAATTTACATAAATATGCACATCCACACTCAGAGAATAATATACCTACATGGTTAGTGCAATAGGCAAGATATATCATGATTTTATTTAGATGATAATTTATTTATTGCATAATTACAGTAGCATTGTACTCATTCATTACAATTTTGTAATAATCTCTTGAACAGACTTTCAAGCACCTTCAGCTATCCACTGTCACATATGATCTCCCACATATATATATAATATCTGTGCTCATAATAAATGTGTTTATTTTGATGTTTATTGATTTAGTTACAGTTTTTATTCATTTTATCTAAAGAGTTTTTTTTTTGAGTACACTTTTTACTTAAAGGAGTACATATTTTAAGTCACACCTATTTTTTTCAATAATATAATAATACATTACAATTTATTAATATTCTCTTTGCATAATATCTCATAAACTATTCACAAGTTTTGTAAATTCTGTAATTGTGTGTGTAATATTTTATATTTGAAGCAAATATGTCTGGTCGTGGTAAAGGAGGAAAAAGTTAAGGGAAAGAGCAAGAGTCGTTCTAGCCGCGCAGGCTTGCAATTTCCGGTAGGTCGTATTCATCGTCTTCTACGCAAAGGGAATTATGC
Organism: Epiperipatus broadwayi; assembly: GCA_028023455.1. Classification (NCBI taxonomy): domain Eukaryota; kingdom Metazoa; phylum Onychophora; class Udeonychophora; order Euonychophora; family Peripatidae; genus Epiperipatus; species Epiperipatus broadwayi. The sequence continues at coordinate 982,080 of JAQFVV010012444.1, read as the reverse complement.
TGAGCGTGTTGGTGCTCCAGTTTACTTAGCTGCAGTTATGGAATATTTAGTTGCTGAAGTTCTTGAATTGGCAGGTAATGCAGCTAGAGATAACAAGAAGACTCGTATTATCCCTCGTCACTTGCAATTGGCAATCCGTAATGATGAAGAATTGAACAAACTGTTGCAAGGTGTAACCATCACACAAGGTGGTGTTCTGCCAAACATCCAGGCTGTTCTTCTCCCAAAGAAAACCAAGAAGGCAAAGTCCAAATATCTCATAAACTGTTCTTACTGTTTGATATTTATTTTTTGAGTACACTTTTTACTTGAAAACAAAACACATTTTAGGTCATATCCCATTTTTCAACAATATAATAATTAATATATAATAATACATTACAATTTAGTAAAGTTCTCTTTGCATAATATCTCATAAACTATTCCTAGTTATTTTTTTCCCCACTAAAAAAAATATATATATATTTCTAACAGATATCCTTCATGGAAGAACAATCAAACATTTCTAGCAGATACCCTCTATGGAAGGATAGGATCTGGGTCAGCTAGTAAAAATGGAAGTCACCAATTGCATTGTTTTTGTAATTTTTACACTGAAAAATTACCTTAGATAAATCATATATTTTTTTCAGCATTTTATGATAAATGTGATGAAGCTGTCTATGAAATTGTGATTTTAACATATAACTTTCAAAATTTAGAATTTGTGAACCAATGTAAAAATAAATATGTTTAAAAGTGTTAAAAAAATCTCTTTTTATATATATTTAGATAATGACTATTTTATCAGCTTTATTACAATCTTTCATATTTGCTCTTTCTAACAATGTATATATTTTTATATTTACTATATTCAAACAGAATATATGTTATAAATAATATTAGTTGTAATTTTTCTTTTAAATTCAAGATGGCTGCTGAGGTATGTATTTAATGTTAACACTTTGTCCAACATAAGTTAAGATATAAAAGACTATTTCATATTTTTAATCACATACATACGCATTATTAAGTACCTATAATAAATATGATATATACATGAGGGTTATACATTTTAACTTGTAGCAGAAATATTTAGTGATATATATTGTCACTATAACAGTGAATATACTACAACACTGAGGGAAAAAATGTGTTTAATAAAAATTCCATGATTGACTACTAAATACAAAAACTGCTATTTATCTTCATATGTGTGCCACTTAAGAAATAAGTGTAAACTGCCTAAAGGTTAAAAAAAAAATTAATTCATGCACATTATTAATATTATTAAAAATTTACTTTGTGATATGTAAGAAAACAATAAATTACAATGTAAAGGAAAAAAAAAAATGCTCTTAATATGTGGAAAGCATTGTGTAGTTTTTCTTTAAAAAAATAAAAAAATCGAAATTCAAACATTATTTAATCTGTCTTTCAAGTGGAAGTTTTAATTAAACAACTTATCCATTTTTATAGAAAATCGCATGGTAGATTTGAATCTAATATTAAAATTTTAGAATTGCTAATATTTTTGAAGTTATAATTAAAAAATTAAAGTCGGAAGTGAATTTTTCTTCTTTCTGTGTTAATGAAGTGCAAATGAAGAGAGAAAAAGAGACAAAATGTTTTTTTTCCTTTTTATTAATTAAAAAAAACCCATGATATAATGTATTAAAATTTGTATCCCCACCATATTTTGGGGAATAAAAGAGTGTTTTTCAAAAAATATATTGTTGAAATAACACGAATGTCATAAATTCCCTAGCTGGTGACATATATGTTAACATCAGTTTGGTATAACTAGGTTGGAAACAAGCAACTAGGCATTTCTTATTACTATCATTCTAATTCTAGAAGACCAGTAGTTCATTCCATATTGCTTTCCTTTAGAGAGCAGTCTACTATTGTAGCCATGTTGCCATGATCCATGCTGATTAAAATTTGTTTTCCATCATAAGCAGTATTTTACTAATTGTTTTTAAAGTATTTTCCAATACCCCAGTTAATAGTCAGAATGATGATTTTAATTTAGAATAAATATAGCTATCATGGATGGCTAAATAACCAAAAATCACATTAGTCAAAACCTGAAAATTGCAGTTGGATCCAGAAATTAGTGCTGAAGTTTGAAAAACCAGCTTGTGCAATGTTTCTATACTGCCATGAAAGAAATTAATAGCGCAGTATAAATTACTCAATACCTACAGATAGTATACCTCATGAAACATCACCAGGGCTGCTGTATTTACTCTCTCTAACATCATCAATGTGCAAGAAGATCATCATCAGAAAAACTAAGAAAGACAATAGTTAAATATTAGAATGGTACTTGGAAAAACCATGGTTAGTGACTGTTTTGATATTTAACATATTATTATACATATCATAAGGCCTTATACTTGAACCATAGCTTAAACTTAAAATATCTTTTGTTACCATAATATTTTTGCATATGTGTTAATAGTTGCATTGTATGCAAGTTTTATTCTTTCATTATTAATAAATGGTGAGATTGTATCTGTAACTTAATCAAAATATATGCTTTTTACCCCCATATGCTAGTCAATATCCACAGCCCTGGTAAATCATGCAATCCACTGGGAGAATGCTAGGATAGTGGTAATAATTGATGATGATCATTCCTTTAAAAACTTTTCCAAAAGTAAACTTTCTTTTTAGGTATGGTGTCTTTCAGTTTCTTATTGAAACTGAAAAACAAATAAAATATTTTTGGGAGTACTTGTATTTTTTAAATTATAAAAATATTATTAAATTTGAATTAAAATTTTTATTTGAATTTTATTAACCATTCAACTTATTATTTATTTAAACCAGTCTATGGTACATATCTGAAGATATTATATATATCTTTGATTGTATATAGTTAGTATCCAGGTTCAAACACATCTTTCATCTAATATATAAAATAAATTCTATCTGGTACAAAAAATTATCATTACAATATATGTTTCTAGTGATATATTTCAACTATATGTGTCCAGTCAATTTAAAGTATAATAGTTTTACATTTTCATTGACCCACTAAATGAAAATGTAAAAATATATACTTTAAATTGACTGTACACTTATAGTTGATATACATAAATATATCACTAGATATCATAGTTGCTTTGTTTACATAATTATATAAATGTATTGAAGCTATATATATACTGTATGTGTTTACATATATATATACTTCATGTTATCTTTATGTGCATTTACATATACGCTTCATGTTAAGTTATTTTTAAATTAAATGATACAACACTTCTAACATAACTAATTGTGGTATAAGTATGTGTGTGTATAGTCACAGAAGGTCACATTCTAAAGGTAATTAGCATTACTAAGTATATTATATTATATAAATAGTTAATAAATTGCAGGTGTACAGGAATCACATTTGTTATACATAAAACATTTTCTAGTAAATAGTTTTATTAACTACAAGGCATACAAGCAGATTTATTGATTTTATTAAGTAATTAACTGTTGATAAAGAAAAGACTATCTATTTGCACTAAAAATAAGATACTCTTTTGTTTATTTTTATTAAAAGTTATTAACATATTTTGGCAAAATTCAGTAATGAGGAAAAAAGTGTTAAATATTACTTATCTTAGAAATGAGGAGTAAACAATAGGTGTTCAGAAATAAATGATCGAATTAACTCAGCAATATGTACTGTAATGGCCTGCAAAATCCAATGAGGAATCAAAAATGCAAATCATAAATTAGAGAAGACAACATGTCATTCAAGCTATGCTAAGTCTCACAAACATAGTTATGTTCTGATTCTCTGCCTAGGCAAGTAAATTAAATAGACATTTGAACTTTTAGTTTGGACTTTCCATTATTATAAAGATGTCTGCAAATTATTAGTTTTAATCTTTTTTATATTTTTCTTTTATATCAATCAATATTTTAATTTTGTATTATTATGTATATCTGTAGTTTTAAGCATAAAAAACACACAATTACTTCTCTATAAAGCTGCTTTAATATTTCAACCAACAGACTGGTTTTCATCAGAAAGCACAGAAAAATGACTATTTCCAGAATTTAAACGCTAAAATATTACAAACAGTTATAGTTTTAGTTTTTTTGTGAAGGAGTTTTTTTGTATTTTTTATACAAAGTTTTGAAAAAATTTTGTCTATACGAATTAGTTTTATTAGCTGATATGTAAATATTTGTAATATTTTAGCATTTAAATTCTGGAAATAGCCATTTTGCTGTGCTTTCTGATGAAAACCTGTCTGCTGGTTGAAATATTAAAGCAGCTTTATAGAAAAGTAATTGTGTGTTTTTGATTATGTTTTTATTTTTCCTTTAGTTAGTTCGTATATTTATTATTTTCATGTAGTTTTATGTATATATTTAAAATGTCATAATTAATGACCAAGTATATATCTTTATGTTTAGTAATCATTAATGAATATGTATAAGTTTATTACTGGGCAACCATGCAATGTATGTGTGGATATATATTTGCCTTTTTTTTATTAAACCAATAAGCATTTTTAATCTAGCAAAACTTATTTTAATATATATAAAGGACTCAATTGTCACCACCCCTCACGCTTGTTCCAGGGTTTCCTTTCTTTTAAGAATAATTTCATTTTCTTTTTATATATTACTTCCAAGTTCAATAATTAGGAACAAACTCAGATTAATAGATCCACATGAAATTCTCTTAATGTGAAACTGATTCAAGTAATATTGGGAAATCTACAAAATATTAATTAAATGTATTTACTTTAGTCAGGAGAGTTAGATTTAAAAGTACATTTTTTTCTTATAATATCAAACATCACATTCACATTTAGTATAATATCTTATGGATATATATCTTAGATTATATTTATAAAGATCAGAATGAGTGCATATGTTTATATATATAGTCTTTGGATAGATTTGGATGAAATATCTTAATTAATTTTATCTTTGTGTTTTCAGATTAACATGAACAATACAAGTTTGTTAGAATTATAATGTAGTGAGTCATTCTGCCAAATGGGTGTTGAACTCACATTTAAATATAGGGTATTATCACTAAGCGACATAAGAAAATATCATTTCATGTTTAGAGTATATGAATCTTAAAATCCCAGGCCACTCACTTGATAATTAATTAGACATTTCCATTTTATATTTCATGGCTAGGTTTTATTTGCTCATATTAAGTATCAAAACAGTTATTTCCTGCTGCATATAAATAACTTAACATATGAGTTTTCCTTGTAAAAACATGCAAAAGCTGGCATACTTTCCTTTAGATTTATTGTTTATTACCAGCCTAGCATCGCAATAATTTATTATTATATGTTAATATTGTCATTACTAGGTTTTATTTGCTCGTATGTATTAATTATCAAAGCAGTTGATTATTTCCTGGTGTATATCTATAATATACTTGGTGTATTTTTCTTATATGGCCTCACAAAAGCTGACACACATTCTTTTAGATTTATTATTTATTACCAGGTGACCCTTTTATTTACAGCCTACCATGTCAATGATTTATTTTATATCTTAATGATATTAGTGAAGTACTTTTCTGGCCTGATTTATAGTATCCGTCATGTTGAGAATCTGAAAAATGATATGATCTGAGGATCATTTGTGATTGTATCTCTGTATAGATGTAGTTAAATTGAAATAAACTATGAAATAATATATATATATCCTTGTCCAAGTATGTTATTGCACTTTATTGAAAGACTTTTATATTTGACATCAAAATATTTGCAATCATCCATCACTGCTTTTTATTTTTGGAAGTAATTACCCTAACTTATTATTAAATTTCAGGACTACTGCTTTCTAAGAATCAATTTTTTTATTTTTATTTTTATTATAGATATAATGAATGTTCAGTTTAACATTTAATTCTAGCTTCAATCAAATGATTAAATTAAAACAAATTATGAAATAACATATATATATCTGTTGTGCGTATATTGTTTAAAATGTAATTTTTGATAACAAAATGTGTGAAATTTCATCTGCCCACTGCTCTTTATTTTTGAATGTAATTACCCTAACTTAAATACATTTTTGTCAAATTGCGCTTGTAAATAATGTTTTTATTAAATATAATAAACATTTATTTAAAATTTAATTATAGTTTTAATCATGTATATATTCCTTGAATGTATACTGCTTAAAACTACTCTTTATTTACCCTAATTAAATTAAAATATTAAATCAAAGGCAAAAAAATCTTTTTACTGGGTTCTAAGTATATTATAAATATAAATCATTAAGTATAATATAATTACATTATAAGTATAATATAATATAAATCAAAGTTCTAAGTATAATTGTTAACTGCCATAGTGAAATTATTCAATATTTTTAATATTTTCCTGCCTTCTGTTCCATATCTAAGAAACTAGTTGACACTGAAAAGATAAGTGTTCTAAATGGATTAAGCTAGTATAACTTAGTTATATACCAATTTTCAAGCAATTCTATTGAATTTAAATATATTAAACGTAGATTTTAAAATTTCACTCTAATTTGAAAAAGATCAAAACTTAACAAATAAACTAACAAATATCAAACCGATTTTTCAACTTCAATAAAAGCATTTAAAAACTGTGATAAATATTCAGTTGAAACAAATATATCCTAGTTCACAAGATCACAAAAAAGATCTAAATATTACGAATCAATAATGAACAAACTCTAGTTAGTCCTGGTATTGTAGGTGCCTCATGCTCACTTTTCATTTAAGTTTCTGCTTTTGGCCACTATATAAACCAGTGAAACCATACTGTGAAAACTAATCAATAAATTGAAGATTACGCATACTTTACATTTATGCACATTCAAATATGTAAATAATGAAAATAGATTTTTATAAAGAAATTTAAAAATAACTACATTTGTATATATCCAATAATAAAATATTCTTCGTTGAAAAATTGAACATTTACAAACATTTCATAATTGAAAAGTAAAACACTTTCCCATAGTGTTAAATAGACTTTTAGTTTTTACAAAGTAATCTAAAAACAAATATATTTATTCTTTACAATATTAAATATTCTTTGTTTGATTTTTATAAAATAATTTTCAAAATAAATACATTTTCCACAGATGTTATTGTCCAAAGATTAGGGGATGGGGGAGTGATTTTTATAAAATAATCTCAAAATAAATACAATTCGATGGTACATATTGTTTTCCCACAGATCTTATTGTTCATCAATGAAAGGATGAAATACCTCATTATTTGAAAAAAGATAATCAAAAGCAAAAAAAAAAAAACTTTATGATTTCAGATTGTCGCTACTTCTGTGTGCTACAATGCAAACAGAAAAGCTTACTCCATTACAAAGAAAGAGAGTGCATGCCTAGCTCAATTATCTAGTCTGACAAATAGAAAGCCTACAGCAACTTTAATGCCAAGGGATATAGACATTTGACTGTCAATCATTAAAAGCATTATGTTGATCCAGTGGTTGAAGAAAATATCAAAGCAATTGAATATTCATGGATCAAAATTCTTAAGAAGATGAGAGGCATATCACCTGAATTATTACAATTTCATCTGGAACATACTTTCTGGAAAATGTCTCTGCAAAACAATAGCAAATTGGAATGGGACGTTCACTCTGCTTATTGTGGTAATTAAAATAAAATATTTTGATTTTACCTCTCTTTTTAGTTTTTGTATACCAATTCGTTTATATTGTTACTAAGTATGTATTAAGAAGCACAATTTCTTTTATAAAAAATATGTAATTTACAATTAATTTTTCCTTTAGTATTATTTTCATAAAGCTGGATATTTATAGTTGATATTTTTTTATCTGTTTTGTCAGACAAATAAGAAAATTAAAAATTTGAAAGACAAATAAAAAAATTAACAAAATATGTAATTTATAATTAATAAAAAAACTTACAAATATGAAATTTACAATTAATTTATACTTTAATATTATATACTTTTAAGAGAATCAAATTTTTAAAAAATGTTCAATTTATCAATTATTTTCATAATATTTAGCAATTCCATACTGTAAATAAAACAGAAACTAAAACAAAAAATGAACATAGAGCACTTAATATACCGATATACCCTTTGATTTTCATATTACTCATGGGGGGTCTATTGAAGTAATATCCCAGATTATACTATGTATTGTTAATCTCAGAGTGTCATCATCTAATAATGGCAATGAATTTGTTCTAAGTGTCATTCATAATTAAGAATCATTTTAGTGTATTCCATGAGATAATGTAAAATGTGACTTGTTTGAATGGCAATTCAGAAATTTTCTGAGTTGGTATCACAGCAGCTGAAACTCAATAAATGCAAGAGGTATGTTTATGGCATAGTCCTCGAGTTTCATTTCAATGTACAATAAGCTGTTATTGATAAGATGGAGTAAAATACTGTGAATTGAAAATTAGTTAACATGTCTAAAAAAAAATTATAATGGGTCCAGGGTACTGATTTAACTACCGAGTTGGAGCAAAACTAGCAAATATCCTACTAGCAGTCAGTAATTCATTCTCATACTACTAACATAGTAGAAATAAGAAAATATATCAGCCAATATTAATTTTTAAGAGAACAAATATGGTCAAAATTAATACTGTATTTAAAGAGAGAAATTTTTGAGAGCCATAATTGAAATCACTTGATGATGATTTAAATACTGTTTGATAAAATTATTATCTCAAGCACTTGCTTATGATTCTTTTTAGGAAGCATCAAAGACAACTAGGGTTCATTATGTTTTAAGTAGTAGGAAATTAAAGTATTAATAGTGTGAAAATAAACATTGCCTCTAACTATGTTGGGTAATGATGCATTTAGTTCAATTGTAACTTTTCTACTTCTGATATCAAACTTGTATGTGTAACTCCGGAGATACTGTCAATCTCCATTTTAATGTATTTCCCGTCAATGAGTATTGGCAGTTTGCATTCTGCTTCATTACATTTTAAATTTTTAATACATGTATTAAAGTTTCCTTTGTCTGTATTTGGTTTGTGACAGACTTTCGCTAGATGACCTTTCGATATGCAATTTGTACAGTACTCTCGATTTTGCCTACAATTCTGAGTGATATGTCCCGGTTTGTCACAGCAGTATCAGTTTGTTTATTTGCTGTATTGACATTTTATTTCCCTGTTCAATAGTTTTATGAATTGTTTGATAATGGTTTGCTGATGGCATGGTATTAAGATATTCTTTAGCCTGATTCATCACAAACTCATGTGCAATTCCTCTTTTAATAGCGTCTTTGTAATTTAACTCCGAATCGGCTAGTAGTTGTTCATGGAATTTAGTGTCATATATGCCCCATAATAACTGCTCCAACAAGGCTTCTTCTAAAAATTGTCCATAGACACAATTTTTACTAGCTCTCTTAGCACTATATCAAATTCTTTGAATGATTCAGCCTTCATTTGCTGTCGATTTCTAAAATGCAATCTCGCGACATGTTTCAATGGGAGAGGGCAGAAGTGTGCTGTTAACTTTTGAACTATTTCATCGTATTGAAAATTTCAGGCTCTGCCTGTTCATATAGACGGTTTGCGATCTCCAGCACTTTCATTTCGGAAAATCCTAGCAATGTGGCCACCTTTATGTAATTGGTGCTCGCCATCAAATTGTCCTATTGGCATTTGGAACATGGTGGCCATTGCTGATTACGTTTAATGTTTGTTTTGCAGGTTCTGTACTTGACTGCACCAAATTAGTTTGTTTAACTGCCGAGGCTACTCAGTGTATTTTATCGCCAACCTTAAAACTTCCAACTGGCTATGAAACTAGATATGTTCGCTCTACTTCAACAATTAATTTATAGTACTACCCGATAGTTCTTGGCGTAAGCCTTCAAGTTAATAATCCAGTATGCTAATTCAATTATATGCGAGTATGTAAGACCTATTGTTATGAATCAATTTATGTTAGCAGCAACGAATACTCCAATGATTATTATTGTTGTAAGTACTAATAATTTTACAGCTGATCTCTAGCAATTAATTGACAGCAAATAACGTTACCGAATACCTCATCAGCCGATGTAATACTGGGAATGAATATGTCCCATTCTATCTGCGCACTTCCATTGTTCTGGATAGTATCTCATGTCATGTTGTAATTAGCCAAAAGTCTTTTAGTATATCACAATAATAACCAGCTGTGGTTCAATATCTCGTTCAATTAACAATTTAATCATATAACTTAAATTATGAAATCCACATTTCGACAGAATTGTTATCGATGCCTTACCCTGAGGTGTTACAATTACTTCATGCTTAATATGTATGCTTAAAAGATAAAAACCAGAGTGAAGGTTCATCCGGTACACTATGATATAAAAAAAAATTCTAGGAAGCTGAAAAATACAGGTTGTATAGACTATCTGTAATTTTTGAAAGTTTGAGATTGGCACAGAACAGCGTGTCAGTAGCGCGTTGTAGCTGATTGGTTGAAATTTTTTTTTTTTTTTTAATTACGTAAAAACTATAAGCATGATGTCAACAAAAATATGGGGATTCGATCCATCGTAAAAATATCTTTTAAATGCCATCTTTTTGATTGAAATCGGAAGAAATTTGAATTTTTTATTAATTTTCTTTTTAAACAGACAGATTTAATTTTTTTCTATTTTGGTCAATTTTCTTGTTTACACAAAGCAATAAAGGCAGAAAATTGTAAACGGCCTGATTATATAGTGAAAATGGATTAAAAATATGCAGGTCATTCACATTCAAGGCCTATAATAGGATGTGAACGTAATCACAGAATATATATCGTAAGTAGATTTTTAAATGTTTTTAATAATATTTTAAATTTATTAATATAATTTATTAATTTGCGTTTATATTGGTGTGTGTGTGTGTAATATATAAATTATAAATAATATAATATTAAAATCATTTATGCTCTTTACTTTATGGTATATATATATTATTATTCACATGTACAGTAATTTTGTATCTTTGATATTAATAATTTATTATGTTTATATGGTGTGTTTGTGTTTACTCTTGCATGTTGTATAACAAGTAATGATTTATGTATATAGAGCAGTGCAATGTAAATTTTAATATCTGATAATCAAATGTATAGAAAGGTTGCAGTTGATAAAGCGTTCATAAAATTTACTGGGCATAGTACCATGTGAAAATATAAACACTTAAAACCAATAAAAGAGAGATTTTAAATGATGTTTGTGTAGTAATAGCCACAATGGTTATGCATATACCACATGGAATTGTATGTAGACAAAGAATCATTCTGATTCTTGCCTATGCTTTGATACTCATAGTGTGGAGTCAATAGTTTTGCCACATCTTGCATCACATTATTTTCACGTCTATAGCTAGAAAATGAGCTATATGCAAATAAATTATATCTTTGTGGGACAATAAATATAACAAGATAGCATAACTGGTGTGCATAAAGAATATAAACATTACTGATGTACACAAAAAATATAAAATGAAGAGATGAAACTCATTTTATCAGTGATACAGATAGTCACCTACAATTTCTAGTTTTAGATAGACAAGAAGCCAATTGCTATGATGACAAATGCATATCTATCTTCTGAAAATGATTTGTTTTGTATCTTTTATTAGGATGAATCTTTTTCTTATAGACGCCTTTGAAATTTGGTAACTTTTGGGGTACAAGATAAAAATGAAGAATTCATATGCGACTTGTTTTGGAGATTCTGAAGTTATGGATTATCTCAGGTAAAAAGTATTATATATGGTTCAAAAAATAATTTTGTGATGAATACAAAAAAATTATCACTGAAGATGTAATTTACATTTAGTTAATGATAAATTAGAAATTATGAACAAACAATAAAGTAATAATTATGTCAGATGTTGAAATTTCTTTTTTTTCCTTATTATTTTTTAAATGATTATCACTATTTGTCTTAGATTTATTGTTTTCATTTGTTTTTCTAGTTTCTATTAATGTACATTTTTACTCTAACATTATTAAAACTGAAGTTATTGTTAAAATTGTATCTCAGGTCAGTTTTTAAAAAAATTCAATATGGCATGTGAAAACTGAAGTAGTTAAATATGCCTACAGATATTAGATCCGTTAGCACTTAATATATATATAATCTAAGGGTACAGAGTAAGGAGTAATTACGAGATGGAAAACTATCATCATCCCCATATAATAACTAATCAAATTAAATATAAAAGACAGTGAATATGAGCAGAAAATCAGAATGAACAAAATCGTAAGATGCATCTCCAGCATTATAGAAGAATAATAATCATCAATAATCAATAATAATCCACTAACAACAATCAAAAATCATAAATCAACAGTCAACTCTGACTGGATTTAAGAGATACACCAGAAAAAAGGCTACTTCTCAAGCCACTGACAAACTTAGGGCAAAATATAACAATAATTTTGATGCACATACTTTAAGTTCCAATCCATCGGAATGTAAAAAAATAATGTTGAGATACTGAAACATGCTGATCATCAGTACTCTGGCCACATAGTACTATTAGTCAACTATAAACTTAATTTTTAATAAAAAATACAAAATGCAGTGAATGGACTTCAAATGTGATACATTTGTGCTATCCAAATTTATCATCTGGATGTCAATATACTAATATAAACTGTACATACATATAGCTAACCATTGAGCTCTCTAGAGCTAACTCAAGACCATAAGACTATAAAAACTGTAATTGTGAACAAGAGATAATTAATTATAACAGTTTACTCTAATTTATTTTAAAATAATTTAAATTTCCTCAAAGCTAAGCTGTGATCAAGTTACCTGCACTGCCAATTCAAGTAATAGATAGCCAGAGGAATAAAGACTTATTAACACTAAAATATATTTTAAACAATTATTAACAGTATAATTTCATATTAAAAATATAACTATTTGATATTTTAAACAATTATTTAATAAATTGATTAATAATTAAAAAATTTAAAAAAAGATATAATATGAAATTTAAATTTATACATTATTATTAAAAGTATAGTTTCATATTTTAAAAAAATTAACCATTTGATTTTCATTCATTGACTGAATTAACCTTTTCTATCACAGAGTTGTTTTCTTGACAGTAAGTAAAATTGAAAAAATGACTTTTTAATCAGAGATAAAAAGTTAAATTAGCTTAATCCTTTATCTAATTTTAAAGAAAAAATGAATAAAATTTAAAATGTCAAATTTAATAAAAATTAAATTATTAAAAAATACTGCAATTTTGAAAGGAAAAACATCACATAAATAAAAAAATGTTTCAATTGAAAAAAGATATTAATAAAACTATTAATTATTATCAATTGTAAATTAATTTTAAAACATTATAAATTTAGAGATAATGTGCACATTAAAGAAAATATATTGTTTATCAATGGTTTTACTTTTTTTTGAGAATCCTACTTTGCATTTATAATTTCCAACTTTTACAAGTAGGTTTCTTAAAGGTTTCTCACTTCCAGTTTAATATATACAGTTCTTTCCATTTGGCATAGAAGATTTCAGTCCAACACAAAAGATATTCATGCTCCTGGATGGAGACAATGTTTTGTTGCAGATTATTTCAGGGGCATTTTTCTGTTCCTTTACATTTTTCTAGTGAGGCAAATTACATGGAGGTAGATGATATTAGTTATTAGCTAAACTTAATACATGATTTTCATCATAGAAAATATTTTTAAATAGTTCGATTTCTGCACTTGCTTTCTTCTATAGCAGCTGAGCCAGGAATTTTTCCTCCTACTGTCTTCTTTTGTTCTCTTCAACAGCTTACTTATGACTTCTGTCCTCTTCAGCAGTTGGAACAGAAACTGACTACTTCATACAAGACATAGGTCAACTGAATGACACATACCCCAATATTTATAACAAACTTGCCTAGACCAATCACAATCCTATCTTCTACATGACAAAATTTAACCACTGACTAATTAGGTCTATTTTTACAAAAAAACATTGTTTAGATATTTCCCTCTTTTTTTTATTAAAAAAAGGTCAATCACAGTTTTGAAATTTCTCTTTAATTAGTTCTTTTTTTCCTGCCAAAAAAATAAGATAATCAGACTAATTACACTGACCTGATAAACACTGCCTATTATATTAAAAAGAGATAAAGAGAAAAGAAGAAAAACTAATTTACAAGAAAATTTAACGAAAAAATATTAAATTTTTATTTTTTTCTCTTTTCTTTTAAAACTTTATTTATTTCTCTTAAAAATTAGGATTAAAATTTATGAAGTAATTTACTGGAAAAAAAAAATCTAATACATTTTCAAAGTTAAAATTAAAACTAGTATGTAATTAAAATTACTTAGGCTAAAGAAATTATCTTATTTTATACATTTCTCTCTTTTACAAATATTTATATCCATATTACATAATCATATTATTATTAATCAAAATTATGTTTGAAATTTTTCATATTATCATTTAGTAAAAGTAAATTTTTAATTCAAGACTTTTATAAGAATATGCGAAATTTAAATACTATTATAAAAAAAAACATATGGGAAAACTAAATATTATTTTCCTATTAATTAAATAATTTTAAATTTAAAAAGCTTGGAATATTACATGGCCAGAATTGAACCCATCACCTATATAATATTACAATATCCCACTCTTAAATGATGAGGCAATAAAATGGGGATATACATTTCAGTTCTCATTATTTTAACTATATATTTTAATGGTCACCTTATTATTAATACTGTTCAAGATTATAGAGAGAGTCAGGTAATTATTCTAATCCATGCATAATAGGTAAACTTTATTTGACTCCGGCTATAATAGTGTAATAAAGACCTGTTCAGATTATCACTACTCTAAGAACTACTATTAATCTTTTTTCTCATCCAGAGCTCCACTTATGTGACAGGTTATACCTCTAATCATTTAATAGTGAACTCCATGACTAATGCTTTTGGTTGTATCATCCGGCCTTATGTGATTAGTTATATGAATGTAGGGATTTATTGATAATTGAATTGCACAAAGATATTTTTGAAGTCACTTCACTGCATTTTGTGTTTTTTATTAAAAATTAAGTTTACAATTGGCCAGTACACTAATAATACTATATGGATAGAACACTGATGATGATGATCAGCATGTTTCAGTTAATTTAACATTATTTTTTTATATTCTGATGAATTAGCATTTAAGTATATGCATTAAAAGTTTGGAAGTGGCTTAATAAGTAGCCTATTTTCTGGTGTATCTCTTCTAAATCCAGTCAAAGTCAACTTCCATTTAAAATTTTTGACTGTTCTTTGTGAATTATTATTGACTGTTGATGATTAATAATCATTATCATTCTGTAAAGCTGGAGATGCACCTTATGGTTTTGTTCATGCTGATTGTCTGCTTTTATTCATTCCATTCTTTTATATTTAATTTGAGTAGTTATTTTATGGGGATGATGATGGTTTTATATATATATTAAGTGTTAATAGATCTAATATCTGTAGGTTTATTTAATTAACCCTCAGGCTTTCAAAAATTACATAAAGTCTCTGCAACTTATACTTTCAGCATTCTAGAATTTTTTTCGTACTTTAGGGAAAAATTAACAGGTTCATGGTTTCTAGTTTTCCATGTTACCTCCAAAATTTTTCTCTCATTTTCTAGAATGTTCTATTTTATTTTTGAATGAATTCTTATTCTATCATTTTTCATATATATGAACTATTTTGAAACATATTACAATGTTATATATTGCAATTGTTGTTAAGTAATTGTATTCAAACAATAAGTTAATTTTGCCTGATTGTCTCAATATTTATATATGTGAATATTAGCTAAGAGTTAATTACTGATTTAATAATTCATATAGGCTGTATAGATATTTAAGCAGGAAAATTATACATCATTATCATGAATTAACTTTCTATCTCAAACACATAACTAGAAACAAAAGGGCACACTCACAGGATTAATAGTTTAAAAAATTGAATTACAAACAGAGCTAAATAAAGCAGAATTTAACAAAATTATCAGATACCAATACTAGAAAAAGATTAATACTTAAAATTTAATGAGAATAATATATATAAATAACAAAACTATGTATCATTAAAAATGACAAAAGATCATAGCAATGTGTGGTTTTCTGGGTTTGAAGATAATCAAACCACAAACTAATTGTGCAACCAAAAAAAATTAGAGTAATACATATATGAACAAAAAACAAAAAAATCTAAAAAATTATTTTACTCCAAAAGCGATTAGGCAAATAGAAAAATTACATTTTCAGAGCAGACAGAAGAAAAAAAAACACAAAAAAATAGAACTATGATTTATTACTTAAAGAATTGACAAAGTTCTGTATTTCAACAAGTAATGATAGAATATTCAAAGACAAACTACAAGAAATTATTAGCAGACAAGAAAACAATTAATAAGAAAGAACATTGCAAGGAAATAACATATGAAGGGATCATAAATCAGGCTAAAATTTTTTAGATCTTAACTAAGAACAGGAAAGAATGAACAGACTATTCATGAAATTAATGATAGTAGGAAGAAATATAACGAAAATGAGAAAAAATTGAAAAGGTTTTGATGCTATTATTGTTGAAAGTCATATGATCTCCAAATATAAATTGGAAAAATGAAAAGTGTCAAAGGTATAAAAACTGAAGTCATCTAGAAAAAGTCTTCAAAAAGTGGAAAACTTACTAACTTAGAGATAATAAACATGAAGATAAAAATATAAAGTTAAAAAATTTTAAGTATGAGAATACTAATAAGGCTTAAAAATATATAATTAATTTGAGCTTTATTAAACAAGTAGCATGACCACCTCTAATATTTTGAGCAAAGATTATAGATTAACTAGTATTTGAGAGGGCATGGATGAGTGATTCAATATTTTATATCTTAGTAACAGCTATGTCAGAGAATATGCTAAAGCAAAGAATAAAATAAAATGTGTGATAAAATTACAAGGTTTTAAAAGTATATTTAAATAAAAAATAAATGAATGTGAAAGTTGCAGGAAATAGTTTTTGGAATATACTATCTTAGGGAAGGGGAAAGTTCAAGCTATAATGAATGCAAAAAATCCAAAGCTTAGTAAAAAAATTACAGATATTTTTTAGGCCTAATTAATTTCTTTGAAGCTTTTGTAAAGGCAAAACCACTTTTAGCTATATTAATTTATGATTTCTTTAAAAAAGGGGGGTGGGGGTGGACAAGGAAAAAAATGCAAGAGAACACTTTTCAGCAAAGGAAGTCATTAAATAGCACTTAACAATTTATTAATTCATTATAATGGAAATTTAGAAATTATTATTAACAACAGATACATCACATATGGAAAAGATGCAAAACTCACCCATTAGATGAAATCTTGCAAAAAGCCACTAACTTACTCTAAAGCTTTATTCAAAGCTGAGAAAAATTGTAGCTAGCTGGATAAGGTGAATCTGATCACTGCATTTGAAATCAAGAAATTTCACCAATACACACATAACTGGAAATTCAACTTGATCACAAACATGTTATGATGGCAAAATATATTATTTACATATGATTATGTGTTAAGCTATATAAAGATAAATAAATATCTCATGTTTATATGATTATACAGGCTTCCAGATAACCAAGAATTATGTCCAGAAAGTACAAAATTAAATTTTATAGATGTAGTCAAAAATAAGTACCTTAACACTAAAATTGTGGCTCAATGAACCTAGAGAAATCTCAGTTATCAAAAACAAATAAATAGCATAAGTGATAAATAAAGAAATACCTATTCTATTATATAATTAGCTGCTTTTTGGAATGCAAGGGAAAATCTATTTACATCAAATGGAAGTACACTATGTGATGAAGTAATTATATAAATGTGTGTGTGAGGTTGAAAAATTTTAGGGAAAATCCATGAAGAATATCCAGAAATTGTTAATCAAGGCCTTAATATGTAGAAATGTTTGATGGACAAAAATAAGTAGAAATATCAAAGAGAAAATTAAAAAATGTAAAGCCTAACAAAGAAAAACTAGACCATCCACAAAACGAATATCATACATGGCTAAAAATTTATTAGTCCATGGCAAAGAAAGACCATATGGTGCAGGACCTAGAGAAGATAAATGGTAGATAAACTATCAATTAGTAAAAAATATCAGCTCTGGAAAACCTATAAGATATGTCATATCATGGCTACCAGAAATGTTAATTACAGTATTTATATCAGGTATTTTTAAAAATAAAGAAATGGAAGATAGAACATTTACTGTCAATATCCTACCATCCTGAATCAAATGGCCTGAAAGAAAAAACTGTCTAGAACCTGAAATCAATGATGGAAAAAGCAAAGCTTAATAATGTATATAAAACTTTACACAGTTTCATTTTACTAATATATAACACTTTTAGTGATGGGATTGAACAGAGCCACTAAAGGAAAAAAAAACTAGATACAAGACTATCTTTACTAAACCCAGTTATTAATTCAATGGGAAGAAAGTTAAAAATATATTAAGAGATGATAAGATATGAATTAGGGATAATCTGAGGAAAATGTGAATGCAGATAGATTAAATTTGTAATAGCCCAAAACATTATCATTGATAAGAATTGAAGATAAGAGAGAGGATCATAAATACACCAGCCATCTATGTCTGAAACTGATGAAAAAAGTATACCCAAAAATAAGAAAGATAAAGCAAAGTTCATTTTATAATGGCATGAGTATTTGCCTGCATTTAAAGGTTTTAATCTCCCTTAATTAATTAGAACACTAATATATATAAGATAATAAAAAAAATAAGCTAAATATAAGAAAAAATAATAATCAAGTATTTATTTTTCAAAAAATGGCAACTTACAATAAATAAATAAAAAGATAACTTTTCTACAGTATTAAAAAAATACTTTTTTCTCATTTATTTATCTATTATTCTTTACATATATACATAGACTATGGATTTTTGCTTCATGGTATTTAGCTCAATGTAAGCAATAAATCAATAAAAACAAAAGCGAGCAATAGCGTTGCATTATTTATAAATAAAAAAATGTCAACTTACAATAATTAACAAAAGGTTAATTTTTCTAAAATGCTTTATAAATTATTTTAAACAATATTAAAAATTATCCAATACAATATATTAAAGAATCCTTAAAATAAATTTTTATTATCGTTTATATATACATAGTACATACTAAAATCTTACAATTTTTGTGGTGAATAGCTGTAATATGTTATTTCACAATACATGCATTAATTCAGAGATAGTACTTCAGGCAATTTGGAGAAAGTTCCATTCATTTTTTTTACTGGGATACACATATTACAATTACAGTCATTGTTAATAATATTTGTTAACAAAATTTATTAATTAAACCATACACCATTATGAAAATGAATTAATTGTTAGAAACTTATTTCAATGCATAAATAGATAAAAAATTCATAAATTTATAGTATTTTAACCAGAAACAAGGACATCATCAGGTAACTCTGGAGATTAAATCCATCTTATATCTATCTCCTTTCCATATATCAACAGGATGATATTTGTTAGTTAAATTAGAAATTCATGATTCCATTCAAGAGATAAATATATTGTGCCGATTACATACAGTTGTAATCACACATGTATCTATGTATTATTATTATTATTATTAACAACAACAACAACAATAATAATAATAATAATAATAAAAAGAAGTTAGTTAAAGGGTAAAAGTGAAACAAACAAAGAAATTAAAAGAATTAGGTCATCGATATTTTTTTCAAAAACAAAAGAAAAATATATATATATGTAACTCGTGAAAGGGTTAATAATTAATTGAAAATTAGTTAAAAGGCTGTAAAGACTTCTATTTTTTAAAAAAAGAAAAAATATAGAAGGTAATAATGAATAAAGATTGAAAGACAAAAAAAAGGGGGAAGGGGGTGTATAATAAAATATGTCTCTTTTTCTCTTCAAAATCACTTATTTGAAAAAAGAAGGTAAATAAAAGTTATTAGAAACGTATAGGCAAATAAAAAGGTATTAGAAAGTTATGATATTAAAAACGTTGTAAAAAAAGTAAGTTTAAATGTAAATTTTATTAAATGTCAAACTTGCACATAAAATTTTCATCACAGATCTGTATAAGATAAAAAATAAATGTGTGAAAGGACATATTTTTAATTAGTGGCATTCCAGTAAACAATAGCCAGCAAATCTATAAATAAGGCAGATTGAGATTATTAATCAGGTGACTTTTGGATTTTTCTATTATTAGATTTGTCTAAAGAACTAAAACGTAGAGACAAGCATTTCTGAGTAATATTAGCGGGCGTATGTTTGTTGATATGCGTGGCTAGTGGCCCTAAATGGGCGTTTGCTCAGTCTTTACCCATCTGAATTTGAACCCACCCATGAAAAAACATCTGCTGCCTTGCCTGCTAAATAGATTGCCGTTATTAATCCTGCTATGCCTGAAGATTAACTGTGCTATGCCTGAAGAAAGGAATGAATGCGACTAAACATAAAGCCAGAAAGGAGGAGACTAAACCCACTGCAACGAACCACACCAAGAATAACCCAGCCAGCCGAAGCGTCGAGTGAAGAATCAATCGCCTCTGTAAAAGAAGTGGGTGCTTCCCAAAAGACGGTCTATAGAGTGCTGGATATCTAATAACCTAGGTAAACATTTTTCTATCAAATATGCATGTATTGATTTATTTCATATCAAAAAGGAAATAGATTAGTTTAATATTGCGCAATATTTAAAAAGAAAAGGAAAGAACTATTACTAAAGAAGTATATTTTGTTAGATAAACTAACAATTACTTTACAGAGGGACTTTTGCTAATTAGCTATTCTGTAATATAATTATATTATTTCAATACTTATAGATTTGTTTATTATTTTAGATATTTTAATTTATTATGTCATTTAACTTGATAATTTTTTTTTCTTAATTAAACATTATTACTGCTAAAAAATAGTTGTCTTGCTTAATTCTTTTTTCACCAAGCAAACGAATAACAGTAGCAAATTAAATCTAGGTCATTAAAACTTATGTGGTTAACTTTAGATTTAAATAAAATAAGGGGACAAATAAATAAAATTCCCTTTTCATTCTAAAGAAGAGAAAAGTGGAATAAACAAAGGAGGAGGAAGGGGAGATATATACTTATATTCTTCTGTTACCGTAATAATTTCCGAGAAAAATTTATAAATATTTCAAGCTGCTATATATATGTATATACATTTGGTTATCCAGAAACTATTGTGACAGACAATGGTTCAGGTTTCGCTTCAAGAGGGAGGAATTAAACACCTTTTAACACCCCCTTACTATCCTGAAAGCAATGGGATAGTGGAACAAGGAGTACAGCACTTAAAAAACCCATTAAAAAAACTTCAGAACAAAAACATAGCAGAAGCCTTGATACAGGCTATGTATGCTCAGCACTTTGCTCCAAACACTGCAACGGGTAAAACTCCGGCGAAGCTATTGATGCATCAGACATTCAGGACCCATTTGACAAAGCTACTACCTGGAAACACTAGAAATAATAATAGTACCAAACTGGTAAAGTTTTTGTCAGGCGATTGCGTATGGGTGTTGTATGTTTTAAAACACAAATGGAGCCCAGAAGTTATAAACCAGTCATTGCATAAACAAATTTGTCTAATTGAGTTAGAAAATGGAAAAGTGTTGAGAAAACATATAAACCATCTTCGCCATCGTGAAACAAAGGAAGACGAAGCTATATAGCCGGAAATGAATCGTATCATGAAGGGACCGACTAAAGAAGAAAATAGTAAGAAAGATGAGCCAGAAATAACCGAAGATGAAGTGACAGAGCAAGAACTGGACTCACCAAGAGTACAAAGGGAAAACAGGAATGATAGCCCTAAAATTTCCCGAATACAGAAAACACCGGTTAAATTTAAGGACTATATAGTAAACTAAAGTAATATGTATTACTAGAGTGGGGGAAGGACTGCTATATATATGTGTATATGTTTGGTTTGGATAAATAGTAACATTGTACTTACATCGTAACATAAATTCTTTTCCACACAAATATAAAGACAGCGCTGCTGTCAATTATGGTTTCCAGGATATATGCCCAATAAAATGGATATAGTATAAAACTGATGGCAGAGATTTACCACTTTTAGTTCCCAGGATGTTACCAGTGCACAGCCTTTAGGATATATGAAATCCGTAGCAAAGAAAACAGTAGATAAAATGGCTACTGTGGCAAGGCATGAAATAAGGACTGGTAAATAGCGAACATTGTTTATATTAGTATGTAATTAAACTGAATGAAATCTTGTGTGTTTTATTTTATATTATAATTGTATGTCCATGTTGTTGAAAGTAGTTATTAAAATATATAGAATTTTAAATGAGAGTAAATTGTATTTATTGCTATCTTACTGGTTAAACTTAATTAAACCCTAAGACATAGCACAAGCGCTGGATGTCTAATAAAGCATTCCTTTTTGTCCAGCAGCCAAGGGGCATCTGACCGGGAAATATAACGAAAGAATATGTGCGTATTTTTTCAGTGTTCAGTCAGGAATATAAACTTAGGTTTGTATTTGCTTCTTGCTTGATGTATCAGTAGAAATTAAATAATTAAATATAACTAAAACTGTTACAATATATATTGAAAATCACATAAAATATATATGTATTACAAATAGAATGCCAGGATCTGTATCTCTTGAAACTTAATTACCATATATAAATGAATATTAAATGCAATTAATGCATGAATCTGATCAATAGAATAAAATTTAATAATAATAAAATTCTTGTGGCGAAAAATGCATATTTAAATGTAACTTCTAAATAGCAAGCAATGAACATATTCCATGAAAGTAATTATTACTTAAAAATAATTATTGTTTATAATTAATCAACTTTGTTCCATATTTTTTGCATTTTGACATCTTGAATTTATTATATATCAGAGTGTATGCTTAATAATTAACAATACTAATTAGTTTACCACTTGAGAAATATATTTAAAGTAAAATACTAAAAGTTGATTAATCAGTAATATAACTTTACTGATCGTAAAAAGATAAATTTTTTACAATACTTCTGTTGATAACTCGTGTTTTTTATTATTTCATTTAAATCATATAGAAATATAAAAACTGTGAAAACAGCTACATGTTGCATTATATTATTTCATTCTAGTAATGTGAGCGAAGCTGGGATACAAGTAATTATTTATATAAGTGAGTTTTATCTAAGAGTTCTTACTGGCTTAATCTGTATAGGTTGTACAAAGAATTAGGTGGGAAAATAGTGCACTGCTATCATAATGAATGAACTTGTTAACATAAATACATAATACAGATATTTACTGAATTGTTTAAGCTTTAAATTTTATTTTCAAATATGTGCATATATTATTTTACTTAATGTACTCTACTTTTGAAAAATGTGCATATATTCAAGATTGAATTTTAAAAAATGTTAGTTACATAATATAATGATCAGATACATATAGTCAGCAAAACTAATCTTAAGAATTAAGCAATGAACACTAACTCATGCGCGTGTGTGTGTAACATCGATATAAACATTACCACAAACAATACAAAGTCGAACCTCATTATTTATAACACCAGGATAATTTCCACATGAATATCGCATCTGATGTTAGCATATATGCCCTTTTTCTTATATCCCACTGAGGTCAGAAAGATACAAAACTTAAAACTAAAAAAAAAAAAAACTAATAGTGGTAAACAAGATACAAATGCAAGAGGTTAGGCATATATAGATTTATGAGTAACAAAAAAAAAAAAATACAACGAAATAAAAGTTCATAAGTCTAGATTTAAACCTAAGATTATATTGTGTTTCTTACAAGTTAAAAAAAAATTAATTAATTAGTGACTAAACAGCTTAATTATTGCTAACTTATATACAATAGAGAGACTATAGACTTTTATAGGTCTTCATAATCTCCAGGATCGACATTTTACAATGGTTTGGCTATTAATTAATGAATAATCAAGCAGGATTAGGATCGGAGTATTTACTTATCCATTAAACTTACGTTTATTAATAAATGACTGCCAATTGACTTAGAATTATAACTGACTACACAGCTTGCTAGATCAGGCTTTAAAAATACCTTAAAAAAATACTGAGGCAGGGCTAGGTTATGCATAAGTGGTATTATATCCAAAGATGAAATAGAGATGGAGTATGCCCATCTTGGCAAGGCCATACCCAAGAATTTCATAGGATCCAAGAAAAAAAAATTCACGATTTTCTACTGATATACACATATTGTGTACAGATTATATACCCATACTCATCCTCTCATAAATCACTAACAAGCATTTGTGTCCAAAATACCACAAAAAAAAAAAAACACTTTATATTTATTAATTAAAATGAATAAAAATGACTTTCACATATATATGCATCTAATAATTAAACTTTGCACAAGCTAAAATAAAAATTTTATTCTATGTACATTAAAATGAAAAACTATTAATTTATATAATTAAATGAAAAAAAATGAATCTGTCTCAGGAGTATGTATATGTAATGAGCTCCACATCAATAGCACCATTTTAAAAAAAATCCATATTTCAGATATATGTGGTTGATTCTTCATGCCTCACATTGGTGGCTCCATATTATAAAAAATATATATATCCATATATGTAAATGTAACGAGTCCAACATTGATCACGCCAGATTATATATATGTAAGTGTAAAGGTCAGATATGAAGAAAAGCATGTAGGTATGATAACATGTAGCTTTCATAGTGCAATTCACATTCATATGATCCTGGAAGGCACTTTTCTCGGATATTAATAATTAATTCTGGAGATAGGCTGGTTCTTCAGAATAGCATAATTGACAAGGCAGTTTATTTCTTGAATGATGGCATGGCAGGTCAGCAAACTGAATTCATTTATGATGGCAGGACACGGCACAGGTCCACAATCTTCAGATAGGCAGCAATTCATCAACTACATCAAGATTACAAACTTGTGCTCTCACTGGGATGGCAATGGGGAAAGAGACACAAGCTTATATTCACAGATGGTCATTATGCATAGCTATTAGCAACCAAATAATTAATGAACTTTTTAAAAATAACTTTGGAGGGAAGATTTTGTTGACAAGCTTGAAGAATTTTTCATAAAAGACACTGATTTCACATTTACATAAGTATTTATATTAGCTTTCAACAAACAGCTTTCGGATTAGTTTTAATTAAAAAAATATTTTTGCTGAAAATAATTTCGATCAGCTTGATTATAATTTAATCCTTTAATTCTTATTTTTTAAATTAATAAAATTTTTCAAAATTCCTAATATCTTTTGTCTACTTGCATTCCTTGCAATAATTAATCATCAAACATCTTTTTACTATAAGGCCAAATATTGTAAACATCATCCTTTAAATAGATAATACAAAGACAATTATTCTACTATTCATTAATTAGTTTTAATAAGAAAATTACCAGTGCCTTGTAATTAATTAATCGGCCTTTAAAAATTTTATTAAAATCTAATGTTAATGAATTTTATGTAGCTTAAATTTTAATCAATTGGTTTTTACTACTTTTCCAGAATCTGTTAGCATTTGAATATTACTAATTATTTACGCAATCTCAGCTAACCATTTTGACCCTTTTCACACACACATATGTGCCTTTAATAAATTTAATAAAATAAATTTTTATTTTTCCTATCATCATCATTATCAACCATTATCAATCCACTGCAGGATAATGGTCTCTCCAAGTTTAATCCATCTTCTCCGATCTTTAGCTTCTCTTCTCCACATCACCCCTGCACACTTTCTTATTTCATCCATCCATTTCACATGTGGTCTCTTTCTGGGTCTAATACAACCTCTTGGAATCCAGTTTAAAATTTCAATTGTCCATCTATTATCATCTCTTCTGGCAATATGTCCAGCCCAACTCCACTTCAATCTTTTAATTTTTTCAATGAGGTCAGTAACACCTGTTTGTTCTCTTACCCATACATTGTGTTTTCGATCTCTTCTTGTTATTCCCAACGTACATCTCTCCATACTTCTTTGAGTGGTCTGAAGTCTCTGTATTCCACTTCTATTAAGTGTCCAAGTCTCAGATCCATAAGTAAAAACTGGTAAAACACATTAGTTAAAAACCTTCATTTTCAAACACATAGGCATATTTCCTTTTAGTATCAAGTTATTTCTACCAAAAGCACTCGAACCAAGTTTAATTGTATGATTAATTTCCTCCATTATGTTTCCATCTGTATTAATAATCTGACCAAAGTATTTGTAACTGTTAACTTCTTCTAATTCATCATAATCAATCTTTATTTTCATATTTGAGCAAATCGATTAAACATTATACTTTAGTCTTTTTAACATTTATCTTTAGTCCTATTTTCATCTGATAACTCCTGCAACATTCCCTGCAGCTCTGAAGCATTATTTGCAAAAACAACTACATCATCTGAGAAATCTAAATGACTTAAATAATCTCCATTTACTTTCACTTCTTTAGTTTCCCATTTTAATCCACAAATACTTCTTGCAGCACTGCTGTGAAAAAGTTTTGCAGATATGGAATCATCTTGTCTTGCACCTTTCTCAATGTTGACTTGCCCAGTATCATTATGTAATCTAATTGTTTCTGTTGCATTTTTATAAATATTCTTTAAAATATGACAATATCCTGGATCTATACCTTGATGATCCAATGCTTTAATCACTGAAGAAATATTTATAGAATCAAATGCCTTTTCATAATCTACAAATCCAAAACATAATGACAACTCATATTCATTTGCTCTTTCTATAACTTCTCTCAATACCTGGATAGGATCTACTGTACTAAAACCACTTTTAAATCCAGCTTGTTCTCTTGGTTGGTGCAAGCCCAATGTTCTCTGTAGACAAGTGGTAATTATCTTGGTAAAATTTTTATATAAAACTGATAAAAGGCTGATAGATCTGTAATTTCTAATATCTTCTTTATCACCTTTTTTAAATAATAATATTATTACTGCATTCTTCCAATCATCCGGTACATCTTTATCATTTAGACATTTGGTATATAACTTTGCTAAATTTTTTCTATTTCTTCACCTGCTTCTTTTAATATATCAATTATAATTCCATCATTACCTGGAGCCTTTCCTTTCTTCATACATTTAATTGCATGTCTCACTTCTTCATTTAAAATTCTGGGCAATTCGGAAGATGTAATAGATATAGGAGGTACTTGTTCTTTATTACTATATAATTCTTGATAAAAATCTTCTACCAATTTCATGATTTCATCTCTCTTTTTAGTAATAATTCCATCTTCTTTTCTTATTGCAGATATAAATTTCCTACCAATACCAAAATCTTGTTTTACATTCTTAAGACTTTTATTTTCTTCTACAGCTTTCCTTGCTAGTTCACAGTTATACTTTCTTATATCATTTTCAACTCTTTTCCACACCATTTTACAAAATTCAAAATATTCAATTCTTTTTAATGCATCATTTTTGTACATCTTCATGTTCCTTCTTTTCTTCATAAATTCTCTAGTCTCAGGAGAAATTTTATTGGTCAATTGCTGCTTTTTTCTACCAGCTATCTTTGTTGCAGTTTTTAAAAGTGTATCGTTATTTTCATATTAATTTCATTCAAATCGAATCATGTTCAAAATCTAATACTTGAAATCGATTTGCAAGTTCTAATTTAAATTCATTAGAATGTTTCTGAAGATTAGGAATATCAACTGTAAATATTGTTTTTCTTAATTTTTGTTTCTTTCTAGTTTTACATTAACACGTATCTTACACCTTACTAATCGATGATGACTTCCTGTGTTAAATTTATTAAGAACATTACAATCTTGAAATATGTATTTCCTGTTAGTCAAAATATAATCCAATTCTGCTGTATCTTCATTTGGATGCTTCCATGTCCATTTCCTTTTAACATTTTTCTCAAAAAAAGAATTCATAATATAGTTTTTCTCTTTCTGTAAACTCCACAAGTCTATGTCCTCTCTCATTTCTATTACCATAACCAAAATTACCTATAGCACTTTCATCTTTCATTTGTTTACCAATTCTAGCATTAAAGTCTTCCATAACAATTTTAAAATGTTGTTTACTCTGATCAAAAGCCCTTTGTACATCCATATAAAAATCTTCTACTACTTCATCACTATGAGAACTTGTTGGGGCATAAACCTAAATTATCTGCATTTGGTATCTGCTATTAAGTTGAATAACTAATCTTGTCACTCTGTCCGATACACCATCAATCTCCACAATATTGTTCTTCCACTTTTTATTTATAATGAATCCTACTCCACTTGTATTTCCAATATTTGTGCCTTTATAATAGAGTATACGTCCACTTTTTAAATCGTCTCTTCACCTTTTCTTCTAACTTCACAAAGTCCAATAATGTCCCATTTAATATAAGAGAGTTCTTCTTCTAATTCTTGCAATCTTCCTTCATTTGAAAATGATCTGCAGTTGTAAGTACCTAAATCAAGTCATCATCAAATGGCAGCCTGGGTCAGCAATCAGGGGTTTCTTAGCACCCTCCAACTTCGGCCACCAACCGCTGCCTTGGTTGGTGACTTTACAGCCTCCTGGGAATGAGGTCTATGCTTTATTTTTATCTGTCATAATTGTATATATGTATTGAAAAAATATTTATCATTTACACAAACATTCATTCTGCCTTATCAGGCACTGAGAAGAAAGACCATGGTGTTTCTTGATCTTAAACTCAGAGGTAAAAAGCCAATAAACTCACCACGCTGGCTAATGCGTGTTGGTGAGCAGCCCATCCATGTTCGTATACTATATGAATAATCACATAGTAATAACAGCTGCAACGACAAGAACGTATGGAGTGGACATTAGAAATTTGCCCTGCTTGGTTCCTTTAAGGCCTCCAAGAGGAATCAAAGGGTCTCCTTTCAGTTAAAAGCAAACTCCTTTCTGCAGCCCTTTTTCCTATAACAGTTTAAAAATATTTAGATATAAATGGGCATGAAACATATATATGTAAGCATATATATAGCTTCAATAAATTTTACTCATACCAATGAAGTAAAATCATCTTTTTAACTGTGTACAGATGGTAGAAGTTGTCAAACCATACAGGACAAATAATGATTAAAGAAATTAGAATAAGAAATGCAATGATTTAAGTATCCATTAAATTCAGATTTAAGAACAGTAAAATATTTTAATTGGAGCATGGTTTTATATGTCAGAGAAATTTGAATGATTAAGAAATGAAAAAAAAATATATCAGAAGTCTTTTAAATGACAAGTTTAAAGAAATTTATAAAGTAAAAGAGACATTAAAACAAACAAATAGAAGAATTTTAAAAGGCAAGTTGGGAATGCTTAGAAAGAAAAAGCAGAATAATTTCATTGGTGGTCTTCAAAAATAGACTATTATTTAAATTATAAAACAAGGTGAATTATTAATGATGATAATAAATTACCCAGAAATCAATCTTCCATGAGAAATAATACTTCAATAAAACTAATTATCTAATACGTGGCAGTATATCATAATGAAAATATTACATGACAAAATTCAACAACTTACTATAAAAAAGCATTTTTAAATATTTTGTATTTATAGATATATTAAACAACCTCCATACTTCCCCATTCTTTTTAAATTCATGAAAATAAAGATACAATAAAAGAGAAATGACCCCACAAGATGAATTTCGTGCTGAACCAGCCCCATCAGTTGGCCCAGGTCACTATCTCCCATATATATCTCTATTATATGAAGAGGATTTATCTATAGTAAATTGTTACATTTTTATTTACCTTTGTCAAACTCACTCCACTCACAACTTTGACATCATCCATCTCAGATAAATACAATAATGATTATTACTAATCATTTTCTAAACTAGAGATTATCTCTAGCACAGATATAAACTTTAAACCTCAGTTAAAAATTAATATACCTAATTTTTTAATTTTAAAAATAGACACACATGGAGTTATTCACCTTTCTCTTTCCCATGGGTAATATCTTTATTGATATATTATACAACCTCCATACTTCCCCATTCTTTTTAAATTCATATAAATAAAAATACACTAAAAGACAAATAACTCCCAAGATGCATTTCATGCTGAACCAGCACTTATCAATTGGCCCAGGTAACTATCTCCCATATATATCTCTATTACATGAAGAGTATTTATCTATAGTAAATTGTTACATTTTTATTTATTTTTTAATAATACAATATATGAAAATTAATGATGATTGTGTGATTTGTACAGTGGTAAATTGGCATACTTTGCAATTCAAGGTTCGTGGATAATAGTCCAGCTCTATTATTTCCAAAGCTTGAACTTCTTATGAACTCCTGAGAAATAGTCATCCAAATACTGTTTTTATTTAATGATGATTTAATCATAAAACCAAAATTCTAAATAATATGCTGACTAAATTAACTGTATCATAAACAAACAGAACTTACTGAAAGAACACGATCTCCAACTTGTAAATTACCATCTTTATATGCAGCTCCACCTTCAGCAATTTTTGAAATATATATGCACTGAAATATACAAAATAAATAACTATATTTATACACAAATGCATTCATTAAATAAACAAAAATAATCCTTCACTTTGTCAATACTTTACTACTAATTTATTACAAAAACATTTCAGATATCATGCATTCTACATATTGAATTTTCCAACAGGGAAGAGGAAATGTTTGAGAAATCTTATTAATCCTGCTGTTTTTTCCATGCTATTCAATGCATAAATCAATTGCTATCATAGAACAATATAAACAAAATGATTACCCATTATGACCAACATATGAAAATTAACATTCAACATACTTAAGCAAGATCTAATAATACAGAGACTTTAATATTTACTTAACAAAAGTATAAACTGATATGAATTAAAGATCAATATAATCTAAAAAAAAAATACTGTCTTACATTAAGTTTTATTAATAGTTCCTTCAATCATCATCTGTTAAAACAATTTAATTTCCCTTACTGCTAAAAATAATAGTTTCGGGCAACTGTTTTTAAAATATAAATAAGGAAGTCACAATTTTATCTTGATTCAAAGAATATTTTCTGGCAACTGTTTTTAAAATATAAATAAGCAAGTCACAATTTTATCTTGATACTTAAAACTAGCGAAATTATTTCTTGCAATAACTGGCTAGCAAAGATTTCTACATAAAGTCATCCCCAATAATGATCTATCAAATCACAGTTTGGTCTTGATGCTAAATTACCAAAAAGCTTTCCTCCAATAATCTACTCTAGAAATGCTTTTTGAATAAAGCAATCTTTACTAAAAGTTATTGGTGCTGGAGCTTAACTGAAACTAAACATATAAGTCAAGCTCACTCCTCTGTAGGATTATTCTTCATAAAAAAATGCATTATCTTAAATTATCAGTGTGTGCATGCATTAAATACAAGAAAGATAAAAAATAAAGCATGCAATCATATAGAAGAGAGATGGTACTAACCTCTAAGATTGTATATGTCTGATACATCAATGAAATCACAAAGAAAAGAAAAAAAGAAAAATTATACTAAAAATAATCATAAAGTATTGAAAATAGAGTAATAGGAAACAAGGATCTTATTAACAATTTTATAAATAATTTCTAATCTAAAACAATATCCAAAATATCTTTTTTGCCCTTATTATTATGAATTGCCATGAAAATCAGTGTTGGCATCTCATAATCATATGAATATTTTTTCAAAACAATGCATCATCTATTAAATTTTTTAGGCCACTCTATAGTGAATTCATTATTGTAATAATCAATTTGCCGTTAGTTATAGATTCATAACAGCTGTATGTAAATCTTTTCTTGTTCATATGACTATTAATATTATCCAAGACTGGAATTCATAAACATATCCGGATATTTCAGATCAAATATTTTGATATATATCATATACGTCTGGTCTATATGGATCATATTTTTTTATTCTGAACAAAGCAAATAAGTCATACATAAATTTAATAAGAAAAGTTAACATCTGACAGTATAAAAAAGAAAGTCACTCTTGTAAAAAATTTTTTTAGATAATCTGTATAAAAAGTTTCGTATCAAACATATAAATTTCGTGTAACAGCTTCTTGGATATGATCTGGCTATATAATTATGAATCAACTTTACTTACATTTAGATAAAAGAGGCTGACTATTTTGTATCTTTGCAAAGATCAATTCATAAATCATCTCACAAATACGTGTGTAAAGCAACTTGAATTTATCACATTCAACAATATAGCTATAGTTTTTTTCTTAATACACTTTCAGAATTCTATATTGTTTTTGCAGATGATTTAACAGAATTTTCCTTTGGTATCATCTTTTGTAATTATAGAACATATTAATGTAACTTTGTAAAATATTTAGGATAGTCTCGGTGCCCATGGCAATTAGCACAGCAGAGAAAGTAATTTATTACATTAATTCCTAACTGACAAAAAAAAACACAAAACAAAAAAAAAGACACACAATTTGGCCAATTAATAAAGGAATTGATCACTTAAGTACTTGAATGGCACATTCCCTAAGAACTAAACATATAAAGTTTTTATGATCTTGTATTATAATGTATTTTCACGTCCAATTTTTGTAAATTAATTTTGGAATTATAGCCTGCAAACTCCATAACAAAAAACAAAATATTGGAAAATTAATAATTATTTTACTTCAATGAATGATTTGAAAGCCCTCTCTTTGGAATGATAACAAACTTGTGCATACAGAATTGCAGGTTTTTAAAAATTAAATATTGCAAAACAAAATTTCTGCAATTTTTGTTTCTTAAACATAAATTCATACAACTATCAACTAGTTAAAATAATCCAATAAATGGAATGAAAATAAGTCATTCTAAACAAAAGCCAGTGGTAATTATTTAAATATAAAAAAAAAGCCATTAATTTTTTATTAAAATAATGGCATAATTAATGCTTATTTGAAGATGGCTAGCAAGAGCAATTAAAGCTCTTTCTAGCTAAAAAATAGTTTATAACTTATTGATTATATTACAAGCACTCCAATTATAATTCATATATGAAATAATCATGTCTGAGGTAATGATTACATCTGAAGACATGATTATATGTAATAATGGAATGATATATATAAAATGGTAATAATAAAATATATCCAAATTGTGCTCCACCAAATTTTCTTTTAATTTTATAAATTTATGCTGTTTTATATTCATTTACAATTATCATATATAAAGATATGAGGTTTACACTTCGCTTCAATGAAAATAATAGATTAAATTGTGCGCTAATATGCAGCTGAAAACAATTTTTTTTTCTTTCCAGTTAAAGTAACAAAATAAGGCTGAGTGCTTTCGAGAGTTAAAATACTCTCATATTCACAGCTGGAATAAATTGTGAAGAAATGGAGTAAGAGTGTGCATAAGTATATATATATAATGTTGGTAAGTATCAGAGAGTCCACTTTCTGGAGAAGGGAAAAGATGAATCTTTATACTTAATAGCATGAGCAGTATGCTTCCCTAACTCTTTGCTTTGAGTAGTCTCTCTATTAATATACTGAATGGATGCCGAAAATGGAGTTACCAAACGCCCGGTTAATTTTTGATGCTCAAAAAAGATTGAGCTGCAATCCGGTTTTGTAGCTGCCCACTTACACGTGTATTGATGATAAGATAATTGTATAGCAAAAGACACCCAGGATTCACCAAAACAACTACAATTACACCAAATGTGGGGGCATTTAATTCCATAAACAGTGCAAGGAGTGAGATCAGGTTCAAGTTTGTCTTTGAGTTATTTAGAATATTATTAGAGGAGGGAGGGAGTGGAAAGTGAGGCAATATGTAGGTGAAAATATTTTCTTGAATGTTACATGACATTTTCATTATATAGCCAGAACCAGCTATCCAAGAAATCAAGGCGAATCTTCAAAGCCAATCTGCACTACATTTCACTGTGGAATGGGAAGACTCCTCACAATATCTCAAATAGCTTGATTTAGTAATACACAGGAAGGCTCTCCACCTGGACAACTCTATGCACATTAAACCAATAGAAGTACGTGGCATCATGCATCCAGAGTCAACAAGCTAGCAGGCCTTTCATCATTTCTGTTTCGCAACCAATATTTATGCAAATACGAATCTTCTTGTAAAACTAACATAGAAGTATACACCAACGACCTCATGTCTGTCGGATTTAAAGACAGACTTCTAAAAAATAAAACACTTTTACAAATAGATTAACTCTTACCCCTCATCCTATGACAGGCCATGGTTTCTTCTCCCATATATTCCCACCCTCATTAAAATATTTACATTGCCTCACTTTCCACCCCAGCCCCCCTTTCATCCAATAGAATTTTTAAATAATTCAAAGGACAAAACTGAACGTAGAGACCCCTTGCACTGTTTAGGGAATTAAATGTTTCCACACCGGGTATAATTCTATTTATTTTGGTGAATCCCTGATGTCTTTGGCTGCATGATAGTTACAGCACTAATACACATATAAGAGGGCAGCTACCAAACCAGATTGCAGCTACTTTTTTTGATCATCAAAAATTAACTGGATATTTTTGTTCACTCTGTCTTCCGTATCCATTTAGTATATTTAGAGAGACAATTCAAGGTGAAAAATTAGGGAAGCATACTACATAGAATAATTCCACTTATGCCATTAATCGTAAAGATTCATCCTCCCCACTTTTCAAAAAGTAGACTCTCTGATACTTATTAACACTCACTAATTTTACGTAAATTTGAATTTCCATAACACTTTATATTTACTTATGCACACTCTCATTCCATCATTTCACAATTTACCCCAGTTATGAATATGAGGGTATTGTAACTCTCAAAAGTGCTCAGCTTTATTTTGTTACTTTAACTGAAAGGAAAAAAAAACTTCTCTTCAACTGTGTATTAGCACATGATTTAATCAATTATCATATATGTAAGATTAAGTATAAACAAATAATTAATACCTTAACCTTTATTTTATTTGATTTTTTATATGTGTAAGTTACAAATACAAAAATATACACAAAAAATATTTAATAAAAGAATCAACTAGAACAATTTTTTAAGATCAGCTATACACAGAAACCCAATAATGGAAGATGAAGTCAGATTAGCTTCACGTTTATTATGAAAACATTTGAGATCATAGAAACCGATATTACATGCAGATAAGATTATCATAAATGTCATTGAACACATAATCTGGTTTCAGGAAAGATTAGAAGCAAGACCCAAGAATATCAGAAAAAAATCTGTATATGCTTTATTAATTGCAAATTCTTTAATTTGGTGATCATATAAAATTTATCAGAATATCTTACAATGTATTCAAGGAATGTCTGTAAGAGATTTTAAGTAATGGGCGAAGATAAAACCAACTGATTTCATAATGATAGAGGATTGCACACTGTCCTTCTATCTGTTATATTGCCACTAAATGTGAACTAAAAAAATCAGAAATATGAGAATTCAGGATTATGAAAAAAAATATCATTATTTCTAGGTAAGCAGACGATGTCTCACTTATAACAGACTTTAAGATAGAATAATTATGAATGTAATTTCCATCATTATTTATATGGTTTAGGGCTATCTTATCAGTAAATTTCAGATCAATCTTTTGCCATTTGGATCCTTTGACTTATTGGATATAAATAACTCCATTACTTTTGCAGAGTTTATTTGTACAATACCCTACTTGCAAGCTCATATTTTTGGGTGGGAATAACAGCCTTTTTAAAAAATTACTTTAATTACTTATCTTCTTAAATTTAATCTAGTAATATGTTTACAAGAATTTTAATTACCTTTCCTAGAATGTCATTTCCATCTATTTTATTGTTAAAAAAAAAACCACCTTTTTCTTTCAAACTGCTTTTAAATTAAACTTAGGATCAATTATCTTTTTAAATTTTAGAAAATATTTTGCATTGGAACCATAACTTGTGCAAATATGAGGCAGATAAAAGAAAAAATCTCATCAATTATATAACTGATTTAATTACGATAGAATGACAGCCTGTTAAGCTAATTGCGCAGACGCTGTGAGAATGTTATTAATAAATGAATATCTTCGAACAACCACATGATATAGTATTTATATAAGAGTAAAAAGGAATCCTCTTACCCTTACGACTCAAATGTTTATAAATGAGCAAATCTAAAGTAGTTGTAACGAAGGCGTGACTACATAATAGTCACTTTAAATTACTATATATAATGTCTGTATGAATGACTCTTATATAAATACTATATCATGTGGTTGTTCGAAGGTATTCATTTATTAATAACATTCTCACAGCGTCTGCGCAATTAGCTTAACAGGCTGTCATTCTATCGTAATTATAATCGCACGCAAGACGTTATAAAATAAATGCTTATTCATGTATATGATTTAGTTTCGTTTAGAGTGGCGTTTAGTAAATTCTAGAAAATTTCATTAGCGTCATTCATACAGACATTATATATAGTAATTTAAAGTGACTATTATGTAGTCACGCCTTCGTTACAACTATTTTAGATTTGCTCATTTATAAACATTTGAGTCGTAAGGGTAAGAGGATTCCTTTTTACTCTTATATAAATACTATATCATGTGGTTGTTCGAAGGTATTCATTTATTAATAACATTCTCACAGTGTCTGTGCAATTAGCTTAACAGGCTGTCATTCTATCATAATTATAATCGCACGCAAGACGTTATAAAATAAATGCTTATAACTGATTTAAGGAAAATAGGACACACTTATTCATCCATCAACAGAAAAGTCAACAAATTTTTCTATAAAATAAACCACAACCACAAGAAAGAAAACAAACCAAGAATCTTAATCCCATACGTTCACTCTACAGCTAAAAGCCTTATCAATCAACTATCATGTGACTTTGAAGTCGCTTTCCGTTCATCTCCCAACACCAATAGACTGATAAATAATACCAAAGACAGGATCAAACCTGAACTCACCCCTCAAGTTGTGTACAAAATTACCTGCCCCCAAAGAAATTGTACGGCAACATATTATGGAAACACCAAAACTAACATTGCCACCAGAGTAGCTCAACACCGATGCCTTTACAATCAAACCAAAACAAAGTTTGAAGGTAATTCGATTTTTGTCGAACACGAGAGAAACTCTGGACATGCTTTTCTACCTACCACAGCCAGTGTCGTTTGCTCTGAAACAAACGACACCAAACGTAAAGTTAGGGAAGCTTACTTCATTGCGGCTGACTCATCGGCATTCAACAGAAGAGAGGCCTGCTATTCCCTATCTCATAAATGGTTCACGTAACATCTGCACATAAATTTGCATAAAATTTGCATAGTTTTACAGTTATTAACAGAATAACTCGCCATGAATATGGGACTGTAGACTGTCCCGAAAGCGCTTGGCAGTAAAAAAAATTTTGACAATTTATTAATAGCTTCATTACCTGTGCGCAGAGCACATATATATATATTAATTTATTTAAGCGTTAATGAAGTAAAATCTTAACTATTTTAATACAAAATAACTTTATAATTAATTATACCATATACATTTCTCTGTGCATTTATAATACATATATGTAATTTTTATTTATAAAAATTTATTAAAACTTCTTTTAAATTTTGTTCATAATTTTTTTATATGTGAACATGAAGCATGTGTGCATATATATAGCTTCAATAAATATATGTGCATACATCACATTCACGTAAAAAATTTGTAAAAATTTAAAAAAGGATATGGGGGAAAAGTGTGTATAAATTATTTTGGCAACTTAAATGCAAAATGAAAATTAAATAGCAAATTGTAAAAAAGTTTATTAAGCTTTACAAAGAAATGTATCCTTTGCTCCGAGTACCAGCAGATGGCATGTCGCATGCTATGCCATCATATCTGTTTGTATTTTTTCTTTCAATCTCTAAGGAAAAAATAAAATGTGTTGCATTATTTATTTCTTTGGAGATGCATCAAAAACCAATATATAACATTATAGTGGATATTGCACTTCAAATAAAAGTAATATGCTTCTGTAAATGAAAGAATTGATATAGCTATTATTGTGTGAGAACAATTGAAACATCATTTAAATAGCCTGGCATTTGATTACCAGCCTGAACATGAAAAATCTATAAACTTTTTATCAAAGAAATAAAAACTTTGTTTTGTTATCTTTTTTTTTTTTTTTTACAAAATCAGTAAAATATTTATTTATATAAAAAAAAATCATTAATCAAAGAATTATTGTATCACCAAGAATATTTTTCAAAAATCATTTGGTATCCAATAATCAAATCGACTATTATTCTTTAATTTAACCCACAATGACTACAATCAGTATGTGATAATGATAACAATATTCAAATGTCTTAATTAATAAATTAATGTGAATTTAGCCCATATAATTTTATACTTCTGCATTCTGTTTTAGCAATATCTCATACTGCTTTGTACTTTAGAGTTAGCTATAAATTTTTTTAATCTTTTTCAAATGACAATTCTTTTTTTGCTACTTTTTTAAACATAATATAATAAATCCGTTGTAACTAATGGCAACAATAATAAGTATTAAATTTATTCCATTAAAATCACTGATTATAAAAAAAAAAAAAACAATTAACTAATTATAAACGAAACTATCAATTGAATCCAGTTAAACAAAAATAATTTTATTTCATTTTCTGGATATATTTTTTAAAATTTTTTACACAAATAATTTATAATTTATTGTAAATAATGCTTCTTGAGAAAGAAAAAATCAAATAAGAAATGATATATAAGACAAATACCTTAGAAGCAATATGAGATTGACAATTGTAGTTTAAATCTTACAAAATGCATTGTAGCCATTGCAAATTTATTTTTATTATGTCATCAAATTCACTTTTTTTTCAATTCTAATATCCATTATCTCTTTTCCAATTTATTATAAATTGTTCTATTACAAAACATTTTCTCATTATTCAGGTCTTCAATGTCCAAATAAGATTTGCTGATTATTTCTTCTAATAACAAAGAAGAACAAATAACCCTGTTCCATTTATTGAATTAATACAATCTCAACAGATTAGTTTTCCAACCAAATTCTCTAATAATGTGTACTTTTTATTTGTGAATATTAATTGATTTAATGCCAGCCTAATATCTTCTTTGCATTATGGGTAAA
The DNA here is from genome assembly GCA_028023455.1 of Epiperipatus broadwayi. Taxonomy (NCBI): domain Eukaryota; kingdom Metazoa; phylum Onychophora; class Udeonychophora; order Euonychophora; family Peripatidae; genus Epiperipatus; species Epiperipatus broadwayi. Next base: position 942,862 of record JAQFVV010012444.1, on the reverse strand, counting down.
ATAGTAATCAAATTAATTTACTGTCTATTTGAGAATATTACTACCACATATTTGTTCACTTATTTTAAAAATAAAACCAAGTCTGGCTAGTAATTTATATATCCCACAACTGTTTTCTTTTCTGGTATGGAAAGGTTTTGTGGTGCAAAGTTTAATCAATAATCCATCTAAGATTTAAAAGCACATGCAAACATTTCTGCAGTCAAAAATCATAGAGTTTGCACCTGACTTCCTCAAAATTCAAAAATTAATCATGAAAGATATGAAAAGATCTCAGAAAAAAATATAATTATGCATAACTGTCACAACAAAAAAATTCCTATGCCTAATTTACAGATTCAATCTCCTATGTCATTTGAAAAGATTTACGTAAAAAATGCCAATGGGTAAAAAACTTCCAGTGATCTCTGAGCATAAGCCATTAGTGAGATAATTTAGCTTTCAATGAGTATAGCTTACAAAGCCATTCTATCAAAAAATTATGTGAAGATAGGTATAAAATAAGTCAATGATTTTATTTAGTCTGTTTTTATCTCAGATCTACTACTGTACCTATTATTTATATATAATATCATTTCCAACTTTCTTATACACTTAACAATACTATTTTTTACGCCAAAACTTTTCTCTTACAGTTTCGACTGTCCTGCAGTCTTCATCAGAGCTACAATATCCAAATATATAATCATACAATTAATACATTATATTTATACACATAATCAATAACACACATCTAGTCTGTCCATTATAAATAATCATTTTCCATTTTCTTAGTTTACTCTTAACTAATTTTATTTTCTTATTTATAGTATTTTATTATTAAATTACTCTAAAACAATTTTATTATAATTTTAAAACTTTAATCTTTAAACTCTACAATTTAATCTATCATTTTCTTATTATCTTTTTAAAGTTGTAATTATATATTTTTAATTACTTAAAGGTTTTAACCTTTGACAGTGCGTTCTGAATATATTTTTAACGTTAGAGGAACCTCGCCAAATCTTGACACAAGATTATGACTTTATAAAGATAAGGACGGCCGTCTTATATTTAACCTAACTTTTTAATTAAATAGGCGAATCTGAAACATCTTGATTTGAGAGCATGAAGCTGTAAATTTCTTCACTGATTAAGTCTGCTATTTCTTTTACAGACTAAGATTCGCGAAATCTTGTGATTTACAATGAATTAGTTTATAAGATCTTTATTCTAGATTACTTCTAAAATGATGATAGAAGGAATTGTTAAACAAGTATAAGAATTTTTGAAAATTTGTCAGTTAGTTTTTGGAAATAGGATTATAAAGATGTAAGTATTTAGTAATGTAACAAAAAGGTAATTTATAATGTAAAAAAGTTAAGTTAAATATATAATAAAAATAAAGAAGGTTTAGAAGTAATTAAGAAAATATAATTAAAAAGATAATAATAAAATGATAGATTAAATAGTAGAGTTTAAAAATTAAAATTATAATAAAATTGTTTTAGAATAATTTAATAATAAAATATTAAAAATAAAAATAGTTAAGAATAGAATAATAAAATGGAAAATGATTATTTATGTTATTGATTATGTATATAAATATAATGTATTAATTGTATGATTATATATTTGGATATTGTAGCTTGTTGATGACTGCAGGACAGTCGAAACTGTAAGAGTAAAGTTTCAGTGTAAAAAATAGTATCGTATGTAAATATAGAAATCAATACTTAAAGAAAGGAGGAAGAAGAAGAAAATTGTATTACCTATTATTTATTCATACTACTCTGGCAGTGTGCATATCAAAACCAAACATAATCACAGGTATGAAATGTGTAATATATTAACATGGTTTCTTTTTCTAAAACAATTCATTGTGATTGAAACTACATAATTCTGAAGCAATTTAATGACTGTGAGAAATTATTCTGACTGTAAAAAACCCAACACCAATGCATTTCTATTCCACGATTTTTTGTTATTGTTGTTCTTAATCTCATTTAGACTCCAATTTTATATTATATGTTATTTGATTATCATCTAAGTTGAATTTTTTCTCTGCTCATTTCTTATTAGTAAATCCCCATTGTAATTTATTTTCCCAATTTATCAATATACTTCCCCAATACAATATTATCATATCTATATTTCCCCAATTTCGGCATATTTTTTCTAAAACTAACTATATGTTGTTTACAAAGTAATTATAAAGTTATTTTAAATAACATTTTTTTTTTGATTCTATCTAAATGATTCAGACCACAATTTCTGTAGAGGCTTCTGTAAATTTACCTTTATAATTTCTTACTTCTACTGGGATTTAGTTCTATGTTCATTTATATTTAAAATGAGTGCAAAGCTCAAGCTCTTAAATTATAATCTTGTTTGCATTCATTGTCTAAATCTATTTGCCTAATAGCTTCCCACAATAAACCTTTTACGACTTTCAAAACATGTATTAATAATTATTAAATTATGTTCTTCACTTACTGGTATATAAACACTTTTGTAATCAATAGTGTGTCTCTTTTGAAATCTTAACAGAAGATATCATTTTAGAAGCTCCATTTACAGCATCCTCAACTTATTCATCATCATTATTATTCTGTATTACATTTTATAATTTTTCTGACTACACTAATGTTCTTCTGTTCCTATGCTCTATGGCTTAAGAATATTTTAAAATTATTCCTATAATGGAACAATTTTATACAGCCAGATATCATAGTTTATATTCTGTATAATTATATGTATTTCTTTAATAAGGACAAACATATCCCCAAAGATTTTAGCAATATTTTCACAGTAATAAATATTTTAAAAAGCTCACTTCATCATCATTTCGGGCTGGAGTAGAGCCTCGTCCACCTGCTATGCTAAAACCAAGTCCGTTCTGATCCCGATATAAAATTGTTGATATGCACTACAAAAGAAATTGCATTAAATATTAGCTACTTTAAAAGAAGATAATAAATCATAAGTGTAATCAATAGTTTTATTCTAAAATAATCAGCCAATGAGAGGAAAATCATACATACTATTTGCATACCTCACAAACTTTAATCTTCTCTCATAAATTTAATCAGTATCAAAACTTTGGATTAAAAAATACTATAGTAATTACTTTAAAGAGTCAGAAATAAAAACAATATTATATTTAAAAGAAAAATTGAATAAAATGCTAAATTGCTATTTTGTATTAAAAAGTTTTGGGATGTTAAGTTAGTCAAGATATTCACACAAAAATGGGTTTTATACAATCTATAGATTTAAAGTTGGTATAGTTTTTATTGAGATTAATAAGTTTATTTTAAAACACTAAAATAAAATTTAGATTTTGTGCTTGTTGATTGATATTATTGTCTTGTTGAAGAGCACTAGATGAGAGTTGTTAGTGGATGAAATAGATTTCATATTAACTAACCTCGGAAATCATCTCCACTTCTGGCTCGTAGCATCCATCAGCTGGCTCATCCACACCCTGAAAAAAAAAAAAAAACCCTCAATAATTAAAAAAAAAAAATTATGTTTTTCTGATCAAAATTCCCAAGTATTTATCCCCCAGCTTAAGAAAAGATTCAATACTATTTATTGCAGGCAGCGTCTCACTCAAACTTGATTATATGCATGTGTTCTGCAAATAGAGGGAAATGTATGTTATTGTCAAAGTAATTCTAGACAGGAGAATGTAATACACTAGTCTGAACATAACACAGCAATATTTAGTTTTCTTTCAAATGGACCTATTCTATAGCCAGCTCCACTACCTCATACTGTGAACAAATGGATTTACTACTAGTTATTTGATTAATCTGTTTGTGCAAATAACTATTTGTTTATATTATTATTGTTTCATTGGTCAATCATTTTTTATTGTGTAATTTGATCTAGAAAACTACAATTTGGAGCAAGTCCATTATTAAAGATGAGCTTAAGACACATATTCATTAATAAAATATTGCTGTTAAAGATGGTCAGCTGTAATATATTGCATTTGTAAAGTCATAATATATCAAACGTTTTTACAACAATTTGGAAAAAAAATATTACAAATTTACAATTATGTTAAATCCATAAACTTAATAATCTTAATCAAATCAAACTAATTTAATAAAGTGTAGCTTCAACTACCCAAAGATTACCATATGGCAAAGTTATAAATTAATTCAACTCACAAGGACAGGATTTAGTTTGATAAGTAATCTAATTTTAATATAAAACTATCACTAATGCAAAATTGGATTTGTGAATTTTTTGGGGCTTTGACAATAAACTTTTATCCTGCTCAATCATTAACTTTACTATCTGCAGATTTATATATATAAATAAAATGTCCGTTAATTTAAACAAAATTGTAATTATAATTGAAATAATAAATTTAATGGTTTACAAACTATTATAAACAACCCTTAAATTCGCAGAAGTACTTTCGGTTAATTTCTTAAACCTGCCTCAACTGCCATTAAATTAAAAAAAAAAAAGCAGAAGCAAACATCATCAATTCAAATCCCACGAATCTCGTATTTTAATGTTAGCAGCTTGTCTATTTATTAACTGCATTTTATTCCTATTTATAAAAATTGCCTCTTTAATTTTTATTTTATTATGGTTTCTCTCTTCATGAAGAATTTTCTCATTTTCAAAATCAAATTTAAATTTATGTTTACATGTTTTTTCATGATCAAAGAAAATTGAAGGAGACATTAAATCACCATTATTTTTGCTTCTTACACGCTTATAAAACCATTCATGCTCACTCAATTTCTTCTCAATACTGCATCTAGATTCACCTATATATGATAGCATACAATCCCAAAAAAATTGATATATGACATCCTTTGAATTATTGACTAATTTATTAATATTGTTCGGAATGTAGAATGAAACATTAAACACATTCTTATATATATCCTAAAAAATTTCACTTGTGGATTTAAAATAAATAGAATAGATATACATTGTTTACTATTAATCTTCATTTCCTTTAAATCATTATAACTTTTTTTAAATTGACATAAAGTATTGTTTATTTGTTCCATTTTGTAACCAACATCAAGCAATTCCTTGACAAATAACACAATATTTTTCAGTTTATCACTTTGGTAACGACATAATTTTTCATTCTGAAACAAAAAAGATCTAAAACTTGCCATTTTATGCAACATTGGCACTTTTGATTTACAATTTATATATCCTCTTTTTGCAGTGGCTTAATTATTAATTTATAATTTAAGATACTGTTATCTCTTGTAATAATTAAATCTAAATATTTAATATTTTTGTCCTGTTCCTTTTCAATAGTCCATTTCAAGTCATTCAACTTACTTAATTCCTCTATAAGCAAATTTATAGTATTAGTATTTCCACAAACAAAAATATCATCCACATATCTTTTGTAAATTTTAATATCTCCAAAAGTACACAAATTTAAAATACTACTCTCATATGTAGATAAAACAAAATTGCAAACTTGTGCACAAGTTTACAATTTTATTTTATCTACATATGAAAGTAGTATTTTAAATATGTGTACTTTTGGAGATAAATTTATCACTTGCTGGCTTCCGACCGGTTGTTGATGGTACCGCAGCGTCGCCTGGTGGCGATCAAACAAGTCGGGTAAAACTACCAATTATTACAAGAGATAACAGTATATTAAATTATAAATTAATAATTGAGCCACTGCAAAAAAGAGGATATATAAATTGTAAATCAAAAGTACCATTGATGCATAAGATGGCAAGTTTTAGATCTTTTTTGTTTCGGAATAAAAAATTATGTCGTTACCAAAGTGATAAACTCAAAAATATTGAGATATTTGCCAAGGAATTGCTTGATGTTGATTATAAAATGGAACAAATAAATAATACTTTATGTCAATTTAAAAAAAATATTATAATTTAAAAGAAATGAAGATTAATAGTAAAAAATGGATATCTATTCCATTTATTTCAAATCCACAAGTAAAATTTTTTAAGGATTTATATACGAATGTGCTTAATGTTTCATTCTACGTTCCAAACAATATTAATAAATTAGTCAATAATTCTAAGGCTGTCATATCTGTCAAGCAGAAAAGTAATGCCATATATCAAATTTTTTGTAATTGTATGCTATCATATATAGATGAATCTAGGTGCAGTATTGAGAAGAGATTAAGGGAGCATGAATTGTCATATAAGCGTGTAAGAAGTAAAAATAATGGTGATTTAATGTCTCCTTCAGTTTTCTTTGATCATGAAAAAACATGTAAATATAAATTTAAATTTGATTTTGAAAATTCTCATAAAGAGAGAAACCATAATAAAAGAAAAATTAAAGAGGCAATTTTTATAAATAGGAATAAAATGCAGTTAATAAATAGACAAGCTGCTAACATTAAAATACGAGATTCGTGTGATTTGAATTGATGACGTTTGCTTCCACTTTGTTTTTTTTTTTAATTTAATGGCAGTTGAGGCAGGTTTAAGAAATTAACTGAAAATACTTCTGCGGATTTAAGGATTTTTATAATAATTTGTAAACCGTCAAATTTATTATTTCAATTATAATATATATTGTAACGGACCGAATAATGTAACGTAGTGACTCTACCTATTGTTCTTACTCAAAATATGTAACGGACCGAATAACGTAACGTAGTGACTCTACCTACTGTTCTTGTCCAAATATGTAACAGACCGAATACTTTAAAATGGTATATCCAGAGCCTTCTCTACTTACAGGTCCTATTACGCCTCTGGGTTCTAACTCAGTGTAGACATTTGCCTTTAACTCTGCTCAAGGATGGATTTAAATAGGATGGCAATAATGTGACCTCTATATAGGTCCCTAATGGCTTTTACTAAAGAATAAATTAAAAATCTGTAAACATGTATGATAGATGTTCTGGTGAGTGAAGTATGAATGATGCTTGATAATCTAGAGACCAGAGGAACAAAGATTTTAACTTCAAAAACAAATATTTATTAACAAATCTGGGTTAAATTTATAATATTTATAACTCAATAAGAATATATACATGAATATAATAAAGTATTGATTTGTCTTACTACAATAATACTAGCTGTGATTTAAATATTAAAATATCAATCAAAATAAAAATTATAAAATTATAGTGCATAATGTACAATAAAGTATCTATTATTTTAAACATGAAACTATATTACTAGATGTACAATTATTATTTTGTTTATGTCCTTTAAATGTATATCAAGGTTATGTCCATGAATTGCTAATTTGTTTTGTAGATAAAGTTCATTCATAAAACTGTTATTCATAAAAACAAGAATATGTACTTATATGCAATTACTTATTAGTAAGTCTAATTAATATTTAATGTTAATATATTAAATGTCCAATAAAGTGTATATGCGTAAAATCATACCTTTTGTCTTTTAAGTCATTGTCCATTTAATGCATCCAATTATGCTAATATTTTATTTACAAATATAAAAAATTTATCTATGTATACCTTAAGTTGTGTATTTGTATCTCTCTTCCCCTATATAAATTTAAACAAATGGGTTCTTTAAAAAAAAAAAAAAAATGTTTTCTATAAATAAATAAAAAGGGTGACAAAAATTGTAACTCAACTCTCAGTATACACTAAAAAAAAAAAAAATACAAAATATAAAATATTTAAAAGCATTAAAATTTAACGAAATCTTGGACTTCTTTAAAAACAATAGCAGGTTAAATTTTCAAGAGTGGCTTCAGTGTTCTTAGCAGATAGGGTCTTTCTTTTATTCATGCATATTAAATGATATTAAAAATTCCAACCATTTAACATTCTCATGACAAAATCGAATTCCTGGGTTTTTGATTTTATAGCCATCGCCTTTCCAATTCTATCTCCAAATCACTCCACACTGTTTTAAACACTAAGCATACCAATGGTTATTATACTCCATCACTATCTAATGACCCGAAGAAGGTAGAAAGACCCTGCGACAATTAAATTAGCAAGATTGCATCATTAGATTTTATATATACACGTATAAGTAGTTAAATATAAATCTTTTTCCAAGGCTTGCATTATAAAAATGAACGCTGTTTATATGCAGTTTTATATATATATGAGAAGCATGATAATAGATTTTACTTTAAAAGTAATATAAATTAGTATTTTTAAAATTCTATTTCATTATTAGTTGGCTTTATCTTTTAAAAGAAGCATTTTATAATAATAATATTTTTGAGAATGATAAATAAATATGAATCTCTCAAAATTTATTCGAACAAACGAAAGTTCATCACTTAAATAATGTCTTTTTTCATTTTAAAATATTTTGCATTAATAAATAATGTAATTCCAAATATCAAACAGTTTTGTTTTTTTTTAATAACGAAATGAAATCATAGTAACTAATATAATAATAACAAAAATATTCTTATTTTAACGTTTTATTTTATCGATACTCCATTTGAACAAAAACCAACCAACAAACTAAAAAAAAACTGTTGCTTAGTTTTTTCCACATTTCAAAATCATCAAATGTTTACTCTTTTTTTACTCTTTTAAACAAGAGAAACTTGGTTAATAAAATTTTAATGTCAGATATTTTCTTTATTACTTTTGTCACGTCATGTTTGAAAATCTTACACATTCATGTATAAATGTGTATATGTATATATTTTATTCTACATTTAATAAAAAATAAATTAGTTCATTCCTTTATGGTTATGTCTCCAAATATTTTAAAATTATGTTTTAAAAGTTAACTGCCTATCTAAGTTATTCCAAAACATCAGTCACTTATTATTATTTTTTTTATAAGGATTGGGCATCACCTTACAATATATATAAATAAATGGTTTTTGTGTACTTGATATATTTATTTTATTAAGAACAACATATCACTTTAAAATAAGATTTTACGCAATTTTTTAATAGCAATAATTAAAACAAATCAAAATATATTTTGTAAGGATTATAAAAATTTTTAAACTAGGAATGTTTGGATTAATGAAAGTCTACCTGTGTTGTATTTATTATTCTTGCATCCTGAATTTCCAATGTCAATGATTATTTTGATTTTTAATTTTATATTCAGATTAAGGAAAAAAAGATAAAAACAAGATTTCTTTTATAAAAGATTAAAATTACCATCTAACTATCAAGCTGACGGAAGATTTACTTTGTATTTAAAAACTCATTAAATTCATGATAGAATTCAAATACTAAAATAATTTGTATTAAAAGAATATTATGTAATGGCAAGCTCCCACTGACAATGATCAAAAATTATCACTTATTGAAGATTATTTTCTATTTCCACAAACATCATCTCACAAATTCTTGACAGATGTGTGTAAAATTTCTATAAAAATAATGTTTAATTAGAACATTACACTATCTATTTTTACATATTAACATATACAGTAATTTCTCAATCCACTTCATGATTTTCTTTCTTTGATCTAGAGTTCAGAACTATAGAAATATATTAAGGAAATATATATCTACCATTTTTCGAATAGTAGCTTTTGACATTTATTAAAAACAAATCGAAGTTCCAAAACAATATTATTATACACATAGATTTTTTTAAATTTGAATGCCATTTCTATTTCATTAAAAAAAAATAACAATAAAAACAATCATATCTGCTCTTCCTCTTTTAATAATTATAATTCAGAGATTCATTAATTTTTTTATTTTAGAATAGTTAAAAGAGATTTTTGTTTTGTTTGAATCTTTCTATTTAAAAAAAATCTAATAAATATATGTAATTATTGTATTAAAGCTATATATATATATATATTGTATTTTATGTACACACACACACACATACTTTGCAAACAGTGTTATGAACTATATCTGATTTATACTTAAAGCTAGCAATTATATTGTAATTTATGTCTATTGTCATTCAAATATTAATTTTTAAATATCTATCATTTATTTTCTCTATATCATTAGAAAAATGATAAATTGAGAATTCACTGGATACAATATACTTTTAATATTCTTTAAAGTTATAAAATATAGATATGTATAATATTAAAATAAAATTTTGATTAAAAAAAACCCTTTAGGTTTAAAAGAGTAAAAAACATAAGTCATGTACAAGAACAAAATCATTTAACCAAAAAAAAAAGAAAATATTTTTTTTACTTATATGAACCTTCCGATATAATTGCAATGGTTCTTTTTTTAATTGATTATAAAATATAAAACTTAATGCAGAACAGTAATATAAAATAAAATTAAAATTTGCTTTCTATCATCACTCTCAATTAGATAAAAAATAACTATTGAGTTTTAAACCACTTGATATTTTTTTTCTTTTTGTGAGCTTGAACATTTAGGACTCTGGCAATGCTTGTCACAAATTTTACAGTTGTTAGAGAGAATCCATATTTAAAGCAGATTCTGATAGTTAACTATTTTCAACTAAAAAACTTAGTAAAACATATATAATTTATTTCAAAATTAATCATTATTTTTTTTTATTCTTAAGACCAATGATATAAAAGTTGCTTTTAAGTCAATGTATATTTATCCAATTTGTCCTAATAATAGATTTTGAACTCTTGACTTTATCATTGTTCCTGTTGTCTGAAGCTGCAAATATAAAATTAACCTCCATACTTTTCACAGTATTATCATTAACATATTATATATAAGACCATTTTTAAAATTTACATTGCAATATTTTCATTCTAGAATAACTAATTAGTTTTTGATGTGAAAATAGATAACTTCCTACTTATATAAGCCAAATAAATCCGTATTTGGTTAAATAAAAATTATGGCAAAGACTAAAAAAAAGTATTTTCATTATGTTGCACCTTTAAGATATAAATATTGTAACTACAAAAATTACTATTTTTATTGTTCATATTTCAATAGCATTTGTAGTATTTACTATATAAAGAAACTGCACAAAATATTTTAAATAATCTCAACCATTAAGAATTGAATAATTATTTAATTGAATGCTACATAAAATATAGAAATACACTTATACTCCACTTTACGTCTTGAACTTTATGCGAGAATTCACAATTGCAATCATCAATTTGTACCCATTATTTTGATTTACAATCAATTATTCACTATAATGATTTTAAAAAAATGTTCAAAAATTTTTTTTAGCAGTTATTTAAAAGACTGATGACATCATAGAATAATTACTAAAGCTATGCCATCAAAAAGTAAAATAAGTCTTTTATGCTGAAATTGTACAGTACAGAGTTTATTCATAATCTACAATACAGTGCAAAATATTACAGTGCTGTATACAATACTTTGGTTATAAACTTAATATATGATTAATGAATGTACAGTATGTATTTTATTTAATTTTCATTCAGCATCCTTAGAAGACAATTAATGCTTCATTAATGACATATTCAAAGGGAAGATTCACATCATTAACAATTACAAATCCAAAAAAAAAAAAAGTGTTTCATTCAGTATAAAAAATAATGAAAATTATATTCTGATGACGTACAACAACCAAATATATTAATATAGTATTAAATTTTAAAACATGTACATTAGTTTAAAAACTGTATTTAGTCACTTTTATGGATTAAAATTCTTATGAATGTTGGTTGGCTTGTGGCAAAAATTACGATCATCATATTGTAATTTAGTTATTGTAATTGTTATTTTTAAATAAAAAATATTATTTCATAGATTATGCAAGTAATAATAAACTTTATATGATCAAACATTATTAAATTTAAATAAAAAATAACACAATCTACTTGCTCGATTTTAAAACATCTAGAGATTTGCTTCAGAATAGCAGATGTAATTGCTAATATATAAAAATATATAAATGAAAAAACAAAATTCATTCAGCATGAAACTAAAAATACCTTTTGATCATATACTATTAATATTTAATTTTAAATTGTGTATTGGTGTAAATTTTGGATTAAAATCAAATCAAAACTTTTAGCTTATATATATTTGCAGTTTTAAAAAAAAAAGGTGACCATAATTTCATGCAGTTAATAATAAATTTTGTATGATGAAAATGCAATACAAATAAATTGAAAAAGATTCATACCTTTAGTATTTATTTAAATTGTTTGTATTTCTGCCTTCACAATTACTGCACTATTCAAAAAATTTCTAAGTTGTTCAAAAAAAAAAAAAAAAGGCTACCACACTTAATAAAACATAACAAACATCTCATGGGAAAAAAAAAAAAAAAAATGCCATGCCTAATGTATTTATATATACAATGCAATTTATATAGATCTGCATAGTTCGTATTGTAAAAAAAAAATCTTAAATATTGATTACAATAGGCAAACACAGAATGCATTAGATATATATATTTTACTTTTTAATATGTTAGAATTTTTATTTTTCCAAATTAACTGATCTTTATGATCACAATGGTACCATTAAATGGAATATTATTGCTTTTTTAATTCTAAATAAAATAAAACTTTACTATAGGCTTTTTTCAGCTTGATAATTAACAATTTTGTGAAGAATAATAAAATTATCAACAGCAAGCTTAATCTTCCTTTCTTGGTCCATTTTTTTGTATATTTGCATAGTGAAATAACATTTTTTTCTAATCCTATTGGATAAAATGTTTTTAAATTTATAATTACATAATTTTTGATTGGTATCATAGCAGCAACCTATAGATCAAAAAATTATCGCAACCTTCAATATACTAACTTCAACATGTAATGCAGCATTCTATTGACAACTTTGGATAAGGACACCTCACATGGAGAAATTAATTAACCATGAATTAATGAAACTGATGAAAAAAAAATTAACAAGCTTGTAGAGAAGAATCTGGATATCAAAAAAAAACTGAAGAAACCGATTCATATTGTGAGGCCATAAACAACACTTTGGACGAATTTGATTCTGATTTACAACGCCCCATCAAATATAAAAATGTCTTAAATCAATGAATGAGATCTTATAATATGTTGTATGAAGAGAAAATCAAAAAAGCAAATCAACTATACATTTTTATTTTTTCTCTAAAGATTATCAGCCATCAACACTTAATTGTATCCTCCAAAAAAATATGATCATTAAATAATTTAAAACGATAGATCTTTAGAATGAGCAATTGATAATTCAGAAAACTGGATGACAAAGAATGCTGAGTGAATGGATTATAAGAAAGAACAACTTTAAGCTAAGTTCTTTTTTTTTTACATAGATTTAAATTGCAATTTTTTGCCTACATACATTTTTTAAATACATATCTGTGTAATACATATATAGCAGTTGACACATGTATATATTGTACATTAGGCTTATTTTAACTACTACATATACTAGATTAAGAAGTTTGTTAATACAATATTAACAATTTATGACACTTGCATACAGAAACGATCTAACTTTTTCCCCATAGAAAACCATTATAATCCTTTGCTTTTTATACAATCTTCTTGCTTTACGATGAATTTTGGGAGACCAATTGTCCTCACTAAGCAGGGTAAAGTTTTATCTTTTATTATTAGAAAACTTTTCTATTTAATTTTTAACAGCAAATTAATTTTATTTATTTCTCTATCTTTTAACCAAAACAAGGGATGAGATAATTTTTATCACATTGTTCGATCTTCAAGAATAATTCAATATAATAAAAAAAATGTTTTTTTTCTTTAAAAAGGGAACACAAGGTATTTAACTTTATTAATTATAAAATAGTTAATTTTAAGATAACTTATTTTAAATAATATTAAAAATGATTGAAAAAATGTAATTTTTTTATATTTTATTTACCAACAAATATGGGCTGTATAAAAATGTAATTCAATATAGTAATTTCTTGCCCCTAAACTAAGTTGCCAACATGTTGAGAAGCAAACTATTTGCATAAAAGCTATAGATAATTAAAGTTCTCATATATTCTATGCTGTTGCATGATCTTCAATTTTTTTCAATTAATTTTTGTTTTAACATAAAATTTTAATGCAAATTTTAGAAAAAATAATTTGAGATAAACTTTAAGAAATAAAAGTAGATGGAATTATTAAATATTCAAAATAAATACAAAGAAAATCTTTAAAAAAAGTAGGAAATAAAATTAGAAGCTGTTTTAACAATGAAACTATTTAAGTTACAATTCTTTTATTTAAAAAATTCCTTGCAGCTGCATTTACAGAATAAACTCCTATGATGCACACATCATGAATTTTCTATTCTTTTAAAGAGTTTATACATGAGTTCAAAAACATGTTTATCTTGCCGAACTAATGTTTCTTACCATAGGTTTATATACTTCTCGTTGCACTATCAATGTTATGTCATTTCCAGCTCGCTTTAAAACCTCAACAGCTTCTTGATGTTCGGCACTGATAAGACTAATCCCATTCACCTGAAACATGCCAATCAAATTGTTTAATTTACGTAGAAAATTAACTTATTTGCAAACATAATAGAGTGCAATATAAAATCAAATATAATAAAGAAATTAATAGCATTAAGAAATCACAAAAAAGCTAGAATTAAACTAAATAAGAATCAAACATTTAACATACGATGCTGACAAATCTCCAGTGTTTATATTTTTTTCAATTCACTATTACACACACTATATTTCATCACTAAATATATTTTTTTCTGGCCTTTAAAACATCCACAAAATTAAAATGAAGTTTCTCAAATTCCAACACTACTAACAAAACTTTCCATTATTATTCTTTTATAGATATATTTTAACCTCTTCTACCACCAAGAGATTTTCAATCTATCTCTCTATTCCATTTTCTTCATCATGAATACAAGAGTTAAAAATATTTCCTTAAAATTTTTGCTTTCTCTTTCTTAGTTTCCCTTTTAAAATTCCACAATAATTGTGATAGAATCTGCATCATGTCTAATTTGTGCTCTCTTAATATACTCATAAGACTAATAATATCCAAATGTGTTTTTTTTTTGTTATTAAATTTCTTCTAAGTAAATAAACTGTTCCTATTTCCTAATTGTACATTATTAATCTGTGGCTTTTCCCACTAGTTTCTTTCATTTTCAGACATTACTATTTAGGTAGTGGCATTAACTGGATTTACTAAAACAAAATCTCTGAAATCAACTTTAACAAAGCTATCTGTTTTAAATTATTTTTTGTTTTTGACATGAGTTATTGTATTTACATAAGAGCTTACCAAAATCCTCTGTTTGTTTTTTTTATTTATAATTTCCAACACAAACTTATCATTTCCTGAAATCTTTTATTTTCTACAATAAAATTTCAAATCCTCATAAATTAACTTCACCCTATTCAATATTTTATTTCTCCATTATCCTGAATTCAAATCCCAGGTTAAAGACCTGTGTTTCCGAAAGGTTCAGTCAATTATGTTAATATTTATTTGGTGATCATGAACATATGTAAATAAATCTTAATTTCTCATAATAGCGGTAATTAGAATATGATGTCTCTTGTGAAAATATATCTGAATTAATAGGATATAAAAAGATAATGGTTTTGATAATGTGATGTACAAATGCAAGCTAAATATGCAAATCGCCCAAGGGTAATCAGCATGCAACTTCATTATTCTGACATCACATGATCAAAACATTTTTATTTTATATCCGTTAACTCAAATACGAGAAACTCATATTTGCAATAAAAAACAAATGATACCCATAATGAAAAGATTTATTTATCTATATACATGATCACCAAATAAATATTAACATAAATGACTGAACCCTCTGGGAACACCGATCTATTGGTCTTTGGCTGAGATTTGAATTCAGGATGACCTTTAATGATCTATTGTCGTATCGATTTTATTTTCCTATCATATCTAGCCCATAACAATATTTACGCATGGACGATATATGGACCAAGGCACTTTAATTGAACCCGGATAGATGCAGACTAATTGTAAATACTAATACCTATTAATATAACCGATCCCAACTCAGTTTCAAGAACTATCAATCTCAATCACAAGCTTTAGGATATGCTAAAAATCATTTATATAAACTATACTATTAGGAGGCTGATACTAACATAATTCATTCGTAATAAGTGATTAGATTATTCAGATGCAAGCAAATCGTGGAAATACAAGTTGCATATGTCAGACAGTTTTTAACTTCTGTTTTAATAATATGAAAATAAATATTCCTAAACGCCACAGGCAGGAATCAGGCATCTACCTGACATTAGTGACTGGAATGTATAAACTAAATGGTATGAATATGCATTTATCGAATAAATACTAAGTTGCCAAGCGCAAGAGGCAGGAAAAGCATCTGCTTTACACTCATTTCTGGACAATCAAAAATATATAAAACAGTCTGAAATAATATCACATAAAATAACATCACTTAAGTTCAAAATAGCGCTTAAAGAAAATTTAATACTTGGTTTATATGCCACCCAAATATCTTACTGCCTGCCTATCATAACCCTGTATGGGCATTTTGATTAAAATATAGCCTTTTATAACAATGAAAATAATCTTTCTAAATTTATTCAATCTGTCTATGCAACCTTTACTCTATCCAGAGGCCATTAATATCAGCATTATTTATGGTAATAGTTAAATTGTTATGCTGACACATAATATACTTCAGGCTAGTGAAAATGAACGTTATTTATATCCTTTTTTCAAAATAATTAACTAAAATAATACTGGAGAAACTTTTAGGAATGGCAAGGGTTTGCGATGATTGGCTAATTGTTTTATTATAATTTCTTATGTTATGACAACGGAATCATCATATGTCTAATAAACTCGAAATAATAAGATTAGACAATCCATCGCCATTCTGATTTCTAAATATATATATATACTGTAACTGTCAGAATTGCATACCCACCATACAAATCACCCAAGGGCAATCTACATGTGCATTCCACATTCTGACATCACAGAATATCATATTTTTCTTTTACAGCCTGCTAAGATCAGGGAGAAAACAAGAAACTCTTTAATTATCTAAATGTTGATTGCAAGTAAAGATCAAAAATAATAAGACAACGCTATTTATTCACGTATATACAACACAAAACATATACTGGCATGACTTTAATCACTTGATTTATAACTTAAACTTTAAGGTAAATAAGCCTTTCCAAATATTATTAAATTAATTTACTTTTAATTATGCACAGATTTAGTATACGGTGATATAAAGATTTAAAATAATTGATACTATTTCAGAATACTATTAGCATTAATTGCTTGAATGAATTCCAATCTACTGCATAGATATCTAACTGTTCTCTACTTTCCTATGCATTTCTCTCATGCGAACTGATACAAGCTTATTAATTAAGCTTGATCCTGACTGTTGTGAGTAATTAGAAGTTATGTTATTAGTATGCATCAGGTAATAAAATAATTGTAAATTACAGGAATTCACACTTATACTATAATAGTTGTATAGGAACAAAAAATACATAGAGACTATATGCCTACAATATGAATTTAATTTCTACTGCGTATATAACATATAGTGACTGGCAACCGCCTACATACCACCACCCAACATGTATAATAAAAAAAATTGAATGGCATATGGTAGGAATTGATCATCTATCACACATCACTGTTTAAGTGAGATAATAATTATAAGAAATCAGCAGTCGCAAATGTATGAAGAAAGGAAAGGCTCCAGGTAATAATGGAATTATAATTGATATATTAAAAAAAGCAGGTGAAGAAATAGAAATTTTTTTTTAGCAAAGTTATATACCAAATGCCTAAATGATAAAGATGTATCAGATGATTGGAAGATTGCAGTATTAATATTAATATTTAAAAAGGGTGGTAAAGAAGATCAGCCTTTTATCAGTTTTATACAAAATTTTTACCAAGATAATTACAACTTGTCTACAGAGAACATTGGATTTCCACCAACTAAGGGAACAAGCTGGATTTAAAAATGGTTTTAGTGCAGGAGATCATATCCAGGTATTGAGAAAAGTTATAGAAAGGACAAATGAATAGGAGTTGCCATTATGCTTTGGATTTGTTGATTATGAAAAGGCATTTGATTCTATAAACATTTCTTCAGTGATTAAAGCATTGGATCATCGAGGTATAGATCCATGATATTGTCATATTTTAAAGAATATTTATAAAAATACAACAGCAACAATTAGATTACATAATGATACTAGGAAAGTCAACACTGAGAAGGGTGTAAGACAGGGTGACTCCATATCTCCAAAGCTTTTTACAGCAGTGCTGCAAGAAGTATTTTGTGGATTAAAATGGGAAGCTAAAGGAGTGAAAGTAAATGATGATTATTTAAGTCATTTATATTTTGCAGATGATGTAGTTGTTTTTGCAAATAATGCTTTAGAATAATGTTGCAGGAGGTATCAGATGAAAGTAGGACTAAAGATAAATGTTAAAAAGACTAAAATAATGTTTAATGGATTTTCTCAAAATATGAAAATAAAGATTGATTGCGATAAGTTAGAAGTTAACAGTTACAAATACCTCGGTCAGATTATTAATACAGATGGGAATATAATGGATGAAATTAATCACAGAATTAAACTAGGTTGGAGTACTTTTGGTAGAAATAACTTGATACTAAACGGAAATATGCCTATAAGCTTGAAAAGGAAGGTTTTAATAAATGTGCTTTACCAGTTTTTACTTATGGATCTGAGACTTGGAGACTTAAAAGAAGAGCAACAGAGACTTCAGACCACTCAAACAAGTATAAAAAGATGCACGTTGGGAATACTGACCTCATTGAAAAAATTAAAAGACTGAAGTGGAGTTGGCCTGGGCATATTGCTAGAAGAGATGATAATAGATGGACAATTGAAATCTTAAACTGGATTCCAAGAGATTGTAAAAGACCCAGAACGAGACCACAATATGAGATGGATGGATGAAATAAGAAAGTGTGCAGGAGTGAGGTGGAGAAGAGAAGCTAAAGATCGGAAAAGATGGATTGAACTTGGAGAGACCTTCATCCTGCAGTGGATTGATAATGGTTGATGATAATACATGATATGAATTAAATTTATTAATTAGTTTCTCTTTTATGGTCAGTAAAAATTTTCTTTTCTAATCTAAAAAGAATATTCTTTTTTCGAAATAAAATCGTCTAAGCAAATTTTTACTTGTTTTTCTTTTTAAATATATAGATTTTAAATAACATTTTCACCAAAAAAATAATTTAAAATTTCGTTTCATTATCTATAACACTACTCATCAGCCATGCTTCATGTATATACATGTATTTGTGCTCCTCTACATATAGATAAATCAGCATATGTATAAACTAATTCTTTAGCAAGCTGAGGGATTCTCTTACAGAGTGTCATCATTAGGACAGTTATAGTCCAGATAACAGTTACATTCAATCGGCACCACTTAAAACTTCAGGCCCACCATCTAATACTATGTCAATTATGGAGAAAAAAAATTGGGTCTTCTACGTGCATCTAAACTCCAGCGTAGTGAACTAGTAGCAGCTGCCTCCTTGCTTTCAATTACATCTTTATGAACTAACTCTTAAGAACTCTAGGAACCAACTACTTTAATATTTTTATTCACCCTTTATATAGATAGGATGGAGTGGAAAAAATTCATTTACTCAAGGATGTTTTTTCCTATCTTTATCAATTTTTGTAATCTACTTTAATCCTTTGAAAAGCAATTTGGAATTTTATCAGTATAAACTACAAGCTTTACTTACAAAAAAAAAAAAAAAATATTTCTAAAATAGATAATAGACATTTTATCAACTTGTTGTACAAGTTTTAATTTTAAAAAAATTTCAGAAATAGATGTAGGAAATTTTACAATTTTCCATAGATCTATTTTAACATAAAACATGCTTGTTTTAATTTCAAATCAGAAATCAATAAAAATATTTATTTAGACCTTTTTTTAAAATTTATAATAAAATTTTATTTTAAATTCAAAATTCTTTACTCCTTTGTGTTATTCCAGTGTACTTGTAGAAAATATCTACCGAAAAAATTTGTTTGTTTATTTCTACTTTTCCTTTCAACTTTATATATATTTGGCACATACATTATTATGTTGTATGCCATGAAACCCATACAATTACAATAGTTTAACCATAAAAAAAAACAAAAAACTTTCCTCCATAACAAAAATATTACTTATATAATTATATTTTGTACATTAACATACAACAAATTACATAAACTTAGCTTAAATTTGAATCATTGTAAGACAGTATATATATTTAATAATTAAAAAAATAATATCAATCTTGGTTTACTGAGTTATGATAGTAAAAAAAATTCACTTAATTTACCTTAAGTTCGTGATGAGTATGTTATCTGTGTATAATTTAATCATGATTCTCATTGTGGGAATGTTGAGATTCATCTGTAGTGAAGTTAGTATTTGGTCAGTTTTCTAACTTCATGTGATGACAGAAATTATTGCTCAAAGAGAAAAGTTCATTTTTAAAAGCCTAACAATATATATTGGCTAACAAGAACGCTAAAGTCGGCTTTAGTTGCATTCTTGATTAATTTATTTACAGTTGTAGGAATAACATGGTCGACAGATTTCAAAACACTTTAACAAACTAAAACAGGTTGTAGTTTCTGTATTCTGCCTCTTCTTTTTATGTCAATAATAACAATCCTTAAAGAATTCGGGCACTTTTATAAATCTCCTACCAATGTTTTCCATTAAATTTCTACAATTTTCTCCTCCCAGCAATCATTTTCCAAAATAGTTTCAGATAAGCCAACACTTTTGCACTATAATTACCAAATTCTAATATAATTAATTTAAATTAAGATTCCTTTATGACAATGCCCAAGACAAGAAAATTGCATATTCCTTAGATTCATTATCATTAAAGAGATTTAATCCAATTTACTTGGATTAAGCATTGTTTTTTGATCTCTTGATATAAAATTTTACATTGAAAGATTAGAAAAAATAATTACAAAGGCCACTTCTCCTATACTTAACATTGCATTAATTAAATCCTTTGCTACCAAAAATTAAATAGTTTACAATTAGTGTGTGCATGATATATGTTATACCATCCTTATGAATTACAATTAAACATTAAGTGAAATATAAAATAACTAAAATTTCAAGATTAACTCAACTGATGTCAAAAAAATAATAATTTTGAAACTTGATCATATGTCTCAATGTGACACTTTTTTGCCCATATTAAAAAATTATATATATTTAAATGAAATACATAAATTCATACATTATAAGAATTCAATGAAATTCATACATTATGAGAATTCAATGACTGAGTTGATAAACAATCTTGGATAAAAAACCCAAAAATTTGATTTTTAAAATTTTTTTTAAAAAAATTGAGAACAGAATTTTAAAAATCTGTTTTCATTTATTTACAAATATTGCATTATCCAAACACAATAGTAAAGATTTATAATTGGATATAACACTGTTATTATTGAAATCACCCTTTTCTTTTTTTAAAAAATAATTTAAGTATGAGTTGCTCTGAGATGGTAGAATGTACAATAAGGATAGGAAATGGTAAGGAATTTTAGTTTCACTACAAAAAAAAGAGATAATACAAGAAAAATAATTTAATTAAAATTGTGATTGAAGAATTTAGTTAAGGGAGCATATTTGCTTTGGTATAAAGAGATATCTTGATAAGATCTCAAAAAAGAAAAAAAAACTAATATAAGAAAAATTGTACATTTTATATTTTTATAAGTAATTTAATGACAGTGTTGAATTAACGAAAACCAATCTTTCAACAATCCTAGAATTCTATAGCACAACAACTGAAGATAGATCAAACAAATAATGGAAAAAAGTTAAACTGAAAAATATAAATAGAGTAAATAATTTCATCTCTAAGCTAAAGAAGAAAAAAAAATTCTTTTAAACATTATCTAAGTAGATTTGATTTTTAGATCAAATTAGATATATAGTTAATAAAACAAAACTTATAATAAAAATAAACTACACAGACAAAATAAATTGATACCTATAAAAGTATATTCAACTAATTATTACAACTTACCGATAAAATTTTATCTCCAGAACGAAGTCCTGCTTTTCCAGCTGGACCTGTTTCAGTCACTTTGGAAACAAAAATTCCCTAGCAAAAGATAGATAAGTTTTTTTCAAAAAAGACAAAAAATCTATTTGAAATAATCATTATATTTGGTAATTTAAATGACAGAAGCCAGAGCAAGCATTTAAAAATAACTTTCAAGATGGGAAATGTTTACATTTATAAACTTTAAAATCTATTAATTATATTTTTAACAAAAAATTGATTAATATATTTTAAGGGTCATTTCATGTCAAATGATTGAAATGAAAAAAAAACCACTGACCATCTTCAATTTTTTTATTCCCAAATTTGGTTCATCAAATATATCACTACAGGTAAATTAAAAAAATTCACATGTTTGAAATTTAACTTCATATGTTTTTGAAGTTATTATTGGTTAAAATCTCCAGACAATCAAGGAATGTATACTCAGTTTAAACTTAAAATAGAACTCTACAAAAAGCATCAAATTACAACTTTGGTGGAGAGAAGGCTTTTATATGATATGTAACATCCCTAGCTTTTTTTTTTTCAGTTTCAAGTTCAAAGATATTTATTAATATTCCTGTTCTTGAATTTTTACCAAATAAAAACTTTTTTAAAACATCACTCAAAAATATATGATCTTGGATCATTATTTTTGAAAATTACACAAACAAAAACTGTATAGCAATTTAAAATTTTAATGCAAATTTTCCATTATTTTGGAAAAAGACTGTCTACCTTTTAAAATCAAGGTGTGGGGAGACTGGAAAGATAACTAAAATCCAGCATGTTACATATTTTTTTACTTCTGCCAGTGTGAGATTTTGGTTCAAAGTTTATTCTGACAAAAAAAAAAACTTGTATCCTTATTGTTGAAATTACGTTTGTCAGTAACACCTTATATAAAATGTTTGTACTGATACAAGTATAGTCTGTATTTTAAAATATATTAAAATAAATTTTTATAGTTTACAAAATGTATTTCCATGTATACGGAGTATTGATAACAAAATTGATATTTATTTAAATTTTCACCAGAGTTTCGCTTTCTATATAAGAAGAAATAAATAAATGTTAAGAAATATTTTGTTTATATAAATACTTTACCTATCTCAATGTTAATTTATGAGTCAGTATTTAGTGCTGGATAAGCAAAATTATGTAAATTGTGTTTTTTTTATTTTAATTAAATTGTTTTTTTTTTTGGTAAGTACAGTACTATGTATTGAACCGTATTCGAATATGTGGATTCGAAACACCGGCCTCTTAGGCAGAGAAGAACATACTCGGAGAGTATGTATGCCCAAACGATAGCAGCTATAAAGTATATAACTAGTGTTACATTTCCAGGACATAGCTTCTTCTCGGCTGTTGAGTTCAACACCAAGTTCAAAGCACTCTTTTTTTGTTTGTGTATAAACACGGGCGCCAGCTGCTTATTCTAAAAGAATACTAAAAGAATAGACAACGCACTTTGAATAGTGGCCACTAACTCAACGCCTAAATCCACGACTAGCTCAGTTGTTTGTAATCACTAATAGATTATACTTAATTAGTGGTTAAAAGACTTCATAAACAGGAATTGATAAAAGGAATTGACCGACAAATAAAGTTTAATTTGAAAGATAATTTATTAACTAACATTTATTTACTAAATTTAAACATTTTATACTTCTAATAAAACACACGCATATTTTAAATTAACATTTCTAAATAGTTTAAATATTCCTATAGATTTAATAACAGAACTAATAAATATTGATATAGTGATCACGCACATATTAACTCATGCACACACATAATAATGATAATAAAGGACTACATAGCATTTGAAATTTAATCGCACACATATCAATAGTTCATTTATGTGTGATACCGAGTTCATATAATTAGACTCTTGGAAGATTCGTACAAATTAATGGAATGCAATGGCTATTACAGTATAGAACGAAATAAGCAAATGTTTTTACCTAGGCTTTTTTTTGAATGTTGACGTAGAATTTTGTTCTTTGGAGGCTGCTTTCGGTGAGGATATTTCCATTATAAATGCTTACCAGCCGGCTGGGACGTTTCCTTGCTGAGTTTCCTGATTTTCACGATTATTACCATCGGAGACAAATAGATACTGACGGAGATTTTCTAAGATGTTAAGCTGACATTATTTCACGGGCAGATCTGCTGTTTTCTCGGACATCTGGGCTGGAGGTGAACATGCGTTCCAAAATATTCTCAGCACTGCATTTTGTTTCTTAACTGACTCAATTAATTTCTGAACTGCACTCTCTCAATAACTTTGTGAACTGATTGTCTCAACTCAATTAATTTGTGGAATGAATTGTCCGATAAAAAAAAGGTCTATTTATACCTGCGCCTTGTTGTCTTTCTAATATCTCCGGCAAAGATCTGTTGTCAAATTCCAATGGTAATCATTTGATAAACGTGTTTTGGAAGATTGCTTAATTAGTAATAGCCATGCAATAAAATGTGTTGTTTTATTTTATTAATAGCCATTGCCGTGGTTTTTAATGATAACCTTCTTTTATTTCGCATACATTTTATTTATTTACAAATCGCACATATATACGCACATATATTTTTAATACAATTTACTATTAAGTTTTAACATTATTTTTTCTTTAATTAAACTTGAATGAAAAGAGATTTGTATGTTTTAACTTTTAAATTATATTTTTACGAATACTAATAAAACTATTTATTTCCTTTTGTAAACCTTTAGTTTCATTTCTCAAACCAAGACTCCCCCTCCCCCCTTTTGATTAATTAATTGTAGCTTTTTTATTTCAAAAACTAACGCTAGAAAACTATTTAATTCTTATCTTTTAGAAAACAAGCTGCAATAAACTCTTCAACATTTAATTTTATGTTTTTCTTTTATGAAAGATTATTTTAATAATATAATTTTAGATAAAATTATGTGCCTATATCAATATAGGTACAGTATATATGCACACACACTATTAGTGAAAATGTTTTATGTTGGCTCAGTTATTTAAATGTAAGTTGTTTTTTTTTTAATGTGTATTTTAAACTGAATTTATTACCTTTTGGTAAAATATTTTTTTATAGTCCTGAAACAATTCTTAATCTTAAAATGTGTTTACCAATTCTAAATCAGTTCTTTATTAATAAAAATCTTAACAAGATAGTTTTCTTTCATTAAATATTGCTATCTGGAAAACTTTTAATAAATTAATTATAATTTGGAATTCCTTAATTAAAATATTTGGCTTATCTAGTTCAAAAATTTTAATCACTGGTTTACTAATTAGATTCTTTAAATTCCTGAGTTGGCCACACAATAAACTGTAGGTCTATAAAAGACCAGTTAGAAATTATTTAATAAATCTGCTTAATTCTGGTTCTACTTATGCTGCTGTGTCTGCTGAAATGGCTTGTATTTTGATTCTGTCATATTTACTTCAGCCCATTGATGATGAAGTCAGAATTTGCACCAGTTGCTTTATCTGAAGCTATATGCTGATAAAGTAGCCAAAAGATGAACTCTACCCTCCAGCGTGAACCTGTAACCAAGATGTGCTAATTTCATCTGCCAACAAATTAACAAAAACAGCCAATTGCCGATATCTTAGTGACCACCAAATGCAGTTCTCATCACCCATAAAACAAAAAGAATCCAGAAATGATATCTACATGCCAAGTGCACATATGCATTTATATACATTTGTACATTAAGTCATAGTCCAATACCATTTCACTATGGATTTAATGTAAAATCTTTATCTGAATTATTCTTTAGATATACCAGTTAAGCCAGTGATATGTCTATCTCTGCTTTATTAATTTTATTTTTTTATATTCATATATTATAATTATTTGAGTATATTTTAATTACAACCCTTTAATTTCTTAATAGCTTGTAATAGTTATCTAAAGATATTTTTTGGTACTTGTGATTTTTGACCCATGTGACCACCAGAGGCGCTGGTCAGGGTCAACCACAGAAATACTTAGAGTAGGGGCCCCAAATGCAGCATTGCAAATTCCAGCCGAAAGGTGGCACTGTTCATAATGCGTAAGCACAGGAACATTCCACTAGCTGGCTGGCAGCAAAGCTGCCTGCTTGGTGGCGCTGGTCACAGTGCGTAAGCCCATTTAGCTTCCATTGTCTGCTACCAGCAGATACCAAGAACCTAGGTGGCGCTGATTGCCGTAAACCCATATAGCTTATGCGTCATCTGCTAACAGTGACTACCAAGATTCTAGCCCACTACATGGCGCTGTTTGTCCACAGTTACACACGCAAAAACTATGCACTGATAAAGTTTATGTACATACTACTTAACCCTTAGGGCCCTTGGCGGCCATTTTGAATGTCAAAAAACAATTACAGGACATATAATTTTAAATGAAATTTCTAATTTATTACAATAAATATATATATATACATTTTTAGAAAGTGCAAATATGACAGAATGTAATAAAGCTGATAAAATAGTCATTACCAAAAAAAAAATTATTAAAAAAGATTTTTTACATTTTTAAACATTTATTTTTACATTGATTCACAAATTCTCAATTTTGAAAGGTATAACTTAAAATTATAATTTCATAGACAGCTTCATCATGTGCGTCTCAGAATGCTGAAAAAAATGATATATAATGTCTTACCTGAGATAGTTTTTCTATGCAAAAATTACAAAAACAATGTGATTGATAACTTCGATATTTACTAGCTGCCCTACATGTTCTACTTTTACAACAGAGTATATGCTAGAAATGTTTGGTTGTCATTGCATGCAGGTATCTGTTAGAAATATGTTTGGTTTTTAGTGGGGGAAAAAATAACAAATAATTTACAAGATGTTGAGGACTTTAGTAAATTATATTGTAATGTATAGTATAATATAATACTATTATATATTACTTTTATTATATTATATTAGTGAAAAATGGTGTGTGACCTAAATTGTGTATTCTTTTCAACTAAATAAAATGTACTCATAAAATAAATATCAAGCAAAAATTTTTCCAAGATAAAATGAACAAAAAAAATCAATAAATATCAAAATAAACAAATTTATTATGAGCACTGATTATATGTGTGTGTGGAAAATGAAATATGAGTGGATGTCTTGGTATATGATGAGTGTGAATGTGCATGTTTTTATATTATTCAAATGTATTGTCTAAAATTCTATCGTATATACATATATATATTGTTTTCTATATGTATATATGAAATTCTATCGTATATATATTCTTTTTTGCATATATATTGTAACAGAAACCAGACGATCGAAAGCTTAAACTTCCCTTTTATTTATATATAATGGGGAATTTTTATAATTCAAGATCGCCCACTTTCCGCTACCGCAAGCAGAGAGAAAATACGGACATAAACGAGTCTATATC
Source organism: Epiperipatus broadwayi (assembly GCA_028023455.1). NCBI lineage: Eukaryota > Metazoa > Onychophora > Udeonychophora > Euonychophora > Peripatidae > Epiperipatus > Epiperipatus broadwayi. Next base: position 915,507 of record JAQFVV010012444.1, on the reverse strand, counting down.
CGTACTTGACCGAACTTGTATGCTATACAGGTACAGCCCCAGGTTATATTTCCCGGTCAACTTTCTCCTGACTGCTGTAAGATTTAACAGAGTTACAGCGCTTGGATAATTATAAATTTAATGGGATCAAATACTGCACCACTAGCTTCACGTGTTAATTAAGTACTCAAATGAATAATAATTATTTCCCAATCCTAAGACTATATTACTTTTGGAAGTGGCGAAGAAAGAGACGAAACGGATTTTACATAAATAAAAGATTTTTAATACAATAAATTATAATAAAAGACACACTCTAAATTATTAACACTCAATATAAAAAAAAAAACAGATTATGCTATAATACTACAAAAAAATAAATAAATACAATAGAAGATTCTATAAATGATGGCAATCTGTGGAAATAACATCCCTTTATAGTCATTTCAAATATTCAAAGAGTCTAATTAATGTCTATCTCATTATATGTGGGATTGGCTATTGCATTAAATTTAAAGGTATGTGCACATAATTATATAAAATGTCTTATTCATAATTACCTAGATGATAAAGTCTTAGAATAAACTTGGCGTCTTGCTGACCGTCCCGTGGAATTTTTCCACTTCTTTAGTAGGGAACGGTCGCTCTTCGGTTAGATTTGATTGTTGAAACTCCTCCGTATTGTGGGCATCAAGGCAAGGCAAAACGAACCCTTCGGCAGGCGCTACATCAGCAATTGTTACATCGAGACGCGAACCCTTAAAGCACGGAAGTCTGGATCGAACGGCGATCACGACTGGCCCTTAGCCACACATCCTCGAAGCTTCCCTTATGTTATAGTTTGTTTTCATGTTCCCAAAATTTAACTTTTCATGTCTGTTTTCTATTATATTTCTCTGCTTCTTATCAGAGCAGTGTCCTCACTGAAGTCTCGACCAATACTGTTTTTCAAACAATTAATTAATGTCCTTTATTTTTCAAATTCTTTCCTTATCTTGATCTCTTGCTTGGTTTTTTCTTTCACACCTTTTACTTTAAAAAATGCTTTCAACAACTTATACAAAATTACTTTCAATTTGATACAATTTTATAATATAATATTTTACATTTATTTCTCAATCATTTTCTTTAATAAAATTATTTCATTTTGACATGAAATAAACCTCACTCTCTTTATTCATACATTCACACATGCATTTCATTTTTGTCAAAATGTGTAATTTTAAGACCAGATCTTTATCTTTTTGTTGCATTCTAAATTTTACTTATATTTTATTTAAACTCCCCAACTATCACTTTTTTTTATATCATTAAGTTTCTATTTTATTTATATTTCCTTTCTCATTTTTTTTAAATCTTACACTGAACACATAATATCGATATTTCTAACCTTAATATTTTTATTCTTTTTTACAATCTGAACTTTGAAGGGCAAAAGATAAGAATCTTTTCGATTCTAATTCCCTCTCTTTTTTAATTAAACATTTCTTTGTTTTGTAATTTTTTTTAACTTACTTTTTTATAACCCAAGCACAATATTTAACATTCTTTAAATGTTAAATATCTATATGTGTGAGCGCAGTATGTGCGATCATCACAATATATATATAATTCTATTGTATATATATTGTTTTGTATGTGTATATATATAATAAAGAGTTATAAACTAGGTGAGAAAAATAATTCAAAAAACGTTTTTATATTATTTTATCTGTATTTTATCATATATATATTATATCTATATATAAAAAAAAGTAATAAGAAGTAGGTCATAAAAAAAATTGAGGTAAAAGATTCTCAATTTTCAAATGTGCTTTTTATCTAAAAATTTATCGTTTTTATAAAAAGAGTTCTAGAACTAGGTCAAAAAAATATTAAAATAAACGTTTTTTTATATTATTTCACCTGTATTACCACCTGTATTATATCATATATATGTTAGTTTTAATTATATTTAATTATAGAAGACAATATTTAATAATAAAAAAAATAATAATAAAAGGAGTACTCACAAAATCCTGTCTAAATATTAGCATGACTTTCAAATTCGAATCCAATTATGAAGGCATCGAAAGGCATTATTGTTATATATAAATCCAACAGTAATCCATATACGTTTTTGATATAATTTTTTTTTATTATTTTTAAGCTTTAACCTTTTTTTTTTACAAAAAAATTTATTTCTACTAAGATGGCTTATAAATGTCCTAACGTAACTTAACGTAATTATTACACCAAAAAACAAGTTCAATGGACCGTGAATCATATTTACGGTCATTAAATCTAAAAACAAAAGAAAAATTAAAAAATTAAAAAGGGTACTTTACAAAAACTTTCATAAAAAATCCAAATTTTATCGTAAAAAAAAAAGTTATAGCTCATTTTAACCGTTACAAGATGGCCGATCAAATGATCTGAGAATCATAAGTGTAATATGTACCAATTCTGCGCAAACTCAGTTGAAAGTCTAAAATTTGTTCAGGGGCTCGCAGGGGCGCTTCGGGCTCAAGGGATTAAAATATGAATGGCGTATAATGTACAGGTGTGATTAATTAAAAAGCTACAACTATTTAAATATTCTTTCAAACTTAATAGTATCACATGCTATTTCACAGTTTTATAAATGGATGTATTTTTAAATTTTTTTTTTTTTAAATATCGAACTTTTTTTTTTTTAATTATTTACTCTATATCAAAATGTTATATATAAGTCGAGCGGTGAAATTTGCTATCATGGCCGCTTGAATGGCATCATAGATTTACATACGAAAGTACGCTATAATTAGACAGGTTTGATAAAATTATCGCTTAGAAATCCTCATAATTATTCATAAAATATTTTATTAATCTATAAGTCAATTCTAAATTTAAAAATCTATCTTTTTTTTTAATTATTTACTCTAAAAGTGGTTTTTTTTTTTTTAAATTAAAAAAAATGTAATTTTTACGACAATCGTTTTTTTTTTTTTTTTAAAAACTAATTTTTTCTCCCTTCTTTCAAAACTAGAGACATTCCAAAGATAAAATCTAATATACTTAAATAAAAGGGGCTTTACCAATGAAGAGCTATGGTCAATTAGTGAATTGGATTGATTTAATGAGACAGAAACTGATATATGATGAATTATATTTATTGACAATTTCATATATACTTGATATAACCCATTACTTAGCGTTGGATAATACACGCAGGCATTTTATTTACTAAACAACATTATTCTAGGCCATTTAGCAAAATAAATCACTATATTCCACTTATTAGTTATGCCCTTTCATCATCAGTTCGAGTGGCTATTATACATGTAATCAAACCAAGTCTGGAGTGAAGTTTAATAATACATCCGATTATGATAAATTTATATATTAAATATGGGCATATAAAGCCTCACAGATAGCTTTAGATCGAAAGGGTTTTCAAGAATCCTTCTGTTCAATGCCGAAGATTGCATATTATGGAGGTAGAGTTGGCTATAAAGATTTTACTAATACGCTACGCACAAGTAAAATATAATAATAAAGTGGCTCCATCTTATATATATATATAAAAACAGCACAATGATAAAATATTGATAAATTTCACATCCGCCAAGCCGAAGTATATTATAAATTAAATACCATACATTAAATGAACACTAGTTTTCTCAGCTTGATTAAAAGAGCCAACTCTTCTGTAGCATGAGAAATACATATATGCTACTGATGGGAATATATCTATATATACAAACTTTACTTTATCCCGTTCAACCTCTTAGTTATGTATAATTAATAAACTTTTAAAGGGAGAAAGTATATTTATGGGACTTACGAATACTTTAATAAAAAAACTATACTTATGATTACACTCCAGGCTAGTTTAATCTTTAGTAACATAATAATTAATGGTTGAAATTTTGGATTTATAAGCCACATTTTATATTTACATTAATTATTTACTAAATGACAAAATAATAATGAGCACAAAGGGTTGCCATTATTTATAAATTAAGGGTTCGAAACGGAGCGCTAAATAATGCTATAATTAATACAATACGAAGATTTTAAATAATATCTTCAAAAAGTATATATTTCGTAACTAAATGTGCGCCATTTCGAGACAGGCATAATTAATAATAACTAAAATAAGCAAGAGAGAAATAAATATAACTGCAGTGATTAAGTTATATAGCAAAACAAGAAGTTAATAAAAGAAATTAACAAAAGTATGTCATTTATAGAATTGAAATATTATTGATAAGACAATTTAGAAAGAGTTTACAATATAGTTAGCTAACCTGATTTTGAAGCAATAATGACTATTTTGAATTTTACACAGAGCTCTGCAATTTTAATAATTTTAAAACAGATTCTCGAGCTGGAACAAAGGTGAGTTCTTTGGCGGCTTATGGCATCTTCTCTTTAGTTGGGAGACGATTTAAGATGGTATTCCTATAGCTGGAGTTGGGATAGTTGAATTTGAATGAAGGTGAGTTCTTTTAACGGCTTATGGCATCTTCTATTTACTATAAGCTTGTTAAGGCAACATTGGTTGTTGCTCCGGCCTTGGATGGATCAAATTCCGACGTTCCATCACGGCAAAGACAACAAATTTAGAATTGACTTAGTCAATTCTAAATTTTATATTTGTATTATATTCGTATGTGGATGGATAATTTAAACCATGAAATTATGGCATAATGATTTGTACATATAATATTTAAGATTAAATAAAAATAATGTAAAATGTTTTCTTTATAATATATTTACGGTTTTCTGATTTAAAGTTTAATAGATATAACTGAAACTAAAGTATTTTTTATAAGATCTGTCAAATTTGCTTTTTTTAAAATAAACAATATAAAAAAAATATGTTAAAAGTTATTTATATCTAGTTAAAATAAAAATCATCGGTTTATAATTAAAAATGGGAATTTTGTGTAAACAAGAAATCAATTAGTGACCGCACCTGTGGTAAAAGTAAAATCTAGTTTACTGATTGAATTTGTTTCAACAAAAGATGTTATCATTAAATCATAATACCGTTACTATCTGCTAAGCCATAACATTTTATAACACCTAAAAACAAATTTAATTAATGAAATCGGAATCAAAATTATATAATTTATATATTTTAATAATTTTTTTAAGTAAATTAAAAATAACACCTCGGAGACTTTATCAGTAGTAGAAATTAAATTATATGATTTTGTTTAATTAAAAGTCGATTGGTCCTGAGGTAAACAAAATTCCAAAAAGGTGTTACGGCTATATTGTAAACTCTTTCTAAATTGTCTTATCAATAATATTTCAATTCTATAAATGATATACTTTTGTTAATTTCCTTTATTAACTCCTTGTTTTGCTATATAACTTAATCACTGCAGTTATATTTATTTCTCTCTTGCTTATTTTAGTTATTATTAATTATGCCTGTCTCGAAGCGGCGTGCATTTAGTAACGAAATATATACTTTTGGAAGATATTATTTAAAATCTTCGTATTGTATTAATTATAGCGTCATTTAGCGCTCCGTTTCGAACCCCTAATTTATAAATAATGGCGACCCTTTGTACTCATTATTTTTTCATTTAGTAAATAATTAATGTAAATATAAAATGTGGCTTATAAATCCAAACTTTCAACCTTTAATTATTATGTTACTAAAGATTAAACTAGCCTGGAGGGTAATCATAAGTATATTTTTCTTATTAAAGTATTCGTAAGTCCCTTAAATATACTTTCTCCCTTTAAAAGTTTATTAATTAACCATAACTAAGAGATTGAACAGGATAAAGTAAAGTTTGTGTATATATATATATTCCCGTCAGTAGCATATATGTATTTCTCATGCTATAGAAGAGTTGGCTCTTTTAATCAAGCTGACAAAACTCGTGTTCATTTAATGTATGGTATTTAATTTATAATATACGTCGGCTTGGCGGATGTGAAATTTATCAATAATTTAACGTTGTGCTGTTTTTTTATATATATATAAGATGGAGCCACTTTATTATTATATTTTACTTGTGCGTAGCGTATTAGTAAAATCTTTATAGCCAACTCTACCTCCATAATATGCAATCTTCGGCGTTGAACAGAAGCATTCTTGAAAACCCATTCGATCTAAAGCTATCTGTGAGACTTTATATGCCCATATTTAATATATAAATTTATCGTAATCGGATGTATTATTAAACTTCACTCCAGACTTGCTTTGATTACATGTATAATAGCCACTTGAACTGATGATGAAAGGGCATAACTAATAAGTGGAATGTAGTGATTTATTATATAGCATAAAATTAGCGCGATTAAATAATAGCCACAAATTTATTTTGATAAATGGCCTAGAGTAATGTTGTTTAGTAAATAAAATGCCTGTATGCATTATCCAACGCTAAGTAATGGGTTATATCAAGTATATATGAAATTGTCAATAAATATAATTTGTCATATATCAGTTTCTGTCTCATTAAATCAATCCAATTCATTAATTGACCATAGCTATTCATTAGTAATGCCCCTATTAATTAAATATATTTGATTTTATCTTTGGAATGTCTCTAGTTTTGAAAGAAGGGGGAAAAAATTAGCTTTTTTTAAAAAAAAAAACCGATTGTCATAAAAATTACATTTTTTTTAATTTAAAAAAAAAAACACTTTTAGAGTAAATAATTAAAAAAAAAAAATCGATTTTTAAATTTAGAATGACTTATAGATTAATAAAATATTTTATGCATAATTATGAGGATTTCTACGCGATTTTATCAAACCTGTCTAATTATAGCGTACTTTCGTATGTAAATCTATGATGCCATTCAAGTGGCCATGATAGCAAATTTCACCGCTCGACTTATATATAACATTTTGACATTTTGATAATTAAAAAAAAAAGATCGATTTTTAAAAAAAAAAAAATTTAAAAATACATCCATTTATAAAACTGTGAAATAGCATGTGATACTATTAAGTTTGAAAGAATATTTAAATAGTTGTAGCTTCTTAATTAATCACACCTGTACATTATATGCCATTCATATTTTAAGTAGTATGTACATAAACTCTACCAGTGCGTAGTTTTTCCGTGTGTAACCGTGGAGAAACAGCGCCATGTAATGGGCTAGAATCTTGGTGGTCGCTGTTAGCAGAAGACATATAATCTAGATGTGTTTACGGCAATCAGCGCCACCTAGGTTCTTGGTATCTGCTGGTAGCAGACGATGTAAGCTAAATGGGCTTATGCACTGTGACCAGTGACACCAAGCGGGCAGTTTTGCTGCCAGCCAGCTGGTGGAATGTTCCTGTGTTTACGCATTGTGAACAGCGCCACATTTCGGCTGACCCCGACCAGCGCCTCTGGTGGCCACATGGATCAAAAGTCACAAGTACCTATTTTTTTTATTTTCTTCCCCCTTTGTAAATTAATAGTTATTTAAAAGAATTCGAGAGCAAAATCCTTTTCCGTTCACTTCTGTGATTGTTGACAATCTAGATTTTCTTTAGCAAGAAGTATAAAAGAATTTTTATGTTTAAAAAAAAATCTAGATTGATATTTTTTTTAATATACATTTTAATTAATAATGCCTTAGAACCTGACATATTCATTTCTTATTTGATATATGTTTATATATGTATAATCCTTTTTATATAAATGTAAAACCATTTAAATTATTAGCAGTTTTTTTTTCATGTTGTTTATATCATGCATAATTGAAAGTAAGTTTTTTTTCTGCTTGTATGTGTGCATGCATATAAATGATCCCTTATATATACCACACAGAGATGGGTATTGATACGTATGACAATCCATCCCACTTAATGGTGGTGTTCCTCCAACAAAACACATTAACATAACATTACCGGGCCATTACATTTTCTTTAATATTTTAACAAGTAAACAATACTCAGACCACTCTTTAAAATATAATCAACTTCATATTTGCCTTAAGTTTTGAAATTTGCAAGTCTTCGATTATTTTCTACTTTTTAATAAGCTGCTTTCTGACAGCTTAGAATGTGTAGATTCCAATTCCTTCAAGCCTGCCCTATATAAGCAGATTTATCAGTCATTGACTATGCAGTTTTGTGATCAGTAAATTATACAATTCACACAGTCATTTATCAATGTTTCTGAACATACTAGAAAGATCAATATCTTTGATTGGATGTGTAAAAAAAAAGAGGCCTTGCAAAAAAACTATTTCTATATTCCATAATTCTTCACTTATTGTATTTCATAGTTAAACATTCAAAAATATTTTGCTTACCTCCAAACATATTTTAGGTGACAAAATTATGTCTAGAGTTAATGGTCTTTTTAATAAACGTGGTAATATACTTTGAATTAAATGTAAATCAATTTGAAGAGATGCCAGATTCAAATCTGGTGTGTGTAATACATTTTTTATTATAGCTGTCATACTATAGGGGGAAAAAATAACAAATCTATCTGTAGTATACACACATCAGGAATAATTTCCTTCATCAACTAACTGCCTTGGAGCACTGTCAATAGCCATGCAAATATAATAGCCACTTGACTTATTAATACAAAATTGTGACTGAATTAGATGTCAAGGCAGAATTAGTTAAAAAATCTAACAATAGAATATGTAACAAGTAGATTAACACACCTTGAATTAGATATAAATAAATTTGATGAAATGTCAGTTTCAACTATTGTTTGGGCAACATTTTTTACTATAGCTGCCATTCTACATGAAAAAAATTAACAAAATTGTCTGCATTATATATGCATTAGAAAGAATTTCTTTCATGAACTGTCCTGGATTACTATCAAATATAACAAATACTTGAGTTATATTAATACTATGATGGTAAATGATTTAGTATCAAAGCACAAATAGTCATTTCCAAAATACTTATACACTAATCAAGGCAGAAACAGAAATTCATATTATTAAAAATCTTAACTACAAAATCCAACATCAAAATATATAATAAATAGGTTAAAGCACCCTAAATTAAATGCAAATAAATTTGAAGATATGTCAGTTCCAACTACCAATGGATGGAGGTGATATTTCAAATTTATTATAGTTTTTTATAAATTTCATGTGAAGCATCTTTTTTGATATCTGATGAAAGAAAAAAAAAAAAAGCATGTCAATAAAGTAGATTTGAGTATGGCATTAATATTTAAATGCACATTGGAAGTTTAATGTATTTTTTTCTATAAAGAGAAGCATGACCATCAGCAGAATTCTCTAGGACTATGGATGTTATACTTTAATTATTTATAAACAATTCCAAATAATGCCAATCACTTTTCCCAGGCAATTGTTTTTAGATTTATCTTAAATCTAACGTTTATACATGATAAAAAAAAACCATTAAGGCTAAGATATAATCCAATCATGCTTCAGTCTATTGGTGCAGAAAGTTGATCCACTTTTCGTATCCTTATTAAGATAATTTAATATTGGGGATAAACAATTTACTGAGACTATCGAATTAAAAAAATATGTCAAATGTAAAAAAAAATATTCAGAAATATTCTTCAAAATAATTCCATAATACTATCTGCTTTTATATTTTTTAAAATTACTTTCATAGCTTTTTGATCTTTCTAATAAAAATTTATTTGAGATCATAATCAATTCTTTGTTTCAATATCTACAAAGCATTATAAATATGTTCTAATACCAGCTTTTCTACAATAAAAATATTACCAGTTCAATGTGCAAAAATTGATTATATATTCAATCCCTACAGTACATTTATTGAGAAATAATGTAATTTATTACATCTATAACATAATGGATTCAACATTACAAGCTTGTTAATAAATTGCTCTCACAATTAAATACTAGATATAAAGTATCAAGACTAATTGCACTATGGCTAGGAATGGGATACTATTTGGTATTATTGTATGAGATTTTTTCCAATGCACACAAGATATTTGATGTTCTTTAGTAGGACTACCAACTTACGTCTTAGTATTTCAGAGTAATTTTTTTCATTGTGAAGATTACAACTTAAAATATAAATAAAGCTACACTTTGAAAATGCTTCTAAATAAGGATTTCAACTATTTGATTATATATATTATTTAGATGGTCAAATTTCAAACTTAAAATATGTCCCTAATGTTGTCTTAATTATTAAATTGATAATAAACAATCAGTTTTCATTCTTTATAGAAAACTTATCCAGATATCTCCTTTAAATAATCACGAGAGACTATTCTAAAGAAACTCTATCCAGTGGACATCATTCAAATTATAATACATTAAAAATAAAAAATATATATGCAAAGATTAATAAATAAATAAAAGTTTATTACTATCAAATTTTTCAACACAAATCGGCAAAAAATTATATTTTCCACCTAATTGTGCAGGACATTTAACCATGTTTTATTTTTATTTTTCAAAATATATAGTTTCATAACATTTTCTTTTTTTAAAATTTTTAATGTACTTCATTACTTGAACATTATTCTCACAATTCATTCTATGACTGGTATCTAAAAAATAAATACGTGGCCCTGATTTTGAATATTTTCTTTTAATTGTCTTGTCATTTTCCTTATTTCTTTCAACCTGCAAACTTTCCTGACTGACTTCTCTCTCTATATATATATATATATATCATATTGCAATGGTCACAATTAATTTTATAAACTATTCTTACTTTATTTTTAATATTATCAATCCTTTAGCATTACATATCCATTTCTCTAAAGGTTTTATTATTTTTCCATTCTATTTTAATGTCATCCAGTAACTTTTATTTCATCAATGTCTTATATACAACTACTGAATATGATAATAAAACCCATTTCTTATTTTTATACATATGCTTTATATTTTTTCTCGAATTATTTATATCTTTATTATTTAAATTTTTTTCAAAACAAATTTTTATTTGCAAACTTTATATTTTAATTTCATGTTTAATAAAAAATATATGCAACGGCATATTGTTGAGAGAACTGATTGCTGCTAGACACCACACTGTTTTGAAATCTAAAAATGATGTAGTAAAAGCTTTTCCCGACCCTTGTGGGTCGTCTTCTGCGGCCGTACCATTCTGCTGCCCAAGAGTGAAGTAAAAGCCTGACTTAAGAACTTTCGTGTGCTAATAGAAGTTGCTGCCACAGGAGAACTTCCATTTCAATTGCCGTGCACTACTAAATTGGACTCTTAAAATTGCAAGGTAACTTTTCAAGCCGTCACCTCAAACTAAATGTAGCCTAACTCATCTAAGAAGATTTCTTCTAATGTGTTATTTAACTTTACCCTTTTTGATATTTAAATATGTAAATGTAATTTGCTCTTAAATGATTTTCATAAATTTAATCCTATATCATATGCTCTAACTTTCTTTAATTTTGGTGCGGTCATTTATTTATTACTTAAATTTATATGTCTATTTTAGTTATTAATTTCCCAATCTCAAACAATCTGACGAGTTGAATTTTGTAAAATCTTTTCTTCTTTTTAAGTAAACCTTCATGAATTAAGGTTTTTAACGTCCATTTAAAACAACGTATTATTAATTAATACACTCGCCAGATTGTTTTACGAACCAACATTTTATTTTTGTTTTAATATAAAATATATCATTATTATTAATCTCTATTACTCTGCTGAGCTAGTGGCATTGGGCTAAAGGTCGGTCAAAATAAATAAAGTATATATAAAAAAAAATTATTTTTTTTTTTAACTTGAGTATCTGCCTACTATATAAATTTTCTAGGTTCAAATGGCCTAGTGGCACCCTGTAGTGCAGATATGTTAAGACTCCTTTCTTTCAGACCGTTATAACTGGACTCCCAATGTGGCACGATGTTTAATAAACCACGAATACCCTGAGCAAATTTTTTTAAAGTGAAATATTTTTTATCTATATTATATAAAGCTATAGTTTGAATATCTTGTAAAAAGCACTACTAGAAAGAAATAGCACATATATTAAAAACGAGAAAGATATTAATAATTTTAAAACTAATTTTTTTTTAAAAAAAGTCAAAAGGTTGCAATTAATGTTTCGTTTTTTTTTTAATGTGTAAAGGTGCGCACAGCCATGTAAGTTTATGATTGTAAAGGTGGTACCTTACGATGAGTACTTTTTGGGAATTTACTTTAGTGTAATCCTATGTAAGCATTTCAATCAGTCATAAATAAGTTGGTGGTATTTATAATTGTGCTGCGAATATACACATATAAATCCATTATTTCTTAAAACATATTTACTTCAATGTAACCTTCTTAAATAAATAATTCATATAATTCGCTTGTCATGCCGTTTGTTAGAAATGAAATATAGAGAAAATAGAATTCTTGGGGGGAGGAGGCGTCAACGTAGATGGTCCTTAGGAAAACGATAGCCAACATTTTTTTTTTTGTATATAGTCTTTTTGTAAAATTACTAACCCTAAGTAAAAAAATTTTTAAGCAAGTTTATTGATATGTAACAGGCACATACGCCGTTACATATATTTTTTATTAAACATGAAATTAAAATATAAAGTTCGCAAATAAAAAAATTTGTTTTTAAAAAAATTGAAATTTAAAAGTCATCTAAACTTTATAATATATATAAAATTGCACAGATGAGAAATAAAAAAAAAGAAACTTTATTAAAAAAAAAAAAAGTTTTAAAACTAAATTTTCATCAAAAACTTAAAAAGATTTAGAGATAAAAATATATCTTTAAGTTTGGAAAACAAATTAATTAATCATAAAATGGAAATGATTGTTTTAATTAGGTAAAAGTAAACTAGCCCTTGGGCATTTAAAATATAATCAAAGGTTAGATAGGAGAGAAAAACAATGGGAACAGAATGCAATAAAAGAAATCACTCTGGAATCGGACCTCAGCGGAAAGACCATCACCATCATCGTGACGTAATGTCCACTGGATCCGAAAGCCTACCATAAAAGGTGAGTGAAAATTAATTTGAGGGAGAGATGTATGACAGCAGTGGTGATATGTGTTAGTGCGGAATTGAAGGAGAAGGGATTGAAAAGACACACACTCTTCAATCCCTTCAGTTCTGCTAAAAGGGAAAGAGAATGACCAATCGTTTCTACATTGAGGACCAGCTAAAGTAAAAGATCTCCGGATGAATCAATAAAACGGCCAATAGCATACCGGTCTCCCCAGGATGTCAGGACAATTAACACTGAAACCCAAATGGCAATGGTTTAAAGATGAACTTTTCTAAACATAAGAAATATATAATTAATGAACATTTCTAAACAAAAAGAACTCTAAACGGTAAACTTTCCAATATTCTAAATAGAAGAATTTCCTATCTGACTAAATTATTATTATTTTATTGAATGTATTTTTTTTAAATCATTTCCATTTTTATTTTTTATTAATATTGTCTAAATTATTTAAATGCATTAAATTTAAGTTGGGCATAGAAGCTTGCATAGATTCGTTCATGTTTAATTATGTTTTGTTTTCATATTTGATTAAAATATATAGACATTCGGTAAATAATGATATCATACGTTGAATATCTAAAATGTATTTATTCGGATGTCTTTTTATTTATTAATGTCAGTGCAGCATCTTATGATGAATGCCATTGGGTTTCTTGTAAATTTCCCTCTGCAATTACATCAATGACTTTATATTTTGATCGTTTATAATTATTTTGAAATATTTTTAATCATGTAATCTATGTAGCCGATCTGTACCCAACATTAAAATAACACACTTTTATAAAATTCATCTGTGCGAACTTTTAAAATAAAATAAAAGTTAAAATGTAAATTACATTCTAAAATCAAGTTTAAATTATAAAATAAAAGTAATGCTAAAATGATTCAAAATTTATATGTGCGTTAATAAATGTTTGTGTGTATAATTACTGGCAGTGGCTTATTTTATTCTTTTTTTAATATTGAAATTATTCTTAGATAAGAATGTATAAAATATAAATCTCTGCTGTTCCACTGAGCTAGTGACTGGGGCTAACGGTTTAAAAATAATAAATAAAAGTTTGATCTTTAACAGCGCGTATCTGCCTACTATATAAATTTTCTAGGTTCAAATGCCTAGATGGCGCCCTTGTAGTGCAGATACGGTAAGGCTGTAAGCTTCGATCTTCTTCCGGACCGTTATACTACATAATCATTTTCAATTTCTAATTTTGGTCTAAATGCTTTTTCTGGTATTCAATGTCAATCTATCATTTATTAAATTTAAACCCTATTAAAGCTGCTATTTTCTGAGACCAGGATTGGTATGAATATGGATCAATTATTCCTCTTTTTTCTTTACTTTTAATATATTGCTTTAGCAGTCAGTATTTTTCCATTAAACTCTTTTTTTAATAAAAATATGTAAATATTTTAATTCCTTTTCTTTCTTTTCCATTGTAAATCTAATAATGTATTTATTATTATTCAATTCCTTAAATGCACTAACAATACTTCTGCTATTTTCCATTACAATTATATCAATCACATATTACTTTTTATAGATTTATCGATGACATTTTCTTCTACATAGACAATCACAATTGATGGCTTAACTTCACTAATAGAACAATCCATCCCTGTCCCAAATTTTTTCGGATATATAAGAATGTCATAAGTTCTCGAAAACACTAAACCATATTTAATTTATAGAAATAACAATCTTCTTTGTTGCGTATAAGCACACTTATTTATATTTAAAACATAAAGTATCACTTACCAGTATTAATGCTTCTTCAATAATATATATCTATTTACTTTCAATTTTATGAATAACTATTTTAATACTACCCCTTCAGTATACTATGATACATTTTTTCCAAAATCAAATGAAGCATTTTGTTTCCTTAAATTTACAGTACTTAATTTAATTATAATTTCATCCGAATTCTTAATCTATTAATTCAAAATCTGTTGCAATGATCATCTTTTTATATTATTATATAATACTTTAAGAATATAACTGTTAAAATCTAAGATTAGCTTTACTGACATATTATCCTTATGTATTTTAATCTTTCCAAGCACACACAATGTTCAAATGCCATCATGTTTTTCATTAATTATCGTTTGATTTTCATATAATTTAACAAAACTTTACACTTTGTTTTAATTCTATTTCCTGGATTATTATTCACTTTTTGGTATGCTTGCTTCTCTACAACTTCCTTTATTTTTCTATTATATTCCAATTTATTTAAAATAATAAACTTTGATCCTTTACCATCACTTACTTAATAGTCTTCGTTACTTATTTTTCCCACAACTTGTTTTATAATAGACTTAACTTTCCATTCTCTTTTATTTATACTCATGTTTTTTATTAATAATATACAGTAAATCTTTCTTTAAATTATTTGCAAAACCATTGGATAAGTTTGTAAATATATCTAAAGTTAATTTTAGAAATACACCTGGGTCTCGTTTTATGCGGTAGATAGGTTCCTCAGAAAACGCGCATAAAAGAAATTGCACAAAAATAGACTTAACTTACCTTGAAAAATGGGGGATACGTATTGTAATTTTCCAAAAATCGCATAAAAGCAAAGCAACAACGTAAAATTACTTTAAAATTCGCATAAAAAAAATAAAATAAAATAAAAAAATGACTCGTAAAAAATTTCAAATTTGAAAAAAATTGATACAAGACAAACTTTTTTTCCTTTTTTATTAACTACAGTATTTAATTTTATTGAGAACAATATATTTTTATGCGTAATTTATATTTTTTTCATACATGTACAGTATTTTAATTATAATCGCTATTTGAGACATCAGATTCGTCATGATGTAATGTGATGTGAGGTACTGTAGCTTCTCCTAAACGAAGTCAAGAGGAAATACAACTAAAACATTTTCCAATCGCTATTGATCCTTCCCATTTCGTTAAGCGATCTAAAATTGAAATTTTTGTTTCCAAAGAAATTCATTTTCTTGAGTGTTTTTTTTCTCTCCATTAGAGTAAACTAAAAGTTTAAAATAAAAATAATATCTTAGACTTACGATAATAAAAAGATAGCAACTCACCACTGTTGGGCAAAATTTAATTAAAACTAACAATTAAAAATTAAATTCTTATTTTTGTCTTTAATTTTTTAATTTTCAAATTCCGTTTAAAAATCAAATTTCATTGTTTCACATCACCTTGTTACGTAATTTTTAAATTGCCAAATTTAATTGTGCCCACCGCTGTTACTCACCTTTTAAAAATAACTTGCAGACACCAAATGATTAATTGATTACGTACTCATTTTATAAAAAGCAAAAATTGAACGTGATTTAAAATGCAAAAACAACAACATACATCATATAGGCATCTATAACGTTTGAACAGATTTACATTATAATCTTGTAAAATTTATTACTTGCGGACACTAAATGATTAATTAATTACGTACTCTTTTTATAAAAAGCAAAAATAGAACGTGATTTAAAATGCAAAAACAACAACATAGTATTTTTCATCTGTAACGTTTGAACAATTTACATTATAGTCTTGTAAAATTTAATGTGTGTATATAAAATGGGGAAATTCTGATTTTAAGTGAATTATGAACTTCTTTATTACATAAAATCTATTACAGTACTATTATAAAGCACTGAAAATATTGAAATTATTAGATGGAAGTCGAACTCCGATAATGTGCTATTATTTTAAATATAACGTGAGTGCGCAAAATTTATATTTAAAGTAATAGCGCATTATAAGAGCTCGACTTTTGATCTAATATTTTTTATCGCATAAAAGAACACTGCATACAAAGATATTAAAAAGAATCATGAATCGCATAACTTCAAAATTGCATAAAACGAGACCCGGGTGTAAATAAATATAGATTCTGGAAGAAACCCTAAATATATACCATTGTGGATGAAGATATTCATAAAAGAACAATTATTAATGTAGAATTCATATTAATAATGCAGTATATATATATGACAATGATCAAGGAAAGTTAAAGGATGATATTAAAGTAAGTTGGAAAAATAATAATCTTTAAGGAAATGGATATGTATGTGATGGTAAAAGAACTGATAATATTAAAAATAAATTAGAGTTTATAAAATTAATTCTGACAATTTCAATATGATTTACATAAGTCATTCAAGAACCACTGCAGTTGAAAGAGGTAAGGAGGGCAATTAAAACACAATGTACAAAATCAGGATCATATATTGATTTTTAAATGAAGTGTGAGAAAAATAGGTTGTTTTACAATAGCGTGTTGAAACCACCCGAGGGCATTATTTCTATGATAGCGCACAGAAACATGCTGTTTAGGCGGCCTCCGCTATCGAACGTTCTATTTCTAATGCGTAAGCCTAGAAATAATCCGTTGTACGGGGTGGCTGTGCTAATGCACAGAAACATGACATTTAATCTGCCGCAGAAGCTATCGTGTCAGCTTACAGCTCAGATTTGGGCCAAGAATTTTTGATGTGCGATCACATTTCACTTTTGGCTACAGTATTGGGTGAGGGTGGCTGGAATTCCGATTGTCAAAACTATTTTAATATTCATTAAGACTACCTCCCCCTCTATCTCCCATATTTTAGGAATGTCTACTAACAATTATGAGCATAGTCTCATGCTTCCCTAGCCCACATTTCCTGCTCAAAAAATTGGGCAAGTGTAGGTGCAAACGCGCTTCGTATCAAATCACGTTTCTGCGAGAACAACTGCGAGCTGAATCGAATGGCTGAAATAGGAAACTTTCCAAATGTCAAAGAATTCTCTGACTGCTGGAACCGGCTTATCAAACAAAACAGCTTGAAGCTGCATGCGTGCTGTTCCTGAAGAGCCCAAAAAGTTGGTTTTTAATTGCCGTATATATTTATGTTTTTGGGAATTACCGTCAAAACTTTGTCAAACTTCGAGTTGCGTTGCATTCTGTTAGGAATTGTAACCCCTCCCCTCTCCCAAAGTTTGACTTTGGGTTGTAAATGTTACCGTTAAATGGAAATAGATTTATTTGTAATTTATAAAAATAAAACAAACAACAAAAAAATAAGAAGCTGATTTTTTTTTTTGTAGAATACCGAACCGAAAATATAAGTAATGAGAAGAATAAAAAGTAACTACTTTTTAAAATTCATTTTTAATTGATGTATTTTTTTTGTATTCAAAATTGATTTGATAGTAATTTTTAAATGTTATAAACAAAAAAAAAATAATAATACATAGAAAAAAAACCCCGACCTGAAAATATAAGTAATGAGAAGAATAAAAAAAATTAAATACTTTTTGTAAATTCATTTTTTGATTTTTTTACGCATTTTTTTTTTTTGTGTTTAAAAAATTTGGTATTTGATATTACTTTTATAAATGTGATAAACAAACCAAAAAAAAAACCCCGGCTCCAGCAACAGTATATTTATCTTTGTTTACAAACAAATGACGCCATCTGGCGGTTTTAACATGCTATTATAAAACTACCAATAAAATATTCAAGAAATAAAATGTTTTAAAAATTATAAAAAAAGTAAAAATTATGAAACTTTATATATTAGGAATATATAAATAAAACATGGTTAAGAGCCCAGTATAATTAGGTAAGAAATGAACATTATTAAATAAACTTTAAAAGTGTAATTAAAATATTTTTGGTAGATTTGATTCGTATGCTGAAATATTTTATAAACTAGTATTTATTTATTAATCTTTTAGATATATTTTTTTATTTTTAATATTTTATTATAATTTGAATGATTGATGTCCATTGGATGGAATTGCCATAGAATAGTTTTTTGTGGGATTATTAAAGAGACATCTTGATAAGGTTTCTATAAGAAATGAAAACTGATTTAATACTTTAATAAATTTTATTTAAGTTGTTTATTATCAATTTTAAGGTTAATATTATATATATATATTACTGTATAAATATAATTCTTCTGAACTATTTATCCTAATTATCAATATAAAATATTTATCTTTACCAGCAAAATGTGAAAACCAGTATAGAATGCCTAGGAATTTTATACAATACCAAAAGTGAACCATCCAAATATGAAATATTTAGATTTTCACACATTTCCTAGCATTCTATAAAATGCTGAAAGAAAAAATGGCAAAGTATAAATTACTCCCAGCAAAAACATTTAATATCACAAAGAGTAGATGCAAATGTTAAGTTATACATGTTTAATGCGTGATTAATAAAAGTAATGATTGAAATTGTTAGTACATCTTACAGTTAGTTAATGAAGAATAGAAAGATAATTACCAAGAAATTCCGGTAAAGATTTACTTTAGTGGCCACATCATGTTCGCCCTCTATTTTTTAAAATTAAACTATTTTTGATTTGTAAAGTAAACATTTTTACTTTCATTTTGTACATTACTTAGTTTTGACCATTTCTTAGATGAATATTACTTAAAACATTTGTATCAATAAATTGAATGTTTGTTAGAAAAAAAAGACACCATCTGGGTTCAAAAGTTGGAATTCCAGAATATTGAAAATATGTAAATGAGAGCAGAGCGTAAGCTGAAATTCCATTCTGGTACCAGCAGAACTTTGTTTTCATCGAACCTGCAAGAATTTGCCTTCCAGAGTAGACACAGCACTACCGCTTTTTTCTCCAACTTCCTAGTCTACATAGGACACAATTATGCTTAAAAAGGTAAATGTTTTTTTTATTATCTTTTATATTTTAATAAATTTTAATCTAATTCTAATATAGTTACAAATCGAAAATAATAGGTCTAGTAATGTAAGTTTTTTATAGCATATAAGTTAGATTTTAGAATAATTTTTATTACGAATGTTTCTTTTTTTTTTTTTTCAATTCTAATTTTAAAAAATAGAGGGCAAACATGTTGTGGCCACTAAAGTAAACCTTTATCGAAATTCCTTAGGTTCTTGAAGATTTATACGATTTTAAAATTCTTCATTCTTAGTGCTTTACTTTTAAAATAATGGTGTGAAAATTCCCCATATTTCTTTCCTGGCTCGTTTGATTTTTATATAAAATTCAGCATTTCACTATTATCATCATGTGTTAACTTGTTATTATTGTTTTTTGTCAGAAGGCTTATCAGTAAAAAAATAATTATGCTACACTTGAAATTAAGAAAGTGAAACTCCATTGTAATTTCAGAAATTCAATATATAAGTAAATGTTTATTATTTAATAAAAACGAAAAAAACAACCATTTTTTTGACAGTTTCTTTCATTATAGTATTTACGGTATAGTTAAAAATGAAAAATTCCGTATCTTCTATTTTGTTTTTCTTAAAATTTTCCTATAAATCTTTTTGATAAAAGCCTTTTCCATACTTTGCAGAAAACTATTTGACACTTTTTATCATACCTAGATATGCTGTACAATGTCTAGGGAAATTATATAAAAAATTAAAATAAAATTTCATATTTTGCCCAAAAACATCAAGCACTGCTGGTTTTTTACATTTTGCCAGTAACATTAATATATAAAGAAAATAAATTTTAAAAGTATCAATTCTAATTAAAAAATAGAAGTATTAGCAATAATACTGACCTCATCATTTTCCTTAACAGGGGTGGATCCCTTGCCTCCAGCGATACTCAATCCCATACCTGAAGTTCCTCGATGTAATGGAATTGTTAATTCTTCCATAAGAACTTTCACTGGAATTAAGTTATTATTTGGTAGAGCCGAGTTACTCGATACGACTGTTGGGAAAATGGGCTACATAAAAAAAAAGTTAAAATAGTTTCATTTTAACAGATATAATCGGCAATAGTAACAAATCAAACTTCAAACCAAAATTTAAAAAACTTAAATCCCATTTGAAAGTTATAAATACAAACATATACAATTATGAAATAAATCTCAACTTATTAACTCTTTTCAACAAATTATGTAATTCTTAAATACTAGTTGACTTCAAGTTTGGTTGAAAAGATAATTAATTAATAACTATAAACTACTTAATAGCATTGAACTAGCGTTCAGTAAAACACTGCTGCTGAATAAAATTATGCAGTGCATGTACGCTTATATAATATTTAAATGATGCACAATATGCAAATAAGGCAATTAGATATTTCTTTTTCCAGATAATGGAACACACAAATTCTTTTTGTTGATGGAATGTGGTTCCTTTGCAATTGCACAAGCCACTTTGTACTTTCTTTTTCTATAGTCTTTTTCTGAGCAAACAGTTCTAACATTGGATGGAGAAAATATATGACCCGTGGCAAGTTCATGGTCAAAACTGATGGAAGATATTGGATTTGGCACATACATAATCAAATCATCTTTTGAGCAAATGGATAAAATTAGAAAAATAAAAACTATTAAGAACCAGAAACTAGCCTCATTAGATAAAAAAGAACTGTAAGATTTAGTGCCTCGTGATCTATCCATTAACATTATTCAAGACACCTTGCAGCAAATCAACAACAATCCATATAAAAAAGAGTTTATATTAAAAGTTTTAAAATGGATTGATAGGAAATTTTCAACTATAATCAAAGATGAATTTCATAAAATGCAAAACGATTGGTCAATGGGGTTACCACAAATGGTATTATTTGTAGCATTGTTCTGTATAAGTTTGAAAATAAGATCTTGCTTAAGGTAACAATATTTACATGCAATATGTAGATGATGTGTTTATATGTGTGGAAGATCAAATCAACAACATACAGTTTGAATTTAAAAATACATTGCCACTGGAGGGGACTATTGAAATAGAAGACATCAATCATGAGATAAAATTTCTTGATATCTACATGCAAAAAAATAAAAATGAGCTCAACTTTAAAATGAAGCTTAAATTTTTACAAATAAAGGGAACCATTTATCCGATGTCAAAAGTCTCAATAAAACACAAACTAGCTGACTTTAAAGGTTTCTTATATAGAAACAAAAGTCTATGTAAATATGAGACAGATTAAAAAAAAACCCCACAGATGCATACATAGTTAGCAGTTAAGATTTGAAAATATAAGTAGAAGTTCTGAAGAAGATTGCTGGGGAACAGAAACAATCAATAGTGGGTTGTAATTATATAAAACATTGTAAAAGTAATAAAGAAAGTAAATAATATTAATTATATGAGATCTAATAGAGCTTTGTTATAATTACAACACACTTATGAAAATAGTGAGCAAAAATTTTATCCTAATGTAAAAAAGGTAAAAGGCATTAATATGTCTAAAGTGTGGATAAGCCTTCCTTGCAAATAACCTTAGAAAGATTTGCACTAACACAATACCAAAGTCAAAATAACTGTAGAATATGCTCCTCAGGTAGTTTATAAAATTGCATATTTCAACACATCCTGCAGCTCTATGTATTATGGAGAATCTCGTGCAAATAGATCGATGAGAATTGCCCAACATGCATACCTATACAAGAGCTAAACAAAAGAATGAATATAGATCTATCATTCTTGACTATGAATGCATCATGGGTTATACATTTTCTCCATCCAATGTTAGTCCTGTTTACTCAGAAAAAGATGATAGGAAAAGAAAGAACAAAGAAGCTTGGGCAATTGCAAACGATTCACATTCAATCAATAAAAAGGATTCGTGCCTACCATTATTTGGAAAATGGAATATCTAATTGCCTTATTTGCAATATTGTGCCTCATTTAAATATTATATAAGTGTACCTGCACTACATAATTTTATCCAGTACTATGATTCTGAATGTGTTTTTCTAAAAGCTAGTTCAGTGTTACTAATTAGTTTATAATTATTAATTAGTTACATTTTCAAACAAACTCAAAGTCAATGAGTATTTAAGATTTACAAAATAAAAAACATACTTACCAAAAGATTAATTTTACATATTGTAAATGAAATAAATAATTAATGATAAATAAGAACAATAAAACCTATAAACAATTCTAATGAAGCAACATTGTTTCATGAATAGTAATATTCATTTGTTGGATGAGCCAAATATAAAGGAAACTAATCCAATAATGAATAAAATTTATTAATGATAATACAAATTAATATATTGCTCATCATGCTAGATAATTAATATCATAAATGGACTTGACTATCATTAACTACCCTCACATTAGATAACCTCAAATATACTGAAAATATCACAACTGAGTATGGCTAGTTAGCCTGAAAACTAAATGCATTAGATATTTGGGCAACTACCTATGATAAATACAATTATGAACTAAGTAGTTTTCTCTGCTTACATATTATATATTTGGACAATCTAAATATATTGAGTAAATGTCATACTCAGGTAATTTAAAATATAATGAGTAAATAAATAAATTGATCACAAATAGCTTTATAATAGTTCATATCTATATATACAAATGGATTCATAAATTTATAGAGTGCCAATGAATCCATATGCATGCTCTTGACTGGCAAAGAAAATAGAATTTATTTGGATTGTGAAATATCACCTGCAATATACTTAGGGTAACATAAAATATTTATACATCTGGGTCTCGTTTTATGCGGATTATTTTAATGCGATTTTGAAGTTATGCGATTCCTATTTTTTTTAATATCTTTCATATTTCACTATATTTATTAGATATCAAGAAATTTAAATTATTAATAACTTATTGTGACTTGAAATACTTTTTTTCTTTTCAAAAATGTAATGTTATATTAGCAGCTAACGTGAATATGGCCTGAAGCTGTATTTAGAACTTAGCTTCTATTTATACTAAGAGTAAATAATAATAATAGATTTATACTTACATATAAAAATATCGCAATAAATATTCAAAAAATTTAAACTTTTAAAATATATTATGTTACATATAACAGAAATAAATAATTTTTTAGATTTTTAAAATAAAAAACAAAAATTTTATAAACTGAAAATAACCTTTCTAATGATGTTTTGATTGCGATCTTTTTTTAATATAGAAACAGAAAACCATTAACACAGCACAAGCGCTTAGCCATTTGATTAAATATATATATATTAAAATAAAAATAATATATACTTTTCTTTATTTGTTTTTAGCTTTGTGTGCTTGTTAGCGCATTTTAAATATTTTGATTTAGAACAATTAGCCACAAAGTGTAAACTGTTTGCTTATCATGAATAAAAATAAAATGGCTTAACAGGTTTCTCTATGCATAATTGCTGAGAGATTCTTGACTTTGTTTAAGGAGAAGCCACAATACATCACATCACATCAAATCTGATTTCTTACCAGTTTACAAACGAACACTAGCGGTAATGATTAAAATATGTATGAAAAATGTAAAATTAAATACTGTAGTAATAAAAAAGTAAAAATAGTTTGTCTTGTATTAATATTTTTCAAATATTCGAAATTTTTTATTAGTCATACTTTATTTGCTTATTTTTTTAATGCAATTTTAAAGCAATTTTTCTTTGTTGCTTTGCTTTTATGGGAATTCTGAAAATTACAACCCCATTCCCCATTTTTCAAGGTAAATTAAGTCTATTTTTGTGGGTTTTTTTTTTTAATGCGAGTTTTCTGTGGAACCTATCTACCGCATAAAACGAGACCCAGGTGTATAATGATTCATGCAGTAGTAAATCAAAACATCTATTATTAATAACAACATAAATTTATTAAAATAAACATCAATTTATATGTGATGGTTGGAACAAATAATTATTTATAACAGCAATTAATATCCTATAAATGTGCATTTATAATTCATTTATAGTTCGCCCTTGCTATAATTATATGTGACATATGTTTTATAATTAAAATTATCAAATATATAATTGAGAAAGGGTTAACTATAAATTCCTTTCATACAAATAAGAAATAAAATAAATGAAATAATATTATTATAAAAAAATATATAATAATCAAGTAATATTTTTATAAAATTATTTATAATTTTAAATTAAACTATGCAAATAATATTATGTTCTAATTGACTTTTTACTTTACTTGATTATTACTAATCAAGATATCTAAATTATCAGGTGACAAACTAGATTGCATTGTAATTAATGTTATTAAGTTTTAAAAGATATTATAAACATTTATAAATATTACCATTTATAATTTCAACTGTTATTAATAAGTAGAGAAAATAATATTAATAGATATAAAACTTCAGTTTAACTTTCTTATCTTGCAGCATTTCCTTTTGGCATCTTCATGCTAGCACACATATATGTAATGATTCCATAGACCTTCTAGTCCTTAAATATTACCAATTATTATTCTTTGTCAATATTACAATATAGATTTTGCAATCTTAAATTCAATGGCAGTCAGTATAGCATTTTGTTGTTAATTACTCCATTTAAATCATAGACATCAAATGAAGAGGGCCCTATGCCCTTTTCTTTTCTAAGTGGTTTTCTATTCACAATCCACTTTTTATTTATAGCAAATCTAGAATCTATTTATAAGATAAGATAATTTTAAAATACAACTTTTAAAGAAAAGAAAATATGTGCTATCCCTTCTGAAGAAAATCGTTTCTGTCTCTACAGTAACATAAACAATGCAGTCTAGATTTTTAAACATTGGTTTTGAACATGTACTCTCTTTCTTCCAATTTTAATAAAGCATTGTTGTCATCTGATATAAAAAAAATATATATTTTTAATTTTAATAAATAAATGATTCATTTATTCCAAATTTATTTAAAACAAATATATTCTTATTAAACATTTGACTTAGAAGTATTCTCTTTATTTAGCAATTTATAAATCATTGAAAATGACAAAATGAAGATGTGTGCATATATCACAATATAAAGATTAAAAATAAAACTTATCAGAACTATAGGAGTAAATGAAAGAATATTAAGTAATAAATCACTTTCAATTTATATTATACTTTTAGCTTTGAAAGGTGTGCAGAGTCAAACTTTTATATAATGCTAAGATGGTTTCAGTAAGTTAATAGTAAAACAATATTACTCTTCTCATCAAAACAAATAATATATGACAGGAATAATTAATATATAAAACATAATAGGGCTAAATGCCACCTGATGTTTACTTTTGGCATAAGCAATTCCACCTCAAAACTTCCTTATGAGAGGATATCTGTTATAATGGTCGGGTAAGATTTAGAGTCTGGCCGTATCTGCCGTACAAGGGCGCCACCAGACCATTTGAACCTGGAATATTTATATAGTAGCAGATACTTCCGAAGATCTAATTTTATATTATTATTTTTGACCATTAGCCCATGCCACTAACTCAAGGAGATGCAGAGATTTAATATATAACTAAGTTCTTAAAATGAATTTTTAATAAAGAAAAAGATAACAAATTAAACTACTGCCCATAATAATACAAAATATTTTATTTATATATATAACAACAAATTTGAAAAATAAATTACTAAAAAAAAAAATGCTTTAGGTTTCATTTTTTTTTTTTTTTTAACTTTAAATTTTAATCTTAGAATGTTGAGCATAGATAGGCTACTCAGACTACGCACTTAAAAGATTTTTGAAACATGTGATTCCAGGCTAAAAGTCTGCAGCCATACCAACGCTCGCTTCCCGATATATAGACGTAACCAATGCAATGTGAACATGTTAGCATAAAACCATGCTGACAGGAGCATCTGCAGCATGATATTATTTAAAGGACATGGTCCACTTCCAGTATAGGAATTTGCGTCTGTCTGGAGAAGGAATCATGTATATAAAATATTAAAGAGAAATGCTACGTATGGATGGAAGAGCGGTCTATTTTGCAGACTTATAGTCCCAATCCATAGAGCTAAAAGAGGTCAATGTTGTGGGAAGTACTCCACATCCATTTAAACGCAAATCACTACATCTTTGGGGTCATGCATTCAGTTGGGCATGTTGCCCTGTATGCTAACACACTTCACATTACAGTGATATAAACATCCATATATCCCTCCACCAGCATTGACACAACTATAAAACAAATAGTCTGAAATCAAAACCGCTTTAAACTAACATACACTTGAACGAGACTAAGCAGCCATCTACACTCAACTTATATTTAAGTCAATTCAATAATTTAATTTATTCTTTAAAAAAAAATAATTTAGTTTCAGGTATTAAACATATTTTAGAATCACATATGTATCTAACTTATTTTAAAATCAAATAAAGCATTTGATCTATTTTAAAATCCAATAATGCACAAATAATGATATGTATTGATTTTATCTTTAAATTTGTTTGCAATCGCAAACTCCTGCCCTTATTTCCAACAGACCTTATATTAAGAATTAAAAAAATATATAATACATATTTTAAAAAAGATTACGTTTTTAACTTTTAGATAAGACTTTTAAAATTCCAAAGTTTATAAAAAAAAGTTCAGATTTGCTCATGTGAGAAAGTCTATACTTCATATTTGAAAAAAAATAAAGTTCGGAGATTCTAAATTAATTAAAAAAAGTTTTTATAGTTCATTTTTACCATTAATGCTTTATACCTTCCTTTCTTTCTCCGGGCTCGTTCCTTCGCGATAAAAATCCGAGTTTATAGAGCCATTTCTTGCGGACGATGACGATTTATGAAGACGATTCTGGTGGTTCGATCCTGGGATACGTGAAGATGAAAGCACCTTCAGCCAGCTGAACCGAGGGAAGCGTGATTAAACAGATTATATTTTGATGATAACAATAACTTTCAAGTTTCTTTTCTTTTTTTAACAACGACAAACGAATTCAAAAATTCTCTTCTTCTAATCCTTTTGAATTTCTCCTTTTATAGTCCTAAAGCATCTTATCTAGGAATGCTCGGATCCATCTAACATATTTCAAATATGTATTTCATTGATTCAGTGGTTAAATAGATTTTCCCTCTGTGGCCTGTGTATATAGATTGGGTGGCAAAAGCAAGTCCTTTGCTTCTACCTCTTGACTCTTATCTATATTGTAGTAATCTTTTTAATGATTATTTTGCCCTAAGGACATGTTTGTAATTTTATTTTTGTTAAAAACTCTCTTCGTTATTTTTAAGATTAAAATGTTTTTATTATTGTTTTATTTTAAGATTAGAATCTTTGCTTTGATTCTATAAATTCTTTAAGCTTATTTTATTTTCAATATTTAAATGAAACATATTAATAAATTAATAACTCATTATTTGTGCATTTTGAATGTCTGTGCATTTAGCTCATTATTAGATATCTACAAAAAAATGTAAGTACCAAAATTTAAATGTAACGTATATATATATATCCCGTTACACTGTAAATCATTCAATCAGTTTAAATCATCAATAGAAAATTTCATAATCAAAGACAGCTACATAAATTCACTTCATTAAACTTGCATTCTTCTTACATGGCTCTATCATAAATAGTCATCACAAATAGTTAATTATAAAAATGAGTGAAATTAATATCTATATTAATTTTAAGCAATGACAAAACACTATGAATTTTAAGAGTAACAATGTAATTTAATGCACCATTAAACAAAATTTAGGCTAACCTTATTATCGCTTTATCAAAGATCATGTTCAAAGAATAAGAAAAATTATATCAAAGACTAATAATAGCATTCTCTTCAATGTTCCTGCTACATGAGTTTGTAAAACCTTTTACAATGAAAATGAATAAATGAAACATGCTATAAATATCTGCCAAATGATAAGATACTGCTTCCACAGTTTCTGATGTTAATCATCCAGAATTCAAATATAAAAAATTAGGATTAATAAAGCAAACTCCTGCATTCATTAAAAAATAGCCATATGAAAATATGTTTTATGGAAATATTATTTAAATTAAAAATTAGAGAATCACTAACACATGGGCAAGTCTTGCACTGCCACAAAACTATGCTTATAAAACCTCTGGAGCTCAATAAATGCTTTTTTGGAAAACTGAATCATTCAGTCTACAAATACTACACAATTAAAAAAAAATCAGCAATTATTCCTCAACTATGTGATTAAACTCTACAACATTAATTATCTTATCAACTACAATTGCAATTATAACTTGTATCAAGAAAAAAGAAATACTTTCAATCTTTCCTTCCAACTCAGTGAAACAATTTGTTTAATAGCAAAGAAATTAAAAAAGGAAGGACTTATCCATTTTTAAAAAACATTAAACAAAAAAAAAAAAACCAAATTAAAAAACTTTCAAATTTCTTAGTTATAATTATCTTAACTGCATTCAAAATACTAAAATGTTATAATAATTCTCCCATGAGTAGCTAATATTTAGTTAATTCAATTTTCCCTCAAAAAAAAAAAGAATGCAATAAATTTAAATTCTTAATAATTCAAATATACATTGGTGCGAAACTGGTTTCACACTTAACAGCAACAATATCATTCATGAGTAAAGCATAAGTGTTAAATCCCAGGATTAATATAGCAAAACAATGGAGGAATACATATAATAATGTTCCTTCAATGTAATGATCTATATAACAAATCTTTAAAAGATTGATTTGTTATCCACGAAGCCCAATTACAATTCTGTTTCCTAAAAAAAATTTAATTGCTAGAAATTCAGAGTTGACACACACTATGAGATTTTTGTGCCATTATTTTATGTTATTGAACTACACTATACTAAAATAAAAATTAATGTGTTGATGAATTTGAAACTAGTGAAGACAATAGATGATAATCACTTATAAAATAGTTCCTTACAGTATAGAATAGTATATTAGCTGTTGAATCAATCTGGTTGTCAAAGTCCTGATAGCATAAAAAGGCAGCAACATTCCATTTGCCACAATGTAAAGAGCAGAGCTATACTGCCATTTATGCTTTCATCATCCTTTTTACTTCAATTTTATGCTTACTATTTATAATAATTTTCTCTTCTTTTTAATTCCCTCCTCATTCCTTCCATTTGTAATGATAATTTTTTAAGCAACATTAATATACATAAACCTAGTCTTCATTAGACAACCAGATAATTAAAAAAATTTATAAAAAAAAAAATACCATAAACTTTAATTCTTTTGTCGGGTCTTTTGTGACTGACAACTACAAATCACTATGTAATTCAGTTTATCAAAAACTATCGACTATACCACATAACTTCTCATATGCTTCCAAAAGCAGTTATCATCACCTACTTTCCTAATCTTTTCAAATATGGATGTCAATAATGTGTATAAAAACTGCAGTTGGAATTGAAACTATAAAAAAAAATTAGAAATAGAACATCAACTAATTCAACAATTAAGAGATATGAATCAATAGCTAAAAAATAATGTAGGTTATTCAACATCAGTATTAAGTTTTATGTTCTAATAAACATTATCAAAAAAATTGATAGCATGAATGATATTCACAAGAACAATAGAGAATGGACCAATCTTGTGAAACAATTCTCTGAAGTAAACTCAGAATTATTTTTAAAATGAAATTACGAACAATAAATGTTTATGATATTGGTATAATTGACAAAGATAAAAAAAAAAAATATCAACAGATTCAAAATAGTAAAAACATTAAATTTCCAAATGCAGACAGTATGATTTGTTTATGCAGAAATTATGATTACTGTTAATGATAACACAGTGATCATTCAGGAGCCTGAATTTAGCAAAGTGTAAACTGCTAAATGGATAACCCACTTTATTATCTATTGATCTTTGGGATTTAAACAATTTTTGAAAAAAAAAACAACAATCTGACAATATTGAAATCTTTAATATAACAACCATTCACATTTGAAAATTTTCAAGCCAGAAATGAAAAAGAAACTACTATAGATATTAAACTTTTGTAGTATTAAAAATATAGTTGTAAAAATTCAATTTCATAACTTACTTGCTAGAAATGATTACTTCTGTGTATATTTTTATAAACACACACACATCTTATATATACATGCTTTTATATTCATATACAGACAGATACATACACACAATAGTATATAAAAAAACGCAAAGGTGTTGCTCAAAAAAATATTCCTGACATCCTGGAAAAATATTCTTATAATCACTACAGTTTATATTTTATTATTTAGTTAATTAATGGCATAATACAATTAATTATTTTGCAATGATTCAAAAAGGCTAAAAATTGCAAAAAAAATTACAATATACATATATTAAAAGCCTTAAAAAAATGTATGGATATTTACCTCAGAGGGATGCTCGTCTGACGGGAGTGTCTCTGTGTTCTGCCGAGAAGGAAGCTGAGAAAGAATGGACACAACTTTATCCTGAGCTGTGGTGAAGTTGATGCGTTTGTTCTTCAAATGATGGGGGGTGTCTCGGCGACGAAGTTTATCATGTTTTTCAGGTTGATCTTCTGTATCAGAAGAAAAACCAACATGGCGACCACCATCCTGAAATAGAGCTTTGTAAAGACTACACCTCCCAACAAGATATTAATTCAGGAAATAATTCAAAAAACATTTTTACATTTGATAAAAGATAGATCATGGAAAGAGAGAATAATATACAATCAACCTTATTTAAAATAATCATTTAATTTTCAATTATTATGCATGATAATATCTATAACATCTATGAATGTGATATGATATAAAGAAATATTCTGAAAACTTACAAATGGAGATGATACATCATACAATTTTTCATGATATTAAAGTTTTACAACTTAATTTACCAATAAAAATTTGATCAAAAAGCAAATTTTCTATCAAAAAAAAAAAAAGTGAAAAGTTCTCTATAATTCTGATAACTTAATTTTTTTGCAGGAAAAAAAAAACGAGTGGTTGTTTGTAAGCAATAATAAACTGAAGTGAGATCAAAACTTAAACTTTCTTCAGTTAAGAATGGTTCTAATAAACTATGCATGAATATTTATAGGAATTGTTACTAATGTATACTAAAAATGAATCCCAAAAAAAAAACTGGAAAAAAACCCAATTGATTTGTTAAGATTCTAAGCATTTTCTCTTATATCTTTAAAAAAAAAGGGCACAAAATATTGAAAAAATAATTCAAATTTGCTTACAATTAAGAATTAACCCATTTCCAACAACAACAATATATCTTGTTAAAGATATCTTTCTGCTGAAGAAACAGTCTTACCATTTCTTTGAAATGTTCTTCCTCTTCAGAGAGATTGTCAGAATCACTGTTTAGAGTCTGGATAGGAAGATCGTCACAAGGCACATTGTGTACAGGATCAATGGGTGCTGAAAATATAGTCAGAACAATGAATACAATAAAATAAAAAGGAAAAATAAATAATGCTAAAAAAATTCATTCTATTACCTGTATCTTTGGATGATAAATCTGAAGAGTCACTCTCTTGAGATGCAACACTTAGTCGCGTATCTTGACACTGCAAACAACAATTGTTTTATCAATATAAAATAATAATTATGGCAGTAATAAGAAATTAAATAAAATATAATCAACAAGTAAGGTTAAATTAATTGTACCAAGTATTAATTAAAGTTTTCACCTTTTAGTTAAAAATAATTAAAAATTAACAACTGCTCCCCCCCCCCCCCAATCATTTGCTTTCTCTCAGATATTTAGCAAGTTTACCACAATAAAGGTCCACCTCCATCAGTTATTGTCAGCATTAATTGATTATACTGCCAGAAGATTGAGCAAAGACATGTTCATATAATTATATTTGCCAAAATATATCTTTTTAATTATCAAAAAAGTTCAAGCACTGCAACACATTCTAATCACAAAATCTAACTAATTTTATGCCAGTACAATTGGTTGTGTCAATATTTTTTCAGAGTAGCTAATGTATGAACACGCTTTTCGCTGAACATTAATTTACATATATCAAACTCTGCAGAGAAATGGCTTTATTAAAGATCAGACATTGAGATATCAGTTCTTTGTGCAACACATTATATGAATAAAATTGCTATTATATAAAAATATTATGTGTTGGTACTAATATTTTGACATTTGATATGACTTTTTTTACCAATATTTTGACATTCTTGTAAATAATTTGCGATACAAGATTTTATTTTCATATTTGTACTTTTTTTTTTTTCAAAAATGGCAAAATAGACATCGTGTAATATAAATAAAGCCAAAAAAAAATCGCATATAGTCTCTGTATTTTAAAAACAAAACGAAAGTTGAAAAAGTCAAAAGTTTTGATCTTAATTTAACTTTTTTGGGGGAGATGGGGAGAAATAATTTGCCGTCACTGAGACAAAAGTTATTTTTGGTTTGGTTTTATTTTTAAAAAAAGGTAATAAAAATTAGTTTTAATAAGTTTTAGTATATCAGTGGTATACAAATAAAGCCGAAACAAAAATCACTGTATAGCCAAAAAAAAAAAGTTGCCATGTTTTTTTTTTAAAAAAACCAAGGTTGAAAAAGTCAAAAGTTTTGATCATATTTTAATGCTTTTTTTAGGAGGGGGGGGTAACAAATAATTTGTCGTCACTGATCAAACAAAGTTTATGATTTACAAAACTATGTGCAACTTCAGACATTTTGCCTCGTAATTTACGTGGTTATTTGCGAGAGTTCTGGGAAAAGGTGCTTGGCCATGACATTTTGCAATTTTTTCCACCTTCCAAAATTTGTAGGGAAGCCTGGTGACAGTCTTACAATTATTAGTATCAAATACTACATCGGTAGAGGGTAAGATCTTTAATTAGAATGCATATTACAACAGTTATGGCCGCTTGAATTCCCTACACCTCACATCATAGTGCAGGCCGTAATATTTGTGTACAATGTCATATACACCTGCAGCGGATAGTATGAACAGTACTGTTCTACAGGCCGTAAGTTTCTCTGCAAAAGCACAGAAATATTGGGTTGTGTACAGCATATTTCTGTGTTTTTAACAGAGAAACAATGCCACCAGACGACTGGCCTGGCGGACCGATTAGTACCTAATTTTTTTTTAATTTTAAATAGAAAATCTAAAACTCTTTGATATGAGTTAAAATCATGATACTTTGTACTCACCACCTTTATATCTTTTTTTTAGGAGTGAATCTTTCATTTGAAATAAAAAATAAAGATAATGAGTAGAGGGTGGGATAAAAACTGTTGAATTAACAGACAATGTCTTTATGAATCAGCATATAAATGAGCAATTAAGTTTTTGGAAATAGGATTATTATTTCATTACTACAAATGTGCATTTGGTAAAGATATTTGAGCATAGTGTCACTTAGTTTTGCTTGAGACAACTAGGTGCTGCTGGAAAATAATATATAGACAAAAATATATTTTCAATATTGTGCCCTTTTCTTTAGATCAGAAGTCATTCATTACTGCAATTTACTAAAAAAATTTAAATTTAGGATATGTTCTCTTTGTACTATGATTATATTATATTGATAATCTTTTAAAAGTTCAATTTAAAGCAAAATAAAAATATGTAATGCCTAAAATTATGATAAATAACTTTAAAATAGTTAAATAAAGCTAAAAGTATTAATTGTATATGGTTGGGAAAGTTGGCCATAATAAATAATGTAGCAACAAATGTTTAAAATATATTTAAAAGTTGAATTTTAATAGCTAAAACTTGTAATTAAATAAATGCTATATTTTAAAGTATAAATTATATCTAATAATCATATTTAATATTACATGTTTTAAAAGTAATCTTTGTGGTAGGAAAAATTATATTTAATTCTATGTTTTCAAAATTATTATTCCAAATTTTATTATTATATTATTTATCTAATATAATAATTGTTGCAATTAACATTTAATATTTTTCAGACAGAAGTTTGATACTGTCTTACAGTTGTAAGTCATGTAACCTGAATACAGTCATGCATACGTGCTTACTAGTATTTGTGTTAACGAAGTTTCAAAATATTTTTAAAATCACACTATAGAATTGAATATATTTATTTATCTATCACAAGAGGAAATATTAAAGTTAATTATCGTAAAATGTTTAAATAGTTTGATAAAACGAATGCAGTTAGTAAAAATTAAATATCTTGTTTTAAATAAACTAGATATATTAAAAATAAAAGGTGGAATAAATTGATAAAATATTGTTTTTAAAAAGTCATTTTAAAGTGTTTAGTTAATTTTTAATAAAGCATGAAATTGATTTAAAATTAATATTTTAAGTAATATTTTAAATAAAAATGAGTTATATTTTATTTTTTAAAAATTAATTGTGCAATACTAAAGTCATATGCAAATTAAGTATCAGATGAAAAGCAAAATCCATCAATAAGATGATGTAGTTTGTTGGGTATAAATACTGCTGCACGATTAGTTCTTGGTTGGTGTTAGTAATTTTCTAAAATTTTATACTTCTTTTAAATTTTTTTTTTGTTTTACTAGTCAATTTAGTGATATAATAGCTCTCTTATAATTATTTTGCAACTGATAAAGATATCAATTTTAAGTATTTAAAGAGAGCGTATTATAAATAAATTATAATAAGTTTTACCTAAAGGATGCATTGTTAAAAGCTAAATTCCTTTGCCAGAATTTTCGTCAAAATTTATTCAGTTTCACACTAAAAATATGGAAATACCAACGAGTAATACGTACTTATTTAAAAAGATTTTAAAGGTAAATTCCTAATTATTAATATGGTATTAATGGTTTTAATAAGGAGAACTATTTTATCAAATAAGGATTTATATTGGACATTATTGGAAAACTTAACAGGAAAGATACTCGGAAATTTAAATTTATAATGCATTTTCTGGTATTGAGATAGTCGTATCAGACTGATAAATAATACGACAAACTCATGATAAATTTTATGTGGAAAATAAAGCTATGGAAGTAAAATGTTTTATCTTTTGAAGAAAAAACAGTCAGAAATAATAACTAAATGAATGTATTCTAAAGCATATGTAATAAATCTAAAATTTTATAAGATTATAAGCATTGCAATAATTTATTTATCCCCTCCCCCCCGCCGATAATTTGAATAATGGAAATAACCATACTTGGATTAAAAAATGATAGATATCCTGACAAATAAAACCTATAGATGAAGGAATTATAAATAAGTAATTACTGAATCTATGGAAATATTTTTTAAAAAATTGCGCAAAAATCATATCGGATGTCCGAAGTTAAGTCGCTGTATATAATGCATTACCCAAGACGATACAGGATCCTAAGGAAGAGAAACTTCAAAGTATTATTTTTCAACATTATAGTTTATTTATTATTTTAATAATTACTGTTCAGAATAATATAAACAATGAACTATATTATTCTACAAACTTTTTCAGAACAGATCAGTGATTATTTTCATCAATAATTTTAGACTTTTTAGATGTCTACTTTCTTTATTTTTTTTTTTATCGTTTATTTTAAAACTTCGTTCATGTTAGAAGGAGTACTGGGCATGCATCAACTCCGGGGAAGTTTTGTTTTGTTATTTCGTCATCAAGCACTAGAACAAGAGAACTTGGCAACAAAGGTTGGGGATTTTAATTGCTCCTCAAGAGAATTTTTTTTTAAAAAAAAAAAAACTCAAGGAAAATAAAAACATTTTATTGTGTAAAGAACATTCGTCTTAATCTAGAAGATATACATAATTATGTCTTGATTATTTTTTATTAACTTTAGTTTTAAGTGTAATATTATTTAATTAGTAGAATAGGTACATAAATATTAATTTAGTTACTAATGATATTATAGTTTTATAATAAATAGTCTGATAATTTTAAATAAGTTAATATTTCTAAGTGTGATAGTATGAATGTATATTATGCAATGTTTATTTTAATTGATGAACAAGAAGACGTCATAAGTGATTAACAAGTTGATATCACTTAGATAATAGTTGTGGATATTGATATTTTATGATGTATTTTTTTTTCTTTTGCAGATTATCAATGAATTATATATAATATTGAAGTATGAATGTTGAATTACAAGTGAACGCATTTATACAACAGATTAAGATAATAAGATTAGAATTTATTTATTCTAAGGATATGCATACTTTAATTTCATATTACTAATATAATGTAACATGATGATGAATAATTATATGATTCTTTTATAAAGGACTTTAATATTTTTAGATATTTATCGTATAGATAATGATTATTTTGTATTTTGTTCAAGAATATTGGATAGGAAAGTAAAGTAACCTTTTTCTTGTTGATTGGTTGAGATCGTTATAATTACAACTGAAATTTATTTGTTATTTGACTATGTTAGTTAGTTTCATTTGTCGGTGTAGATTTGATAAGTAGATTTGATAAATTTATAGGAAAATTTTGATAAGATAGTGACTTGGTAGTAATTTTAAAAACATGAAACCAATGAGATGTTATTAACGTAGGATTTATTATGGGAATAGGAATAAAATTTTGTAATCTTATTAAGTATACAGGTACAGTTAACAAAACCCTGTAGCTGGTATATTTTATTTGTGGGCAGTGTCTATTTTATATTGAATATTGATGTTCAAGAAAGCTGAAGTAATAGCTTTGACATCGTTGTTAGTAGTGGAGGTCATTAGACAAATAAGTCATGCCTCTATTTTATAGATACACTGTGCCATGATGTTTTATCTAATATGTACTATTGAGTAAGACTCTCGTTTCTTCCCTATGCCTACACATTTATTCACTATCACGATTTTCCAAAGCAATTACATTGCACAGTATCATATTTTAAAAAGGAAATGATAAATAATTTAGAATTTAAGGACTGTTATTGGATGAATAAGATAGGTTCATTTATTTATAAGGAGGAATAGAGTTAATGCAAAATGGAATTAAAAACTAAATGGAACTAAATGATAAAGAATCATAGAATATGTTCTATATTTATTTTGGAAATAAAATAAATTTCATGAATAAAATAAATGAAGCGAAGTTGCTCTGAAATTTTAAATAACTTTAAATATTTTTTATTTTATTTTATAAGTATTGCATATTTTTCAAGATAGATAATGAAGTAAAACAAAACAGTACAAGATAAGCATAGGTACAATTTTGTATTTATTTAATAGTAAGAAGTACATCAATAATTGCAACTATTCCATATTAAAGTAATATTAAGAAGGAGATATTGGGTATAATAATAAAAATATGATTAGTAATGATGTCCACGTATTGTATTAATAAATCAACAGTGGATATTTTGTGTATAATATTAATAACATTGCAAAATGAGAAATTATTTAGTGATAAGATCCATATTCGATATTGTTATTTTTTGTGTTTTCCGCTTTATGCTTCAATGTATGCTTGAAGGAAGCATATTATAATAATGTTTAAAGAGATAATATTTTTTAGAATTAATGTAAAGTGATTATATCTTTATTATAAGATTTGATAAAGAAGGAAATAGAAAATTCTATTTTTTTTTTTTTTAAGTCAGAATGAAGACTTAAATTTATGTTTTATTGTATTAGTAGTTACGATGAATAATAGATGTATAATAGTGCAAGACTTATTATACAAATTGTAAATAGATTATTGTTTATTTTGTTATAATAAAAATTCTGTTAAATTTGTTTTTCAAAATTTGTGTGTTAAGATTGTTTTCTCTCCCACATTACAATACATGTTAAACACAGAAGATTTGAACCAAACATAACATTTGCACAGAAATAAATAAAGTATTATTTAAGAATTCTAATATTTTCTTGAAATTTATTTATTTAAGAAATTACATTTACATTATCTTTATGGTCATAAGTTAATTATTAGAATATTATAAAGAATTATAATGCTATCCATTGCCACACATATATTTTTCGGATTATAAAAATACTACAACATTTTTATTATGTTATTATATGAAAGATAGAAGATTATATTATATTATTCCCTTATTATTCTTATGGCGAATAAGAATTATAGTGGATGAAAAGTTATGTAGAATTAGATCATAAGATGATGATGATGATGGTGATGATGATGATGATTATTATTATTATTATTATTATTAGTTAGGTGTGGTTGAGTATGATATTAAATCCCTTATCATGCTTGACTACAGTAATTTTAATTGACTTAAATTAGTTTAAGAACCTGAGATTTCTTTTAGCTAAATTAGTTTAAATAAAAGGATTAAGATTTATTTATTAGTGTAATCTTAATGAATGGTTATTACTAAAGTTGTAAGAATACTATATATTATTATTACTTGGGACAGTAATAGGGGGGGGGGGGATAGTGTTCTTATGCCATTGAGATAGTATCCTATGATATTGGCTCAATGTATTCCCTATTACCACTTGTATCTCACTTCCAAGTCTCATGATTTAATAAATATTATTTATTTATCGTATAAACCGAACCAGTATTATTATTTTATTAATTTGAGGTAGTAGAATAATTAATCTTAATGCAGAGTATTTTATTTATCAATTATATACATTTTAGCCAAGCGTAATCATTAACTGAGCTAGATTCATTTTATTTTAATATTATATTGCCGGGAAGTGAGGGTACATAAAGATACTGAGTAGAGGGTGGGATAAAAACTGTTGAATTAACAGACAATGTCTTTATGAATCAGCATATAAATGAGCAATTACGTTTTTGAAAATAAGATTATTATTTCACTACTACAAATGTGCATTTGGTAAAGATATTTGAGCATAGTTTCACTTAGCTTTGCGTGAGACAACTAGGTGCTGCTGGAAAATAATATATAGACAAAAATATATTTTCAATAAATAGAAAAATATATTTCTAATACTGTATACCTAACTCTTATTAGAGTTGAATAAATTCAGCATTAAATTAATTTATCACCATCATTACTATTAAATACTCTCATAAAGGTAATGAAATAGGCATTCACATGGAGGATCACAGACAGTATCCAGAGATTCATTTGAAGAGTCATAAATAATATCAAGATAAAGAGGTTTACATGAATGACCACTAATAGTATCCACAGATAGTGGTATACATGGAGGCTCATGAAAACCATCTAGATACAGTATTTATATGGAAAGTAATAGTTCCCATGGAGAGGCACAAATTCAGTACTCAGGATCAAAAATTTATATGGAATCATAATCAGTTTTTAAATGCAAGTGTTTAAATGGAGAACTACAAACAATAAACAGATAAAGTGTTCATGAAAAAGTGACAAAGTACAAAGTTTCACTTGGAAGATCACAAATAATCCAGATACAAGAATGGATTCACATGGGTGATCAAAAAAACAGTTGCAATAAAACAACCTTTTTATAATATATGTATCATGGTTATTATATGTTTAATTTTAATTTCCATATGATTATGCTATAAGTAGAATATCAAATCCCAGGGTAGCTCTAAAATCAAACTGTAGAAAGTGATAATCTATATTAATAATGATAACTGTCACAGACATATATCATTATCAGTTACAAATATATTATCAATTCATTGAAGGAAGAAATTCTCTCCACATCATTCCAACAAACTTCCTTATTTCATTTATCATCTCACATGTGTAGTTTCTTTTTTAAGTCTTTTTTACAATTTCTTGAGATCCAGTTTAAGATTTCCTCTATCCATCATCTCTTCTAACATATGTTCAACTAAGCCTCATTTCAGTCTCTTAATTCTTTCAATGATGTTTCAATTATATCAATTTATTCTCTCATATATAATTTTATTTCTGATTCCTCCTTGTACCTCCTAACATATTCTACCATTTTATATTTTGTTGAGGTAGTCTGAAGTCTCTCTATGGCTCTTCTGTTAAATGCCCAAATCTCGTACTCATATATAAGAATCAAAAAAACACATCTATTAAAACTTCCTTTCCAAACAAATAGACTTATTTCCTATTAGATTAAATTATTTCTACAAAAGCACTCCACTCAAGTTTAATTCTACAATTAACTTCATCCATTATATTTTCTTTTGTATTAACAATTTGTTTAAAGAATGGTATTAGCTATCTCTAATTCATGATTATCAATCTTTATACCCCTATAAAAAAAACCACTGAACATAATTTTAGTCTTTTTAACATTTACTCCTATTTTTTTTATTTTCATATGGTAAATCTTGCAAATTACGTGCAAAAAAAAATCATATCAACTGCAAAAACTAGAAGTTTTAAATAATCCTTTACTTTTCCATTTTAATCCAAATAAAATATTTTTTGTAAAACTGCTGTAAAAAGTTTTAATGAAATATGGAATCAGACAGTCATGCGATCTTATCATTGTTTATCTTTCTTAGTCTTAAGATAATCTAATGATTGCTTTTGATAAATATTCTTCAGAATATGACAATATCATACATCTCCATATCTTGATGGTCCAAAACATTAATTATTATAAAAATGTTTATAGAAACAAATGTTTTTAGATAATCAATAATTCTAAAACATAATGCAATTCATATTAATTCTTTCTATAACTTCTCTTAATATTTAGATGTTATCTACTGTGCTAATACCTTTTAAATCCAATTTTTTTTTTTTTTTGATTAGTTTGAGTCAAAAGTTCCTGTGGATGAGCTGTAATTAACATAATAAAGATCTTGTTTTAAACTGATAGATCTGTAATTTCTAATATCTTTTTCATCTTTTTTAAATATCAATTACTCAATCATCTGAGACATCCTTGTTATTTAGATGTTTGGTATATGCCAACAATTTTTTTATTTCTTCAATTGCTTCTTTTAAGATATCAGTAATAATTCCATCATTTCTTAAAAGTTTTTCCCTTCTTCATAGATTTAAATGCATGTCCTATCTCTTCATATAAAATACTTGGCAATTCACATGTTCTGATTGTAAGAATTACTTTGTTTTCCTATTCGTTATTATTAAACAATTTTTTATGAAATACTTCCATACATTTCATGCTGCCATCCCTCTTTTTAGAAAAAGTTTAACCTTCTCTCTTTATTGTTAAAGCACTATTCCTTCAGGATGATTGTTTATTCAAAATACAAACTAAATCAGATTAAATAAACTTACCTAAGCTTGACTTATCATTAATCTTTAATGA
Organism: Epiperipatus broadwayi; assembly: GCA_028023455.1. Lineage (NCBI taxonomy): Eukaryota > Metazoa > Onychophora > Udeonychophora > Euonychophora > Peripatidae > Epiperipatus > Epiperipatus broadwayi. The sequence continues at coordinate 873,835 of JAQFVV010012444.1, read as the reverse complement.
TATAAAACTATCTTTGACCATCTTCTATTGAATATTGTAAACATATAAATTTATTTTCATACACCCGGAGTAAAAAATAAAGACACTAATCATATAGTAAATTTTATATTTTATTAATAATTTATTTATAATCAAATAAATTAAATTACATCAATAAAATAAACTGATATTTTCATAACAGATTATAATCATAAAACTTTCATAATGCATCAATGTATGCTTCTATGAATTTCTCTACTGATAACAAAAAAAAAAAAAGGGGGAGAAAATTGTTTCTATTATTAAACAATAATCAGTCTTATTGCTATACCAATTTTAGTTGATCATTTAAACTACTAATTAATCATCTAACTCTGAAGGCCTGTACAAAATCTCTACACTATTATAATACAATAAAAATAACTATAGTGCATACATGTTAACTTCTCACTTGCTGTAATTAATCTAGTCACATTATTTTAAGCTAAAATTTGGGACTTATAAACAAAAAAATATGAATGTTTTCAAATAATGACTTCTGATAAGAATATATTAATTAACATAATTCTCATTCACTGTAAATCACACTATACTACATCACTCTAATCTTTATCGATAGCAAATACTTATTATTATTTATACATAGAAATTTATTTATTAATATAAATATTATTTAAATATGGATATTAATGTAAATTATATTTTCGTTACTTTTCCACTTTCTATAAATATATTACTTCTAATTATATTCACTTATTTATTGGATAAAAAATTAATAAAAATTCTCGTACATCTACAATCCATTTTCAATTACATAATTGATATACCTACCAATTTTATATTCTGTCTAAAATAAATATTTGTGAAATTGTAGTTTATATATTAAGTCTGAATATCTGTCTTGATTAAAAGTTTTATTTCAATGATTATAAAATCCCTTCTCTCATTTATGTGCATATTTTTAGTATAATTTATGATTTGATGATTATTTAAAGTACTAACAATTCGTAACCTTTGATAAGTGGTATTAGATGATAGTTTTCAGTTTCTAATAATGATTACAACAACTACACGATTGATTTTTACACAATATTTTTTTTAATGCTCTGTTAGTGTAAATATCTTAAATGATATAAGTCTAAAAAGCAGGCATTCATCTAATTCATTAACACATTTTTAAATACTTACACAAAAAAAAATAATACTAATTTTATATCCATATCTATAATAAAAAAAATGTATTCATATAAAATGTGATTATCAATTAAATACAATTAAAAGCATAGTTAAACACATGTTAATTAGCTTGACTGGGCTTATACACACCCAATGAATGAAAAAAATAAACTTTTGATTTCCTGAAATAGAAAATTTCAAATTACATTAGTTTTGAATAATCTTCTATAAGAATAACATTTGAAATATATCATAATTGAAAGATTATAAAGACTTTATTTAAGATTAAAATCACAGTTAACATTAGACTATTTTTTCATAAACATGTAAAAAGTTTTATTGGTTTAAATTTAAATTTTACTTTTAATTGGTGATTTAATTCATTAAAAAAAAAAAAAAATGATGAGAGAAAACTTATATTACCATATTCTGTAGTGCATTCACTATTATTTTAATTGTATTGGGGAAAAAATAAAAAAAAAAGTTCCTAGTAAATTGAAATCCTAACTCAATATGGAATTACTTACATCTTTGCTGAGAATGTGTCCATCAATATTTTTGGCTTTACCGGAAAATAATTTGGAATGCCTCTGCTTCAATTCTCTTGGGTGAGGAGTGTCATGACGGACAAAATGGGTCTAAAAACATAATAAAAAATATAATTTAAATATTATCAGATGATCATTGAAATATTATCACAAGATTGTGGAGAAAAACTGCAAATCACTCAAAATCCAATTATGCTAAATGTGATCAGTAGTAAATATAATCTGAATCAAAATCATGCTAAACTTTTCAATACAAATAATTATGCAGAAAAAAAAAAAATAGCAGTTTCATTTTTCAATAGGGCTTTCCCTCTTTACTAAAAATTATTTCAAATGCAAACAATATGTGCCAATTAACTAATAATAATATTGATAATGATGAGATAATAAAATTTAAAAAAAATATTAACATAAAAATCTATATTCAAAATAATATATATTTAAATTTATATATGAATTTAAAAATTATTAATGATAAATGACTGAATTTAATATTGAAGCAATGGATCTCGATCTATGGATTAGATCTATACTTCACGTCTTTTAATATTGCTAATATAATCAAGTTTGTAAACGATTATTATTATTGGGGTATGTATTAAATCTGCAGATAAAAAATTAGTTAATAAAATCTCGGGATATTTTGTTTAAGTAATGATTTTAAATATTAGCTATAGATAGATATATATGTGTGCAGATATGTGCATATAGATTTATAAAACGAAAACTATAATAAAATCAAAATAAATTAAATAATAATATTTTTTTAAATTGAGCATTTTATTCTGGATTCACTTGTACGATAAGCCCTAATTACATTCTGTAAAATAAAATAAAAGAGATTCCATTAACGAAATAGTAATGGATTTTCTAATTAAATTAAAGTAAAAGAAAATTTCTTAAAATCTATATTTAAACTTGAAATAATAAAATCAATGAGTTTATCAGGAGGGTGAATCTTAGGAAGACAATGCTCAAATAGTTTAGATCAAGTATGAAAATTCCCTGAGTCAAGATATGGGTTTTGCTCCGGGTGATTGCAAAAAGAGGAAATTGTGGAATGCGACCTAAAAAACATATAAATAGAGGAGAACAATAGGAGTAAATTCGTGCTAAGTTTTTGTTCAGTTTGTGGTAGTGAGTGTCAGTTCATATAAGGTTTTCCTAAAGAAGTGCGTCAATATGTGTTTGGGGAAAGCAGAGTTAGCCTGCTTAGGTCCCCTTTGGTCTCGAATGGAATCACAGATGCCACGAAATCGGAAAAATTTCTCGAATGCTTAATTTTTAGACTGCTGAAATGTTGAACTCTGAATAAATGCAAATAGCTAGCTATTCCTATGTTCAAAATGTGAAGCCAATTTCAAATTCCTCGTGTCATCATGGACAAGGATTTTCAAAGTGGACTATGAAAAATGTTAGGTAACATTTTTTTTATTTGTCTCCAGTTGGCCACATAATTAAGTATCTTGTAAATGAGTGCCTTTAAAATGTAATTTCTCTTTCTTGATCTAAATGCTATTTTTGTTTTTATAACCTTGACTTTCTATAACTGAATTTTAATGCCTCTGCTATAAATATATTTCCTGCCTTTAAACTATGCCTATCTTAATGTAAAGTTAGTTTTCTCTTAGTCAAGCTGTCTATAAATGATATTTGTTATTTGCTTATAAATATGTCATTTAAATTTATATTTGAGTTTAAAATCTTACTTATATGCCAGTTTGCTTTTACCTCGACAAATTCCTACTCGCCATGTTCTCGTATTAGAGAATTAATTAAAATATGTATTCTTTATTTTTCGACCAATGTCTGTCGGAAGTAAAAATCAAGATTTCGCTTTAAAAGGATTATTAATTAGAGCAACTTTTCTTTTTTGTCGAGGTGAAACGATTTATATTTTATATATGATTATACACAGATAACTTATCTTGTGCGTAAACGGTTTGGTTTAGGGAAGATGCTAGGTCAAGTGTGTCCATTTAATTATATTTTAAACATAAAAAGGAGGAAGGGGAAAATTTTATTAATTGATCATTTTCAAGAGAGTTTAATAATATTAAATTTAAAATGTTTTGTTGAGATTTTGTTTGGAGGGGAGAGACGTATCACCCTAAACTGAAATATGATATTCGCATAAATATTAAAAATTTATTTGTTTGAATCTAATCTGGATCAATTCACTATTAGTTAAATGTAATATGTAGCTCAATGTAATTTTAAGTTAAATAATCCAAAATTTGTATCTAATATTTGTTTTACATTATCTGGCACTATATTTGCTCTTTTTGCCTGAAAAATTATATCACATGATGGATTCACTGACTTATATAAAATGTTGGTCAGGACTTGAAAACAATAAAAGAGAAAGTCAGAGGTATGCTGAGCTTGGCAAATTTTGGAGATTCTTTTGTTTTCACCTGAAATTTTTTAAATTTGCCAAAAGCACAAATTAATTTTCGTCCTCATGTTGGCATTGCTGGGCAGGGGCAGTGAGATCGAGTTCGTGTCGGTGACATGACACAGGTGTTGGATATAATCCATTTTCTCCAGATTGAGCAGCACATGGCGGTTTGATCCCAGTTGCGTTAGATTTTATTACTTTATGAATGTAACATAGTCATTGGCAAATATCGCGAGACGCTTATATTCAAGCGTGTCGATTCTTTCTAAATCATTTCTTAAACATAGCCAAATAATTTCTCTCTTGGAAAATCTTTTGTTCATGTGGAAGTTAATAATAATAAGCAAAGCTTTTGACATATAGTTGTCTCTTTTCCGTACACACTTGAGGTGGCATCAACCGAAGAATTTAAATCAACCATTTGTAAGAAAATTGGCATATAAATTATACTGCAATCTTGAAATAGGCATATGCATTAAGTTCATAATTACAAAATTGTCTGTTAATAAACAGGAACATTAAGTAATGAGGCATTAGAGAATTATAGACAAATGTTTATTAAATATGTCTGAATTTAACGTAAATTTATCTGTGGTTCGTTTCTAATTTATCGTACTTATTTAAAGATTTACTTATCCATTAATATTGTGCTGCTATCTGATAGCTCGATGTCCCACACACACACATTCCAAACACATTTTCATTATATCAACTCACTTATACGCTAAATTAAATTGAATGATAGAGTTCAATATTAGAAATCCCAGACTCATGTTCAACTGCTATTGGGCCGGAATTAAAAAAAAAATTAATTGCTTACCATGAAAGGGTTTGTTTAATTTAGAGGGTGGCTAAACAGGTTAGAGTCCATAAGTATTCTTGATCTTTGATCTCGCTTATGGTTGGATTTGAGATACTTTTACCCAGACTGTGAATCGTATTGAATTAACATACAATTTCGACTGGTACAGTATATAATGTAATACCTCAATTTATAATTAATCCGTTAACACATTTTGTAAATCTAGAATTATTACATTTTAATGTAATACACCTGGATATCGTTTTATGCGGATTATTTTAATGCGATTTTGAAGTTATGCGATTCATGTTTCTTCTTAATATCTTTCATATTTCACTATATTTATTAGATATCAAAAAATTTAAATTATTAATAACTTATTTTGACTTGAAATACTTTTTTTTTTTTTTCAAAAATATAACATTATATTAGCAGCTAACGTGAATATGGTCTGAAGCTGTATTTAAAATCTTAGTTTCTATGTAAATAACCTATTTATACTAATGAGTAAATAATAATAATAGATTATACTTACATATAAAAATATCGCAATAAATAATCAAACATTTTAAACTTTTAAAATGTATTTTGTTATATATAATAGAAATAAATAATCTTTTAGATTTTTAAAATAAAAAACGAAGATTTTATAAACTGAAAATAATCTTTCTAATGATAATGTATAGTATTTTTGTTTTGATTGAGATCTCATTTTTTTAATATAAAAACAGAAACCATTAACATAGCATAAGACTGAAAGTGGCACTAGTTGTACATCACATCACGAGTAAAAATAAAGTGGCTAACAGATTTCTCTGGGCATAATTGCTGAGAGATTCTTGACTTCGTTTAAGGAGATGCCACAATACATCACATCACATCTGATTTCTTACCAGTTTATAAATGAACGCTAGCATTAATGATTAAAATATGTATGAAAAATATAAAATTAAATACTATATTTTTTTCAAATATTTGAAATTTTTTATTAGTCATAATTTATTTGCTTATTTTTTTAATGCGAATTTTAAAATAATTTTTCCTTGTTGCTTTGCTTTTATGTGAATTCTGAAAATTACAGACCCTATCCCCCATTTTTCAAGGTAAGTTAAGTCTATTTTTGTGGGATTTTTTTTAATGCGGGTTTTCTGTGGAACCTATCTACTTGCATAAAACGAGACCCAGGTGTACTCAAAATTTTTGTAACAAAAAAAGAGATCATGAATGAACCTGTTTTAATAGTCAATCTATAGTGTCACTCAATAAAGAATCAGATCATGATTGAACCTGTTTTAATAATCAATCGATAGTGTCACTCAATAAAGAATCTGGATAGATAGATGTGAAAGCCTTCGTAAACCAAAGAGATATGTTTACTGTCAAACTGCTGCAGATAGGTAAGAAAAAGACAGTGATAAAGGTGATTAATATTGCAATCTTTTCCAAAAAAATACAAAGATATTTACAAAAACTTTTCTTTGAAGTTTGTCTGTAAAAGTTAGACCTAAATAATTAACAAAGTTATAAGGTTAATGTGAATAGCAGATGAGTTTGTGTTAACTGAATTCTATATTTACATCTTTTTAATATAACTATCTTAAAAAAATCTATTAATTTAACTGATTTGAGATAGTGAAAAGGATGATGGATACTTTTAGTAATCATGATTTCATTATCATATTAGAATTTTTTTTTGTGTGCTTATAGATTGTTGGATATTGGGCAAATACTGATGTCTACAATTAATATTATATGTAACCACAAAGTGATTTTGCATGAATCTTTCATACCAGAAAGAACATTTCTAATTTGAGTATAATTACTAATTATTATATCTCCTACCAATGTGTTATATCAGTTGAAATTAAATGCTTTTTCTAGGCATGTTATGCCTGCTTTAAAATTGTCACTTTTTCATAAACTGTTAACTATATATATCTTGTAAAATAGTATTTTAAAAATATTGTACAATAAACGAATTATTTATTACAACTGTTTCCTAAAATATTGGATTTTGCCTCTTGAATTGTGTGACACCATGAGAAAACCAGATTTATTTATTATTTTGGAGCATATATGTATATATTCTAATAAAAAAAGTAAAAAGAATTTTAGCTATCAATAATTTCAGTACACTTTTTTTTTTTTATTATCAATGTGAAATGTTTAGAATATAATTGTCTGAAACATATAACTTTATAGAAAATATTTATACAAAACCATCTAATTTAATACATTTAAATATCATAATGTCATTCTTAAATTATTTTAAAAAATAAGTTATTATAGTGTATATGCAATTAGAATGTGTTTATAAAAATAAATACACCTGGGTCTCGTTTCATGCGGTAGATAGGTTCCTCAGAAAACGCACAAAAATACACATAACTTACCTTGAAAAATGGGGGATATGTAATGTAATTTTCCAAAAATCGCATAAAAGCAAAGCAACAACATAAAATTACTTTAAAATTCGCATAAAAAAAAAATAAGAAAATAAAATATGACTAATAAAAAATTTCAAATTTCAAAAAAATTGATACAAGACAAACTTTTTTTATTAACTACAGTATTTAATTTTATTCAAAACAATATATTTTTATGTGTAATTTACATTTTTTTCATACATGTATGGTATTTTAATTATTATCGCTATTTGAGACATCAGATTCGTCATGACGTGATGTGATGTACTGTAGCTTCTCCTTAAACGAAGTCAAGAGGAAATACAACTAAAACGTTTTCCAATCGCTGTTGATTTTTCCCATTTCGCTAAGTGCTCTAAAATTGAAATTTTTGTTTCCAAAGAAATTCATTTTCTTGGGTGTTTTTTTCTTTCTCCGTTAGAGTAAACTAAAAGTTTAAAATAAAAATAAGAACTTTGACTTAGGATAATAAAAAGACACAGACTCATCACTGTTAGGCAAAATTTAATTAAAACTAACAATTAAAAATTAAATTCTTATTGTTGTCTTTAATTTTTTAATTTTCAATTACATTTAAAAATCAAATTTCATAGTTTCCCATCACCTCATTACGTAATTTTAAAATTGTTAATTACAATTAAAAATCAGATTTTAATTGTCATATTTAATTGTGCCCACCGCTGTTACTCACCTTTTAAAAATAAATGTGCGGACACTAAATGATTAATTGATTACGTACTCGTTTTATAAAAAGCAAAAATTGAACGTGATTTAAAATGCAAAAACAACAACATACTTCGTATAGGCATCTATAACGTTTGAACAGACTTACATTATAGTCTTGTAAAATTTAACGTGTGTATATAAAATGGGGAAATTCAGATTTTAAGTGAATTATGAACTTCTTTATTACATAAAATCTATTACAATACTATTATAAAGCGCTGAAAATATTGAAATTATTAGTTGGAAGTCGAACTCCGATAATGGGCTATTACTTTAAATATGACGTGAGTGCGCGAAATTTATAATATTTAAAGTAATAGCGCATTAACGGAGCTCTACTTCTGATCTAATAATTTTTATTGCATAAAAGAAAACCGCATACAAAAATATTAAGAAGAATCATGAATCTCATAACTTCAAAATTGCATTAAATAAATCCGTATAAAACGAGACCCGTATGTATTTTAAATTCTAAAATATTATTTCTAGACAAGTGATTCTTTGGAATCACTTCTCTTCCAAATCTCTTTAACACAGCATAAAAATTATTTTCTGTAAAAAAAAAAAAGGCAGATTGTAGACCAATTTGCAATAGATGTGAATATTTAGTGGCACAGAAAATTTGTAGCACTGTTTTAGTATGTGTTCTATATGAACTTGAATGATTTACCTAATGGATGAGGCCACACAAAACAACCTGTAAAAAACTACAAAGCTATTCCATAAATAGTTAATTGACAGCAATAAGTACTGTAACGATCGGGATTTAGAGCTTAACGTCATCTACACTACAGGGCGCCATCTAGGCATTTGAACCTAGAAAAATTTATAAAGTAGGCAGATACGTAAGTAAAAAAAAATTTTTTTTTTTTTTTTTTATAAATTTTGATTCCGGTCGTTAGCCCAGAGTAGCAGAGATTTAATAATATAATATCTTATCTAATTATATTTCAATATTAAAAAATAAATAAAATAAGCCACTGCCAGTAATTAACATACAAAAATTTATTTACGCACATATATATATAAGATTTAACATTATTATTTTAATATTATTTTTACTTTTATTTTAGATTTTTAATTTACATTTTAAATTTTATACTATTATTAGTTCGCACAGAGGCATTTATAAAAGTTGTTTATAATTGTTGAGTATAGATCGGTTACATAGATTACACGGCTAAAACATTTCAAAATAAACATAAACGATCAAAATACAAAATCATTGATACCGTCAATTGCATAGGGAATACAAGAAACCCACTGGTATTCATCGTAAGATACCGCAGTGGCACCAATAACTTAAAAGACATCCGAATAAATACATTTTAGATACTCACCGTAAGGTATCAGTATTTACCGAATGTCTATATATATTTTGATCGAATATGAAAACCAAAAACATAATTAGCCGGTAATGAATCCATGCAAGCGTCTATAAACAACTTAAATTTAATGCATTTTTATTTAATGTCGAGTATGAATAGACTATATAGATTTGCATTTGAAGATAAAACATTCTATCCCCACTTAACCTTAGGCTAAAAGTTCGCAGTCAACCTGGCGTCAATCCATCTGATATATCGATGTATTCAATGTAATACGAATACGGAAACACAAAATAGGTTAAGATAAGACATTGACTCTCGTCAGATAGGAATATTACATCTATCTAATGAGAAGAACAATAAAAAAAAACTCCATAGAAATGGACTGCGATCATTTTGCCGACTTACGATCGCATTCCCTAGGCAAGAGGAAGTGTGAGGCGTATACAAGCGATTCTGCCCGTAGCGAATCTTGCATTCATCTACTTACTACATCGATATATCCAATCCATTGACCCAATTCAACAATGACATGAATAACCTAAGATTACCCTCCCCTAATATAACTTTACAAATCTATACAGCCATTCACGCCCGACTTAAGTTTATCATTGATATATTTTAATTTATTGGAAAACAGAAATCATAATAAAACTTAAAGAACAAAAAAAATATAAATGGAAATGATTTTGCAAAAGAAATACATCAAATAACATTTTAACTACTTTAGTCAGATAGGAAATTCTTATATTTATAAATATTGAAAAGTTTAGTATTTAGAGTTCTTTTGTTTAGAAATGTTCATAAATTATTTATATTTAAAACTGAGAGTTCAAAAAGTTCTTACGATTTCAAAACATTTCTTTTATCCGTTGCTTGCCATTTGGAATCCACATTAAATCCCCCAATGATCCTGTTGTTCTCAGTATAAGAAAAGCGATGTTTCATTTCTTTTTTTTTTTTTTTTAACAACTGAAGGGATTGAAGAGTGCGTCTTTTCAATCCCTTATCCTCCAACTCCGCACTAACACATATAGTCACATCTCCCCCTTCTAATTAATTAAACCAAATCACTTTTTATTTCCAAATTGTTTCTTTTATACATGACTTTAGGATCCAATGGACGTTACATCATCGTTGATGATGATCCTTCCATTGAGGTCCGATTTCCCCGATGGATTTCTTTCATTGGCCATTCTGTTCCTATTGTTTTTATATCTGACCGTTGCTTATACATTTTAGATGCCCAAGGCTACTTTACTAATTAAAATAATCATTTTCATTTTACAAAAGATTAATTAATCTGTTTTCAAACTTAAACATATATTTTTATCTCTAAATCTTTTCTGAAAATTTAGTTTTAAAATACTTTTTCTTTAATAAAGTTTTATTTTAATAATTATTTATCTGTGCGATTTTATATATATGCGAGTTTAAGATGATTTTTTTATTTTTAATTCTTAAAAAAGCAGTTTTTATTGGCGAACTTTTATTTTTTTTCATGTTTACTAATAAAAAAAAACAATGTAAAGACGTCTTAATGAAATCAATAAAGAGTTTTCATAAAAATAAATTTACATATTTATTACTGAATATAGGTCTTATTCGAAAATAATTTATATTTTAGTAAATAAAGTAATATAAAAAGTAATCCATATGAAAGTAATTGATGGCAATTAAATGTATTAAATGAAAACAATAAAAATAATTAATCCATAAGATATGAGGACAAATGCAAAATAAATAAGTTTTGTTCACATTTTGCATTGAAACTAATTTACGACGACGAGAAGTATATTACATCAAAGCAATTTGATAAGAAAGTCATTCTAAATAGTAATCCAGTTATGGCAAAAAGTATATTAAATATAAGCATGAAAATAATTTGTTTCAGCAAAGAATATGATAGTGAGATATAAAACTTACTGCTGTTTTTCATTTTTTGTAAACAAAAATACAATAAACATCTTGACATTTTAGAGTCATTTCAAAAATGACATACTTATAAGTTCTTATTTCAATGATCAGAGAAAAAAAATCATGGTACCTTATAACCAAGTTATTATTATCTTAAAATCATTTCTTCATTTTAAAATTAATAATAATCAAATATTTATTAATTTTGTTTTAGTAGAATAAATTATATTTGCTAAACATTAATACTATCATTAAAATTATTTTACTACTAAACATCACATGATCATAATTTTTTATGCTTGCTCAAGCTGGTAAAACAGGCAAAACTCTCCATACAGTAATGCCACTCAGTGCAAGTCAGAGTAATTAATGGATGCAAGAAGGTTTAGTGTATAAAATCCCTATCTAGTGCCTATTCATCCAATATTCCCAGACTAGTTTCTAGGTGCAGTGCTCTCAGATCCAAGACTCCTCACTGATGAAAGCCACAAGCTAGAAACTAGTCTGGGAATATTGGATGATTAGGCGCTAGATAGGAATTTTATGCACTAAACCTTCTTGCATCCACTGATTACTCTGGTTTGCACTGAGTGGCACTAGTGTATAGAGTTTTGCCTGTTAAAATTATTTTACTATTTTTTTTCTTTTTGAACAAAAAAATATGCATATTTTACTTATTATTTTATTTGCATTTTTTTTTTTTATGAATTATTTTTTTCATTGCTCTCCTATGAGACCATTGCAACAGCTTGATCATATAAATTCTTGTAGTACACACACTAGAACAATAACAAAGTTCTTTATTATTATTCAATTTTATAATTATTATTATTTTCTATGTGATCTTATAATAATGGAAAATTTTCTAAGTGGGTAATATACACCATGCCAGATTTAATTTATTGAAAATTCTAGACAAAAAAAAAAAAGGACCTTTGAGCTATATTCCCATTTTAGTTTTATCATTTCATCAGAGTATAATTAAATAATGCTGCCACCTACTAAATTTTCTAAATAGAGAATATGATGTTTTTGTTTTATTACATCTTTCTATTGCTTTGGATGTTATCAATTATAATGGGTCCTGCAATATTATGGATAAATATTTTGATTATGGATCAATGATAACGTCTCCATTTAAAACCTAGTCAAACTATGTGTGGTAATAGCTTTAATTTTATATTTTTGCAAGTTTCTTAAATAATCTTAAAAATACAAAAATGATACACTTCTTTAGAATATGCAATGGCAAAACATCCAACATATCTGATTCTGTGTTCCTCAAGTAATCTCTGAACTGCTCTTTATTTATACTACACTATCTTTATTTGTAACTTATTATCTATAAATTCTTTATATACATATTAACTAATTTTAGAACAGCTAAAAGGGCATTAGATGCACATAGAATATTTAGCATTGTTAATCCATCTGATAAGCAAAATTAGTGCTCTTATGCTCCATGAATGCTATATCTGCATCATTAACTATCTTTTTGATGTATCATGTCAATCAAGCTTTTGATTGGCAATAAATAAAATTGTAAATTTTTTATATGACAATATTTTAAACAACAGAATATAGCCATTTTTTTCTTTATAACATACACACATGTAGGTGATCTCTCGAAAATTGGCTGACTTTTTGCATTAAGAACTTTTCTTAATAAGTAATACAAATGTTTCAACTTAGTCTAACACCAAAGAATAATTGATGACTTCATTACTTTAAAAAAAAAATCATTTTGAGAATCATGAAAAAAATTCTCTTTCATCTGAAATTACTTTTGTAACATTTCTAAAATGAAGTGATCTGATCTTATGATTCAAACTACAGTATTCTGACAAACAGTCTAAAATAAATCTGGAAACTAATAAAAATAGAAGGAATATTTAAAAAACACAATAATATAATAACGCTAACATAGAAAAGTAATTGTTATTGATAAAAAATAAAAAAAAAATGTAAAGACAAAAAACATAGATCTGACTATTCAATTACAGAGAAATTTTTTAGGAGAATGATAATTCATAATCAATAGCTGTTAGAAAATATGCAATAAAGTAAATCAATTTTTTATCTTTTATTATTAAAAAAAAAATTATTTAAATGATGAATTAGCAGCTGCAAAAAGAAGAAGTTTTGAAATGATCACTTAAATTACCTCACAATTTAAAAAAATACTAAATCCAAGATGAACAACAAACTTACATCTCTTTCATCTTCCTCCTTTTCATGTTCTTCTTCAGCAAAACGGACGGCTGGATGAGTTTCAAAACTAATTCTACTACCTTGGTCAATGCTATCTCGCAGCAAGTTTTCTAAAACAAAATAAACATTGCTAATCCAAGTCTAACAAAATATATCTTGAGTTTAAAAGAGTAGGCTATTACCCAAACTTTCCGGATGATACTCTTGCTGAGGCAGCAGAAAGCAAGTCAGGACTTTCATTCCCGTCTTCTCATCCAGATCCGTTTGAAATTTTAACATAGGCTGGGACTAAAAACAATGCAAAATAAAATCACATGTGTGTATAATTACAATGATATATTTATTTTATGATTTCATACTGTACCAGTTTGTTCCTTGGTCAGTAGCAAGCATGTTAACTCAATTGTGACATATTTTTTAAACTAGTGCATAACTAGCATATGTGTGTGCTAAAGTTATAACATTTTAATCACATGAAAAACAAACAAATGGATTAATAAATAATAAAATAACCATTTATAAACAAAACAAAATGATAGTGGTTTGATTGTAACTAGATAATGAAAATTTCAAGTGTAAATTTCCAATCATGCATAAAATTATTAAGATCATTTTAATAAATATATCATATATTTTATTCTCTGTCCAATAAGTAATTTCATGTATAGATATAAAAAAATCAATCATATAATATTGAATCCATTTCCAACAAATTCAGATATTTAGTTTATTCCCATTTAATAATTTCATGTATAGATATAAAAATCATTATTTTTTTTTTTCAACAAACAGTTCATCTATTTCAGTCCTTACTTTTAATAACTTTACACACATGTATATATATGAAGTGAAACACAACTCCTCATCCAATTTAATTTCAATTTGAGTGTTTACTCGTATTCACATATAAAACATGGAATTCCATTATACAATATTGAATTTCTTTTAATCTTTGTAAATTCCTTTTTAAGATGACGACAATCTACAAATAACTGATTAATTAAAAAGACAGAAAGCTACTAAAATTTCCGAAAGAAATTATCACCTGATTGGATGAGCAGAGGCCTAACCAATCATTTGCAGGGATTCAGAGACAATGAGCTGTCTTTAGTACTAATCGGAAGAAGAGAGCCACTTAATCCTTGGAGCTTCATCTTTACATATGGACATATATGTTGAAGCAGATCGTTTGCCATGGCACAGTAACTTCAAGTGCGGAGAGCTGACCTCCGAACTTGAAAAACAGTCAGCTGACCTCCAAACATAAGAAACAGTCAGTAAGGACACATAAAGATCGTATTGATCTTAATTATTATTTATATATGCCTTCGGGCCTTATAATGTAAATAATTGTATATATGTTATTAGATAAATGCTTTAAGGAATCGTATATTAAAATACATCTTAATATTAACTTAGTCATTATTGGCACTCGTGGAAGTACATCCTATCATAGCTAGACATAGCATTAGCGCAGTCACAGTCTTAAATCAGACCACAAATTAAAAGAACAGTTAAATTTAGGTAAAAGACTAGGCAATGCAAGTAACAATCAGTGAATTTGACGTCAGCAAGGTAAGTAGTTGACCCCTGTATGTCCAACATATAGAAAAATTTATTTGTTAATAAAGTTAAAGATGATAAGTACAAGACTGCTTCATTATTATGCTTTGCTGGGAAAGGAGTTATTGAGATAGCCAACAGGTTCATTGAACCTCTAACCCCTGAAGGGTGTATCTACGGTCAGGTTAAAGAGCGTTTGGCAAACCATTTTCACTCCCAACCCTCGAGGCATGTCACCAGACTGCAATTCCAAGCCAGGAACCAAGGATGGAATGAAAGTATAAAACAGTATAAAAGATTATGATAGTGCTCTACGTAATTTAGTAAAGAATTGCATCTATGGTTCTTTCCTAGATGAAGCCTTGTTGGAATTTTTATTGCTTACTGGTATGTTCAATGATAATTTATGGCAACAATTGTTGGTTGTAAGCAATTTAGATTATACAGAAGCTATAAAACGTGGAAACCATAAGCAAAGATTTGTCCAAAAATAATGAAAAATAGTGCTAACAACGAAATCAAGTTTATATGTTTCTGCTGTGAGAAAAAGGGCTATTATAAAAAAGAGTGCTGTAACAATTGTAAAAAAAGAGGGCACTTGGAAAAAATGTGTAAAGAGAAAAGTGATAGTTATAAACACGCCCATCAGGGCCAGGGAAGTCAGTACCCAAATGTGAAAAAAAATATCCATGACTGACGACAAAATTATGTTTCAACTAAAGCTGTGTGACCAACACATATCTATGGAAGTGGACAGTGGTAGCGGCGTATCTTTGATATTAGTCCACGATTGGTATACCGTTACATTCAAGTGTAATGAAAACTCCAAATTAGAGAAAACTGACCTCAAAGCACTAGACATAAATGGCAACGCCATCAAAATAAAAGGTGTTGTTCAGATCCCCATTAAGTCGAACGGACAGAAAAATAATAGAGTTCCCATTATACGTAGTTTATGCTCCAATAAACCTCCTAATCGGGCATCAATGGTATAAAAAAATTGGGGATTAAACTCAGTGAAAAAGGTCGAATTGCAAAATAAAATGCTAATCAAATTTCCTAATTTATTTAATAGGGAACCTGGTATTATTAAAACGACCCAGTATCAATAGAGTTAAGCACTGATGTGCTACCTATAATATACAAACCACGGAAAGTCCATTCACACAAAAACACACCTTTGAAAACGAAATCGACAACTTAGTTAAGAAAGGGGTATTACAACCGACCAAGAATTCTGATTGGGCTACACCAATGGTAATTATTACTAAACCTGATGGGCAGATTCGGTTGCGTGGTGATTATAGGGTAGCAGTAAACAAGGGATCAATAAAAGTGCATGCCCGGTCCCTAATGCCAGGGAAATAATAGTGTCACTCCATAGATCAAATTTTTTCGCTAAATTAGATCTTAATGCTGCTCCATTGAATTCCAGTTAATGATCAGACAGTGAAATATTAACTCTTACCACTCACATAGTTACTTAAGTGCAGGAGACTGCCGTTTGGAATAACATTGGCCCCTAGTATCTTTCAGTCAAAAATTGAAACCCTCCTTAATGGATTAGAGGGCGTTATTTCTAATTTTGACAACATTCTTATTACGGCTATGACTGAAACGAACTTAGAATGTATCTACAAAAAATCTGCAAAATACTGGATGAATTTGAAGCTAAACTTAACATCCAAAAATGCATATGGAAAGCGAGCAAAATTAAGTTTTTAGGTCACATTATATCTAAAAACAGCTTATCTCGGGCCCCCGAAAAAGCTAAAATGGTGGCAGAAGCACAGTGACTGAGCAATGTAAAAACTTCAAGTCTTCCTAGGCCTAGTTAACTACTTTGAAAGTTTGATAGAAGGAAAAAAGCTCATGTAGCCAGACCATTATATGATCTGCTCAAAAACAAGCCAAAAATGGAAGTGGGAAGAAAGAACAAAAAAAAACCTTTTCTATGCACAAAATCGCTGCTTACTTCAAATAAATTACTTGTCCACTACAACAGCAAATTGTAAGTAACACTGCCCATGGATGCATCAGAATTTGGTGTCAGAGCTGTATTGGGTCACCCGGTTCTAGAAAGTGAACAACCCATTGCTTATACATCGAGTACATTGTCCAAGGCAGAGAAAAACTATAGTCAGTTGGACAAAGAAGCCCTTGCTATTTTAGTTGGCGTCAAAACAGTCCATCAATATCTATACAGTCGCAGATTTACGATAGTATCGGATCATAAACTCCTATTGGGAATTAAACAGATTCCTGATCATTTGAGGCCTCACATGTTGCATTGGCTAAACATATTGGCAAAGTATGATTATACATTAATATATACAAAAAAACAAAAAACAAATGGGGCACACTGATGCTTTATCATGCATGCCTAATCAAAGTGAAACATATAAAAAAGAAATTAATTACATTGATGCCTGGAAGAGTCAAACCCTCAACAGCAGAACCATGTCTGCATGGACATCTGAAGACAATGACTACAAGTGGATGACAAAGTAAAGCTGATCAGCGAAGGATTGCCAAAAAAAATAACCTAGTTTTCTGTATAAATAATTATGGAATGCCCGGGAGGAGTTAACCATAAGCAAGGGATGCATTCCAATGGTGATCGGGTTCTTATCCCACTAAAAGGGAGGAATCAAATCCTGAAGCTGTTGCATGAGGGCCATCCAGGTATTGTTAGGGCGAAAGCATTAGCTCATAGTTATGTTTAGTGACCCGGCATTAATAATGATATCGAAAAAAATATTAAAAAATGCAAAAATTGTCAAACATGCACTAAAGTGCCTCCAGCTGAGTTGAACCATAGCCTAAAGCAGAAAGGCAATGCCAATGTATACACATCAACAACTGTGGCCCATTTGAAGGTCATCTATTTTTAATAGTGGTCAATGCATTTTCAGGTTGGACGGAATATAAAATAATCAATAGCACCAGTACAGACATGACCCTTAACATGCTGCATGAAATTTTTGCACATCATGGTTTTCCGGAAATATTATCTCAGAAAAATTTGAAGAAGCCATACAAGACTCACTCCCTACCATCCTCTATCTAACGGATTAGCCGAGAAAGAAGTACAAACCCAAGAGTCGTCTATAAGCAAACTAGGAAAAAATAAAATACACAAAATAGTGCTGATTGCACTTCTTTGTAATCATAGAACCCCTAGTGCCAAATCTGAAAAATCACCAGCTGAAATGTGTCTAGGTAGAAAGTTGTGCACAAAATTAACAAACATTGTGCCAATAGTAGATAATCAGCAAGCCGGTACCTATAAACTTTACAAATGTAAACCACAGGAAAAGATATGGGTAAAAAATAACACAAGTTTTGGTCACAGGCGGAAGTCATATGTCATCTATCAAACAAATAATTACAATTTGAATGAAGAATGGAGAACTATTTTGCAAGCATGTCAACCAGCTGCGTAAAGATGAGAGGGAGAAAATAATACCTGACCTGTTTAAAACAACAGATACCGTCGACTAGTTACAAAGAGAAAAAACACCCGCTGAAAAGGAACAGAAACACCAACCGCAGGCTAAAAGGAAAATAAAAAGATCCACGTATCTTAAGGACTACATATTAAGTTCAGAAATTAAAACTGATCTCTGAACTTGGGGGAAGTAATGATATGTAAGTGTATGTTTAAATGCACACATATATAGATATATAATTGTAAAAACTTATGGAGAAAAAAGTAATAAGTTAAAAATATTACAGAACTTGAAAACCTTTATTCTTTTAAAGTAGAAATTAAAAATTATAGTCTTTAGATTAAAAAAGGATTAATTTCTAAAATGAACACTAGACTAATTAATAAGAGTAGAATAAGTTGTTATTCAAATGAAACAAATCCAGGAATTTGACTTAGATTCCTTTTTAATGATTTGGCTCAGAACAGCGTGTCAGTCGTGTGTTGTAGCTGGTTGGTTGAAATTTCATTTTCTTTTTTAAATTATGTAAAAACTATAAGCATGACGTCAACAAAAATACAGGCATATGATCCGTCGTAAAAATATCTTTTGAATGCTATCATTTTGATTAAAATCAGAAAAAATTTGAATTTTTTATGAATTTTTTTTTTTAAACAAACGGATTTAATTTTTTTCTATTTTGGTCATTTTTCTAGTTTACACAAAACGATAAAGATAGAAAATTGTAAACAGCCTGATTATATAATGAATATGGATTAAAAATATGCAGGTCATTCGCATTCAAGGCCTATAATGGGAAGAAAACGTAATCGCAGAATATATATCGTAAGTAGATTTTTTTTAATAATTTAAATTTATTAATGTAATTTATTAATTTGCATTTATATTGGTATATGTGTGTAATATATTAATTATAAATAATATAATATTAAAATCGTTTATGCTCTTTATTATACGGTATATAAATTATTATTTATATGTACTGTAATTTTGTATCCTTGATATTAATTTATTATGTTTATATGGTGTGTTTGTGTTTACTCTTGCATGTTGTATAACAAGTAATGATTTACACATATAGAGCAGTGCAATGTAAATTTTAAAAGCAATCAAATGTACAGAAAGGTTGCAGTTGCTAAAGCATTCACAAAATTTACTGGGCATAGTACCATGTGAAAATATAAACACTTAAAACCAATAAGAGAGAGATTTCAAATAATGTTTGTGTAGTAGTAGCCACAATGGTTATGCATATACCACATGGAATTGTATGCAGACAAAGAATCATTCTGATTCTTGCCTATGCTTTGATACTCATGCTGTGGAATCAGTAGTTTTGCCACATCTTGCATCACATTATTTTCACGTCTATAGCTAGCAAAGTAGCTATATGCAAATAAATTATACCTTTGTGGGACAATAAATATAACAAGATAGCATCACTGCTGTGCACAAAGAATATAAACATCACTGATGTACACAAAAAAATATAAAATGAAGAGATGAAACTCATTTTATCAGTGATACAGACAGTCACCTACAATTTCTAGTTTTAGATAGACAAGAAGCCAATTGCTGTGATGACAAATGCATATCTATCTTCTACAAATGATTTGTTTTGTATCTTTTATTAGGATTAATCTTTTTCTTATAGACGCCTTTGAAATTTTGTAACTTTTGGGTACAAGATAAAAATGAAGAATTTATATGTAACTTGTTTTGGAGATTCTGAAGCTAAGGATTATCTCAGGTAAAAATTATTACATATGGTTCAAAAGATAATTTTGTGAGGAATATAAAGAAATTATCACTGAAGATGTAATTTAAACTTAGTTAATGATAAATTAGAAATTATGAATAAACAATAAAGTAATAATTATGTCAGATGTTGAAATTCCTTTTTTCCTTATTTTTTAAATGATTATCACTATTTGTCTAAGACTTGTTTTTCTAGTTTCTATTAATGTAAATTTTTTTGCTCTAACATTATTAAAACTGAAGTTATTGTGAAAATTATGTCTCAGGTCAGTTTTTTAAAAAATTCAATATGGCGCCTGAAAACTGAAGATAATGACAATCTACAAGTAACTGATTAAATAAATAAGCAGAAAGATAATACTAAAATTCCAATGGAACAGAATCACCTAATCGGATGGGCAGAAGACTAATAAATTATTTGGAGGGATTTAGAGACAATGAACTGCCTTTAGTACTAATCAGAAGAGACATTTAACCCTTGGAACCTCATCTGTGCACATGGACATACATGTTAGAGCAATTGACTCCCATGAGACAGTAACTTCAAGTGCAGAGAGCTGATCTTCGAATGTGAGAACACTCAGCTAGGACATTTAAAGATCATATTGATCTTAATTATTATTTGTATATGCCTTCGGACCTTATAATGCAAAAATTGTATATATGTTATTAGTTAAACGCTTTAAGAAATCGTATATTAAAAATATATCTTAATAACTGTTAGTCATTATTGGCACTCGTGGAAGTGCGTCCTATTATAGCTAGACACAGCAAATACCTACCATAATATTACTAGTCTACTAGCTCAGATCCCAAAGAAAAAAAATCGTTTATAATTCTTTATCAAAAGAAAAAAATAGCAATTTACTTTTTTTTCTTTGCCCAATATGCATTACAAAAGAGAAAATTATTTGCAGACTTTTATTATTTTATTTACAATAAAAAGTTAATTCATAATTCTTTTTTTCTGGATTCGAATTCACCCCACTATTTTCTATCAAAATCAATAAGATTTTATTTTCAACAAGATTTGAAATAGGTGAAACTAATAAAATCTTTAAATGCCCTTTTATTTACGAACTGTATATTCTTTATGTCTATCTTACATATGTATGTGTAAGTGCACACACACAAGTTAATCTTCAAACGTACTTATGTAACATTTACACTGCTGCTACTAGGGTTATATATTTATTACATTACTTTAAAAAAAGCCAATGGGATACTGGAACTTTCGATTTCTAATTTATATATTAATTAACACTCCATTAATTTAAGTGCATTTCCTTTTATCTGTATCATGTATTAGACATCTCTAGATGAAATTTCAATATCAACATCATTCTTGCTTTCTTGCAATCTGGAAATCTCTTCTTTTCTGATTATTGTTCATTTTAAGAGTCTATCTTGCTTTCTCACAAGATGGTAGTTCCTCTTTTTAATGTTAATATCACTTTCTGGTTTATCATTTTCTTTGCTTTTAAAATCATTGTACTATTTCCTTTGTTCATAATCATACATCCAGGCTTGACAGGAAATGAGCCATCCTTTGTTACTTAAACTTTATATTTCTCCAAATATTTGTTTACTGGCAGAGATATCTTTTGAGATAACCTAAACAATACCATCTTTTCTTCATTCTGGATTGAATTTTTTATTTTTGTCTTACTCTTCTTTCCATTTTTATTTTTCTTTGGTATACAGAATATGACAAACTGTCCATAATACTCTATTGGTTTAAATTCAGGCTAATAAAAGATTGTTTTGCTCTTTTTGTTCGCTTTTTATTATTTAGCTATTTTCTTTTGTAACTTTATAATGTCCAACAGTTTGCTTTTTAACTTTCTTCACATGTTCTTCCTTATTAATATTCAAACAACAGACTTCATCTTCTTGTTTAAAGATAAAAATCTCAAAAGATTCCCTAAACAATAAACTCTAGCACTCTTTATTTTCATAGATGCCTGAATTAGGCTTTCTTCATTAGCATGTATATAAAAGTGAACTAAATTCATGCCCAATACTTCAGTGGTCTCTTCCATTATCGCACTTAGTTCTAGATATAATGTTTCTATTTTAGATATTTTACTTTCTCCAAAATTTTCAATATTTATTATATTATTGAGTATTTCTCTGGGTTCATCTGCAATGTTTGCATCATTTTGCATAATTTCAGGAGGATTGGTATCATCTGCATCTTTTTTACTTTTTTCATTTTCATGTGCCACTTCAAAGTTTTCATCCAATTTTCTTAAAGCATTCTTCATTTTTTAGTTGTGTTTCCTCAAATTTTTGTTTCATAAATGCAAACAATATTTCTATAGTAACCATAGCTACTTTCTCTTCTCTCTGCACTTGTATAGTCTGCATTTCTTTTTGAACAACCGGGTCTGCATCCATTGGTTGTACTGTTCCTGACTTGGAGAATCTATATTTATTTGAATTTTACTAATTTTTTTTTATTTTTATGAGTTATCACAAGTATTTATATATAAATGTTTTTTTAATTAACTATCTTTTCTTTACTTGTAGATTTGCACAAATTTATCTTCCTATCCCTACTATATCATGAATTAATAGTACATCAGTCTCAACCCCAGCATACAGCCCTTTCCAGTATAACATTTTCACCCTCTGCCATTATATTATCTTTATATTGCCATTTATATAAACTTTCCGATCAAAAAAAAAAACCACATTTTCCTTTTATTTACATTATACACAGTTTTATATTAGTCTTTTTCATACTTTAACTGTTTAAAAAAGGGATGCTCAGACCTTAAACATGATGATAGTATCAATTATGTACCAATAAAAATGCATAAACCAACCTTATGTAGTAATAATATCTCAGTAATTCAAGCTTGAGCCCCCAAAAATGATATATACAGTAAATATAAGATATTTCAGATTCCCCAAACATATATCCATAATGTAAAAACATCACATGATCACCATTTCTTATGCTTGCTCTTAACTGTTATTAAAACTCTCTATATGTATTGCCACTCAGTGCAAGCCAGAGTAATCAATGGATGCCAGAAGGCTTGTGCATAAAATCCCCATCTAGTGCCTACTTATCCAATATCCCCAGACTAGTTTCTGACTTGTGGCCATCGTCAGTGAGGAACTTTGGATCTGAGTGCACTGCAGCTAGATCTTAGGATCTGCAACCCTCCAACAACTACCTTTTATATAAGCTGATGAGCTTGGATTAAAAATTATAGTGTTTTCAATTTAGGTCTCATAGTTTTGTAGTTAAGTAGAGATAAAAGATGGCTGCTGGAGGGTTGCATAAGATCCTAAGATCTAGCTGCAGTGCTCTCAGATCCAAGGCTCCTCAATGACGATGGATACAAGCCAGAAACTAGTCTGGGAATATTGAATGAGCAGACGCTAGATGAGGATTTTATGCACAAGCCTTCTGGCATCCATTGATTACTCTGACTTGCACTGAGTGGCAATATGTATAGAGAGTTTTGCCTGTTTTAATGTAAAAACATCCTACTACATATATTGGTAAATCTTATCAATCATGGTTTAATTCAACATAACTAAATTAAACAACAGGAAGGATGATGATAGTTTTTACAATCACAATCACTCTAAAATAATTTGTTTGTTTTAGGTTTCTATTTGAAAAAACTCCAGGCGCCAAACTTTCTCAAAAAAAAGAATGTTGGAATTATTTAAAATAACAATCATCACTATTGACCAATCTTTACAGTAACACTCCAGCACCACATCTAGCATATGTGGTGTTAAGCTTATAACACTTAATCATACAAAAACAAACAAATGGATTAATAAATAATAAAATAACCATTTATTAACAAAACAAAATGAAAGTAGTTTGATTGTAATTAGATAATGTAAATTTCCATTCGTGCATAAAATTATTAAAATCATTTTAATAAATAGTTCATATATTTTATTCGCCTTCCGTTTAGTAATTTCATGAATCCATTTCCAACAAACAAATTCAGATCGTTAGTTTCTTTCCATTCAATAATTTTACGTATAGATATAAAAAGCAATCATATAATATTTTTTTCATTTCAAACAAACAAATTCATATATTTAGTTTATTCCCATTTAGTGATTTCATATATAGATATAAAAATCATTAATTTTTTTTTCAATAAAGAGTTCATCTATTTCAGTCCTTATTATTAATAACTTTACACACGTGAACATATATATGAAGTGAAACATAACTCCTCACACAATATACTTTCAATTTGAGTTTATATTCGTAATTCCCATATAAAATATGGAATACCATTAAACAATATTGAATTTCTTTTAATCTTCGTAAATTTAAAATCTTTTTCCATATTATAAAAAATAATAACTTGATCTTTTAATACCTTACCATTCACTTATCTTTAACATCATCCTTCCTAGGTTTTATATATGTTTTCTTTTCTGCTATTACAGTCAGTCTTTTCATAAATTTTCAGGAAGCACACCTTTCTTTTCTTCACATATTACACATGTAAAATAGCTATGTATTAGTATAGTACATATCAAATACATGTAAATTCTATGCAATTTAAATGCATCGTCCAGATTTTTTCCTTTTTCTGGCAGATTATAAGAGGTGGTAAATATAATTTCACGTAGGCATCATTTACTGAACTGGATTGCATGTTCAGGTTTTCAATTGATGTGCTACTTGTTCTTGTCTAGCTTTTCATGGTAAAAGATTCCCTAGTATAGTAAAACATTCCTATAGCTTCTATTATAAGCTTATAATTTCAATTAGCAGCAAAACAAATTCTTCTCTGCATGGTACACTTCCATTGCTTTAACATATATTTTATTGTTTAGAATTACGGCAATCCACATTGCAACGAAATTGACTGCTGAATAACTAACTGTTTATTGCCCGCTTCATTAGTCATTGCACATAACATAATATAGATTATCTTCTTTTGTTATCTGCAGCACCTACCATAATTATGATTAGTCTATTAGCTCAGATTGCAAAGAAAAATATTCCTTTGTCTTTCTTTACTAAAAGACACAGCAATTTTCTTTACCGACTTTTATTATTTACAATAAACAATAATATTTAAACAGCATTAAACTGTTGCACATGCGCTTTGGATTTTAAATATAAAATGAATGAATACTAACATGTGCAACAGTTTAATGCTGTTTAAATATTATTGTTTATAAAAAACATCGTGCTATATAAAATAATTGACTTATTTATTTACAATAAAAAAAATGTTGCTAATTCATAATTCTTTTTCCTGGATTTGAATTCACCCTACTATTTTCTATCAAAATAAATAAGATTTATTTTCAACATGATTTGAAATATATGAAACTGAAAAGATCTTGAAATGCCCTTTTATGTACGAACTGCGCATTTTCTCTATCTTATCTATGTATACATAACTACACACACATGTGCGTTATTATTCAAATCTATTTATGTAGCATTTATGCAGCTGCTAATAGGATTATAATACATAATCAAAAATTTTCTTGACATATTGTATTTGATAAATTTGCCATTATGAAATTGATCTTGATTCAGTTTTCAAAAAAAGACATTACTCTAATAATTATTATATGGATCTGTCAAATTCATCAGACTACTGCAATAACCTAGATACCAAAAGAAAACTCTAAGTGTAAAGAGAACATTCAGTTTTATTTGGCAGAGTGGCTGGAAGAAATAGTTAAATTAGAATTTTCTGTCTGCTCATCTAGAAGACTAATTTACTCCCTCTATTAGTTACCTGTATCAAGATGTTTTATATTGGAATTTTCATATTAAGAGTTTTTTTGGATTAACATTTGTTAAAAGGATGAACAACAACTTTTTCTTTTTGATGTAGAGGTTTTTATTTCTGAAATAATAAATCTATATAGATTCTTGTGTTGTCAAAGATTTGAAATACAGAAAGATCTATTCAGAGAATTGTAAAATGTAGTTACACTTTAAGTATAAAATTCTGACTCATTAATTCAAGTGGTCTTTCTGATGATTTAAGAGAATTATCAAATATATTATTTAGAAACTAATACATTTTTTAAAATCACAAAAAAATTCGACAAATTTTTAAAAATTCATTTAGAAATTAAGTATCACAAAATGGCTGAAAACCATGTGAGTGATACATTCTGATGATCCTAAGAATTATTTTCAAATAGAAAGTACAACTGTTTTAATTGAAAATGCATCACATCAAGAGATTACATATAAAATAAAAAAAAATATCAAGAAGTTTGTGAAATCCCAATAAAATTATTGTTGTGTTTGGCTTGGCTTACAGGTTCGGTTCCAAACCAATAGACAAATGACGATAAACTATTCAACAATTAATATGTATAATTTATTAGTATAAAAAGTATACATGCATATTAGTTAATCAAACATATAAATATGGTTTATACAAGTTAATGCTGAAGGAGTCGTGCCGAATAGAGACTCTTCCGGCTGTACAAAACAGCTTGCCTTGAGAGGGCTCTAGTTCAGACTCTTCCAGCTGCACTTAGCTTATTTTGAGTCGGTTGTGGACATAGAAGTTTCCAGCCCCTATGTGGTTTTGCCTCACTGCGTGAATGTCGTGATAATGACTAGAGAAATACCTTTGCTGATGGCAGATAGTTTATTGGAAAGCACGTTCAGGTTGACAGAAATAATTGATCTCTGCCTTGCCTCCAAAAAGGCTGACTATTTAATGGCAGATCCCCTACCTTATTGGCAACATTTGGATTATGTGCATGAACCCCAATGAAAGATTTATCCCCATTGGATAGGAGCTGAGTGTTAGCCAATTAGGCAAGAAATCTGGAATAGTCCACTCTAAAGGTATGGTCAGATATGACAATTATAAAAAAAAGAGTTTAGAAAAATTAGATGTATTTCATACTTTGATGATTAGTCAGTCGACTGTTTTTCATAATTTAAAAGTCCAAGAAAAACCCAATTAACCAAGATTTTAGAAAAGTTGACTTTTTCTGCTACTAAGGTATTATGGAGACCAAACAGATTATATGAATTTTTATTTGATAAAGAAGTTACTTAATTAATTGCTTCGGTGTTTTGGGTGGACCATTTGCGCGTTGTTGTTATTCGTTGAAGTTCGGTTTTCTTCTCGAAATTACGGAAAAACTAAGAGAACTATGCATGCATGAATATCACAATTCTCTGCATCTTTTTTTGTACTTTCTGTAGGTAATTGCCATTTTTTTATATGACAAAAAATAAAGTTTTTATTAATTTTTTTCCAGGGAAGGTCAATTATTATTTTTTTCTCAGTTTTTTAGATTACACAGAGACAAAACGAAGCAAAGAAATTAACTGGCAGATAAGGATTCAGAAACGGATACTTCCAGTCTCAACGAATTTGAAATTCCTAAACCATTTGATTCCGATGACAGTATTACGTATAGCATCTAGAAGAATACTTCACATCATCATCTGAAGAAGAAGAAGCAACCACTTTACTAGCGAAAAGACTAAGAAAAAATACAAATGTTGTTCTGAACGATAGCAGTAGAGCAGACCCATCAACTAGTGCTTCTAATATGCCTTCGAACATTACTACAGGATTGGTCAATGTAGAGAATTTCATAAAGACGCCAAGTTTGAAGTTTTTGACTGTGGGTGAGTATTCTATCTTAGATTTCTTTTATATGTTATTTGATAAAAAGCTGTGTGCTAAAATTATTGAAGAAACGAATAAATGTGCCACTAAGGAGAAATGTATGCATGATTGGAAAAATGTGACAGAATGAGAATTGTCTGCTTTTTGGGGGATGATATTGGGAATTTCATGTAAGGTCCCTATATTCTGATTGAAGGACATTTGGAGTAATGATCCTACTATTAGAATCCTATATTTTTCCAATATAATGCCATACAGATGATTCACCAACCTTTTATCAAGAATACATTTCAATGATAATAAAAAAATGCCGAACAAAAAAAGTGCAAAATTTGACCGTATTTATAAAATTCGACCTATTATAGAAAAATGCAATGGTAATTTCAAAGCTGCATACCAGATGCACAGAGAGATTGCAGTTGATGAGGCAATCACAAAATTTTTAGGCTGCAATACTATGAAACAATACGATAAATCAAAGCCAATAAAGAGAAGTTTTAAGTGGTGGATGTGAAACTGTATGTAGACAAAGATTCACATTTAAGTGCTTCTCATTATCTTGGTACTCGTGCTGTGAAATCAGTAGTTCTTCCCCACCTTGCCAAATATCATCACATCATTTTCTGTGACAGAATTTTTCTAGTACAGAACTAGCCAAGGAACTTTATGAAAATAAATTATATATCTGTGGAACAATAAATATGAAAAAGAAAAGGTATTCCAAAGAGCATTGTGGAATTGTATAATAAAAAGAAAATGAAAAGAGGAGTCTCTCATTTTGTCAAGGATAAAGATATTGGTCTTCAATTTTCAGTATGGATGGACAAAAAGCCAATAGCTATTATCACACAAAATGCTTATGCACCTTCTAGAAATGATGTTGTTAGCCGACAAAGTAAAACTGGATCACGAGAACTAATTCCTTGTCCACCTGCAATAAAAATGTATAACTAGTATATGGGTGGTGTTGACTTGGCTAATCAAAAGCGAATGCAATATGACTGGGACAGAAAATCTCCGCGATGGCCATTGCGACATTCTGGCATTTTCCAATGCCTATATTTTATATTCAATTTATATGTCATCTAAAAATTTGACTGTCTTGAGTCATCTAGATTTTTGGAGAACCTTATCCAACAACTTAATTGATGGATTTTCCTCAAGGGTAAAGTATTCCCCAAAATCACATGTATTTCCACATCTAGCTCAGCGATCATACAGAAACCATACGCATGTTGATCTTTGTCATCACAACATTCCCATGAGTAAGCGTTGCATTGTGTGTCAAAAAAAAAAAAAAACCAAGGCCATGAAACTTACTACGGCTGTTTGGAATGTGGACTGGTACCTATTTGTAACAACTCAGAAAGAGGATGTTTTGTATTTTATGACACTACGAATGTAACAAGTGATTCCAATTCTATTGTGCCAGTTTTATCCCAACTATGAGCTGCAGTTTCATCACACATGGACTTGCTAGGAATGTGACTAACATAATCTGAAGGTCTCCAAATGCAGATGTCTCTACTTATGCTCAGATGAGGATATGACTTTTGAATAGTTCTAATGGGTAAGTTATATTTGCATTTCATTTTTTTGTTTATTGTTTTCCAGCAAGATTAATAACTTTTCACATGGAATATTACTTTATATTCTTTTGATTTTATATTTTAGGTGAATTAAACCTGACAAACTGATTTTTTTCCATCAGGTAATGTTTTTATTGTTGTTTTTTTTTTTTATTGGTTTGTTTTAGCTACAAGCACAATGGATGAATAGTTGACACCCTGATCCAAGACTATTTACAATTTATTCCTTTCTAGCAATTTATAATGCAATAATTTTTTTTTTTTCAAGTGTCATAGCATTGGCCAGGACGCGAACCCGCAACCCGGGCAACTGCTTGTAAGGCATTCGCGCTGACCTCTCGACCACCAATGCAAGACTGCAATAATTTTTTTTATTCTGTTTCTACAAGTTTTTGTTTTACTAACTTAGTTTTTATTGTTTTTGTTTTACTAACTTAGTTTTTATTGTGTTTGTTTTACTAACTTAGTTTTTATTATTTTTGTTTTACTAACTTAGATTTTATTGTTTTTGTTTTACTAATTTATTTGAGAGGCATACGACTGCCTGACTGCCTTCCTTATTAGAATTTTGTAGTAGCATCAATACTGATTACTTTTTCCAATTGATAAACAAGATCTGGAATGATTTATCTTTTATTAATAATAATATTGAAATATGAAATATTTAATATTTTGCATATTTACATTAGATAAAATAAACAGGTATGCTTCTCTGGAAGACATATCCTGAAAGAGGTAGAATATAAACATTTTTTTTATATATAAATATGTGCCTTTAGAATTTTTTTAGTAATCTTTGACTGCCTCTTGAAATAAGAAATTTTCTCATATTCTAAATTTGTAAATTGTTTTCTGTATTGGCAATGATTATTCAGTATGATGATGTTATAAACAGTTGGTTTATCCAAAGTTTAAAATCAAAATAGTGCATCTAGTTTATCAGGCTTTTGAGTTTTCCCATAACCATTAGCAGAATTGCATTATGCATACATATACACCACTTTTATAATATACATATATGTGTACCATGATGATCTTATTTAGAATTTCAAATTATATATTTTACTTTTCTGTTGTATTTATAGAGGCAAGTAATAATATCTACAATTGTATCATTATTTTTACATTCTGATAGAACTCTAATTATTTTTTTATCTTTTATTACGGAGAACGTTTTTTCTTCCAGACACCTCGAACTTTTCTAACTTTGGGGTGCAAGAAAAAAATAAAGAATTCTTATCTTTGTATTACAGCAAGTTCTGAAGCTATGAATTATCTCAGGTAAGATGTTTTATATATCATTTCAAAGGAAATTTTGTGAGGAATACAAAAAAATCACCATTGAAAATGTAATTTCAAGTTAGTTAATGATAAAATAAAAATTATGAACAAACAATAAAGTAATAATTATTTCGGATGTGGAAATTTCTTTGTTACATTATTTTTTTAATGATAATCACTACTTGTCTTAGCTATATTGTATTCTTTAGTTTTTCTAATTTCTATCAATGTAATTTTTTTTGCTCTAACATTATTAAAACTGAAGTTATTGTGAAAATTGTGTCTCAAGTCAGTTTTTTTAAAAATTCAATATGGCACATGACCCTTAAGCAGTAAGATAGTCGTATTAGGATAAAAAAAAAACAATTAGCATTGTCTCAATTACCACTGAAAAATTAATAAAAAAAATTAGTTTCATTACAGTATTAAAGTTGAAAGTTGCCCTATGTGTCTTAGTGCAATTATCATTACTGCATCAGTTACTTCAATTGCTCAAACTTCTTATGAACTCCTAAGAAATAAACAATTCAATTATTATTTTTTATATGATCATTGTATGTAAGATTTTTATTAAAATGTTTTATGAAATTTGTATATAAAACAAGTTAATTGCAGAATTATTAATAAAGTGACTGGAAAAATGTTTACAGTCTGTTTTATTTAAAAATTATGCTAAAAAAATAATATCTAGAAACTAATTAAATTATTATTAGAGGAATGAAAAATAGATGTCTTGTAAGAAGATATGATTTCTGAAAATGTGTAAAGTTGTCGGTTCGAAGGCAGGTAGAATAACTATGTAAAAGAACACTTAGAGGGCTGAATTAAAGTAATTGAAACAATTAGAGATGTATAACAAATATGAGTTAAAATAAAATATAAAAATATAAGTAGAAAAAAAAAATTACAATACCTAAATATATTTTTAATATATAAAAAAATATTTTGTGCTTACTGAATTAAAATTAAAATAAGTGAAATGTTTCATATATATATATATGAGAACTTGAGTTATTATGAAAAAAATCTAAATTATGTATTGGAAAAAGGAGGAGTAGGGGAATAATTATGTTGATAAAGTTAGACATATTAGGGAGAAAAGCAGATAATATATATATATATAAATAGGATCAGATTAAATGTTAACAAATCATGAAACAAAAAGTTAGGGGAGAAAAAAGGATTGGTCAAAAGCAAAATTAAAAACTTCTTGTCATACATATTAATAAACTAATTAAACATTATTGATTGATGTTATTTACAGATATTTTTATCATCAAGTTTAGATTTATTACAACTAGTATGTTTTATAAATGACCTGCAAATTAAATAAATACACACACCCCTCCCACAACTTGATGTCCTTAGTGTTTTTAACTATTATGGAATAGATTACTGCAATTCAGAAAAATAAGTCATTAATAATCAACATTGTATTTCTAACTGTAGTTTATTTTTTCTTTCAACTTCCCAAGAGAATGAAATTGTTTTTCATTTAGTTACTTAAAATGGATAAAACCAGACCCAATTTATTTTTTCCACAATATTTTTGATACATTAAACGTGAGCATAATGATACTTAATCATAAACTAGAATTAGAAGCACAATCAAATGACTAATTAAAAAATAAAAATAATTTAATAATTCATTATATTAATTATTAATGGAAGAGACATGAAATGAGAAGTAAACAGAAAGAAAGTAAAACAAAATCAGTAATGTCAGCTATTTCTAATTTACAATTCTCTAGTTGATAATGTAAATTTAATAACCATCATTACAAGTTTGATAAAATCTTGGAAACATTTCTTATGAATTATACTTTTTTGTTGTTAAAATCTATACTACAAAAATAAAGGATGCATTACTCTGTCTTACATATATTTAAATATTTCTAATGCGACCAAAAAAAAAAAATGTTCTTCTCACAATTTATTATGCAGCTAATCACCATCATTTTTTGAATTAAATATGTTTTTTTATATCATTTACTTTTCAATATTATTACAGTATGTTAAATAGCCCCCCCCCCAAAAAAAAAAAACCTCTCAATTTTAAGTGCTGATCTTTTACAACTCTTTACACTGATGTAATGTTCTGCTATCCGATATTAATTTTTTATACAATTTATAAATGTTTTCTTTTTTACTTCATTATTTTCTCAGTTGTATATCTAAATTTCTATTTTTGTTTTTTGAGTTATACACTTCAAGCCAGTGTCATGAACTTCTTCATGAAATTGTTTACAGTCATATTCATGTTATACTGTTCAGGTGTTCAATGTAACAATAAACTTTATCTCATCCTTTGGCAAACAGCTGTTTTAAATCCAGTCTCTTTGAACTTTTTGATCTGGAAATAAAATAGGAGAGATTCTGAAATTCATTATTTTGAAGAATTTTGATCACTGCTTCTCTATAAAGATATAATAAAAATTTATTTCTGAAAAACAGAATTAAAAATAGCAATTCTTTAATATAATTATACTATTATTCACTTTAATTAACTAACATGCAACTACAAACCTGATTCTCGGAAAGCCATAAAGCTTTTAAATTAAGAGCAGTTATTGTAATAGGTAAATACTGAAGACGATTTCCTGAGACATCTAAAACATGCAGTTCCTTCAGTTTGCCTGTTTCTAGAGGAAGATACTGAAGTTTGTTATCACGAAGACTCAACACTCCTAGCTGATAGCACTGTCCTATCTGACTCGGCAACTCTTGGAGTCGATTGCGATCCACATTCAAGTTAGTTAGATTTTTTAAATTTCCAATAGTAATTGGCAATTCCTTAAAAAAAAAATTAAAAAAAAGGCTGAAATTCCTTTAATATCTCTCTCACACAAAGTAATACATAAATAGTCAAGCAAGTAAAATTTAAAACCCTTTCATACATTCATATTAGTTTATAAAGCTTTCATAGTGAGAATAAAAATCCATTTGATTTGAAACAAAGTGACTATGACTACATATTCCAAACTATGACCTTAATTGTTTTCAAAGACAAATCAATAAATACAGAAAGTATACTCTTATTAATAACATAAATAAAAGATCTATCACCTCTTAAAACAGATTAACGGTTAAGAAAATTTTATTAATAAATTTCTGCACTGGAAAATAATCTGTGTGTCATAGAAGCCACTCATTGAATAAATAGTAGATGATGTCTAGTCAAAAAAAAAAAAAAAAACCAAAGAGCCATCCATTTTAATTATAATTAGAAATGAGATCATAAAAAATATTAACCATTTATTCAATTTTTAATTTATAAATAAATTATTTTATTAATTGTATTAGATATGTAAGGCAGAAATCTACGTTTAATTATTAAACAGGCTATATAGGGAGGCAATAAAAGACTATAAACATCATAATTTTAACAAAAAGAGATATTTATCTAAATACTTTTTTCAAAAATAAGAAAATAAGTGTTTTTTTTAAAAAAATTTCAGTAATACATCGTCTATTAATCCACACCGTGCGATGGCACTGCTTCTACGCTAAAGCACATAAATATGCTGTTTACAAGGCCGCTCATAGATCTTACGGCCCGTAAACTGTTCAAACACTAAGATGTTGAAGTGCACCCTTACCCCAATATCTCTAGCATGTTGAACATTATTAGCGACAAGTATGCGACACTTTCTATAGACATTACTCTTGATTATTGTACAGCATATGATATGAAGGTTTCTGTAGTTATAATGATGAAAAGTATATTAGAACGGATTTTTTTTTTTTTTTTGCTTAAATGTATTGTAATTGATGTGAATTAGTAAAAATTGTAACGAATTCTCAAACGCCCCTACTTTCATTGTCAGGGGTCAGAATTCACTAAATGAGGAGTGTAAACCACAATTCGGCAATGTTCACGATCAAGTCGCGCGCTTTCCGATACTTTTTCGAGATCAAAACAGTGTAGTTTTGAGATTTGCCTGCTACAGAAGCAGATACGGTGGCCTTTCTTCAACCCCAAAAAAAATATTTTACCCACCCAGAAACACTGTCTTTGTGGTGGTTTAATGAAATTAAGGCATTGTCAAACATCTGAAATGGAATGTCAATCGCATCAATGTTGACAAAGGTGTTCCATTCCCTCATGGAACGGGCTTTGAGGGCTGCCGAATCGCTTTTTCGCAAGCGGTATGGCTAATTTATTCTTGAAGCCGGGATCAGCTTACAGTGAAGCGTATTAGAGCGGAGTTGGAAAGGTGTCAAAACGCCGTAAGGAATATGACGACAGGTCTTAGAGAGGTCTGTCAAGAAAGCCTTGTTTCTCGATAAAAAATAAAATTAATAAAAAGTTTCTTTAAAAAAAAAAAAGACCTGACAAAAATAATTTTTTTTTTTTTTTTAAAAAAAAAAAGACAGAATATTTTAAAAAGCCAAAAAAAAACCCCCCATTATTTTATTTTTAAGAAATATACATCAAACCGGTTACAAAAAAAAAAAAAGTAACAACAACAAAAAAAATAATAAAAATCAAGCAAATCCAAAAATTAAAAACATAAATCAACAAAATTTAAAAACAGTCCGGTAACATTATATCTATTTGTTTTTCACTAGCAACAGCGCCATAAAGCAGTAAGGGTAATTAGATGATGTATTACCAAATTTTCTTCTTACCATCTAGAAATGACTCTCACACTTCTTAAAAGATGTTCATTTAAAAATCGATTTCTATTTGTTTTCTATTATTAGGTGTTGGTAAATTAATTTAAAACTTATTTATTAATTAAAAAATACAATGATAAAAAGTTCTTTAACGATGATCAGTCAATAAATAATTTGCTTTTTTGACAATTCTTTTATCTGCGTTCTTAATTAAAAATACTCATTCCATGCTTAGTTATATATATATATTTCTTATAACAGTTCTTTCATATACACTTCAATGCAAACAAATTTTCTTAAAACCTTCTTTATTTTCCTTACAGTTTGATAAAGAAGGTTTTAAGAAAATTTGTTTGCACTGAAATGTATATGAAAGAACTGTTATAAGCAATATATATATATACAAAATACATATTTTGCGGGTTCATCTGTGTTAAAAACTTTTAATATTAATATACTGATGTTTCGACTTGGTCACATCCACCGAGTTATAAAAGGTAGAAAGACGGTTGTAGAGGCACTACAATCACTGATTTGAATAAAATGTTAAAATTCCACCAATAGCAAAAAATGTTAAATTTAGGAATCCCATCTATTAAATCATATATTAAAAACTCTCTTCATTTTATTTCTGTTTTAAAAAGTTTAAAAATTAATGCTAATGACATTCTGGTCAGTTTTGATGTCATGTCTTTGTTTACAAACATTCCAATTGATGAAGCTTTAAATATAATCTCACAACGTTGCAATTTACCAGACCATATTATTGCTTTAATTAAACATTGTCTCTTAAATACATATTTTGTATACAATGGACAGCATTACAGACAAGTTTTTGGTACTCCTATGGGCTCACCTATCTCAGGAGTAATAGCTGATTTATTCATGGAATATATGAAAACTCTTGCTTTAGAATCATCATCTTTAAAACCTCTCATTTGGCTCAGATACATAGATGACACTTTTGTCATATGGCAACATGGAAAAAATAAATTAGATGATTTTTTCTTACATTTAAATAATATGCATCCTCATATTAAATTTACAATGGAGACAGAGTCTGATGGAAAACTCCCTTTTCTTGATGTTCTAGTCACCAGAACACCAAATAGTTTATCTTTTTCTATTTACAGAAAGGATACACACACAGACAGATATTTGCATTTCCATTCTCATCATCACCCAACTCAGATAGTTTCTGTAGCCAAAACTCTTTTAAATAGAGCAATTAACCTTTCAGATGAGACACATCTGAAAAAAGAAATAAATCACATTAATAGTGTTTTATTAGCAAATAGTTATAATTACAAATTTATAAAAAAAGCCTTATTTCAAGCCCAAAATAGACAAAATAGGAAACAAAAAGATGATAAATCAGCTATTAGGATTTGTGTTCCATATGTAAAAGGAACTACAGACAGTATCGGACGTATATTAAAACGCTATAATATAGATACAGCATTTTCTGCTCATCAAAAGATCAGCAATATAATAACCAAGCCTAAGGATTCAATCCCTCTTGAATCTCATGGTATCTATCAAATCTCATGTAAAAATTGTAAAGCTTCTTACATAGGTATGAGTAATCGTCGCATCAGTGTTAGGAGAGATGAGCATGCTAATGCAGTTAAACAACACTCATCATCATCAGCACTCTCACTCCATACTATAGATTCAGGTCATAAAATTGATTTTTCTAGTACCAGGATCATATCCAGATGTGATAATCTCTACCAATGCAAAATTAGAGAAGCCATTGAGATACTTAAAAGGCCAGATTGTAACAATAAGCGAGATGATACATGCAAACTTCCTCCTATTTGGAAAGATTTTTTTAAAAAACATTCCTAAATTTAACATTTTTTGCTATTGGTGGAATTTTAACATTTTATTCAAATCAGTGATTGTAGCGCCTCTACAACCGTCTTTCTACCTTTTATAACTCTGTGGATGGCTTGTGTGACCAAGTCGAAACGTCAGTATATTAATATTAAAAGTTTTTAACACAGATGAACCCGCAAAATACGTATTTTATATATTTAACCCGTGCACATCTTCATTTTAACATATATATATATATGCAAAGAAAATGAAAGAGAAGAATAAGAGAATATCCATGCTTAGTTCCTAATTGAATCAATTACTGAAAAGTCCTTTGCATGTTTTTCGTCTTACAATTGACAACAGTAATCCATAGTGATTAAACACAAATCAATCATACTAATTAAACAAATTAGCTTTACTTAATAGGAAATGAGTCTATATAGCACTTCCAATATCACATAAACTGCATAATGTGAATGATTTACTATAATATATATTGATTTCCACACAAATTTATTTTTATCCACATTATCAAAATTCTAAATATATTCTTAAATTATTATTATTAGAAATGAAAAAAGATAAGACATTAATGGAATATTAAGAAGTACTGTTTAAAGTACATGGTAAACAAAATGAGTTAATATTTATTTGTTTTTTTTGTTTTTTGAAGAAACATTTAATAGTATAAATAGTAATTTTGTTGAATATTGGGCAAAGGAGGGTATAAAGTGGAAAGACAAAAGATTGCTAGAAAATTTATACATGTATCAAAAAATAAATAACGTTTAATGATCTTATTGATGAGAATAAGAATGTCACTTATTGAAGATAGAATCTTTTTAATATCTTCTATCACTCTAATTTTGTATTAACATATATTGGCACTGTTACAGAATTTATCTTAAACTTCTCAATATATTGCTAAATAGTGTTTTAGCAATCAAAGCAATGATGAAATTAACCCATAAAAAATTAAATGCATATACTAAGCTGCATTTTACCAAGCAAAAAAAGTATATATATAAAAAAAAGTAATCCATAAAAAAATTAAATGCATGTGTATTTATGCAAAAAATTATTCATAAGTTAATTGACAACAAAAATATAATCAAACCTACAATGTAACCTTCATTTGGATGTCTATTTCATTTTTCTTCACATGAACTTTTCTTTTTCTGCACATTCTAATAGTCTAAATTCTCTCTCATTTCTATTTCTTTGCCCATATTTAAATTATAGCCATTTTATCTCATCTAATTCTAACATTAAAATATCTCTAGACAATTTTAAACTGTTTGTCAATGTGTTCAATAGTATTCTGCACATCTACATAAAAACCCTTTACTTTTTCATAAAAATAAGAAAATCTTGGACATAAACCTAAACAATCTGCATTTAATTGATAATTAATAGTATGTTTGAAAGGCTGCCAATTTCTATGATATCTTACATAATTTAATTTACTACAATGATAAAATGCTGAACTTTGGAACTCAAGGTTCATGGATTATAGCACAAACTCTGTCACTTCTGATGCTTGAACTTTTTATAAATTCCTGAGCAATAACTCATTTGACTATTATTATTATTAGTCTTCAAAAAATTATTTTGCAGTCATTGTAATATAACTGCTTTACTTTTATTTTCAACATATATTGTCTTTATAGCAAAGTATATACCAACTTTCAAATTGATTACCTATTCCCCTTTCTTAATTGTTGCGCAAAGGCCAATAGGGTCCCATTTTCTAATAGATGATTTTAATTCCAATTCATACAATAAGCTTTCCTTAAAAGTGATCTAGAGATGGAGATAATCAAGCAAAAAGTTACAACTGAATGGCAATCGCATCAATCATCCAATCACTACTTTGCCATATAACTTTCCAGCCTTCAATAAATGAGTCCTAGTTAATTTTTATCTACCTTAAATATAAATTTTTAAAACGTTCCACACACACACATCCATCTCTCTATATAGATAAAAAATGTTAAATCACTTCGCATTTGTGAATCATAATTTTTTCCCGAGCTTGGATAAATTTGTATTAAAATGTTTCAGAAATTCTTGAATAATAGCACTGTCTATATATAATTTATATTGTAAATATAAACAATTTTATAATAAAATTATATCAAGACTATATCATAATAAAGCCATTGTTTTCTAAAACAAATAAATAAATTAAAACATTAGTAGCATACCAACACTTACCGTTAGAAGATTCTCGGTTACAATCAACTCTTGTAGAGTTTCGCAACTATTATAAAAATAAAAAAACTATATTTAAAACATTATTACTTTCAAAAATGTAATGTTTATTTTATAACACAAAAATATTCACTTATTTACAAAATGGTACAAAAAAATCCTCAACACTTTACAAATATTATAACTTCTGTTGTTTTTTTTAATATTTACAATTTCCATTTTTTGGAACACAAATACAATTAGAAAACATGTTTTTAACAGGAGGATACAACACAACATATGGCTATGAAACCAATAACTCTTTTAAAGACTCACTATCTTGGCTATTGTATTGCAAAAATCCATGGTAAATCTATTTCCTTTATAAGTCAGAGAGTAAAAAGGTAAAAAAAAAATAATAATATTATACTCATAAAGATTAGTTTCCATTATAAGTAAAAAAAATAATACCACTTAAAAAAAACATTTTCATGACAGCACAAATAGACTTTATTAAGATGTTAAGGACATTTATATTATCCAACTTCAATATTTCTGTGATATTCTATTAAACATTGATTTTAAAAGTAAAAGAAAACTGCCGTTATAATATTACCAATTAATTAATATTGACAAAAAAAAATTAAAATAAATAATGAAAAATACTAAAAAGAAATGGAAAATTAAAACAAAAAATTAAGAATTAAAGCTAAATAACAAAAGCAAAAATTTTATTTATTAAAGAATCCAAAATATCATCCATTGACATTGATATCTGAATTCAGCATTAATATATATGATGTTGAGAATAACTGGAAATTGTAGGAATTTGGTAATCATACAAGTTTATATGCTGACTACTAGTCATGATGATATTGAAATTGATGAAAAATACAAGAAAATAGAGGAAATTATCCAATGTGAGGGAAAAATTATTTGTATATTATGATTGGGTGATACAAAAATGCTATTAAGGATTCGCATGCTTTGCCTGGTGCTGATATAAACTCAGATTATAATTAAAGTTGAGTTTTAAAAAAATAAAAAGAGAAGAAAGATGTGTAAGATGGGAATGGAAAAAGTAAAATTTGGTTTAATATGTAAAAATGCAATAAAAAGCATTAATAAAGATGAGGAATATATTAATAGTTCTGATGTTTTGGTGTAGGATTAAAGGAATATTAAAAACAGCAAAGGCTGCAGAAAGGAGTTTTGCTATTAACTGAAAGGAGACCCTTTGATTCCTCTTGGAGGCCTTAAAGGAACCGAGCAGGGCAAATTCCTAATGTCCACTCCATACGTTCTTGTCGTTGCAGCTGTTATTACTATGTGATTATTCATATAGTATACGAACATGGATGGGCTGCTCACCAACACGCATTAGCCAGCGTGGTGAGTTTATTGGCTTTTTACCTCTGAGTTTAAGATCAAGAAACACCATGGTCTTTCTTCTCAGTGCCTGATAAGGCAGAATGAATGTTTGTGTAAAGGATAAATATTTTCCCAATACATATATACAATTATGACAGACAAAAATAAAGCATGGCCCTTATTCCCAGGAGGCTGTAAAGTCACCAACCAAGGCAGCGGTTGGTGGCCGAAGGCGGAGGGTGCTAAGAATCCCCTGATTGCGGACCCAGGCTGCCATTTGATGACGACTTTTTATTTAGGTACTTACAACTGCAGACCACTTTCAAGTGAAGGAAGATTGCAAGAATTAGAAGAACTCTCTTATATTAAATGGGACATTATTGGACTTTGTGAAGTTAAAAGAAAAGGTGAAGAGACAATTGTTTTAAAAAGTGGACATATACTCTATTATAAAGGCACAAATATTGGAAATACAAGTGGAGTAGGATTCATTATAAATAAAAAGTGGAAGAACAATATTGTGGAGATTGATGGTGTATCGGACAGAGTGGCTAGATTAGTTATACAACTTAATAGCAGATACCAAATGCAGATAATTCAGGTTTATGCCCCAACAAGTTCTCATAGTGATGAAGTAGTAGAAGATTTTTATATGGATGTACAAAAGGCTTTTGATCAGAGTAAACACCATTTTAAAATTGTTATGGGAGACTTTAATGCTAGAATTGGTAAAAAAATGAAAGATGAAAGTGCTGTGGGTAATTTTGGTTATGGTAATAGAAATGAGAGAGGACATAGACTTGTGGAGTTTGCAGAAAAAGAAAAACATTATATTATGAATTCTTTTTTTGAGAAAAATGTTAAAAGGAAATGGACATGGAAGCATCCAAATGAAGGTACAGCAGAATTGGATTATATTTTGACTAACAGGAAATACATATTTCAAGATTGTAATGTTCTTAATAAATTTAACACAGGAAGTGATCATCGATTAGTAAGGTGTAAGATACGTGTTAATGTAAAACTAGAGAGACAAAAATTATTAAGAAAAACAATATTTACAGTTGATATTCCTAATCTTCAGAAACATTCTAATGAATTTAAATTAGAACTTACAAATCGGTTTCAAGTATTAGTAGATTTTGAACATGATTCAGATTTGAATGAAATTAATATGAAAATAACTGATACACTTTTGAAAACTGCAACAACGATAGCTGGTAGAAAGCAACAGCAATTGGCCAATAAAATTTCTGCTGAGACTAGAGAATTTATGAAGAAAAGAAGGAATATGAAGATATACAAAAATGATGCATTAAAAAGAATTGAATATCTCGAATTTTGTAAAATGGTGGGGAAAAGAGTTGAAAATGATATAAGAAAGTATAACTGTGAACTAGCAAGGAAAGCTGTAGAAGAAAATAAAAGTCTTAAGAATGTAAAACAACATTTTGGTATTGGTAGGAAATTTATATCTGCAATAAGAAAAAAAGATGGAATTATTACTAAAAGGAGAGATGACATCATGAAATTGGTAGAAGATTTTTATCAAGAATTATATAGTAATAAAAAACAAGTACCTCCTATATCTATTACATCTTCCAAATTGCCCAGAATTTTAAATGAAGAAGTGAGACATGCAATTAAATGTATGAAGAAAGGAAAGGCTCCAGGTAATGATGGAATTATAATTGATATATTAAAAGAAGCAGGTGAAGAAATAGAAAATTTTTTAGCAAAGTTATATACCAAATGTCTAAATGATAAAGATGTACCGGATGATTGGAAGAATGCAGTAATAATATTAATATTTAAAAAAGGTGATAAAGAAGATATTAGAAATTACAGATCTATCAGCCTTTTATCAGTTTTATATAAAATTTTTACCAAGATAATTACTACTCGTCTACAGAGAACATTGGATTTCCACCAACCAAGAGAACAAGCCGGATTTAAAAGTGGTTTTAGTACAGTAGATCATATCCAGGTATTGAGAGAAGTTATAGAAAGGACAAATGAATATGAGTTGCCATTATGCTTAGGATTTGTAGATTATGAAAAGGCATTTGATTCTATAAACATTTCTTCAGTGATTAAAGCATTAGATCATCAAGGTATAGATTCAGGATATTGTCATATTTTAAAGAATATTTATAAAAATGCAACAGCAACAATTAGATTACATAATGACACTGGGAAAGTCAACATTGAGAAAGGTGTAAGACAAGGTGACTCCATATCTCCAAAACTTTTTACAGCAGTGCTGCATGAAGTATTTTGTGGATTAAAATGGGAAACTAAAGGAGTGAAAGTAAATGGTGATTATTTAAGTCATTTAGATTTCACAGATGATGTAGTTGTTTTTGCAAATAATGCTTCAGATCTGCCAGAATTGTTGCAGGAATTATCAGATGAAAGTAGGAAAGTAGGACTAAAGATAAATGTTAAAAAGACTAAAGTAATGTTTAATCGATTTGCTCAAAATATGAAAATAAAGATTGATTATGAAGAATTAGAAGAAGTTAACAGTTACAAATACCTTGGTCAGATTATTAATACAGATCGAAACATAATGGAGGAAATTAATCATAGAATTAAACTTGGTTGGAGTGCTTTTGGTAGAAATAACTTGATACTAAAAGGAAATATGCCTATGTGTTTGAAAAGGAAGGTTTTTAACAAATGTGTTTTACCAGTTCTTACTTATGGATCTGAGACTTGGACACTTAGTAGAAGAGCAATTCAGAGACTTCAGACCACTCAAAGAAGTATGGAGAGATGTATGTTGGGAGTAACAAGAAGAGATCGTAAATGCAATGTATGGGTAAGAGGACAAACAGGTGTTACTGACCTCATTGAAAAAATTAAAAGATTGAAGTGGAGTTGGGCTGGACATATTGTTAGAAGAGATGATAATAGATGGACAATTGAAATTTTAAACTGGATTCCAAGAGATTGTAAAAGACCCAGAAAGAGACCACATGTGAGATGGATGGATGAAATAAGAAAGTGTGCAGGGGTGATGTGGAGAAGAGAAGCTAAAGATCGGAGAAAATGGATTAAACTTGGAGAGACCTTCATCCTGCAGTGGATTGATAATGGTTGATAATGATGATGATGAAAAACAGCAAAAAATGAAATAGCACTATTCAGTTAAAAAAAGCTAAATGATCTTTGATAACAGAAGGTATGATATAAAAGATGGAGGTACGGAGAAGATGGAAGAATGTCAATACTGAGAAAGGGCAAAGTACATATAGAAAAATTAATAATGAGATAACAGGTTTAGCAAAAAAGAAAAATAAGTTGAAACAATAATGTAGAGAGATAGAAATGCTTCAATAGGTGAAAAGATATGATCTGATATTTGATAGAATTAGAAATGTCATTTGACAGAAAAAACATGGTTAGCAAGTGAAGTTGCAGGTAAGAATGAAAAAAAATTAATTAATAGCAATGATATATTAAAAAGATGGAAAGAATATTTTCAGTGTCTATTTAGAAAAGAAAATAATTAATTATTAACTTGAAAATAGAGAAGATATTGAAATAGATGATAAAGGTATGGACATATTGCCAGATGAAGTAATAAAGTCAATTGCACAAATGAAGAATGATAAGGCTTTTTGATTTGATGCAATACCTATAGAATTTTTGAAAGGAAAAATCAATCTAAATAAAATTGAAATAACCAACAACTATTTACAATTACTTAATTATCAATCTGACTTTCAACTCTTATTGAGACCTTTTCAAGATATAGTTTTATACATCACATGACTTATTAATTACATTTACTCCACCTATGAAACGTTATTTTACTTTCAACAATATAATTAACATTATGCATATAAATATATAAATAAATGACATGAAATAAAATAAAAATAATAATAATTTTAAAACTATATAAATACATATACATATATTTTTATAAACCTATATAAATAAATATTCTACTCCCCCTGCCCTTTTTATTTACTCATTCACAATTTTACCATATTTTCTTTTTTTTTTTAATCATAATTTTTAAATCTTCCAATTATCTAATAATGCCCATTTTCCACATAATTTTTCTACACTTTTAACTATATTTACACATCTATCCAAATTTTTCTGAATATATAAAGTGTCATAATAAATCCTTTTTTGATAATTTTTAACGTTTTAAA
Source organism: Epiperipatus broadwayi (assembly GCA_028023455.1). Lineage (NCBI taxonomy): Eukaryota > Metazoa > Onychophora > Udeonychophora > Euonychophora > Peripatidae > Epiperipatus > Epiperipatus broadwayi. The sequence continues at coordinate 828,867 of JAQFVV010012444.1, read as the reverse complement.
ATTCTAATATTCTTCTCACATTCCATTTTATGACCAGTAACTAAATAATGTAGATACTGGTCATAAAATGGAATGAGAAAAATATTTATTATAAAACATGTTAAAGATTATCGAAAAAATATTATGAAACTTTACACATTCGGAAAAATTTAAAAAGATGTGTAAATATAGTTAGAGATCCAGCAAAATTAGGTGGAAAACGAGCATTATTAGATAATTGGAAGATATAAAAATTATAGTTAAAAAAAAAATTATGGTAGAATTGTGAATGAGAGTTTATAAGAGGGCAGAAGTAGAATATTTATTTATATAGGTATATAAAAATATATGTACATGTATTTATATAGTTTTACAGGTATTATTTTATATATATTGAACTGGATATTTTATCCAATTCAAAAGTTTCATCACAAAAATAAAACTAACTTTTGTTTTAATAAAGTTTTAAAAGAAAATTAATTAAAAGTTTTATATATAATGTGATAACACACATATGCACTTATGTTTTAAAATTCTGTCATTTCTGTTTTTTTAATAGATTTTATTTTTTTTAAATAGTTTTCTTTTCGCCGCTTGTTTTTTTTTTTAAAAAAATAATTAAAAGCAAGCAAACTATTAATCTTATAAAAAAATATTCTAAATTTTTTTTTAAAAAAAAAGTTAATCCTTTTGAACAAAGCATTTTTAGTTTTGGAAAGTTTTTTTTTTTTTTTGTAATTGCATTCTTGTTTTGACTGTAATCAATTTCAATTTATTTTAACTAAAGCTGAGACTTGTTTTTATATTTTTAAAAATTAATTATGAATAAGATTAACCCTGGTCAGAATCTTTAATTAAGATTGAGTTGAAATAAAGAAATGCCCTGGTCGCAAACTACTAATTAAAAAATGTTATGAAAGATAAGAGCTCAAATAAATAGTCCTGGGATTCAGACTAATTATTCTTCAGCTATTGATGTTTATTCTGCTAGTTTAGTTTTGCTTCAACTTTTAGTATGCCAATCATAAAATTTGTTTGAATTGCCATGCGGCTATCAATTCTCAAGACCGCTATCCGTGGCTGGGAACCAATACAAAAACTATCTACTATGAAGAATTGCCTCACCATCATGTAGTGCTAAACCAACTTAAAGACAAGCCCTGAATCCCAAATTGTCCCTGCAAAATCATGCCATAAGAGCTTAAACCGGAACTTATGCCTAACATCGTGTTCTGTTTCCTGAACAGAAAATTCTCCAGTAGAATGAACTATACGTGCTGTGCTGAAAGACATCCGTAGAACTTAACCTTATACCTTGAGATAACATGTTTCCTTATCCTTATCAGAGTTTTAAAGTCTCAGCTTAATCTTAAAAGTAACCTATTTTTATATCTGTTGAATGTCAAATTTATATATTTTATGCATTTATTATATGTATTTTTTGATTGCATTTTAGTGTGTCTTGAAATCTTAGTTTTAAGATTTCATGTTTGTTTTGAATTTATATGTCAGGGCATGAACTGAGAGTTTATTTCTTAAGGCCACTTACATTTATAATTATTTCACTTTCTTAATAAATGCTTGGGTAGAGGTAAATAATTTTCTGATTACTTACATGCCCCTATTGAGACTTTTAATTATTTTATAGCAGCTTATGTTTGGCCAATCGTTTGGTTGGTGATTCACCAGTTATATATTTCTGTTTTCCTTTAAATTCGAGATTTGATTGTCTCCTTGTTTATTTAAAAATTACCTAAGCCAAAGTACTTTCTGAGATTTCTATTTTCGTTAAATTGGAGATTGTAATCAACCATGGCAATCTTCAACATGGTTGGCCATGCAGTGGTTTTGTGGACAAAATGATGCCACTAGTCAATAATCTAGTGATTGCCAACCTGTGCTGGTTTCGTTGATTCATGCAAGAATCTTTCATTCATTATTTGTTTTAAAACTTTTTGAATAAGGAAACCAGAGTTGCTGAGGTGAATTTTCAGCTGAAAGAAAATTCTTCCCTCCCTTTTTAAAACTCTATTAGAAAATTAGTCTGTCTGTCCGAGCGCTGACATTGTATATTTGTTCATACATATCTGAGAGAATTTCATAAAACCACAGTCATTTTCTATATATCTCTGTACTTACAAATTTTTTTTTAATATTAATTTTAATAAACTTTAAATTATATTAGTTAATGTTTGTCCTGCTTTTATTTCTCAACTGTCTGAATAATATACCAAGCTCTTGCTCTCCCTGAGTCTGGTCAGTACAAATCATCATCATCATTAACTTTTGATCACCGTATATAAATTTTTCAGGTACGCAGTGACCTGGTGGCACCTTCGATGATCAAAAGCAGAAATAACCAGCCAGTACAATATATATTTAATTTTTTTTATCTCATTAATTTATAGTTTATATGTATAATGTTAATTATATTGCTGAAAGTAAAATAATGTCTAATAGGCGGAGTAAATGTAATTAATAGGTTATATGATATCTTGAAAAGGTCTCAATAAGAGATGAAAGCTAGATTGATAATTAAATAATTGTAAATATAATTTGTTGTTTGTTTCAATTTTATATTTAGATTAATTATTATATTAAGAATATATCAATAACAACATTGTGGACACATAATTATTTTTATATTGGATATTTGACCATTGTATATATTTGATATAGTGAAGTTTAGCCTGAAGATTTTTTAAGGACTATAATGATTCCAATTGCTAAAAAGAAGAAAGCTGTTAAATGTGAAAAGTACAGGACAATAAGTTTGTTATCTAATGCTTCTAAAGTTCCAAAGAAGATTTTAACTCAAAAGAATTAATGGGAAGGTAGAGTATTATATTGGAGAGAAACAATTTGGTTTTCAGAAAGGAAAAAGTACAAGAGATGCTATTGGTATTGTAACGGACCGATGACCCACCCTCAACCATCTACCTAAATCCATCCCACTGCATACACTGAAACAAGAATCCGTCCGTCCGTAGAAAATTGGAATGATCCAACAACACTACAGCCAAAATAAATCTTTACTACCATTCAACCCGCATTCATTTGGTAATACATACAGGAATCACCCAATTTTCATGTCACCCCGTTTCATTCCCAGAATTCAAACCCAGTCGTAATCTGAGTAGTTACTCTGTTCAGGTATAATTTATAAGTATATATCTAGCCAATGTGGGCAATGACTTGACATTATGGTTCATATAGTATGCTTATTAAGTACCTATTACATGGATGTTTCCATATCAAGAGATACGTAAATTCAGTGATGTATTGTCAACAAATTACATACAACCCTTGATGTTAGATCAATTTAAATTAACAAATTTATTTAACTTAATATAACACATTTAAATATATAAATATACACTTTAAAACACCATAAATATGATTTTTACCACTTCCACATAATCTCATCCAAATAAAAACAAAAATAAATAAATAAATACATTAAATAACAATATCATCAACTATGTGTCATTCTTGGTATACATCGGCATCTACCATTCATGCCATCATATAAAAAGAAATAATTTACAATCATTAATACTATCTAAATAAATGACACTGTTTTTATCTTTTCTTTTAAAAAATATATATATATATGATATCATCATATTAATATACAAATTATTATTTTGTATATTATAGTTGAATTAATGGGTTTGTTTATGAATATTATGAGTTATGAGAACTGGAATTGCCATCAATTGATTAAATTAATTATATGTACTTATAAGTAATGGTTAGTATGTAACTTGTTAATAAGTGGTTAATATGGGTTTGATTAATAATTAAACTTGTTACTAAATGTTATGTCTTTAATGTGTCAAAGAGTAGGTCTTACCTTCCTATATACTCATTTCATCATAGTCCAGTCCTTCTTTCTTTTCTACCAAAACCATTTATATTTTTTATTTCAAAATACATTTTACATCATGAAATGCATATATTTAAATTCTTTCAGTACTTCAGTTCAAAAGAAAAATCAATATGGAAGTAAAAAAAAATAAAGGAGAGAAAACCTTACAAAATTTATAACATCAGCATGTCAACCACAACAAACAAACAGTTACATATCAACATACATCTATGAATGATTCTATAAACATCTTGATCAACATGAGTATCTTCTTTAAATGGAAAAATTAATTACAAAAGAATTTTCAGCATCTCTTATACTTGCTTCATTTTTCAAATTAATGCCTTCAACGATTTATCCATCTTCCACAGGCTGACCAAGTAGTTTGGATAATCCTTGATTTGGCAACTTTCACAATTGATATATAAAACTTCACATATTTGGTAGCCATTGTATACATATATGTGATGGTGGAAATTCACACCTATAAATCGTGTTCATCGCCTTCTTCAAAAACCATCTGAGTTGCCTTGATCTTGCACAACTTTTAGCACACCTGCATCATTCTTACACTAGTATATATATAAAATTTTTTCTATATCAGCAGTGAGCACATTACAGCTATATAATAAACAAAACACGATTAAAGTCAATCTTTGGATAATAAACATTAAGTCTAAACTTTCAACAGTCTTAGAATTATCAAACGCTTGATTGCGTGAATAAATATCTTTTCACATGTCTCATAACGAATAGTTCAATAGACTTATAAATAAAATAAAATACAATCTTAGTGCATATTATGTTTCCATCAACTAATTATAATTTATTTATTTATTTAATTTCCATAGTTCCTGTAAAAGTTCAATTCCAATAGAAGCATAGTAATATTCCTCCATTTCAGTTTTACTTTTTTTTTCTTTCTACATGTATATATCAAATTAAACAACTTACAGTTTTATGCATCCTTGTGTGTCCAATTATTCTTTCTTTAAAATGTTAAGAAACATTTTTACCAAAATATAGTTTTCAAATTATCTGACTTGCTGTCATTAATAAATAAATAAAAGAAGATCTTGCATATAACTTTTTCTATACATGTTTTAAATTTTTCCAGCCATTAGAAAAAAAAAAAAAAAAGTTGTTGTTGTGGTTACTGCATATGTTCTATCAAGTTTTCATCTCCCCTTCGCATTATAACACTACATTATAAAATCGACTTTTTTTTTCTTTCTTTACAAAACTTTCTCAACTGTTTGAACAAGATCGTTTTGTCAAAGGTTTTTTTAAAATATTAATAAAATGAAATTTAGTAATAAATCTATAATTTTGTTTCAAGCATTTCCAGTTCATTAAACTATAATATAATTTTATTCATATCATTATATATCATCAACTTACACTGTTCAATAGATGTATTAGCTTTTATAAATCAACACATCCATATATATATTTATGTTCAAATGCATTTAATGGTAAGGACAGTGAGACCTATAGCGATCCTTACAGTATTATTAGAATAATTGCAGAGAGATATATTGAAACAGATAAAGGAATTGGTATATGATTTGTGGGATTTGGAAAAATAATTTGATAGAGTATCTGGAATAAATTTGTGACCATTTTAAAAAATAAACGAGTATTTTGGAAAGAGAAAAAACTGATTTGGAATATGTATCCTGGACAAATGATAAGAATTAGACTGGAGAATAGTGAGACTGATGAAGTGAATATAGAAAAAGGAGTTAGGCAAGGTTGCAAAATGTCACCTGTTCTTTTTAATATGTATTTAGAAGACTTGTTAAATAATTATTTAAACTATGGAGGAGCAAATGTTATAGGTAGAATAATAAAATGCATAAATTTTTTTTAGCTATGGCTCTTTTAGCTAGCTGAGGATATAAAAATATCTTAAAAATATGTTGAATAAATTGAAGGAAGGATGTATGAAATATGGAATGAAGATTAATGTTGAAAAGACTAAATGTTTATGGAAAGGGAGGAATACAAAAAAAGTGCAAGTTGAAATCCATGATAATATAATTCAACAGTTAAAGGGATTTAGATATTTGGATAATTGTTTGAGTACAGATGGAAGAAGTGAAGATGAAATTGAATAGATTTGGCGGTACTCATCTTATAGCTAAAGACGCCGCTCTATGGCACAGTTTTTGCGCTAAAACACATAAAAATGCTGTTTATGCGGCTGACACGTTCGAACCCGAGTTTTCTATAATACAACTTTTATTGTTGTGCTACAGAATGCAGGCCGCTATGTCGCATCGCACTACAGCATGTATGTCGCATAGCAGCAAATACATTTTCCGAATTCGCACAGTTTATAAAATAGTTACGGCTTGATGAGAGAGTTTTTATTTGAATTGGATGGAAATGTTGTTTTCCTTTTATTTTATTTTTATTTTAAAGTATTGAAATGTTCAGATTTTTTAAAGTAATAATTCTATGACTTATTACAACGTACTGTATTGAAGTTTTAATTGGGAAAATGTTAAATATCTATGTTTTTAGTGACTTGCAATTAGGTAACGCGTCAAGTAATGTACTGTTCGTAACATTCTACGTGTATATTTTTGAAGTAAAAAAGAGCGGTACCAAAAAAATATTCAGTAAGAAAAGTACAAATATACACGTTATTTCATAAAAAGTAAATATTATAAACATGTTTAATAAGTAAAGAAGACATTTATATGTGTTTGTTGTTGTTTAAAAAAGTTTGAGTTTCTTTATTTTGTCGGAGTACAGTTACGATTTTGAATTTTTTTATTTTAGCATTACAAACAACAGAACACTAACCCTAACTCTAAAACTAACCCTAAAACTAACCCTAAACCTAACCCTAAAACTAACCCTAAACCTAACCGTAACAACTTTTACTTTTTATTGTCATTCTATTTGAAGTAAAAAATAGCCGTAATATCTCTTTGTCTGTAAAAAAAAAAGAAATGTAAAACGAAGACTAAAAAAATAAAAAATAGACTAAGAAATTTTACTTTTTATTATGATTATTATTTTTTAGTTAAACAACAACAACAAAAAAAGTCATAACACAAGTAAAAAAATATCCGATAGAAAATTGATAAAAAAAAAAGCCGTAACACAAGTAAAAAAAATCCGATAGAAAATTGATAAAAAAAAAAGCCGTAACACAATTAAAAAAATATACGATAGAAAAAAACACGAATCAAATTGTAATTTGTTGATTTTATTTTACATTTTATTATTATCATTTAAATTGTATACGTTAATAAAAAATAATATTTATAAAAAACGATTTTGTTTTGCTTTTATTTTCGTATTACAAAAAAGCACAGCAAAATTATTATAATCAACGGCCCAGGAATGGTCATATTTTATAGTTTTAGTGTGAAAACGGCGCCATCTAACAGCATCTTTATCTATAAGACAAGCACCGATTTGGCAAAGGAGACATTTATTAAGAGAAAGAAAATACTTTGTGGATCCTTAAGGGAATTAAGAAAAAAATAAAATGCTATGTGTGTAATGCACTATTGTATGGCTGTAAAACATGAATAATGAATGAGTAATAAAATTATGAATAGATTGGAAGCCTTTAAGATGTGGACATGGAGAAGAATGGAAAAAATTAATTGGATGAATAAAATAATAAATGAAGATTTGAAAAAAGTAAATGAAAAAAGAAGATTGATTGAGGAAATTAAGAGATAGAAAGAGAAACTAGATTGGACATATATTAAGAAGAAATTATAGTTTAATAAAAAATATTTTGGAGAGAATGGTGAGTGGAAACAAGAAGAAAAGATGGAGAAAATTGATATTGTTAGCTGATATAAAAGATGGGAAGAATTATGTGGAATTGAAGAGCTGGGCAATGATAAGAATGGAGTGGAAAAATAGATGAACTGATATGACTAATCTCTGGACCTGTCCATGAGACAGAATACTAATGATGATGATGCACTACGTTAATATTATTTGATATGCTGATTAATTGTAATTTTAAAGGTTATTAACTTTTATAAGTTAATGCAATAATAGATATGTGTACAGGATGTAGAATAAAATATGGACAGAATTTGGTGTTAGAAGAGTAATCTATTCACATGTTGGAACCATCAACCACATACTAATAATTAAAGAAAAAGCTTGATAAGTTTCACATTTTTTTATAAAAATAATCATGAAAATAATACACTTAGTGATGAAATCAAAATACAATTGAGTACAAAACAAATACATACAATAAGTGAGATATCAATATAAGCATTCTGTAAGAAATTAAATTATCAATAAGGAAAGTGCAACTGCATGAAAAATTTATTTATAAATTCACGGAATAAATATAAGTAATGATTTTACAAGTACAACAATATTACATTCAAATATCAGCCTTTCAAGCTAATTGTGAATACGCTTTTGCAAGTGTTAATAATAATAAATGAATACTTTTCTCTCCAATATAATCCAATACAAGTATTCATTTATTATTATTAACACTCGCAAAAGCGTATGCACAATTAGCTTGAAAGGCTGATATTTGAATGTAATACAATTGTAAACATGCGCTATATAAAAATAACTGCTTAGTACAACAATACAAAAAGTAGGCCATGTGATCTACAAGAAAATAACTGACAGTAATAAAGTCACAAAAAATTAAATTCCAAAAAAATATCCATGTATAAGAAAACAAAATCCAAATAACATATAAAGTACACAGCCAAAAACAAACATTTATAACAATCAAGTATTTAACAATCACAATACAAAAAGTAGGCCACATAATTGATAAAAAAAAAAAAAGAAATTGACAGTAATAAATCTCTAAAAAATTAAATTCTAAAAAATATTCACATATGAGAAAAATGTGGATATTATAAAAAAAAATAGTTCTTGTTGTAAATGCATATTTTTATCCTGTCATTTATTTACACGATTATATTTCCTATAATATAGTTATTAAATCATCAATCATCACATGATCACTATTCTTTATGTTTACACAGTTGTTTTTCACAGAGGCAAAACATTCCATACAGTATCGCCACTCAGTGCAAGCCAGAGTAATCAATGGATGCAGGAAGGTTTGTGCATAAAATCCCTATCTAGTCTACTCATCCAATATCACCAGACTAGTTTTTAGCTTATGGTCACAGCCACCTTTTACTTTTTTAGGTAACTATAAAGTTTTCAGTTCAAAATGAAAACACAATAATGTTTTCAAGCTAAGCTCATTAGCTTGTATAGTTTTATAAATCTGAACTCAGTTCAGCATCCATACTTTTTGGTGTCTTTGGTTCTTTAATAACCATAATAAAAAAAATCAACAAAAGCAAACGATGTATGCAATTGACTAAAATCCTAAACGGTTAAAAAAATACAAATATTATTTCTCTTTAATGATAAAATAGCAGCCATCCAAAGATTCCCAGCATCTAAAAACAGAAAGCAGCCACATTCCTTTGTCGGCTTATGTAACTTTTACCACCTCTTTTATAAAAATTTTGCATGGGATTCAATATAACTATTCCAGTTATTACAAAATGAAGTCAGGTAAAAATGGTTGCCTATGCACATGGATAAATTTAACCGTATTAAATCAAATTTCTTGAAGAAAGTCACCTTGGGTTATCTGGATTTTAGCAAACCAATTAGTAAAAAAAAAAAAAACCTCAATTCCTACACTTCTTCAGGAAACAGTTAAGAGAGGCAGAATTAAATTACTCCATTACCAAAATGAAAGCTCTTGCAGCAGTGTGGGCATTTGCTAAATTGAGACAATTTCTAATGGGATCTCAGGTCGTAGTGATAACAGATCACAAAAGCTTGGAGTTTTTAAATCAAAGCTACTTGAATAATTAATGTTTAATGCGATGGGGGTTATATTTACAACATTTCAATTACACTGTTCAGTATTACCCAGGCAGAGACAATATGGTCACGGACATATTAACTAAGACCTCTATTAAATTGAAAACCCAATGCCATGACTTGGAAAATTTATTTGTCACTGCCATTTCAATTATATTTGATGATTCTATAAAGGAATTAAAAAATTTTAACAATCTTCAGTCACAGGATCCTAAACTAAAATTCACTATCGACTAACTCAGGGATGCCCAACCCGTAGCTCGCGAGTCACATGTGGCTCGCGCAACTGTTTAATGTGGCTCGCCTTGCACTCTTCGAGAAAAATTGATAAAATATTTTATGTTCCTTGACGCCACATGCACACACTAAAAAATAAACATTTTTACAATACAAACGAACTCGATATGCAGCGTCAGGTTTCACATTAAATAAAATAATTAAAATATACTTTTCCTGTAATTGTAATTTATATGTATGTTACCAAATTTTTAATAAATAAATATAAATGAAATGTATTTACATTTTTTTTCTTATTATTAACATATTATACCAGTTTTTTTTTTTTTTGCAGTTTGTGAATTATGTTTATAAATGTAATATGAAAACTGCAATATATAATTGTGGCTCCCCAAATATTTTTTAATTTCTCAACTGGCTCGCGTCAAGTTAAATGTTGGGCATCCCTGGACTAACTTATAAGAGAAACAGAACTGAAAAAGAGCCCTCATTTCATTGTTAACAATTTCTTGCGATATAAATTAGGAAGTGATCTATTATTCTTCAAAGTCAATAAAGATGATTGACACAAAATAGAAAAAATTTGGAAAAGGGACCAGAATTTGGCCCCCTCTTACATCTATGACTCTACATGGAGGTTATTGATCTGGCCCCCAAAGCTGGTCCCTTTCATTCCTGAATAGAAATCTCCTTCCCTGGAGAGTAATTTGAGGCTGAATGGCCTGCATCCCTTTGTGATAACTCACCTTGCTCTGCATGATTATTGCCCAGACCCTGAGTTGTTATGGAAGTAACCTCCAATATGAAGGGTCAACTTGGTCATGCGGAGCATGGACAAAGGATTAGACCTATCACTGAACTATATGAGACATGCAAGCGTGGTCATCTATATCAACAAGATACTATTCCGGACTCGTCCCTTGCTGATATGCTTCATACTAGTCCTTTTGGCTAGTATCAAACAAGATATCAATATTGAGCTTTCATCCCCCTGAGTATCATATAATATATCCTATGTATTATCATATATTGTAACCCAATTTCTGAATAAAATTCTATATTTTATAAAAAAAATCATGGAGGATTGTCATGTCCACTTGCTTAAGAGGAAAACTAGCCTATTACCCTTATTGTCTCCATGGACATTTCGGCCCTAAAAAGGTAAGGACGCAGTGGGCAGACTTTTCTACTGGCCTAGGGTGCATGAGCCCAAATTAAGTCATTTATGATCCGCAAAATATGTCTAAAAACCAAATTTTCAAACCAATCATATACTGGAAAATTTCAATTAATCTTAAGTAATAAACCAAATCTAATGTTAGCAATAGATTATTATGGGCTCTTACCATCATATTATCGATATAAAATTTATTTTAGTGGCCTATGACGTATTCTCTAAGTACATCTCAGTGTACCCTGTACAGCAGGCTAATGCAAAGAATTTGATTAAAGTGACACTTTCGTGCGAAAACTTGAGGCCATTCTAGAGAATCATGCCACATCATTTATGTAGGCCGAATGGAAACATTGGCTCAATACTCAAAATATCAAACACATATTGATCTCTATTCGCCATCCTCAATCTAACCCTTGTGAAAGAGTCATGAGCGAGATTGGTAGACTGTTTAGAGTATCTTTAGAAAGAAATCATCGAGGCTGTGTAAATCAATGGAAGCAAGTGATTCAATATATCAATATGACTCAAAATGAGTTGAGTTCAACAATTTCTCTCTCATAAGGTTACATTTTGGTCATAAAAAGCCTATCCTAATCAAAATCCTTTTACCTAGTATTCAAGAAGAAATAAATTATAATCTGGATATAGAGAAAGAATAAATTTAACCAAAATTAGCAAAAAATGTAATTTACAAGGACTACAAAAGCCAAGTCAATTTCAGATTGGAAATTTTGTGTTAATTCATACCACCCATGTTAGTCCCCCACAGAAACACCAATATAAGGAGTTTTTCAACTTATATGAAGGACCCTATACATCAGAGGGATTGAGAGGGACTTATAACCCTCAAAGCCTTAGGCCAATGTACCAGAAGTAATTAGCATTAGCTCATCTTGTTTGAGTATTTACAAAAAAAAACTTTTTTATTGCGTATTAGCTTAATCTTAATTAAGGCTTCCCTTGGTTCTCTTCCTATAGACAGCAGTGAGGTTTGTTGTTTTAAGTATATACATAGTAAAATATCAATTATTCGTTGTTATGCATAATTGTTAGTGATGTTGATTTTTTTTTTTTGTTAGGGGAAGCATGTTGTAAGGAGTGAAATGGCTCAACCCTTACTCTCAGTTGTTATCAAATAAAAAAATGTTTATAAAATATTTCAAAGATTTTGCATCAAGTTACTTTTTTTTTATAATGACATCTATAAAGTTAATCTTTTACCTGAGAGTAGTGAAGAGGCAACAGTAGCAATAATAGAAAAAATAATAATGAAAAATGAAATAAAATATGTGAATTGTATTAAAATGGAATAAAAGTAATACTAATAACCAAAATTAGAAATATATGTGTATATTGTTAGATATTTACATTTAAATTTTTTTCATATATACATAATCATTCTAAAATATTATAGTATAATTTCTTATACCATTGTTATTGTTACCAATAAAAGGTTAGAAAAAAAATACATGACTCATGAAAATTATATATATACAAAAAAAATATAAAGGGATAACAAGATTTTTTTTTTTTTTGCTCTATTGAGTGCAGTGATGGAAAATTATCAGAAAATTTTTGCATTATTAGTTTTGCTCTTATCAATGGAAAGATAAATTTCCATTTGTCTTGCATAATTGACAGGATGCATTAGAAAGCAAACCACCTATCTAAGGATTTTTCCATTTCTCCTATCTATATGTTTCATCTTACATCAATGAAACACTGTATTCATAATCATGCTTAGCTAAAAAAGAAAATCATGTTTAATCAACTCATACCAACCTGGAGAAGTGGCCAATACTTGAAACCTGAGAAGCAATTGTAAAAAGGAAATATAGCTAATCATCTGAATCATACTGTCATTTGGCAACGTTGATATTTAAGTAAACCAATAATAATAAAAAAAACATTTTAAACTTAAGTGTCTTATCATTAACTATTTCAGGAAATGATAATCAAAACAATGAATTGAGAAGAAGGAAGTGTTAAATAAAATAATGTTTACTCTTAATAAACAACAAAGAGGAGGGGGGGGGGTCCATATATATAATTTGTAAAACATGGTTGATCAATCATAACTTAATTAACCAAAGTATAAACAAGTTTCTATCCCTTTTATTGCTTTGCTATACTGTATAATAAATTTTGTGCCCACAGGATAAGCAGAACTGTAATGACAGGTAGCTATTATTATTACTTTTTTTAATGGTATTATATGACAATATACGCACATTTAATTTATTATGATACATATAAAAAAAGACATTTAATCTGTATACAATTCATTAGTATTTATATTAAAACAACGAATTAATTTTTTTTTATTTCCTTTATTATTTTGTTAATACAAATTATTATATTAAGGTTAATATTTATAACTGTGCATTATTTAAGTATATAATAGATTGTCTTACCCATGCACCTGATAAACCTTTAGATAATAAATATTACCAACTGTTTTGTGAATTCATTGAACGCTTAAGTAAAGAAGTGGCCATTACTGTCTTATTATTTTCATTTATTGTTACTTCTCATCTATGACATGAGTATAGTCTAGATTCGATCAAAGATACCTTCGTTTCTGGAATATACAATGAACACCGATCTTAAGTTTTAGTCACATTCATTTAATTATATGTTAGTACAAGGGTTAGCATAAGCACAGACCATTTATAACTATAAATTTAGCAAGGGAATTAAGGAGATTTAAAAAAATCTGCTTCCCAATTCCATACGGTTACAATACATATATATTAGTTATTAAATAAATAGGCAATTATTTCTTATTTTTATCAGTTATAGTATGAATACTGAACCCTACCGCTTGATGGCGTTTTTCACACAATGCACATCAATATACCGTTTTAGTGGCCTAACTTATGACTAGACACTACAACAGTATTGTTTAGAGCCATAACAAGCCGCCTAGAGGGCGATGTATCCTACGATTACATAACAAAATACTATGCCCATTGACTTGCGACAGTATTCCTAAAGTGAACGCAATTCAACTCTTGCAATGGTCTGATTTGATGGCAGCCGTATTTGAAGGATACGAAACTGAGAAAGCATTAAGAATTGTCAGGCCATCACGCACGCTTACCTACGATTTTGAACTGCAAACAACCTGAAACGATTAAGGTTTTCAGCAGAGTTCTGCCAAGTTCACACGCAAATCCATGTTTACACGTGAATCCGTGTGAGAACAGTAAAATGTTGGTGTGGCAAGTGTTCAAAATTGGTTGAAGGGGAGTAAATTGCCGGCCACAGAAGTTGATGCTGTTGTATTTTTCCAGAAAGAAAAAGAATAAACATTCTGCCATATGCGAAACTATGCGTTTGCAGGAGGAGCATGGTTTTAGTCAACTACAGGATCTGGGGAATTCTGTTGCCACTTCTGCAAGCGTACCTGGGGTCTGCGTAAGGGAAGTTAGTTGGACGGCTCCAAAATCTTGTTGCTTACAGCTTTGAGATTCATCTCCTATTGGAGTCAAACAAACCGTAACTCTCCGCCCCCTAAAAAAAAAAAGTTTTTTTTTTTTAAAAACCAACTGTTTAATTAAGGCTTTTTGAAAAAGGCAAAAAATAAAGAAAGAACTTTTCGCTATCATATAGAGGTTTCAGTAGAGTAAATATTTTTTTTTTAAAAAAAAAAACCTCATAATAAGAAAATAAAAGACGATAATTAAAAATCAAACCAACCCCCCTCCACCCTCTACAAATCAACTGTTGGATTATTAAAAATGAATTGATTAATAAGGCTTTCCAACAAAAAAAAAAAGCTCAAAATCAGTAAAGTCGATAAGGAAAAAAGACGATAATTTAAAAGCAAACCAACCCCCTCCAATAATTTGTATATTTTGTTAATCTATCTCTTTATATGTATTCTACATTCGAACACATTTAAAATTAATATGTAAAGTTTCCAGTACATTGGCAAAAGATACTAAAAGACGAGAATTAAAATTCAAACCAACCCCCCCCCGCTCTAAAAACCAACTGTTGGTTTATTAATTAAAACTGAATTGTTTAAGGCTTTAAAAAAAAAACTCAAAATTCAAAAAAAGGCGATATTTTAAAAGTAAACCAGTCCCCCTCTACCATCTAAAAACAAAGTGGTGTTTGATTATTAAAAAAGGGAAAAAAAAAAAAATGGACGAGTTTTATGTATAGAAAGAGGTAAAAAAAATTTTTAACGTACTATTATGTAAAGAAACCGGTATATTGATGTGCATTGGGCGAAAAAGAGCACCATCAAACAGTAGGGTTCAGTATTCATATTATTATACCTTTTTATGTTATTATAATTGTCACAATATATATATAATAATGAATACTGTTCTTGCATTAGTTCAGTTTTAAATTTTATGTCCCTAGGTACGATTGCTCATATTTGTATTTGTTACTTCCTATATCTTATTCTGTGGTTACTTGACAGTTATTTTTAAATAGGCATATTTAATTCCTTTAAAATATATTCTATGGTTACTTGACAGTTATTTTTAAATAGGCATATTTAATTCCTTTAAAATATTTCAAAGTGATTTAGCAAACAAGAGATTGAAGACCCATTTTAACATCACCACACATAATAAAGTACTAAATAATAGTTTAATACAGGGGTCTGCAAACTTAACACAAAGAGCTACTTGGTCTAACCACCTTCCATAATTAGAACCACAAAGAAAGAAGTACCCCCCCCCCATCACCATTATAAAATCTTAAGGAAAAAGATGAAAATATATTTATGAAAAATACAAATTTCTGAAAGATTACGGATATATTTGGAACATTTATTTTAGTAATAGAACATAACAAAATCTGTATACATTCTAACAAAAATAAAATACTATTAAAAATAAACAAATAAAAACAACAAATCCCTTTGACAGTTTGATTTATTCACATAATTTCTAATATTTAAATATTCATCATATATAACAATTACTATTATATAATAAAACGGATTCAAAAACAATATTGTAGTGTGCATTTTTTCCTCTCTTAGAGTCAACAAAATACTTATTTACAAATTATAAGAGGAAATAAAAAATGTGTATGGTTATCATGATAAAGAGAGCCATGAGATTGGGAACAAAGATAAATCATTTTCAAAAGAGCATCTAAACCCTATAATTCTTTGTAAATAAACCAAAAATATAAACAATTTAGTGAAATGAACTCTAGAAAACCTATCAAAAACAACAATTTAAAATTTTTACTATGCTAAATAAGCATAAAATATTTAATAAACATTAACAGCTAATATTATCACTTACTTGCCTATGGCAGAGTTGAGAGCCAGCAAACGATTCTGGTCAGCTTTGAAGATCGTAAGCTTCTTGAGTTGACCTGCAAAATAATAACAAGTGACTACTCATCCTATATATATAAAGTTCATACTTTCTATAGGTATATAAACTTTCAAAACATTGTGTGAACATACATTAGTACATAAACATATCACAAACACAACAATAATTTTTTTACAATGTAATCAAATATTATTAACGAGAATGAAATACAAGTTTCACAAACAAAGCCAAGATAATAGAAAGCAGAAACTAATAAAAAACTAGGCTTCATTATTCTTTAGAAATCATCATCATCATCACCATTATCAACCATTATCAATCCACTGCAGGATGAAGGTCTCTCCAAGTTTAATCCATCTTCTCCGATCTTTAGCTTCTCTTCTCCACATCACCCCTACACATTTTCTTATTTCATCCATCCATCTTACATGTGGTCTCCTTCTGGGTCTTTTACAATCTCTTGGAATCCAGTTTAAAATTTCAATTGTCCATCTATTATCATCTCTTCTAGCAATATGTCCAGCCCAACTCCACTTCAATCTTTTAATTTTTTCAATGAGGTCAGTAACACCTGTTTGTTCTCTTACCCATACATTGCGTTTTCGATCTCTTCTTGTTACTCCCAACATACATCTCTCCATACTTCTTTGAGTGGTCTGAAGTCTCTGCATTGATCTTCTATTAAGTGTCCGAGTCTCAGATCCATAAGTAAGAACTGGTAAAACACATTTGTTAAAAACCTTTCTTTTCAAACACATAGGCATATTTCCTTTTAATATCAAGTTATTTCTACCGAAAGCACTCCAACCAAGTTTAATTCTATGATTAATTTCCTCCATTATGTTTCCATCTGTATTAATAATCTGACCAAGGTATTTGTAACTCTTAACTTCTTCTAATTCATCATAATCAATCTTTATTTTCATATTTTGAGCAAATCGATTAAACATTACTTTAGTCTTTTTAACATTTATCTTTAGTCCTACTTTCATCTGATAACTCCTGCAACATTTCCTGCAGCTCCGAAGCATTATTTGCAAAAACAACATCATCATCTGCGAAATCTAAATGACTTAAATAATCTCCATTTACTTTCATTCCTTTAGTTTCCCATTTTAATCCACAAAAAACTTCTTGCAGCACTGCTGTAAAAAGTTTTGGAGATATGGAGTCACCTTGTCTTACACCTTTCTCAATGTTGACTTTCCCAGTATCATTATGTAATCTAATTGTTGCTGTTGCATTTTTATAAATATTCTTTAAAATATGACAATATCCTGGATCTATACCTTGATGATCTAATGCTTTAATCACTGAAGAAATGTTTATAGAATCAAATGCCTTTTCATAATCTACAAATCCAAAACATAATGACAACTCATATTCATTTGTCCTTTCTATAACTTCTCTCAATACTTGAATATGATCTACTGTACTAAAACCACTTTTAAATCCAGAATAGTAGTTACCTCTAACTACGATACTAAAAAAATATAACTTTTAAACTGCCTGTCATGAAAAGCTTCCAATAATAAGGTTTCAAGTGACAAATCACTTTCATCAAATAAACACAGTTACAACCTACAGCAAATATTGAACTTAAAAATAAAAATAAATTCCTTTTTGGCACTGTAATGTGGACGACATTTGTATAATAAATGTAATTAGATGATATTATTATCATTAGTTACATGTGAAAAGACAGTTCCAATGTTAATTTAACAAACTTCACCAGGCATTTTGGACTTTTGTCAACTTTTTAAAACGTTGATAACTATTCTCGTTTTATATCATCAATAAACTTTTTTTTTTTTAGTAATTTTTCAATGTCATTAGTAAGGTATGTATTAATTTTAATTACACAGTATAAAATCAGGAGAGGTAATGCAATGAGTGAAGTATTACATACTTAGTATTTATATATTTTCATCTTCTCTCTACTATTTTATTAATCATTTCATTTTATCTCAAAGCAATTTTACTTTTCTCATAATCACTGTTTAACAGCTTAATTTCATTAAATGTTTCACACCTTTCATTTGAATTTACATTTATTTGGTAATTATTTACACTTATTTCCCTTAAAGTCTTACTCTTTAATTTTTTAATGACCATTTTGTTTCTGCCAAAGTACTTACATTCTTAAGATTTAACTTAATTCTGTTACTATATCTTAGTTCCAGAATAAGTTTTTCTATTGATATTTATAAAAGTATTCTAAATTAATTATGAAATCCAATTATTATTATCACTTAGTACTTTCTTTGAAAAAATCTTTCTCTCATCATTTTTAAACTATGTATTTATAATCACCCACTATTCTTACAATCTCTCAAACAGATTATTAATCTCACCACATCTTATCATTTTCAAGACCCTTACTTATAAAAACTATCTCTTATTCTTGACTCTAAATCAATACATTCTGAAACGGTGACCTTTTTGATCCCTCATCGTTTCATCTTCATGGAGTACCAACTCTATCTGTGCTAGGTTCAAACCTAATTAAAAATAATTGAAATAGATGAGTATTATCATGGCTATATGTATAGCATTATATATGTACATATGGATAAATGCTGTAAATACATATTACCTTAAGTATTACAGCTGATAAATTTTGTTTACTATTTTTAAAAAAATATTTATAAGTTTTAATATTGCAAGGTCAATTTATTAATTTATGTTGTTATAAATTCATATGTAGATGTATAATCCAACCTATATTGTTATACATATAAAGGGTGGCATGATTCAATTTTGTTACAAGTTTTGGTTTTAGCAATTAAATGTAAAAGCAGCTGTAAACAAAATTTACATTAAACTGCTGCACATGTGATAAAATAAAGAAAAATCCATTTGTAAGTTTTAGTAATTGGGGTACTCTAAATTGTTTACAACAAAACGGTTATAGAGTAAAATCGTTGGATCAGCACTATTGAACAGCCTGGGGGAAATTTATAACGCCTAAAAGATTCAAATAAAAGTTTTCAAATCAACTTGTGCAACCTCATGCCATTCCTTCACTGAATGGGTTTTTAGGCAAAATAGAAATTCTCTATGTGTCAGTGCTGGGATCTGACATTCATAAATAGGCTATATTTTAAAGTGGCAGGAGAGAATCCATCTTTCTGGTATAGCATTTGCTAATATATTCTACATCAGTCGAAATTTTAATATGTCCGGTTAAGATGAGTTTTACCATTTCTCCACGGGGAGGACAGCAAGGTTTACTGCCATCCGATGCTGTAACAACCGGAGCACCACAAGATGAAACTATCCAGTCTCAACCGAGTGCAAAAAGAACAAGAAGACAGCATGAGCCTGCCCAAGAAGACCATCACCAAGCCTGAAGTACAAGCGCCTACATCTCCAATTAAATAAATAACCGGTAACATACAAATCCAAAACTAAAGAGCTCTGCGTTAATTGCTATTTAATTTGTATTTTGTAATTTAAAAGTTAATTAAGTGTCACTAAAAGTAATCCTTGAACGTTTAAATTAATTCTTACTTTAAACTCTATAAATTGTTTAACTTTAAAAAATGTTTAAACCACATAATTTGTAAATTGTGTAACTTGCCTGCTTTCCCTTATAAGTTTACTTTATTAAATCAAATTTCTTATTCAATCCTAATTATCTATCACTGCGGTTGGGCTTATATTTCCTTGTTTATTTAAAATATATTTGATAATGATTTATATTCCAATGCGTCGAAACAGAGGGCTATTAAATTTATTAATATCTTAGGGAAGATATAATTAATGTTATCTTCATATAATTAGTTCTTAATGTTATCATTTAAGCACACTGTTTCGAAATTGTATATTCAGAATAATGACGAATCTGGCTGCGCTCGTTATAATTAAATATTTGTTTAATATAAGTGCATAAGGTGATTTGCTAATAAATTTAATGATGATTTTACGTAATATTACCAAAATCACACTTTTCTTTATTTTGATGTAATATCCTATAAATACAATTTATCCAAACCATTTATTAATATAAGAAAGATAAAATAAAAATTTAATAGGGATTCTGGGATTCGGATGAGATCGGTATACATAGTTATTAAATAAGATATATAGAGGTAAATATATAAAGAGAAAATTGTTTGTAAATGAATTGTGGGTTGTAAAAAATGGTTAAGTTAAATAGGAGTATAAACATGGGTATATTTATAGATATTACATATTAGAAAAAAAAAAAATGGCATATTTACATATGAAGCAGTATAATATAAATTAATGAGAATTATATAATAATAATAAAAGTTGAAGTGTATAAAATAATAGATATATAAATAAAGAGTTGTAAGAAATATATATATACAATTGGTTTAAATAATATGTAGTAGAGGGAGCTAGGGTAAAGACAAAGAGCCGAGCTAAGTTTTGATATTTTAAAAAAAAAATTCCGGTTGTTTGTTGATTACGTGTGACATTGATCTTGTGGGAGCATCACTATAAAGACGAACTATTGTATATGAAAGTGTAAATTGTGATCGAGAGAGTGAGTTATTTGAAAGATTGAAAATTTTTGTATTTAACTGTTTGAAAGGTGTTTGTTCGCCATTTTAGGTATAGAAGTTTTAAAAAAAAAAAGTTATTCTTGTTGAAAGTGTGTTAGCGTAAGGATATTTATAAAAAAGTTGTATGTAAGATTAATTCGTTTCAGTTAAGTTTGTTACTGAAGGTTTTTTAAATTTTAAAATAGACATTTATTTTGAGAAAAAAGCAACGTTTGGGAGGCCTTACGTCAGAAAACACGTGGTTATAGTTTGATCAGGTTTGGGAAAAAGTAAAAAAAAGTTGTTCTTGTTGAATGTATGTTAGCGTAAGGATATTTATAAAAAAGTTGTATGTAAGATTAATTCGTTTTAATTAAGTTTGTTACTGAAGGTTTTTTAAATTTTAAAATAGACATTTATTTTGAGAAAAAAGGCAACGTATGGGAGGAATAACATCAGAAAACATGTGGTTCGAGTTTGATCAGGTTGGGGAAAAAGTAAAAAAAAATTTTTATTTTTATTATTCCATGTAAGGGTGTTTGAAGAATAGGAGAGGTATTATAAAGTCAAATATAGAATAGGTGACTTGAAAAATAAGAATATGGAATGCATTTATATTGCACAATGTATATACAATCGGCAGAAAGGAATTAGGCGAGCGCTTATAGAGTGTACAGTGCGTGCTGAGGTGTATCACTTGAAATGTTTGAATAAGAATAGGAAGGATGTAACAGGTTTCTGGTTATGTAGTGTAAGGATCACTATAATTCTCATACCTATCCTTATCAAAATAAGCATTAAACATAAATATATACATGGATGTGTTGATTTATAAAAGTAATACATCTAATGAATTCATGAATTGATGATATATAACAGTATGAATCAAAATTATATTATTAATGAACTGGAAATGCTTAAAACAAAATCGTAAATTTATTATTAAATTTAATTTTATTAATATTTTAAAATAACAAATTTGACAGAACAATTGAGAAAGTTTTATAAAAAAATAAAATTGATTTTATAACCTAGTGAGGTAAAATAGAAAAGGGGAGAGGAAACCTGATGATTACAATGTAACCATAACAACAATAACAAACAGCTATTTTTTTTTGTTGTTCTTTAATGGCTGAAAAGTTAAAAATATGTATCGAGAAGATTATACGTGAGATTTTCGTTTATTTATTCGCTAAGGATGGCAACACAGTTAATTTAAAATTGTATTTTGGCAAAACGTTTTCAGCATTTGGAAAGAAAGAATTATTGGATAGTAAAGAGGCAAAACTGTAAGTTTTTAATTTGATATATATGTGTAAAAAAAAAAAACTGAAACGAAAGAATATCACTATATATCCATTGTTAATTGAACTTTATAAACTATGAAAATTTAAAAATAAACAAATTATAACTGGTTGATTAAAGCATAAAAGGAACCAAGATATTTTTTTTCTTTTTGTTATTGATAATTCTATTGAACTATTTGCTATAAAAAAATATGATAAAATATTCAGTTGCATAATTAAGCGTTTAATAAGTCTAGAACTGTTGGAAGTTGTAAATTTAATAACGTTTATCATCAAAAGAAAAAAACTGACTTTAATCGTGTTTCATTTTGGTATATAGCTATAACATTTCTAATGCTGATATAAGAAAAGAATTTTATGGATATATAGAACATAAAAATGATGCAGGTGTGCTAAAAAAAAATCGTTGTGAAGGTCAAGGCAACTCAGATGGGTTTTGAAGATGATGAACACAATCCATAGGTGTGAATTCTCACCATCACATATATATAAAATGGCAACCAGATATTATGTAAAGTTGCATAGATCAGTGGTGAAAGTGGCCAAATCAAAGATCATCCAAATTACTTGGTCAACTTGTGGTAATTGGATAGATCGTGGAAGACACTACTTTGGATAATGAAGCGAATAAAAAATGCTGAGAATTCTCAATCTACCATGAATTTCCATTTAAAGAAGATGCTCGTGTTTGATCAAGAGGTTTACTAAATCGTTCAGAATTTTATGGTGATATGTAACTGTTTGTTCGTTATGGTTAACATACTGATGCTATAATTTTTTTTTTAAGGTTTTCTCTTCTTCATTTATGTATTTATTTATTTTATTTTTTTTTTACTTCCACATTGGATTTTTGAGCTGGAAGTACTAAAGAATTTAGATGTATTCATTTCATGATATAAAATGTATTTTTTGAAATAAAAAAAAATATATATAAATGGTTCTGTTAGAAAAAAAAGAAGGGCTAGACTATGATGAGATGAATATAAATAAAGGTAAGACTTATTTTTGACTCACTAACAACATAACATTAGTAACAAAATTAATTACTAATAAAACCTATATTATCCTTTATTAACACGACACATACTAACAATTACGTATAAAATCAATTGATGGCAATTCCAGTTCTCATGATTTATAATATTCACATACGAACCCATTGATTCAATTATATTTATAAAAAAAAAATGGTATATTGGTATGGTGATACCTTTTTTTTTAAAAAAAAAAATAAAATAAAATAAACAATGTCACTTGTTTAGATTGGTATGAAAGATCATAAATTATTCTTTTTTTTAATATGATGGCACGTATACCAAGAATGACCTATAGTTAATGATATTATTATTTTATGTATTTTTTTTTTTTGTGTTATTATTTTAATGAGATTAAGTGGAAGTGTAACAATCATATTTATATATTTACATATGCTATGTTAACATAAAATAAATTAATTGATTTTATATCAAGGATTATCTATAATTTGTTGAGAATACATCATTGAATTCACGTATCTCTTGATATTAAATATATATATAATATGTATCCAATAAGTGTACTATATAAGCTACAACATCAAGTTATTGCCCGCACTGGCTAGATATATTCGAACAGAGTAAGTACTTAAATTACGACTGAGTTTGAATTCTAGGGAATCTAATGGATTGACATGAAAATTAGGTGGATCCAGTGCATATTGCCAAATGAATGGAGATTGAATGATAGTAAAGATTCCTCTTGGTTGTAATGTTATTGGATCTTTCCGTTTTTTCTGTGGACAGCTGGATTATTGTTTCGGTAAATGTAATGGGATGGATTTAGGTAAATGGTTGGTTCTACTGCAAGTGTTGATGATGGATGGGGAATTTTCCATTATAATTTTTCAGCATTTATTTATATCCCATTGCATTTTGATGTCACAATGCGGTCGGCTATATGTTTGTCTATTCGTCGGTCCGTTACATTTTTGGTGAGCCCAATTGTGTGGCATTGAATCAATGATTTCCAGGCATCAAATATAAGTCGGTCCTTTACATATGTTTATTTTCATTTGAGATCATATACGATATGCAGTCCATTACATTTGATGGTGTTAAATTATAGAGTAGTAATTTTATCCATATTTGGAAAATTTGTGTTGTAGAAAATCCATAATTTTAAAGGTTGGATTGGATATTTGATTGTTGAAGTTTGGTTAGTTTTGTCACAAGTATTGATGTTGGATGGGGAAATTTTTGTCATTGTCTTGAGGATGTGATGTATTTATGTCACTTGTGACTGATTGATCTCATTCACTGCTCCAACCCAAGTTGTAATGTTAGTTACTATTTATCATGAAGCAGTTAACAGTAGTCCTGCCATGATTTTACCTCTAAGACTCCAGAGAGAGTAGATATAGTTTTTTTTTATATATGTATAATATTTGCCTTTAAGACTCCAAAAGATGAGCAAGGCAATATTTTATAAATAATAGCCCCTAAGACTTGGATGTAAGCAGGGCAGTGCAATAGTAAAACTACAATGGGTTGTAGTAGCTTAGAGTGACTGAAATGTGATGATCATCTGAGTGTTCGTGGAACATTGTATACTTTAAGAGCAGTGAGTGGGTTCTTTTATCTATCTCAAAATTGTGAAATGCTAATCATTCTTTTGGCTGTCAGTATCTGTCAGATCTTTAGAGGAATGGATGAGTATATGATCTAAATATATAGCTTATTTTTAAAGGACTGTTGATAGTATATTTTTCAATCCGTTACACTTTTGGCGCGCAACGTGGTAGGCCCAGATATTTAGTTGCACCTTATGTACAGACGTCAATCCATTACAGTAGTCAATGTGTAAATGTGATTAGAGGTGATAAAGTGGTTTCTAAGTGTAGGTAGTCTAAAGAGAAAGTCAGAGGAGAGGGAACAAAATGTAGTTGAGGAAGATAGGACAGAGTATGGTTTTAGTGGAGTGTCAGGAAATATGGGTGGAAAAAGTAGTAATGCAATGGAGATGGATAGCCAGAGAATGAGGAAGATAGAGGAAGTGAAGGATGTAGAAGTGAAATTAAGATTGTTAGAGATGAAGTTTGAGGAGATAAAAGAATTATTGAGTAGAAATGATAAGGAAGAAATGGACAAGGAGGACTAGAAGATGGTAGAAAAGGTTACAGATGGAAAAGAGAAAGTAGACTATGAGACAGTATTGATAGGAGATTCACTAATAAGAGATTGTGGGAATATAATTGCAAGGGAAAATAGAAGCAGGTATGTAAGAGTATGTTTGCCTGGTGCTAGAATTAGGGATGTGAGAGATAAACTAAGAAAGCAAGGTAGTAGAGATGTATATGTTATGATAGGGACTAATAATTTGTTAGAGCCATCAGAGAGAGTAATGGATGAGTATGTAGAATTAATTAAGAATTTGAGGGAGATTAAAGGAAGAGTAGGGGTAGTTGGAGTATTATCAAGATTTGACAAGAGACATTTGTTAGATAGGGCATGTTCTATAAGTGAGAGATTGAAAAAATTGTGTGAGAGAAATAATGTTATGTTTGTGGATGTATGGGATTGGTTTATTGGAAAGAGGGAGTTATATAGTAAAGATGGATTGCACTTAGGAAAACAAGAAAGTGAAGTTTTAGGTAGTCTGATATTTAAAGAATATAATTCGGGAAACTTTTAAAGGGGGTGGGCTTTTAAATTGTAATATTATCAAAAAGAAGCATAATGGATGGATACAAGAAATAAGCAAAAGATGGTTGATTTAGATATAAGTGTAGATGTGGAGAGGGTTTGTAAGATTAATGGTAAGAAAGTTTGTTATAAACATAATGGTCAAAAGAATTTATAAAAGAGTCGTTAGGAAAGAAGAAATTGTTAAAATTGGGTTTTTAAGTATGCAAGGTGGTAGGAGACCAGAAAAGTGGCTGGAGTTAAATAAAGTAATTGAAAATGAAGAGCTTGAGGTATTAGCAGTAGAGGAAACTCATCTAAGAGAAGAAAAACCTATTTTGGAAGAGGTCGTATGGCAGGGTATAAATAGAAAAAAAAAAGAAAAAAGGGGGGGGTGGTATAGGTGTTATATCAAAAAAATGTTTAAATCTTGTTAAATGTCAAGAGCATTTGTGGTTTGAAATAAGGTTGGGTAGACAAGAATGGATGGTGGCTGTAGTGCATATAGCTACTAGAGATAGTCAAACTGTAATGGAGCGGAACAGTAGTATATATGAATGCCTAGTTAAGGATATACAGTTTTAAAAAAAAGGGGAAGAGAATAATGGTTGTAGCGGATATGAATTGGACATATTGAAGAAATTGATGATGTAGATAATGAGACTGGTCAGTTTTTGAAGGAATTTTGTCAAAGAGTAAATTTGAGCATTGGGAATTTATCTTATGGGGGACAATACACATGGTCTAGGAATAATATATTTCACACAATAAATTATGTATTGATAGAGAAAGAGGGAATGAATAAAATACGGAAAATTAAAGTGTTTAATAATGAAGAGAGAGTATGTAATAGTGATCATAACTTTATTGTAATAGAAATGGTTAGTAATGTGATGGAGGATAGAAATAAATGTAGAAACAATAGTGAAAGATGTGGATGGAGAGTGACTGATAAAAATAAGTTGGAAGAGTATAAAATAAAAGTTGAAGAAACCATGGAACAGTTGGTTGGGGATGAGTATAAGGACTGGTGTGGTGAAATAGAAAAAGTGGCAAATAGGGTTTTAGTTGAGAATATGCAGAAGAATAAAAGTAATAAAAGAATAAGAGTTAGTAAAAGTGTAAGAGAGAGGAAAGAAGCATGCAGAGAATATAAGTGTGCTATTAAGAACAAAGAAAGTGAAAATGATATTAATGCTAAATGGGGAAAGTACTTAGAAAAGAAGAAGTTGGCTAAAATGGATAATTATAGAGAGAGGATGAAGGTGAATAGTAAATTGTTGGAGGATATTAATAAAAGTGGAAGGGATGGGAGTAAAAAATTTTGGAATTACATTAAAAGGAGAAATGTAGGGGAAAGAGAGATAGTATTAATAGATGATGAAGGAATAGAGTGTAGCTCTAGAGAAGAATTAGAGAGAATCTTAAATAGATATGTAATGGATATAGAAAAGATGTTAGATGTGAAGGACTTAGTGATAGAAAACATAAAAGCATTTAGTAATGGGAATATTAGGTTCACAAAAAATGAACTGAATGAGGCAGGGAAGAGATTGAAAAGTGGAAAGGTGAGAGGTTTAGATGGATGGGCAGCAGAGATGGTAATGAATTTAGGGCATAGAGCGAGAACAAAGTTATTATCATGTTTTAACAAGATGGCACAGAAGAGAGTTTTTCCGGGTAGTTGGAGTAATACAAGAATAAGATTATTATTTAAAGTAAAGGGTAAGGATCATAGAAAGTTAAATAATTATAAAACCGATAGCGGTAACATCAGTTTTATATAAAATTTTCTCATATATGGTAGCTGGAAGAGTTGTAAAACGGATGGAAGAGAATAATGTAGTGGGGGAAATGCAAGGAAGTTTTAGGTCAGATAGGTGTATAGGAGATTGTTTGTTTGTAATTACACAACTTATGGAGATGAGTAGGAATTCAGGTAGATCGTTATATATGAGTTTTATAGATACAGAGAAGGCATATGATAGAGTAAATAGAAATAGATTATGGGTAAGGTTAGCAAATTTGGGAGTGGGTGAAGCTTTAGTAAATATTATTAATTATATGAAAATAATTATTATACTTACCAATTAGGGATATAGAATCAGTTAAAGTTAAAAATGGGGTGGGATTAAGGCAAGGATGCCCTATGTCATCTATTTTATTTTTGTTGTATTTGAGTGAAATGGAGAAAACAATAGAAAGACTAAGAAGAGGAATAGAGATACCATTAATAGGTAGCAAGGGAGTATATACTTTGTCGGGTCTTTTTTTTTGCGGATATCTTTTTGTGTGCAGAAATAATAGAAGATATGGAAATTAAATTGAGGACATATGCAAGGGTGGGTAAAGAGATGGGGATTAAATTTAGTGAAGAAAAATCAAATATAATGATGGTTAATAGTGGGGAAAGAGAAGATGTAGAATTCTTATTGGGGGATATAAAGTTAAGTGTGGTGGATAGATATAGGTATTTGGGAATCATCTTATGTAATCAGGAAAATTGCTTGTATGAATGGGAGAAAAAAATTGGTATATGAAGCAAAGAAAAGAAAAGGTTTGGTAAAGAAACTAATAGTATTTTCATATAATAGATATGATGTGGCTAGAATTGTATGGAAGGGAGTTGCAGTAGCAGGGTTAGCATATGATAATGATGCATTATGT
Organism: Epiperipatus broadwayi; assembly: GCA_028023455.1. Lineage (NCBI taxonomy): Eukaryota > Metazoa > Onychophora > Udeonychophora > Euonychophora > Peripatidae > Epiperipatus > Epiperipatus broadwayi. Next base: position 800,270 of record JAQFVV010012444.1, on the reverse strand, counting down.
GTTAGTAAAAAGATTTTAGATTATTTAGAGAAAGTACAAAGGGAAGTAGGAAGACATGCATTAGATGCAGAGATGTGGACAGCAAAGGAGGCAATTCAAGGAAAAATGGGATGGTCAAGTTTTTATATGAGAGATGCAAAAAGTAAAATGAAAATGTTTGGTAGGTTGCAGTTTATGGATAGTAAAAGAATAGCCAAAATGGTTTTTAACTGGGTTATGAGTAAAGGGCAGGTAACAAGATGGGTGAGAAAGGTAATGCAGTATGCAAAAGATTTGGATAATGAATTTATATCAGTATACTTGTATAAAAGATGGGATGATTGTGTTAGGAGGATTGTTGAGTGTTATAGTGGTAAGGAATGGGATAAAAGAATAGAAGCATTAATAAAAAATAGGGAGTTGGAGAAATGGAGAACTAGTATGGAGAGTAAGAAGAGTTTTAAATATATATAGAAGTAAACGGAACATTGGATGCGAGTTAATTTATGATAATAGTAAAGTAGTTTATTGTTTAAGGCTCGAACGGGATCTTTAGTAACAAGAGAATATTCATGTAAATGGAAAACTATGGGTGATTTAGTATGCAAATTGTGTAAGGAAGGTATAGAAAATATTAGGCATTGTTGATTGAATGTAAATGCTTGAAAGCAGAAAGGGTACAGATAATGAAGTTATGGGAGAATAGATATGAACAAAGTGATATTACAGAAAGTGAGTTATTGTTTTTTATGTTGGGTTTGCGGAAAGATAAGGGGGATTTAGATATAAAGGCCATAGAGTTGACAAAGATTATGTTGTGGAAATAGGATGGGGCAGAATATGGGAAGACTTAGAGTGGGGAATGGAAAATAAAGTTGCTAAAGGTTTATCTGGGCATAATTGCTGAGATATTCTTGACTTTGTTTAAGGAGAAGCCAAAATACATCACATCACATTGGAAAAAAATATTTTTTCTTTAAAGAGATTAAAGTGAACTGGGTAAGTTCAAAGATTATAATGTAACAAATATAAAATATTATTTTAACAGATAAAGGAGTAAGGAAATAATAAATATTACACAAATTTTAAATTAAAAGAATATTAGTTAATAACCATAAAGTTTAAGTTTATAAAAAATAGAAATAATTAATAGTTGTCCTTGAATATGTATATAGTTAGGAATACATATGTATAATTTATATTTATTTTCTATTTATGTTGTATATTTTATTTTATATTAACTGGATTATTTTATTTGGGTTTGATTATTTATTTCAGTTTTATTAGTTGGTTTTATTTATATATTTTATGTTGTTTTTTAGTTTTTTATTGTTTATATTTTTTGTGGTATTATTATATAATTATGTATTTTATCTTGTTCATTATATCATAGCTCTGATGAAGACTGAAGGACAGTTGAAACATAGGTATATATATATAGACAAATAAAGAGTTTTGCTAAAAAGTGTTCAAAGTGGTTTGGATAAATTGTATTTATAGGATTTTACTTAATGTTAATAAATAATGGACTAGCCTTCGGACGATAAGAAAGTATATTTATTTATTAAGCTTTTAAGTAAACCCCTTCAAATATACTTTCCCCTCCTTAATTAATTATTATAAGATAGATTGAAAATGTTAACAAGATTGAAAATATAATTCTTCCTTTGATAGCGTATATTTATAATGCTAGTTAAGAATTGGCTACTATTAGCTGAACCGATGAAGCTATCATTCCAGCGCATCTTATTTTCAATATTATATCTTATTGCTTGGCGAATCAGATTTTAATTCAATGTGAATAATAATTAATGTTTTGCTGCCTTTCTCAAAATGGGACTTGGGTAAGGCGATCTCATTTTCTTTCTTTTAGGAACATGCACCAGTAAAACCTGAAGTTGAATACCAGGTGAGGGTGTCAGCCACCCTGACCTTGAACTCAAATGTTCGCACCATATGCAGTAGAACACTCAGTCCCAAGTTACCGGCGTTTGTCGCAAGAACCCCTGAATAAACAATCGATCTGCAGGGCATATTCATAAAATATTTGCCAGTACCGTAGAACTTATTGGCTATCTAGAGTAGACAATTCTATCCTTTTGAAATTATATTCGGTATTGACAGAACCATTCTCTTGATTCCTAAGTTCATTCTACCTCAGTAGTCTGGTGCAATTATTTGTAAAAGAGCAACCAAAACATTGAAAGATAAGAATTGGCATTTCTTATAGCCACAGCTAATGTGATAAGTTATATATATACACACACATATCAATTAGAATGTAAGATGAATGTAATTTAACAGTATTCTCATCCACTATTACACCTGTGTGCATTTACTATGCTTAATTGTGTTCTTTCATTAATACTTCTTGCATTAATCAGTAAATAAATATATATCTAAATTAATTTGGTTTCATTTGATTTCTTGTTGCTTAATTTCATTCCAATTCAATCGTAATTAATTATATAATATAGATGTGCGATCTATGCATTAATGATAAACATTATCTCCTACTCCCTACCATTAGTTATCCTAATTTAGTTAATTTATGTGCATTTTAAACCCCATCTCGTTTCTCCCTGCTCTATGCTGGCCGTGAACAAAAAAAAGGCAAATGAACTCTTAGGTGTGTCATTCATAGGGTATTGAGTCATGGAGCACGGTTAAACGAGTTGAAGCCTGGTCGGACTCAGGATTTTACCACCCTACACTGGTCAGCTTTGGTCTCTTTGTTTGAATTGTAGATTCTGTTACGCGAATCTACAAAACTTGACTATTACAATACTTCATTATATCTGCTTATCAAAACAATAAACGCTCACCTCTATTTATTTCTCACATTATAACCTATTCATATCATTTCCCACACTAACAATATATAATCATTTCCTAATAATTGGCAGATGTACGAAATCTTCACGTTTTTTGTTTCTAACATTCCATATACCACTTTCTATGCTACTTTTTAAATCCAAAGTTTTGGAAACTGTCAAAAGAACTGATACATTATCCTAAAATTACAAATTTAATTAACAAATAATTAATGGGATTAATTATACAAACACATATTCCCTAAATAAAAAAAATATATATTACTATAGTAGAGTCATGATATTCATTATATTTTGTTGCAAGCTGTTCTCATGTATCTTGCCCAACATAATAGCTCATGTAAGTTTTGATTACAATAGAATGTATTATTTATTGAACAACAAGAATACTGTAATTTGCAATATATATATAATGCATAATGGTAATATAGTTTAATCATTCATTTCTGTTCAGAATATATATATATATATTGCAATTATACCCAAATAGATGCGTGGATGACTTTCTTCAATTAAGACACACTACAATAGATTATATTTATCTACTAAATATGTGTAGAAACTGACATACATATGCAGAAGATTATTAATAAACTGTAGAGATTTCGAATAACATTTCTAATTGTTTTCTACTCTTTATTCTTTTTCTATTTTGTTATGGATATTAAATAAAATTTATTTTGTTACCAAAAGTTATAGTTAAATTTATTTAAAAGTTATGGATGTTGCCTGATAGGAATTAAATTTATATCCTTATGACATAGCAGAATGGACATAGTTATCAGCTTATGAAGAGTCTGTGCAAATAAAAGAAGACAGAATGCAGATTGACAGTTATTAGTCTATGAAGGGTGATAGTGGAATAGCGCAGTTAATATAAATCTCCATGTGAATTAATAGAAAAAAAATGGTGTTACTAAGTAGCAATTTTCATGAATTTGATATGGATAACACTGTGTTGGAGAAGAGTTATGTGGATCATATTGAAAAATATATGCTCATAAATAAAATTGAGGATGATAAAATAAAAATGTCTATACTTATGTGATTCACAGGGAAAGATATATTGAAATTAGCAAACCAACTCTGTGATCCAGAACCCTTGAAGAAGTTTCATATCAGGAGTGAAGAAAAAAGCAAATGTTTATTTCAAATCTGTGAAAACTAAATGAATGGCATGACTGAAAAATAGAAAAGCATCTATTATGTGAAAAATATCAGGACTATGATATAGCACCGAAAACATTGGCAAAGGATTATGATTATGGCCTAGATCTAAATGATGGTTTATTAGAACAACTATTATATAAAAGGATACAACATAACTTTATAAGAGTATTATTACGTGAACCAAACTTTAATTATAAATGTGCAAGAGCAAAATGCATCGCACTTCGGAATTTCTACTCTCTAAACAAATGGATAATTACCCAATTGGAGAAAGAAAACTGATAGTTATAGACCAGACTGCAAGAATGCAAAAACTGTTTTGATAAGTTATTGCTGTAGGAAAAATAACCACTTAAAGAGAAATGCAGATTTAGAAGTGAAAATTGCAATATTTTTTAAACAATAGGACATTAAGCAGCTGTCTGCTGCAATAAAGATAGAAATGTTAAAATAAAAATAATGCTGAACTATAATTCTGGGGGAGGGAGAGCAAGAAGTAAAAACATTAAAAAAAAAAAAAATGATGTGAATAACGACTATATTCTAAAAGGCGTGAATATATTCGAGCAGAAAGTCACCATGGAAGTAGATAGTGGGTGAAAATTATTAACAGATGCAAGAAGAACACATCTCTTGTGAAAACTAATATCATTGCTACAGACATAAATGGAAATAAAATAGATATGCTTGGAAAAGTGACTGCACCTGTGAAGTTAAATTGTAAAGTTAAATTTTTACCACTGTATATCAATAATAATTTTGTCCATTATTAGGGAAAAACTGATTTCCATTCTTTGGGAATTTGCATAAACATTATTAAAAGTGTGCAAATGGAAGCTAAAGTAAAAACATTAAAAATTCTGAGTGATCTAAGAATGTAAAAGATTTAAAGGCATTTTTAGGCCTATTAAACTTCTTTGAGAGCTTTCTAAAAAGAGTCTCGTGTTATCGCTATTATATAAATTATTAAAAAAGTGACAACACTGAACCTGGTTTGAAGAAACATATTGCCCCTCAGAAACATAAAGACCTACTTGGGTCAAAGGATATCCTCATCTTATTTCATCGTTATTAGGAAAATGTAATGCATAAAAGCTTTGGCTAAGTCATATGTCTAGTATCCAAAGCAGAGACAAAACATAGAGCAAGTGTATACAGTATCAATCAACTGCTAAAACACCACCAAAAAAGCTGGAATCTTGACCTAAGCCAACTCATCCATTGAAATGCCTACATTCGGACCATGCTAGACCAATAAATGGCTATATATATTTTAGTAGTTATAGACTCATATTCACAGTGGATGGAATATAAAATCGCCAAAAATACTAATGCTGAGAGTCTCATTAGAATATTGAAAGAGATCTTTGTAAATCATGATTATCTCAAGACTATTATAACAGACAACTGGATGACTTTGCAACTCAGCCATATCATACTGAGCCTGATGGTCTCACAACGAAGATAGTTCAACAATTAAAATCTACATTGAATAAAATTTGCTACAAGGATATTATGGACGCATTATTAGATGCAATGTTTTTCCAGCATTTTACTCATAAAGCTATTAATAAGACACTAGCTAAATTATTAATGTGCAAAAAAATTCTGTACCCACCTTCCCTAAATTATTGCTAACTAAAATGAAATTTAAAAGACTCGGTGGATTACAAAATTTTTAAAAGTTAGAGGAAGTATTTGAAAATGCAATACTTTGAAGAAGAAGAAAAAAAAAAAAGGCTACCAGGAGTATTTTGGAAAATCTTATCTTAGCAAATTAGATTGATGTAAATGGCTAATAGAAAAATATTTAAGAATCATATAAACTACTTACAGCATCATGAAAAATGAGACATTAAATGCAGATAGTATAGTCAGCAAATGATGACCAAAATTTTATTGGAAAAAAGGAGTAAATTGTGGATATAGATCAAGCTGTAACAAACAATTCAATAAGGATCAAACTATTGAATCAGCTGAAGATTATGTTACATCAAGCAAGGTCCAGCTAGAGGTAAAGATTATAACTTCACAATAAAAAGAGAAACTTTTTCCTAGAAGAGCTCATGGATGCAGAAAACCTGCAAAATTAAAGAATCATGTATAATATATATAAGGGAATGTAAATAAAGATTATTTTACTATGTAAATACATGCAGACAGTAACTGAACAAATTATCTCATTATTACTATTAAGCTATTCTAAAAAGTCTGCATATTCCAATCGTACGTTTAAATGTATATTATGCAAATGAAGAACAATTATGAATAAATGAGCTCTTGTATAAAAACTCTCACTATGATTTAAGTGTGTGTGTAATGAAGGAAAATGAAATGCAATGAAGATAAAATGAAGTATAATGAAGTGTGAAGAAGCATAATAAATGTGACTAATTGTCTGCATAATGATGATATAATTTATCACTGTTATTTTATTCCTAACATATGTAAATATTGCTATACTCAAATGGATGAGCAAAGGACTATCTTCAATTAAGATATGAATATGTGCAGAAACTGACACACATATGCAGAAGCTTATTAATAGACTGTAGAGATTTCCTATGAAATTTCTAATTGTTTTTACTCTTTATTCTTTTGCTATTTTATTACTGACATAATAAATTTACTTTGTTACCACAAAGTTCTAATTAAATTTATTTAAAAGTTACCAATGCTGTCTGATTAGTATTATACCCTAACGACATAGCAAACTGATTTTCTTCATAAATATAATTATTTTTAGTTATGTTAAAAAAAAATACTTTAACAATATACTCACGTCTTAATTTCCTAAATATAAAAGATAGTATAAAAACAATAATTTATTATAGTAATATTTAATAAAATCATTTAAAATTAAAAATAATACACATAATTATCATAAAAAAATAAAATTAAAAGAACAGCAAATACTCAACTAAAAAATTATATTAAAACAAAAAAAAAAAACAGTAACATGGCTTTTCATTAATAAACTGAATTGATGATTCAAGATCATTAACAAAGTTTTCTCCAGTATAGAAGCAACATAAATAATTGAATAGTTAATTTATTGGGCGTTCATAAAAAGTTTGAATACCAAAAGTAAGAGCTAAAGTTGCAATCAATGAAACTTGAGTTTCAGAGTCCGCCACATTATCACGATATTAAATTAAGGAGGTTATAATACTACTTGAGATATTTTTTAAAAGTTTTTTATCAAAAATTTATTAAACAGTAATGACAATTTTTTTTAAAACAGATATATACAATCATGACAGACAAAAATCAATCATGGCCCTTATTCCCAGGAGGCTGTAAAGTCACCAACCAAGGCAGCGGTTGGTGGCAGAAAGTGCTAAGAATCCCCTGGTTGCTGATCCAGGCCGCCATTTGATGATGACTTTTTATTTAGGTACTTACAACTGCAGATCACTTTCAAGTGAAGGAAGATTGCAAGAATTAAAAGAACTGTCTTATATTAAATGGGACACTATTGGACTTTGTGAAGTAAGAAGAAAAGATGAATAGACAATTGATTTACAAAGTGGACATGTACTCTACTATAAAGGCACAAATATTGGAAGTACAAGTGAAGTAGGATTTATTATAAGCAAAAAGTGGAAGAACAACATTGTGGAGATTGATGGTGTATCGGACAGAGTGGCAAGATTAGTTATTCAACTTAATAGCAGATACCAAATGCAGATAATTCAGGTTTATATCCCAACAAGTTATCATAGTGATGAAGTACTATTCGATTTTTATATGGATGTACAAAAGACTTTTGATCAGAGTAAACAACATTTTAAAATTGTTATGAGAAATTTTTAATGCTAGAGTTGTTGAACAAATGAAAGATGAAAAGGCTGTAGGTAATTTTGGTTATGGTAATAGAAATGAAAGAAGACATAGACTTGTGGAGTTTGCAGAAAAAGAAAAACTTTATAGTATGAATTCTTTTTTTGAGAAAAATATTAAAAGGAAATGGATATGGAAGCATCCAAATGAAGATACAGCAGAATTGGATTATATTTTGACTAACAGAAAATACATATTTCAAGATTGTAATGTTCTTAATAAATTTAACACAGGAAGTGATCATCGATTAGTAAGATGTAAGATACATGTTAATGCAAAACTAGAGAGACAAAAATTATTAAGAAAAACAATATTTACAATTGATATTTCTAATCTTCAGAAACTTTCTAATGAATTTAAATTAGAACTTACAAATCCGTTAGATTTTGAACAAGATTCAGATTTGAATGAAATTAATATGAAAATAACTGATACACTTTTAAAAACTGCAACAAAGATAGTTGGTAGAAAAAGACAACAATTGACCAATAAAATTTCTACTGAGACTAGAGAATTTATGAAGAAAAGAAGGAATATGAAGATATACAAAAATGATGCATTTAAAAGAAATAAATATCTTGAATTTTTAAAATGGTGTGGAAAAGAGTTGATAATGATATAAGAAAATATAATTGTGAACAACTAGCAAGAAAAGCTGTAGAAGAGAATAAAAGTCTCAAGAGTGTATAAAATAACATCTTGGAATTGGTAGAAAAATTATTTCTGCAATTAGAAAATAAGATGGATTTTTTAATAAAAGGAGAGATGACATCATGAAATTGGTAGAAGATTTTTATCAAGAATTATATAGTAATAAAGAACAAGTACCTCTTTCATCTATTATATCTTCCGAATTGCCCAGAATGTTAAATGAAGAAGTGAGACATGCAATTAAATTTATGAAAAAGGAAAAGCTTTGGGTAATGATAAAATTGTAATTGATATATTAAAAGAAGCAGGTAAAGAAACAGAATTTTTTTAGCAAAGTTATATACCAAATGTCTAAATGATAAAGATGTACCAGATGATTGGAAGAATGCAGTTTTAATATTAATATTTAAAAAAGGTGATAAAGAAGATACTATAAATTACAGACCTATCAGACTTTTATCAGTTTTAAACAAAATTTTTATCAAGATAATTACAACTTGTCAACAAAGAACATTCAATTTCCATCAACCAAGAGAACAAGCTAGATTTAAAAGTGGTTTTAGTAAAGTAGATCATATCCAAATATTGAGAGAAGTTATAGAAAGAACCAATGACTATGAGTTGTCATTATGCTTTGGATTTGTAGATTATGAAAAGACATTTAATTCTACAAGCATTTCTTCAGTGATTAAAGCATTGGATCATCAAAACATAGACCCAGGATATTGTCATATTCTGAAGAATATTTATAAAAATGTAACAGCAACAATTAAACTACATAATGATACTAGGAAAATCAACATTGAGAAGGGTGTAAGACAGGGTGACTCCATATCTCCAAAACTTTTTACAGCAGTGCTGCAAGTAGTATTTTGTGGATTAAAATGGGAAGCTAAAGGAATAAAAGTAAATGGAGATTATTTAAGTCATTTAGATTTTGCAGATGGTGTAGTTGTTTTTGCAAATAATACTTTAGAGCTTCAGAAAATGTTGCAGGAATTACCAGATGAAAGTAAGAAAGTAGGACTAAAGATAAATGTTAAAAAGACTAAAGTAATGTTCAATGGATTTTCTCAAAAAATGAAAGTAAAGATTGATTATGATGACTTAGAAAAAGTTAATAACTACAAATACCTTGGTTAGATTATTACTACAGATGGAAACATAATGAATGAAATTAATCATAGAATTAAAACTTGGTAGTGCTTTTGGTATAAATAACTTGATACTATAAGGAAATATGCCTATGTGTTTGAAATGGAAGGTTTTTAATAAATGTGTTTTGCCAGTTCTTGTTTATGGATCTGAGACATGGACACTTAATAGAAGACAGAGACTTCTGACCACTCAAAGATGTTTGGAAAGATGCATGTTAGGAGTAACAAGAGATCGAAAATGTAATACATGAATAAGAGAACAAACAGGTGTTACTGACCTCATTGAAAAAATTAAAAGACTGAAGTGGAGTTGGGCTGGACATATTGCTAGAAGAGATGATAATAGATGAACAATTGAAATCTTAAACTGGATTCCAAGAGATTATAAAAGACCCAGAAAGAGACCACATGTGAGATGGATGGATGTATTAATAAAGTGTGCAGGGGTGATGTGGAGAAGAGATGTTAAAGATCGTAGAAAATGAATTGAACTTGGAGACCTTCATCCTGCAGTAGATTGATAATGGTTGATGATGACGATGATGAATGACAAAATTGACTACAGTTATTTCTTGATACTCAGAATAATTGCTAAAGAGTCCTTAAATGTCAGTGTGATCAAGCTAACATTTCCTAACTTTTTCCCAATATAAATCTGAGCAATATTTGCAAATAACTAGAAATTCCTCAATAAGAAGCTACAGTTAAGTCAAGATCTTTTAAGACTGAACTAGATATAATAAAGTACACATCAAACATAAATTCTCATCAAATACAAAATAAACAATCAAAAAGGTGATATTGGAGACTGTTATCACATCATATTAAGATTCATCTTTACTAGTCAAAAAAATAACATATAATTAACTATACATTTATCTGAGTAATTCAAAAACTGAAAAGGACAGGTTTATGAGAGTTTTATTAGTACTAAATATATTTATATTAAATCAAAGATTTTCAAGGGCTTCAGATATAAAAATATTATTTGGGTACATCTGTGTATAATTGATTGAAAAAATATATATAAACCAATGTTTCAACCAAGTCACACTAGTTATTATCTAGAGAACAAATACTATAAAATAAGTATAGCGATGCTGTAAGCACTGATGGGTAACAATAATGAACATTCTATTAATAGAAATATTAATTAAAAGAAATTATTTACATAAATGATTTTTTTTTTAAAAAAATACCAAATAGAAATCTGCATGTATCATCACATTTGTTGATAAAATCTGGTCTTTTAAAGATCTCTGTGGCTTCTCTGAACTGACTTTGTTGGTGAGTGTTATATCTGATAGTATTCACGTATTAGAAAAATCAATACTATGACCTGTATCTATAGCATGGGAGAGATAGTGCTGAAGATGATGAGTATTTTTTAATTGCATTAATATGTTCATTTCTTCTAGCATTGTTGTGATGATTACTCATACTTATATAAAAAGCTTTACAAATATTACATGGAATTTCATAAACTCAAGAGGGATGGAGTCTTTAGGCTTAGTTATAATGCTATTAATTTTTTGATAAGTAGTATATGTTCTATTTATATAGAATACATTCGATATTATAGATCAGCGTTTCCCAACCTTTTTTGGCTTGCATACCACTTGGTAGTACATAATGCTAAATTGTACCACTTCGTAAAAATGATTTATTTCGTGAAATTTGTTATTGCGAGTGTGCTATTTTATTTGCATTATAAATATTATAGGGTGACCATGTATTCACATCACGAGACAAATTATATTGAAACACGCCTAAATGTCACGCCGGATTATAAACTCACTGAAATTATAAACTCTCTGTAACATATATATATATATGTATGTGTTTGTTCAAAGTTTCATATTTATCTACTATTTTGTCATATTTCATTTACTAATAAATGATTTTAATAAAAACACAAATTATAAAAAACCAATTAATATATTTTCTTATCATAATCAAATATTTTTATAAAATAAATTTAATGAGATCCTTGTGCTTGTTTCGAAGAACATAATTTTTTTAAATTTGGTTCAAAAGATGCGAGGTATACCCTTAAGTCTACAGCTGCATTCAATCTGTTTCAATACTTATTTTTTAAAAAAATATATGAAGAAAAAGCTCTTTCTACTAATTCCGTACTAGTAAATGGTAATAATAATTTAAGAGCTTTCTCAGAAAGTTGTTCATATTCTTTAATGATTAACCAAAATTAATTAGATTGTGTCGTTTGAATTCTACTTGTAAAGTTCTGTCACATGATAATTCTATTAAATTTTCTTTATCTTTTATTGATAATGATATAGCTTTTTTTTAATTTTCTTCATAGAAGGGGTTCGAAATCCAATTATCATTTGTGTTTTCGGGTTTTGGAAAATATTCCATGAAAGACAATTTTAATCCTGTTAAATCAGCTATTATATTTTTTCGTATATCTTGAGACAGACTAACCTTATTTTCAAACAAAAAATATGTAGTTTTGAATACTTCCAGTTGATTGTTTTCAATACTCTGTTTCCAAAAATCTAATTTCTTAATCATACTTTCAATTTTATCATTAACATTAAAGATCACTATCGAGTTGTTCTGAAGTGTCAAATTTAAGTTCTTTATTTGCAAAAAAATATCAGATAAATATGCAAGCACCTGAAGCCAATTAAAATCATACAATTTCGAAAAAAGATCAAAAGGACTGTCTTAAAAAAAACCCTGTGCTTCTTGTCTAAGTTCGAATAAGCGGGTTATATGGGGATCAATGAATTTTAATAAACAAAGACGATACAATCACAAACAATAATCTGTCACTTGTAAATCCATGCAGTGAAGTGAACGAGAGGGCAGGACCATCACAACAGTGGTGGCGACATCTCAAGTTTCTGATGGCTAACGGCTAAATTTAGAAGTGCACTCCAAAAAAAATGATATCGATTGCTGGATTTTCGATCATCGACTGTACATATTAACAACTTTACTGTATAATATTATTAATTAAAATAATTTTTATAAACTATAGGAAAAAACGTTTCTATGATATTTTTATGATTTAATTTTTTATTTATTTTTTATGTCCGCCATTATTGATTATTTTTCGTGTGCCACCAGTGGTATGCGTACCACAGGTTGGGAAACTCTGTTATAGGCTGTAGTTCCTTTTATATAAGGAATACAAACTTTAATAGTTATTTCTTCTTTTTGTTTTTTATTTTGATTGTTTAGGTGTTGAATTAAGACTCGGTATATTATTTTATTATTATACACATTAGCTGATAAAACACTGCTTATATGATTTATTTCATCTTCACGATTTGATTTGTCTGATAGAAGGTTAAAGCTCTAATGAAAAGAGTTTTGCAACAGAAAAGTTTTGAGCTGGATGATGATGTAATGAAAATTTTAAATATCTATTTCTGCATGTAGACTTTCTGAAAATTGAAAAAGATTATTATTTTTCTTAAAGATAAGTATATCAATTTAAAAGAAAACAGAAACTGATGGAAAACTCATTTTCTTGATGTACTTGTTGACAAGAAAACGAATAATCTTTTGACTTTTTCAATTTTCAGAAAATCTACACACACAGATAGATATTTAAAATTTTCATCACATCATCATCCAGCTCTAATCTTTTCTTTTTTTTCAAAACTCTTTTCACTGGAGCTATTAATTTTCTTTCAGATAAATCAAATCTCGAAGATGAACTAAATCATATAAGCATGTTTTATCAGCTAATAGTTATAATAATAAAACAGTACACTGAACCTTAATTAAAATCCTAAGCAATCAAAATAAAACCAAAAAGAAGAAACAATTATTTGAGTTTGTATTCCTTATATTGTATTCCTTATATAAAAGGAACTACAGACAATATTGGGTGTATTCTAAGATATAAAAACAATATATACTAATTATCAAAAAATTAATAGCATTATAACCAAGTCTGAAAACTCAATCCCTCTTGAAGCACATGGAGTTTATAAAATTCCATGTAACATTTGTAAAGCTACCTATATAGGTATGAATAATCATTGCATAATGCTAGAAGAGATGAACATATTAATGCAGTTAAAAAATACTCATCACCATCAGCACTATCTCTCCCATGCTATAGATACAGGTCATAGTATTGATTTTTCTAATACGAGAATACTATCCAGATGTGACACTCTCCAATAATGTCAGATCAGAGAAGCCATTGTGATCTTTAAATGGCTAGATTACAGCATTACTTTCTATTTGAATTTTTTTTTAAAAAAACTCGTTACTCTAAATATTTTCTCATAATTATTATTTCTATTTTTTGTTAATAGAACTGTCACTATTGTTATACGCCAGTGTTTACAGCATCTCTATAATTATTTTATAGTATTTGTTGCCCAGTTGATGACCAGTATGATCTGGTCAAAATGTTGATTTATATATGTAAATTCAATAAATTATATATTGATGTACCTGGATAATCTTTCATTTATAAATATATTTATACTTATATATTTAAAGCTCTATCTCTTTCATTAATTCATCTGCATATTGTATTGGACACTCCACCCCTCTTATCATAAAGAGCGCCACTGATGATAAACTGTCCAATATAAATATCACCAGCTAGGCACAGCGAGAAAATGAGATCTTAAATATTACCCAGAGGACATAGAAACAAAAGTCAGCCAAAAAAAAAAAAAAAAATTATTAATAATTCTTAGATTTATTAAATTCAAAACAAATATTATTCTTAAAAAAAAATAAAAGTTTCATCCAAATTTCTTAATCTTATTTGTCTAAGATTGCAAATAAAGATTATGGTAAATCAAAAACCTCGGCAGATAATTTTGTTTCCTCACCTAAGTTTATAAGGAATTGTCATGGTCTTTCTGCCCACGATTTACCGATACAAATCCCATTCTCCTTTCATTTTGATGTTCCTCCTCTTTAGGAACCTATTCCCATTTGCTACATGCCATATGAGTATTAACTATATATCCCCTTGTTAGAGATTTTCAGTAAAGACTACCTTGAATGGAAGTTAACAAACAGTGCGGAGCAATTGCTCCTTAACCTGGGAAAAGACATTAGGACTAACACAACAGCTCGCGTTTATTATATGGCCTTTAAGGTTACTTCAGTACGAGTAAATGGAAAAGATTATAATTTACGTAACATTAAATATAAGAATAAAAAAAAATATCACAGTCTATATGGCATAAAAGATAACAGAATTAAACCATAATCGATAAACCGCCAGGCAAAAGAGTCACAGTCTGCAGGAAACACAGACACTCGTTAAACTAAATTGATTTCAAGCAAAATGGGACATGAGATAAAAGGAAAACTACTATTATCTGCTAAAACCTTTAACAACAAACAGAAAAAAATAAGTAAAAGATACCAACTTTCAATACCCTCTCCAAGAAACCAATAGAAATAAAATCTTGAATTAATTATTCATAGGTCACAAGAGTAAATACACATAATAAAAAATATTTATAAATCAACTAAAATAACTAAACTTATACAAATAAACCTATCATATATTTGTCTTTCATTTTCTTTAAATACCAAGCTTAGAGACTTAAGCCCTGGTTAAGATAATAATAATGTTAGGTTACCTTCGAGGCAAGGTTCAGTTCCAGCAAGTATACACTGCTGTTGTTTTTCTTTTGATCTCCAGAAAGCTGGTCGTGGAGTATGAAGGCAAATTTCCGGATCAGTCTCAAACTTTTAAATTAGAACATGTTAATGATGAAATGACTTTAGAGCTCTGAGGTTCATCTTAGAATGGTTTTTAGCATAGCATACCTTTGATATTTTTCTGCAAGGCTGGTAGTTTCTGCATTGGGACTTGGTGATTGCTAGTTCCAATAATAAGCGTACACACCTTTTATGGGAAATCGTTTTGAAAGTTGAAAAGTCTATATAGCAACCGGAAGCTCTTTTTTTTTTTTTATCTTTGAATTGTTTCTTTAGCAATTAGCCTCTGTCCAAAAAGAAAAACTGTATGACCTCCCCTTTCTCTTTACTTTTTTTTTAAAAAAAGAACTTTTATATTCTATTCTCTATTTCCTGCCAGATCTTAATTAAATATCTAATCAGGGCTACTTTTCTTTCTTCTCTTTTTCCTTTTTTTTTTAAACACCACTTAAATCTTAATTAATTAGAAAACCCTTCCCAACCAAGCTTTTAGATTGTGGTATCACCCCTTTAAAACCAGTCTCTGCTTTTAGAATAAAATTTTGGTTTGTTTTAATCACAATAGTTTGATACTAAAACAAACAAAAAAAACTTTATCTTAATCAAAATGTTTTCAATTTTTTTTTATGATTTCAAAATATAATCAGGTGCACTATATACCTACATATAATGGCATACACTCTTACAAAAAAAAAAAATACAAGACATTAAATAACAACATTTTCTCTTTCCTTTGCAAACCCCTATAAGTATTTTTTTTTTTTTTCTGATTTCAAAATAGTTGACTTTTGAAGCAGAGAAAGCCTCCAGTTCAATATATCATTCAAAGAAAATATCATTTATACAAGAGCATACATGAAGTTTTAGACCATCTGGGTATACAAACATTTGCTTATCTAGAAAAAAAATCTTATTTGCATAATAAAAAAAAAAACTTAGCATCTTATTCTAGATATTATTCAGCATCCTGCATAGTTTAGTATAGGGGTAAGAGTGATGGATCCAAAATTTGCAATTGAGAAAACAAACAAAAGAATCTTAAATCAAATTGGAGAAAACTACTGTATTCAGCTTATCGCTATGGTGATTAAACGTCATTTGATTCCTCAAGGAAATAATCAGGATTATTAATTATCACTATTCGAACATTATATGTTAAGTCATTATTCATAAATCTAGAAAACACAGACCTGTTAGGCATTTATTTATATGTAGTATATGTAAATAATAAAATTTAAAACTCAACAATAAAATACAATATGCATATATAATATAGAATTAACTTCTTTAGTTAACTAATAATAGACTTATAAAACAGATTAACTCCTCTATATATATATAATAGATGGTCTTGCTAGGAAACACACCAGTAATACAAGAATTAATTCTTCTATCTGTATATAGATTTTTTATGAAACACACATACACACCAAATAACTCAAGAATCGTTCTTCTATAATCAAAAAAGACAAACTTTTTATTAAAGACCGAATAGCATTAAGAAAATCTCTAAAATAACTTTTTTCTTTCTTTTTAAATAGGATAAAGATCTTTAAGAAAACTGTTAAACAGTCAAATCTGTCAATTATTTTTGAAAGTTTAGAATAATAAAATACAATAATATATTGGCACTGTGAAAAAATGCATTCTCTTTCTTCCTGTGATACACATGCATACAAACACTTATACCACACAATTTATTACTAATCAAAATAATATCAGACTATAGCATATCTTTAATGATAATATAAAAGCAATTATTATGCCATAATAATTCAAGTACACCTGTGTCTCGTTTTATGCGGTAGATAGGTTCCACAGAAAACCCGTATTAAAAAAATCGCACAAAAATAGACTTAACTTACCTTGAAAAATGGGGGATAGGGTCTGTAATTTTCATAATTCATATAAAAACAAAGCAACAAGGAAAAATTACTTTAAAATTTGCATTAAAAAAATAAGGAAATAAAGTATGACTAATAAAAAATATCAAATATTTGGAAAAAAATGATGCAAGACAAACTTTTTTTACTAATTACAGTATTTAATTTTACATTTTTTCATAAGTATTTTAATCATTATCACTATCTGATGATATGAGGTACGTTTGTAAATTGGTAAGAAATCAGATTCGTCGATGTGATGTGATGTAGCTTCTCCTTGAACGAAGTCAAGAATCTCTTAGCAATTATGCCCAGAGAAACTTGTTAGCCACTTTATTTTCCATTCCCCACTCTAAGTTTTCCCATATTCTGCTCCATCCCATTTACACAACTAGTGCCAATTTCAGTCTTGTGCTGTGGTAATGGTTTTCTGTTGACAATTGATGTTTACTACTGAAATAAATTTTAAATGTTCACATTTTGTTTCTATATTAAAAAAATGAGATCGCAATCAAAACAAAAAGATTATACATTATCATTAGAAATATTATTTTCTGTTTATAAAATCAATAAAATCTTCGTTATTTATTTTAAAAATCTACATTATTTATTTCTGTTATACCTAACAAAATACATTTTAAAAGTTTAAAATTTTTGAATATTTATTGCGATATTTATATATGTAAGTATAAATCTATTATTATTATTTACTCATTAGTATAATTAGATTATTTATATAGAAGCTAAGATTCTAAATACAGCTTCAGGCCATATTCACATTAGCTGCAAATATAATGTTATATTTTTGTAAAAAAAAAAAAAAGTATTTAAAGTCAAAATAAGTTATTAATAATTTAAATTTCTTGATATCTAATAAATATAGTAAAATATAAAAAATATTAAGAAGAAACATTTATCACATAACTTCAAAATCGCATTAAAATAATCCGCATAAAACGAGACCCAGGTGTATATCTTTTGCTTATACAAATAAGTATATAAAATAAATAGCATTCTTTAATTCTGATTACTACATCTTTAGATATAAATCAAACATCCTGCTTTCTTTACAAAATAAAAATTCACATTCCAATAGTTCTCTTAATCCTTCTATCTAATTCATTAATTCTTCTCAATATTATTAATAATTAATAATGTAAAACTTTTTCCCTAAGATATCCTTTTAAAATTCTTTGTATCAGATGTCCATATCTAAACTTTTGGAAAAAGCATTTTCTTCAGAATTATTCAGTTATTAACATATGCCCGCAGATTTTGAAGCATTAATAAAAGGATAGTTTTTTGTTCCTTTGTAAAATGCATTTAATATTTACATTTTAAAACTCTTTCCTTATCATTACACCCAAAAGCTAAACCAAGATGTTTTCTTATAACAAAAAGCAAATCCATTAAAATCCAACATTCAGACCATGTAAGAGCATTAGATAAACCATTTCGGGCCCTAAAAATGATGTAGAAAAAAAATTAATTTACAACTGTTCTCATGCCTGAAGATACCTTCAGCAATTGCCTTCTGCAAATTAACACAGCAGCAGAAACATGTGTGATCTTTTAAGGGCATTTCAAGGCATATTTATTTTAAGGATATTTGCTAGCTACTGCAATTTAATGTTAAAGCCGTTCTTAAAGTGTAATATATATATATATCTATTTCCTCACCTCTCATAGGTATCAATAGTATTGCAATGATATACTTATAATTTATACAATATGCTATCTTTGTAATGTAAGAACTAATACTTACTTACACTGGTTTTGAGAAGTAGTTGATATCATTAAATAGTTAATATCACTCTATTGGCCTAATATAAGCATATATACTTGTTGTTTTATCTTTAGTATTGAATAGTTGAAAAAATGTGATGGATAATAAAGATGAGAACTTAATAAATAAAGCAAAGGTTATTATTATAATTTTGCAGCAATACTTAAAGGGGATATTTATTGTAAAATTGTACAAATACTTTATCTTAATTTGTTAAATTAAATTTTTTTTAAAAATATCTATTGTACTAAATTTCAAATATTTATTTATATTGTGAATAAATATGCTTGTTATTACTAAAATACATTTCTCTTTTGTTGCTATTATTATTGCATTCATTAACCAGAAAATCTTATAATAATAAAGTTTTATTATTCATTATTTAAAAAAGAGTACATTTCAATGGTCACATATTATTAACTTGATTTATTTATCCGTTTCACCTGCACTGTGACAAGTCATATGTCTCGTTAATTACCATTAATTTAAGTGTGTTTTTGTGATACTGTGGGTAGCATAAAATGTATCCTTTCTACTTGCTGCATGTATGCAATTATTATAAATTCGTTTATTATAAGATAATAGTCTTAGCTATACTTATGTTTTGCATAAATAAAATATTTATATAGGAAGAAAATTCGCAATGCTTTAAAGAATGCTTTGTATACTAATAGTTAGAATTTTAAAATATCTAAGTTATAATATGAACCCTGAAAGAAGAACTATTTACTGTAACCAGAAGGTCATACTTTATTAAAATAATTATTATTTTTATTGTCTGTAATTGTATTTCATTATTATAAGACTAACAATATAAAAGTACCTGAGATTTGAGTTTTGAAGTAAGTTAATTTGATAGATTTATTTGTAATCAACTTCACACTGTTTCTCTGCCCTGCATTGGAAAGTTACAGCTTGTAGATTTTAGAAACCAATCTGTGGATCTTTGTTTGGGTTTGTGTTGAGTTTAGATCGATTATAAGATTCTGAATGATCATTCTGAAGAAGAGGTTGAGCTTATGTTATCTCTGACTGTTTGGAAAGTTACAATAGATATATAAATAAGTCAAATATTTTATATAGCGCGATGTTTTTTACAAACTGTAATATTTTAAACAGCATTAAACTGTTGCACATGCGCTTTGGATTTTAACTATAAAATGAATGAATACAAACACTTCAAACACATGATAAAGTCTTTGGAGAAGATATATATATAAATCAATGCATAAAAGAATAAAAAGCAGATATTATATTTCCAGAATAATACCAATTCTAATATGACTTTAACACAAATTTCAATATTCTTATTGTTTACAATTTTTATCTAAACAAATTAAAAATAACTACAAAAAATTTACCTTTGTATAAGCAACCTCATGCATTCTTTACTTACAAATACATTTTTTTTTTTTTTTTTAACTTTTATCCTTTCTGAGACATTTTAATACATACGTATTTTTGTTTTGTTTTTCTTTCATTAAACCCTAACGATATCAATTCTACCTTTTGATATTAAAAAAAAAAGGAACTATATAAACAATCATTAAAAAAAAAAAAAAAGATATTAAAATATAACATCATTTTGTGTCTTGGCAGCTTATTCTTTAAATTTTCTATGTCAAAAGTTTATACTTTTTTAGTACATTTGAAAGTTTCAAAAAATGTACAATAATTTCAAGAATATTTTCACGGTATTGAAATTTGTAAATAAGTGATGGGTTTTAATCATGAATTTGAATCCAGTATAGACGTACAAAGAATAATATTTTACATTATAGTGAAGTATTTGTCACATAAGTACAGGCAATATATCTTTAAATATAATGCTAGATATATACATAAATTATAAAATGAATTGTTTTATTCTTTTTTATATTCTCATTAGCAGTAGAAATAATTTTTATAAATCTTATTCTATAGATTTCAGCTTTTTGTATTCATTAATTATTGTTCCAAAAATTATTATATTTGTTGCATATAATTTCACTTAAACACTTTTTCTGGGATTTCATTAATCCTAATAAGCAGATTCCTTATATTATATAAATAAGACTATTAAATGCAAAAATATTGCCATTCACCTATGCCATCTGGTAGTGTTTCTATACAATTCTGAGATAGATGCAAGTCTGACAAACTCGTTAAACCCTCTATTTCTTCAGGGAGATTTTCAATTTTGTTTTCGGAAACATCTAAACAAATTAATTTCTTCAAGTTTCCAATTTCCTAAAAACAAAAAAAATAACACAACAGAAAGTGAGTTAATTAAAAAATATGATAGAATTTACAGAGAAAAACAGAACAAAAAAGAAAATATAGTGTCAAATGTACTCACTGGAGGGAGTCTTGTCAGTTCATTGCAATCTAGCCACAGCTCTTGAAGATTTTTTAAAGCACCAATGGTTTGAGGCTGAAATTAAATCAGAAAGTCATTAGTTATTTTAAAACTACAATAACATTGATTATTTAAATAACTGTAGTAAAAGATAAATCAGTCACTAAAGACAAAGAATCTCTTGATAATGTAATAATAAAAGCATATAAATCAGGCTAGTCAATAATCAAGCTTTAAGGTTTTTCCTTATTTATAGTCTACAGAAATATAGCAAGACATCCATTTATTGCTCAATTTCAGGATGGACACCTAGAAAGATTAAGAGTTACATACTTAAAAGAAAACTTAAGGCCCACTTAAAAATTCTAAATACTTGAATTGAAACTTCTGGTTATCGCTTGACAGACAGATAGACAAACTTAAAACCATTATAAATGACTATATTTGTACTGAAACATATAAAAAGCCTTTTATGCATAGAGTACAAATCTGTTGAATCAGAATTCCAACACATAATGAACCATTATATCACTGAGAGGCAGGGCTATTCAAACTTGATACATACATTCCCCATTATAGTCTAAATCATTCATAATTTCTCTTTGGAAATAGTAATCAGTTTAATACAAATCATTTAACTCCATGTTTTTTACATTTGCTACCTCAAATTTCTTTATTATAGAATTATTTTCCAAATGCCCTTTTGTAAGATGCTTCAAACAAAAAACAACAATAACAAATATTAATAACTTTATTAGATCATTCTTTTTTACTGGGAACGAAGTACCATTAATATAGCCAGTTGACCTATATTTCAAATACTAATCATATCGCATTTTTATGTCCACAAGATACTGTCAAAACCTCTATTTATACTCAATTGTCTTGTTACTGCAATAGTACTCCCATCACATCTGTATCTTCATTATATTGTAATTTTAGATGTTTAAATATGAGTATATTTTAAAACTAGAATTGAGTTTAAATTTTATCAAATTTGTATGTAATGCTTTGAAATATTTTTATTTCAAATATGAATAATATAAAAGTAAAATGTTATTACTATATTTGTTTTTACAGAACTTACTCTATCACTAAAGGGACATATTAAAATGTAACTTTTGCAAAAAAAAAAAAAAACCTAATGATTTATTGTTTTAATAGTAAATAATTATGAAATCAGACCTAATAGATGATAAATGTATATATATATTCACTTTAAATAAATATAATTTTCTTTGATATTATATATATTGTACCGGTCCATACTCCCCACGGAATTCTTTTCCTAATCTTGCACTGAGCATGAAGTGACCAAGATTCAACAGGTAAAGAAATGGATATCAATTTAGCCGATTGTCTGTACTCATGTATATTGGTACTTCCAGCTAAATTGATAGAAAGAGTGGATTGACAGGACTCTTCCAGTTAAAAATACCCTTTAGTTGATATCTTATTTGAATGCCCGAATATTTAGAACAATGGCAAGTACACACCTTTGAAAAATCTATTTACAAAATAGACCTTTACGCGCCACTTCTAGAAAAGAATCAAAAAATGAATTTTTCACCCTCCTAGAAGGATGTGCAATACCATATGTTCAGCGGAGCATAAGAATAAGATTTAACACCCCAGTAGAGCGATATCCCTTGTGGTCTACCTCAGTCACTCTACATCTAGGGTCTTCAAATGGGTAAGTTAAATGATTATTACATGTACGTGGTTAATAAGGAAAGAATACATTTTTATCCATATAAATAATAAGACGAAAACGAAACAAGTTTAATATTATGATTAAATATTTATTTAATCCCAAATACCCACCACCGTTTCATACTAATGATGATATAATAAAAAAAATACTAAATAATTAATGATCACAAACCCATATATATATATATTCGAGGCGTTGAAATAGATAAAATACAATTTTAAATAAGAAAAATAATAAATCCCTAAAGCTATTTACAAGGTTTATAAATAATGGAAGTGGTCTGAGCTCTTTTTACCCAGTAGAAATAAATTTGACTTTGTGTGATTTGATATACAGATATGAGATTTTCGGTCATACAGGCATACGCTTTTACTGATGATTTTAAAACCTTTTTATTGATAGCAAATATAGTAAAAAAAAACCTATGCATACATATTTTTGTACTATGAAATATTTCACTAATTTCATATTTTCAACAAGTCAATAAGGTTGTGTTAGTTCAGATACTATATAGTACGCAACATGAGGTGCTGTATCTATTTCCCTTTTGCTATAGATAAATTTCTATACAAGTATATATGTGCAGCACAATTATACACTTACTATTATTTTAAATATAAAGTTATTAGAGTTCTTGCTTACAGGGAATCTATAATAGATCAATCCCTTCTTACACGCATCATAAGGTGCAGCAGTGGCAAAAAAAATAACTTAAAAAGGATATACGGCTAAATATATTTTTAGATATTCAACATGAGATATCTTTTTACCGAATATTATAAGCGTATGTATGCATATATATACATGTATATTTATTATGACGAATTTCAGGAGTAACAACAAGAGGAAAATGAATAGCAACAACAAAAAAAAAGAATCTCATTGCAACGTTTGTTGAAAATACTAGAATTTGAAATAGAAAAATTGACTCAAAATTTTAAGTAAAAGCTTTATCATTTATGCCTGTAATAAATAGAAATTCAATATACATATGAGAGAGACAACTCTCTCTTTTTTAAATGATTAATAATAATAATAATAATAATAATAAAATAATAATATATTTAATCGGAAATATCAAAGTTAATTATTTCAATATTAATAAAATATCTTAAAATAAACTTATGTCTGCGTCTTCATTCTTCTCCTCTGGGCTCTGAGTGGGCTTCAAGTCAACTGGCTGTGCGGTGAGGATTTCATCTATTTAGGCATAGGCAAGGCGGCTTTTGTCATTATCGTGGGCGGCTGGAACTGGCGTCGTCACATCTTGATGGCTTGGGACAGAGAAAAAGCGGTGCACTGGCTGGTTGTCTACCCCACAGTCATTTTACTAGACTCTCTGGTAGATTGCATCATATTTTCCTCTGTATATGGTAATAATTTTTATTAAATGTTCATTTACTATCTTGACTGGTTCATTAAATCTTCAGAAATCATTAGTTCTTAAAAGAACTGTACAATGGATTTCTTGTACAATGGATTTCTTCTTAGAAAAGATCTATTGTAGTCTAGTCCATAAATTAATCTCCAAGTGGCTAGATGATTTACCAATTCTGGAGCCAAAGTAGTGAAAGACTTGCCCAGAACGACTGCCAAAAAAAAGAATGAATCCCACAGCACTATCAATCCCACTAATAAAAACCAATTCAGATATCCCTCTGAGAAGAATGAATCAGCCAATCCTTTTAATTTAGCTTATCACTTAGATTGTAAACATTCCTTTATATTTTTCCGATTAAATTCTACATTTTAAGTTTGACATAATGGTTTCCATCTTGACTGCCCAGACCACTTGATTACAGCTATTATTATTCAAAAGAATTTCTACTTTATATACATAAAAAGAAAAGATAACATTTTAATTATAGCATTATCAAACATTTTGCTTTTGATCAAATTTTTGCAAAAGCAATTAACATTATTTGCTTATGGAATAAAATTACAATCTTTAGAAAAGTAATTAAAAAAAAAAAATAAGTATGTTGGAAAATAAAAAAGTAAATACATATAATGACATATCATAAAAAATATACAAAAAGGAAAAAAAAAACACATGAGTTTATTATACAATATTTTGTATGTCAATTTCATATTACTTTAAATTGGTGTTTGTAGGTATTTTAATGCTCAGATCCAACTTCCATTATTAATATAGCACATTTATATATATTTGTTATGCTTAATATGTACAAATCTATATATGTATCTGCAGTAATATTCTTTACATCAGATTTTGTGCAAGGCCATTTGATAATGCCTGGCACAATACCCCCCTCTCTAATGAGACTTTTAAATGGATATGACCATTTAAAGTCTTAAGTTTTTATTTATACAGATATTATGAACTATACATTTGAAATGATTTCTGGAACATCCTGGATGCTATGGTATGGGTTTTAGTGCACGAGCATTGTATGTGCCCTTAATTCCCTGTTCTGTTTTAATCCGAAAGCATTATCCCCACTGCACTCCACAATTTCAAAAGGGCCTTCATAAAGGTTAAAAAAATTTTTACACTGGAACTTTTCTGGAATGCTCACATGAGGCGTTCTGACCATCACTCTATCCCCTACCTTGAACCGATAGTTTTGCATGCTGTGTTTCCTTTTCTTTCTTCTGAGACTCATCTTGTGCATCCGAGCTTGAGCCTTTTTTTTTTATCTAATTCCATGTCAATTGTTTTGTCTCTGCTCCCTGGGAAATTTGCCTTGAAGAGTTTTGGCACAAGTTTTCCAAAATGTAGCTGTGTTGGAGGGAATCCTGTGGATTCATGTACAGACCAGTTTATATAATTTAGTATCTGAGGTAGCTGTTTTACCCATCCCTTATGGCTTGTTGGTAAGTATGTACGAAACAGCCTTCCCAACTCTTGCATAACTCTTTCACAGGGATTACTTTAGGGTTTACGGATCGATGTAAGTACGTGTTTAACTCCCCGCTTAACAACCCATTTGTTCCATTCTTCTGATACAAAAGGGGTTCCATGGTCTGTCAGGATTGTTTCTGGTTTCCCAACTGTGTTAAAATGTGAGGACTCTAGAACCTTTATAGTTTCACATGTTGTAGCTCTTGCTAAAGAGTAGGCTGCCACAAATTTGGAAAAAAGGTCATATACGAGTAAATATCTTTTTCTATTGAAGGGTGGCAGAGGACCATAAAAATCCATGGCCATTATTTCCTTTGAATTGTTAGGGATGATTGATTTCATTGGAGTTGTGTATGCTCTATTCAGTGGTTTTGCACGCTGGCATATTTCACATTTGTTCAAAATCTTTATTATATCTCGGTGCATCCCAGGCCAATAGAACCAGCGCTTGAGGCAATATTCAGTTTTTGGAGTTCCATAATGTCATATAGTCTGTGAATGTAATCAGTGAGAAAGCCCCGAATGGCTGGTGGTACCATCACTCCCATTCATCAATGTCTTCTTGAATTTGATAATATAAAATCCCCTTTTCTATCTTGTATCGGCACTTCTTGCCTAGGGTGCTGTCATCCTTCTGAGGAGATTGTGTATACAGTGTTACGATTCGGTTTAAGTCCTTATCTTCATGCTGTCTTTGACATTTGTTTTACATGTTCCTCTATGCCTTTGTCCTTACATGATATGCTCATCATGTATGCATGACCTATCCTCAGGTGTTGTTGTTGTTGAGTTTGAATGGGATGACGACTGAGGATGTCAGCCACCACATTCTCAGCTCCTTTGCAATGTTTCACTGTATAATTAAACTCTTGGAGAAACAAACTCCAGCAAACTAGTCAGCTATTAGTGAGATAGCTGTGATTTAGAAATTGAAGACTCTTGTGGTCCATAATTACTATCACTTCAGAGCCTAGTAGCATAGGGCGAAATTTCTCAAATGCCCATACGATTGCAAGGGCTTCTTTTTCTGTAACTGTGTAATTATGTTCAGGTCCCTTCAACAACCTGCTTATGAAGTACAAGACACCTATCTGACCATCTTGCTGAACTTGGGATAGTGTGACATCTAATCCATATGCACTGCTATCAGTTTGTAGTATAAAGGGTTTGTTGAAGTCTGGGTATGTCAGCACTACTTGTTTTATAAAACTTTTCTTAATCTCGGTGAATGCTTCCTCTTGTTCACTGGTCCAGTTCCAACGGGTATCTTTCCTGAGTAATCTTAGTAAAGGTTCCATTCGGTCAGCAAATTTTTCACAGAATCTGTTGTAAAAGTTGTATAGTCCTAAAAAGGACCGAATGTGCTTTCGTGTTTTAGGTACAGGGAAGTCATTTATTGCACTGATTTTATCAGGATGAGGTTTGATTCCTATTCGTCCCACCAAATGACCCAAAAATTCTATTTCCTCAGAGATCAATATACTCTTTTTCAGACTGATTTTGATTCCTTTTGCTTCGGATTCTGCAAAAAATATTTGTAAGTGTTGGAAGTGTTCTTCCAGAGATGTGGATGCTGCCACGACATCGTCCACATATACTGTTAAAATTTTCTTGATTTCCTGAGACAAAACCTGGTCCAGACATCGTAATAAACCTGCACCGCTATTAACTAAGCCAAAAGGCATTCGATTAAATTGATATGCGTGGCCTTCATATCTAAAAGCTGTGTATTTGCGATCTGTGTGATGTAATTCTATCTGCCAGTAGCTAGCAGTTAAGTCAAATGTGGAAAATATTTTGTCTTTAAATTTCACGAGTAATTCTTGCATACGAGGTGGAATAGTACAATCTGGTATTGTCGCCCTGTTAAGTTGGCGTGCATCAAGGCATAACTGCACGGATCCATTTTTCTTTCTGACCACCACTAGGGGGTACAGTATGGGGAAAAGCATTTATCAATGATATCCCATTTCAACCTTTGTTTCAGCTGTTTCTCCACCTCCTTAAATTCGTATGGTATGGCGTAGAATCGCTTTTGGAACGGTTCTCCTAGTTTCAATCTGATTCTTTGTTTATATCCTTTAATGAGCCCAGGACTATCAGAAAATATGTTTTTATAAGTATAAAGCATAGATTTGAGTTTTTCTGTCTCAGTGGCAGAAGTCAGTTTTGCTCCATTTGCCTTTTCTTCCATCAGCTCCATGTCAAGTTGGTCATACAACATGCCTCAGTATCATCATGTAAGTGGGTTTTAGCATTTCAATTTGTTTGTCATTGCACACTACCAGCCAATGTTCATATATTATATATATAACACGCATTATATTTTATAATATATATATAATATCTTGCTGTTGAAGAGCTGTTAATATCAGAAGTTATAAATTGTTTAATTTTAACATGTCTGGCTAAAGTCAGGCAAAATTTTGCTGCCGTTCCTGTGATGGAACGCCGAAGTTCAATCCATCCAATGCCGAAGCAACAACCAACAAGCTTATACCAAATAAAAGATACCATAAGCTGCTAAAAGGGACTTGCCTTCGTTCCAACACCATTTTAAAATCGTCTCCCAACTAAACAGAACATGCCATAAGCCGCCAAAGAGTCACCTTTGTTCCAGCTTGAATATCTCCAGTTCAGCTACAGGAGAACTGTCTTAATATTACTAAAATAGCAGAGCTCTGTGTAAATTTCGAAACAATCATTATTTCTTCAAAATCAGGTGCTAACCATATTATTGTAACTTCTTTCTTAAATTGTTTTCTAAATACTATTTTAATTCTATAAAATGTAATAATTTTGTTAGTTTTTCTTTATTAATTCAATATTTTGCTATATAACTTAATCACTGCAGTATATTTGCTTTCCTTTTGGTTATTTTAATAATTAGTTATACCTATGTTTCGAAACGGCATGCATTTAATTACCAAATATGTTTTTTAAAAGATATAATTTAAAATCTTCAAATTATTAGTTTTTACAGTGTCATTTCGTGCACTGTTTCGAAAACCTAATTTCTAAATAGCGGCGACCCATTTGTGCTCGTTGTTATTTAGTCATTTATTAATTAATTAATATAAATATAAAATGTGGCTTTTCAACCTTTAATTATTATGTTACTAAAAATTAAACTAGCCTGGAGTGTAATCATAAGTATATTTTTTTAGTAAAGTATTCGTAAGTCCCTTATTAAATATATTTTTCCTCTTTTTAAAAGTTTAGTAGTTATAGATAACTAAAGAGATTGAACGAGATAAAGTAAAGTTTGTATATATATATTCCCGTCAGTAGCATATCGTATTTTGCATGCTACAGAAGAGTTGGCTCTTTTGATCAAGCTGATAATCTGGTGTTCATTTGATGTATGGTATTTAAGATATAATATACCTCGGCTTGGCGGATATGAAATTTATTAATATTTTCTCATTGTGCTGTTTTGATATATATCAGATGGAGCCACGGTAAGTCCCAGCCCATCTTCTCTTATGGGTAGTGCAGTAGCTAAGTCTGAGCTACGGGCCAGATTAGCACATAAGTCCCCCGCTTCTTATGAACCAAATAAAGGTTCCCTTTTAGCAGCATGACGACCGGTTATTGGATAAACCGGTGTTTGTCACGAAAACCCTAAAAGTATTTTTCCATCCGCAGAGCAACTTTATTATTATATTTTACTTGTGCCTAGCATATTAGTAAAATCGTTATAGCCAACTTTTTCATCCCTAATATGTAATCTTCGGCATTGAACCAAAGCATTATTGAAAACCCGTTCGATCTAAAGCTATCTGGGGTGCTTTATATGCCCATATTTAATATAAAAATTTATTATAATCAGATGTATTATTAAACTTCACTCCAGACTTGGTTTGATTTCATGTATAATAGCCACTCGAACTGATTATAAAAAGGGCATAACTAATAAGTGAATGTAGTGATTAGTTGTATAGCGTAATATTTGTTTCCATTAAATAATAGCAACAAATCTATTTGCCAACATATCAATTATTGTTTAAATGGCCTAGAGTAATGTTACTTTATAAATAAAATGCCTGCGTGCATTTGCCAACGATAATGGTTATCACAAAATACATCTCAAATTGTCAATAAATATATTTATAATTCATCATATATCAGTTTCTATCTCATTATTAGATCAATCCAATTCACTAATTGCCCATAGCTATTCATTAGTAAAACCCCTATTAACTAAATATATTAGATTTTATCTTTGGAATGTCTCTAGTATTAAGTTGTTTATATATATGTTTAAGTCCACAAGTCTTATTGTGTTCTGTGATTCGCTAGTGGGCCGGATTAAGAATTAATTCTTGTGTGCCATCATTGTTATGTTGTCCATTAGGTGTTTGACCTGGGGCTTGGAGAGTGGATTCGAATCCAGGCTGGTCCCTGACCAAAATCTCAGGCTGGACTGGGTTTGAATTACATTTCGTGAGATCCGGCTCGTGTTAGATGGATAAGCATGTTTTGACCGGCACATAGGGGTTTTTTTTCCCGCGTTTGGCGCCCATCGTGGATAAAATATAAAGTGTATAGATAAAATGTAAAGTGTATAATATATGTATAAAGGATATATAAAAAGATCAAATCACTCACACACAAAAAAAACTAACAATTTAAATAGGATCTGGGGGTTGCTTAAAAAGTAACTCCATGCCGGGGTTGAAACAACATCCCAATAGATCATCATTATCAGTTGTCCAATCATCTTCATATTCTTCTTTCAACCTCACAGGAGATCGCTTAGAGTGCATTGCCAGACTTCGTGCGAATTCGCTGCCTTCATACGGTATCTCATTATGCAGCTCGAGATCCTTTTCTTCAAACTTGGGTTCCTGTTCTGCTACAGATAATTTACTAGTATTTTCTATAGGAGTTTCTTGGCATGGGGTGTCTAGATGCTTTCTATTATTTATATCATTCATGTTTACCATTGCTTGCGTAATCTTTACATTTTCCTTTTTAATGGTCTTCTCTTTCAGTAAGTGCTTTTCCCCATTCCTTGCTTTGACTTTGCGTCGCTTGGGATTCGTTCTTTTCCAACCCAATTTGTTCTTCATACAGAGAAAACATGTTATTTTCATAATTAACCTGGCACTTATGTTCGCTTAAAAAGTCGTTTCCTTTGATTTTGGTGCTTTCATGATCGATTTTGGCTTCCTCCTCTCTAAAATTATTTTTAGCATTAACTACAGTCTGGCCAACAACTTGCACTATCTCATGTCTATTAAGTCTTTTATCTTGGTAATCACAAGCCAAGCTGCTTTCCTTACATTCCTTTTTTCTCTCTTTCATTTCTGCTACATCTCTCAATTCTTTGTCGGCTACTTGACTTCTTTGTAGCAGGTTTTCTTTGATTTCACATATTTCATTTCTAATTTCCTTTTGAGCTTCC
Source organism: Epiperipatus broadwayi (assembly GCA_028023455.1). Taxonomy (NCBI): domain Eukaryota; kingdom Metazoa; phylum Onychophora; class Udeonychophora; order Euonychophora; family Peripatidae; genus Epiperipatus; species Epiperipatus broadwayi. The sequence continues at coordinate 768,957 of JAQFVV010012444.1, read as the reverse complement.
TCACACTGTTGGAATTTACTGTTAAATTCTGCCCTCACTTTAAAAACCATTTCTTTCAAACTCTTTTCTTGACATTCTACTTGTTCAACTAAAGCCTTAACTTCTTTAATCACAACAAATTCCTTGCTATTTTCTTCCTGGTTTTTATGTAACATTTCTTTAAATTCTCCCCTAATTTCTTCAGATTTCTGCTGGCAGCTGGTTGACAATTCCTGTAGACCTTGGCACAACATTTCTTCCAGCCTTTTAATCTCTGTCTGCCATCTCTTGTCTAATATCTCTGCCAAGGGTTTCAAATCTTTGTGACATTTTGATCCCTTTCTTCTGCATCCTCTCTTTATCTTTCATCCCTTTTTTCTGCATCCTGTCTAAGCTGTCTCAGCAACCAATTCAAATCCCAGCCCTCCTGCTTAACCTCCTTTATCGGTATCTGATCTGATATTTCTGTAACTAAATTCTCTGACATAGCTACAGTTTTCTGTTATCCTGTATAATCCTTTCAAAATTATTATTATTGCACCTAATAAATATTTGATTTTTAAAACTTTTATACTTTTAATACGGCTGTTTGCTGCTCTCCCTCTTCAAGAATGACTCGTTCGCTTCCATCCCAACCCTATGCCTAACTCACTAATATATCTATAAGCCTACACCTTCATCTTGATGCCCGTCCAACATATAATGAATTGAAAAAAAAAAACTTTTCACCTCCCTCTTTTTTTTTTTTATTTAATAAAATATACGAAACTTCTTTTTTTAAAAAAAAATCCCCTTTTTTTTCTAGCTTTAATAAAGTATATGAAAAATTAAAAAAAAATCTTTTTATTTTATTTTATATATATCTAAAGTATAACACATAATATTTTAATATTCAAATGAATTAATAACAACTTAACTCACCCCCGGTCTCTTCTTCCAGCTGTTTTTTTTTTATATATATACTTAAATAGTTCATGCTTATGACCTAATTCCGTTTACCCGTCTGCACCAATTTCAAACCTTTTAACTTTTGGTTAATTTGACCTTATTTTTATATATATATTTCTTACTCATTCTAAACCACTCCAATTCATAAAAATACTTTGATAAAACGAGACCCCCCTTTTCTTTTAATCTAAATTTCTTTTCTCTGCTCCCTAATGACAAATTTATAAGAGGATGACATATAACTAGATCAATCATCCTCAGGCACCAGTCACTAGTGAACAGGAAAGACACAAAATAAATTTAATAATTTTTTTTTTGCTATATACACACAAAAGTCCATAACTCGGGGTATGTAGGTGTTTCTATCGAAGCCACATGATGGGCGTCCAAACGCGACAAAAAAACCCTATGTGCCGGTCAAAACATGATTATCCATCTAACATGAGCCGGAACTCACAAAATGTACTTCAAACCCAGTCGAGCCCGAGATTTTGGTCAGGGACAAGCCTGGATTCAAACCCACTCTCCAAGCCCCAGGTCAAATACCTAATGGACAACATAACAATGATGGCACACAAGAATTAATTCTTAATCCGGCCCACTAGCAAATCGGAGAACACAATAAGACTCATGGACTTAAACATATATATAAACAACTTAATACTAGAGACATTCCAAAGATAAAACCTAATATATTTAGTTAATAGAGGTTTTACTAATGAATAGCTATGGGCAATTAGTGAATTGGATTGATCTAATAATGAGACAGAAACTGATGTATGAATTATAAAATATATTTATTGACAAATTTTGAGATGTATTTCGATATAACATTATTTAGCACGCAGGCATTTTATTTATTAAGTGACATTACTCTAGGCCATTTAAACAATAATTGACACATTGGCAAATAAGTTTTGTTGCTATTATTTAATGGAGCCAGATATCACGCTATACAATTAATCACTACACTCACTTATTAATTATGCCCTTTTATAATCAGTTCGAGTGGCTATTATAATGAAATCAAACCAAGTCTGGAGTGAAGCTTAATAATACGTCTAATTATAATAAATTTATATATTAAATATGGGCTTGTAAAGCATCGCAGATAGCTTTAGATCGAACGGGTTTTCAAGAATGCTTCAGTTCAATGCCGAAGATTGCGTATTAAGGAGGCAGAGTTGGCTGTAGAGATTTTACTAATATGCTAGGCACAAGTAAAATATAATAATAAAGTTGCTCTGCGGATGGAAGAATAGTTTTAGGGTTTTCGTGACAAACAGTGGTTTACCCAATAACCGGTCATCATGCTGCTAAAAGAGAACCTTTATTTGGTTCATAAGAGGCGGGGGATTTACGTACTGATCTGGCCCATAGCTCAGACTTCGATACTGCACTACTCATAAAAGAGGAAGATGGGCTGGACTTACCGTGGCTCCATCTCATATATAAATATAAAAAAACAGCATAACGAATAATATTAATAAATTCCACATCCGCCAAGCCGAGGTATATTATAACTTAAATACCATACATCAAATGAACACTAGATCATCAGCTTGATCAAAAGAGCCAACTCTCCTGTAGCATGAGAACTACGATATGCTACTGACGGGAATATATATATATACAAATTTTACTTTATCCCGTTCAATCTCTTTAGTTATCTATAACTATTAAACTTTTAAAAGGGGGAAAAGTATATTTAATAAGAGACTTACGAATACTTTACTAAAAAAATATGATTACACTCCAGGCTAGTTTAATCTTTAGTAACATAATAATTAAAGGTTGAAAAGCCACATTTTATATTTATATTAATTAATTAATAAATGACTAAATAACAATAAGCACAAACGGGTCGCCGCTATTTAGAAATTAGGTTTTTGAAACAGCGCACGAAATGACACTATAAAACTAATAATTCAAAGATTTTAAATTATATCTTTTAAAAAAACATATTTGGTAATTAAATGCATGCCATTTCGAAACGTAGGTATATCTAATAATTATTAAAATAATCAAACGAAAAGCAAATATACTGCAATGATTAAGTTATATAGCAAAATATTGAATTAATAAAGAAAAATGAGCAAATTTATTACATTTTATAGAATTAAAATATTATTCAAAAAACAATTTTAGAACGAAGTTACAATAATATGGTTAGCTAACCTGATTTTGAAGAAATAATGATTGTTTTGAAATTTACACAGAGCTCTGCTAGTTTAGTAATATTAAGACAGTTCTCCTATAGCTGAACTGGAGATATTCGAGCTGGAATGAAGGTGACTTCTTTGGTGGCTTGTGGCATGTTCTGTTTAGTTGGGAGACGATTTTAAAATGGTGTTGGAACGAAGGCAAGTCCCTTTTAGTGGCTTATGGCATCTTTTATTTGGTATAAGATTGTTGGTTGTTGCTTCAGCATTGGATGGATTGAACTTCGGCGTTTCATCATGGGAACGGCAGCAAAATTTTGCCTGACTTTAACCAGACATGGTAAAATTAAACAATTTACAACTTCTGATATTAACAGCTCTTCAAAAGCAAGATGGAGTATCCCTTCCCGCTTAAAATAAGGCCTATTTATACATTTCCACTAAACCTTAATACCTTTTTGGAATCTCGTTTGCCTCGGGACCAATTGACTTTTAATTAAACAAAATAATATAATTTAATTTCTACAACAGATAACGTCTCCGAGGTGTTATATTTAATTTACTTAAAATTATTAAAATATATAAATCATATAATTCAATTCAGATTTCACTAATTAAATTCCTTTTTAGGTGTTATAAAATGTTAAAGCTTAGCAAATGTAACAGTATTCTGATTTAATGATAAAGTCTTTTGTTGCAAGCAAAATCAATCAGTAAATTAGATTTTACTTTTACCCGGGGTGCGGTCGCTAAATGATTTCTTGTTTACACAAAATTCTCATTTTTAATTACAAATGGATGATTTTTATTTTACTAAAATAAATAACTTTTAACACATTTGTTTTTACAAAATAACAAATTGGACAGATTTAAAAAAAATACTTTAGTTTCAATTATATATGTAAAATATTAAATCACAAAACCGTTAAATATAATTTAAAGAAAATGTTTTACATTATTTCTTTTTATTTAAATTTAAATATATATACGAATCAGTATACCATCATTCCAAGGTTTAAATTATCCATTCACATACGAATATAATAGCGAATATAATTAAGAATTGACTGAAAACTAATAAAACATTTTATAATAAATTATGAGCATTTCTACGCTATAATTTTATCAACCTGTCTAATTATAGCGTATTTTCGTATGTAAATGGATGATGCCATTCAAGCGGCCATTATAGCAAAGTTTTCCCGCTCGACTTATATATAACATTTTTACATTTAAGATAGGTTCGAAACTAGTTCAGACGAGTAGGTCATTAGGTTGATGGTGAAACGGAAAGAGATTGGAAGGTTTCCGTTTAAATATATATTTGAATCTTGCATATATTACTTTATGCATTATGATTAGTTACTATTAGCAAAATGAGTTTGCAGGTTTGAGCTACATGTATAGCACATGATTGCCAAAGTATTGAACAAAATTATCAAATCTATTCATTCCTTAGCAAAAATACATTTTGTTTTTTAATTAAATTTCTTGGCAGGAGAAAATACAATTACTCTTCCCATATTTGTAAACTCACCATCTGTAGTCTTGAAAAAATATTGAATAAAAAAAATGTTAAACTCACAAATTTCTTGCATGCACTCTCCTATATACACAGTGTCATGCTATTTCCTTGATCTCATGCAGTGAATGTGCATAATTAATCAGTCAGATGGTTGCAAAACAAATGAATACATTATTTTATACTCATTATATTGCTGCTGTGAATTATGAAATTTTTTTTTGTATAAAATGGCTTCTCAAGTTTTTAATAATGAAAATTTTAGATAATAAAATAAAAATAAATAATTTACTAGTGAAATAAAAAAGTCTTATGCTGAAAGAACTATTCTTATTCACTCAAATCTTAGTCTTGTGTTATGAATGCAATCTAAATTTATCACTGTAATATTTTTTTTAACTGCATTATTCTATTTTCTGTTATTTTTGTTGACATCTATTCATATATTAAAATATGTATAGTGTAGAATTGGATATTAAATGCGGATTCAAATATCTGCTCTTGATTAATTAAGTAAATAGCCATATATGATGAAGAACATTGCAAAAACAGGCTTATGATTTTAATTATATATTTAATTCATTTTCATTGTAATAAAAGAAATTGATAGATCAAAGACAACTCACAATTAAGCTTTATTCTGTTTAAAAAAATTTAAAAAATTGTATAAAATTGAATTGTAATTTAAAACATTAAAATAGAGACGATTTTTAATAAAATAGTGTTGATACATGCCATATTGTTTATAAATATACATATGTTTGATTTATATGTTAGCACATAATATATAAATATTAAATATTTTGGTTTTTAATTGATGAAATACTATATATGAATTTAGGATATTTATAAATAATTATATATATATATATGCATATTAAATAAGATTCTTGTATGTTTATGCAAAAGATTAATCTAATTCAGCTGTTTTTTAGATCGGAGGAAAATTGCCAGTCAATTGAAACTGATAATTGTGAAAAGTAGCATTATGAGAAGTGTGTGTGTGGAGAGGAGTGTAAAGATAGTTACTTTTACTATTGAAATTATACAACATAATTTTAACAATCTTCTGTATAAATAATAGTAAATGTGGCTTTGCCTAAATAATCAAAATCTGCATGCAAACTCTTTTACAATAAATTTGGTTTATATTTTAATCACATCCTGAAACAATAATGCAATTGACTTTAACTTATTTAAATAAAGATGTACCAGTTCTTGCATTATTTTTTAAAGCACTATAACATCACATGATTACCATTTCCTATCCTTACACAAGTTGTTAATATAGTAAAAAACCCTCCATACAGTAGTGTGCAAGTCTTAATAATCATTGGATACAAGGTTTATGCATAAAATCCTTATCTAGAGTCTACTCATCGAATATCCCCAGACTAATTTTTATCTTGTGGCTTTGGATCAGTGAGGAGCCTGGGATCTGAGAGCACTGCACCTAGATCTTAGAATTAATGCAATCCTCCAGCACCATCCATTGGATGGCACTATTGTATCAACAGCTTGTGTAATCATAGGTGATGGTGATCACGTAATGTTTTAGTGTTTTTTTAACCAAAGGCATCAAAATATAGACACTGAACTGGATTCAGATCTATATGACTATGCAAGCGAATGAGTTTGAATTAAAAACATTGTTGTATTTTTATCTTGGGCTCAAAGCTTTATAATTAATTAAGTAGGTAAAAGGTGGTTGCTGGAGGGTTGCATTACACCTCCAAGCTGTTTAAGTGTTAGTGCTCTCCGATCCAAGACTCTTCACTGATGAAAGCCACAGTCAAGAAACTAGTTCGGGGATATTGGATGAGTAGGCACTAGATAGGGATTCTATGCACAAACCTTCTTGCATCTATTGATTACTTAAAAAGTTAGCACTGGGTGGCATTACTGTACGGAAACTTTGCTAATGCATTATTTTTTAAGGGATAAGAAAAAATAAATAATAATTATAAAAAAGTAACAGAACAGAAGCCCATTAAAAATCATAGATAAGAAATCTTTAAACAATATTTCAATAAAATATTCTACATGTAAAGTACTAGTTACTCATTAACTCTAGATAAACTCAGATATTATAATTCAAAACATTTCATATTTATTGTTTTCCTGAAGGTTTGTGATGATGGTGTTCTAGTTGTATTTTATATGGACTATTTCCATCATCTGTGTGTTGAATGTCTTTAGAGAAATTTAATTTTATTTAAATATTCCAAATTTCATACTTATTATTTGCAAAATGTGAGAGTATATAATTGTATACGTATTTAAAAATTCAGAATAAATTAATTACAATGATAAGATAAAGTTACTTTTTTGAAAAATCTTTTTAATGAGTTAGCAACATTAATGCATTGTGGTGCAGATTGTTCATGACATAAATATCTTGAAGTGGCTTTTATAAAACCCTGTTATATACTACATATTTGCATCATTTTACCTTGAGAAGATCATGGTTAAAAAAAAATGTGGCAAATGTTACATGTATCAGAGATATATTCATTATAAGAATGTGATAAAATGCCAAAAGAATTTAAAACATCGCAAATATACATTTATTATACTTATACAATCGCTGCATGATTAATGGTTTAACAAATGTTTGCAGAATTCCTTTCATTTAGTTTGAGTAATTCTCATTAAGTTGCATTTGTAACCAAAAAAAAAAAAAAATCATAGTTTTTAATAAATTCTATCTGAATCACTCTTTTGCTTTTTTATTTTGTAAAAATAAGTGTTATTCTATCTGAAGTTCTTTTTTATCTTCAATTTACTTGATATAAACTATAGTCTAATTTACTCATTTTTATAACTGATTGGTTAAGTTTAATATTTATTCATATATACCATATTTATGATACACAATAAAAATAAAATCGGAATTTCTATTGGACGCTTTGAAGAACTTATGCATAGTTTTTTATCCTGCAAGTCTTCATATTCGCCACAATTGTTAGTTTTACTAAAAATATTTACACATAGATTATAACCTATTTCAATAAATAAGAACCTTCTCTTTTCTATTGCAGATTTTGAAATTTATGTGTTTATCTTTTTACCCACAACTGATTATCTCCCCGTTCATCCATTGCAAGTGGTTAAGTGACATTTTTTTTTTTTATAAAAAAAATTGATTACGATAAAAAATATTTCATATTTATAATATTTCTGCTTTTGTAATATGTTAAGTATGTAAGTATATATATATTTATAAATAAAAATAGTAATTGTGAAAACATATATGTAATATGTAAAAGTAAATGTATGTACATGTATGCTGAGGGCATACACATTAAAAATAAGTACTACAGATTCATTAAATAAATCAATTTAAAAAAAAGTAAATTCGAGAATAAAGATTAGCTATACTAATAAATAATCAGCAATAGCAAAAATAAACATCTAGCAAAAATAAATATCTAAATTAAAGATAGCCACTGCAACTATGGAATATAATTCCTGATCAGAATGATGATAGTGAGAACACTTACTAAGTAAAGCTCCAGGTATGCAAGCGTGCCATCTGACAACTGCTCCAGTCACCCCTCCTTCACCTATAGCCTCGTGGAGAAGTTTACTTCTGAATGCACCAAAGTAAACTTAAGACCTCATAACAGGTCATATAAATCTATAGTATTATTTCTGTAAGCCTTTGGGCTCATAATATTGTGTCTATTAAGATGTATATAAAGCGTGTAACTTATAATGTTTATAACATTACTAATAGTTTATAATTTTCAAGTATAATGCTCTGTACATAAAACTTTGTTACTTTTAATTACTTAATGTATCCCTTTCCATAATATTCTGAGTATTTGCAATCCAGAGGGCAACAGAGTGCCGCTGGACACAGCATAATATAATTCAAAAATTTGATCCTGAGTTTGCCTTATTTTGCAAAATAGCTGCTGGTTCTCGCTGTCGTCACTTTGCAATCTGACAGATAATCTGCTCCACTTCTAAATAATGACAGCTAAATGTGGAGGAGCTATTCAACAGCAAGTGAAAATGATTCCATTGATAATGAAGATTTAATGAGGTTAAACTATGGGGTTCAAATGGACATAAGAAATATTCCTTCACTCAGCCAGAAATTCTTCCTTTAATATTGTACTAGGCATGGCAAAGACAGGTACCACACCAATACAATTCTTTACATTGTTATTTGAAAAGAAAATCATTGGAAGAAAAAATAATCTTTATATTGACCTATATGTATTCAAAATAATACCACAGAAGATTATCCAGATAAGAACATGATGATGATTCATGCTTTGTCAAACTGCCATATCAGAAATGGTTATAGGCAAAGAAAAAAAAATTTCAAATAGCAATATTTTCTGAGGTTATGACAGGTAAATGCTTATCAAGTATATGCATTTTTCTATTAATGAAATTAGTGAAAAAATCTAACCAAATCCAAAGTTCTATGTTTTAAGAAATAATGGAACATTTGAGAAAATTATTTAATACTTTATATATCCCATATCAAAATATTAGTATGGATCGGAAATTGGTGCCATACAAAAGATGCTATTGAGAGAACTACTTAGTAGATTATATATCCCAAACAAGATATTAGTGTGAATGACAACTTTGTGCTCTACAAAGAATAGCTTTTACGAGAACTATTTATTGTGATACATTAATAAAATATTGGTGTATTTGAGAGTTTGGTGCTCTATAGCTATAAAGAGGACAATTTAATACCTTATATATCCTAAAACAAAATGATAGCATAGATGAGAATATGATTTTCTATAAAAGGTAGTTATTGTGAAAATGTACAATGCCAAAAAAAAAAAACATTTTGGGGTACATGTTTTGAACCTTGTGAGGCATATATCTTAATGACTTTCTTATAGAGTGGGAAAAGAATAATATATAATGAAAAGTATGAATCTTATCCTGTAATTATTAAAAGTGACCATCTAATGTATAATTATTTGAGAAAAGGATAATGTGCAACTGTAGATAATTGGTACACATCACAGAATCTTGTAAATCTATTCATTCAAAAGAAGACAGATATTTATGGCCCTGACAACATCAAAAAAAGAATCTGTCAGCTCTAAAACTAATGTTTTCGGTGTGGAAAGTTTATGTTCTTGAAATGTAGAGACAAGAAAACGGTCTATTTTTTTGATTATCATCCATGATGCTACCTCACAAATTATGAGGATCAAAAATAGAGGGAAATATAATAATAGCCAATGTAGAGCATGATTATAATTAATATTAAGCACAGAGTTGATTGCTGGAACCAGAAATTATTATTGCACTATACAATCAAGATTCAGCAAAAAAAATATATTTTTTAGACATTTTATTTGACCAAGTTATTTTGAATGACTGTTTTCTTTACTCACATTTAACTTTTGGAATTCAAAGTGCATGTCACACCATGTCATCTGAACTGTAAACAAGTTTTCTATCAAAAGTTCTTGAGTTTTTATATAACCTGGTTTACTGCTAGATATTTTGCAATTCATATTCCACCTAGTCCTATCAAAAAAAAAAAAAATCCTACAAGAACTCTCCGTATCTATAACTCCATAAACCATGGTAGAGATAAAAAGAAAAAATATATTCATGTGAATATGAATCCTTGTTTTAAAATATTCCACAAACAGAAAAACTTTAATTATTGCTTACATTTTGTAAATGATATAAAAATATAATTTGCCTGTTCTGTTTGATGAAACTTTTTAAGGTTAGAATGACAAAAGCTTCAATGAAAAACAGATCATTAAAAAATAAAAATCAAGTGAAAGCTAAGTATTTTTTGTAAATTTTATAGAAGTATGTTTTAATTGTTCTAATAGTTGAACCGTTTTGCATTTCTGGTGTTATTCATAAGCGTTCAGAAATACAATCCAGAATTGGAATCATAACAAATCCTAATTATTATTTATAAGCTTGCCATTTTTACATGGAATAAATATTTAAATTCAACCACTAGAACATAGATGAGAAAACTTTTTTCTGCCAATGGCCATTTGAATATGTATAAATCATTCTTGGCCCATACAAAATTGACTTAAAAATTAACCTGCTACATTTGATCAAAAATATAATTAATTTATACTTAATATTTAAGAGTGGACAAACTTTTCAACTGGCAATATTGTAATGAAGAAGTTGTTACTCTATTAAACATTCAAATTCAGTGTAAAGTTCACAAAACAATTATTTTTTATAATTACTGAACATTACAAATATTTCTTGTCATGTTATGGCTAATGCTATAATTACAGACTGACGCCTAGCGGTGACAACTGAGATTAACGAGCGCGCGACATCGCTCTTAGGTCAGAGAACGCTTGTAGTTAATAAAGTTTGATAGTTATCTAAACTGTGTGTATTTTATTAATTTAGATATTACGGCCAAGAACATAACATGGTGTCAGGAGAGAAATAATGAAATATTGGTAAAAAAATATTTCTAAAGTCTATAAAACAGTGAGTATTTAAATATTGATAAAAATAGTTTTTATAGCATTTTTTTTTCCATATCATATTTGTCGAAATACAAAATGGCGTCACAGTTCGATCATTTGTACAATATCGAACTGCTATCTATAGAAGGAAATATGTCAGTCAAATGGACTGATTGGAAAGAATTATTCCTAAATTTCCTAGAAGCAACAGAAAATGATATGAAATCAGATAAAGTAAAATTAGGAATATTACGTCATCTCATTGGAAAAGAAGGGAAAGATGTAATAAAAACATTAGACCACTCGAATCCAGAAGATAAAACAAAATTGCTATCCGTCTTAAACCAAATGGATAAATATTTCAACACCATGAAAACAACATTATATGACAGAATAAAAGCATATACAATGAAACCATACGAGGGAGAAACGATTGATCACTTTCTTACTCGCTTAAAAGTAGTAGTTGAAAAAGCTGACTTCGAGGATCAAAAACAAAATATCCTCAGAGATAGAATTATAATGGTACAAAAAGAAGAACTAAAAGACAGATTATTTGAAAAGGGAATATTACATTAGAAAAAGCACTGGAAATAATACGTGGATATGAAACTAGAAGACTCAAAAATGAATTGCTGGGAAAATCTAAACTAGGTATTAACGTAATAGCGAAAAATACAACAACAAACATACGCAATTGTCAAAAGTGCAACCGCAATCACCCAAAACGTGAGTGTCCTGCATTTGGTAAAAAATGCTATAATTGTGGAAAGTTAAACCACTTTGCCAATAATTACCGTATGAGAAGCTACCACAATAAAATTTTAAAAACACAAAAACACTCAAACACAAGATATAAAAATATTAATAGAAATGAACGTTATGTGAACGAAGTACACGATACTACCACATCGGATTCATCATATACCAGTGATGTTGAAAATACAATTGTATACATCAGACGTGTAGACTCAACTCATTCGTCTAATGGCTGGTATGAACAGATTTTATTAGACAACAATAAAGTAAAAATAAAAATAGACACAGGAGCTGATGTAAAGATTATGTCTAAAAAAGTACTTAATACTATTCATCCACAACCAATAATATACAAAACAAAGAAGAAATTATGCGCTTTTGGAGGATCATTTCTCACCCCAATAGGAAAGGCAAAACTTCAATGCAAAATAAACAAAGATCTGCGTAATTTACGTCTTATAATAATAAAAGAAGACAAACCAACACTTTCTTAGTGGCCATGATTGTGAGTTATTAGGTTTAATTAAATGCAACAAAATTACAGTACAAAAAGTAACGATGAAAAATAAAAGTAAAAATGATCAAAATATATCCAACAACAACAAAAATAAAATAACAAAGAGTAGAAAAGATAATAAAAGTATTAAAACACAGGAAGTAAAAGAAAATGAAAACTTCAAGTCTATATATGAGAAATACAAAGATGTTTTTCAAAGTGTGGGTTATGAAAGTGAACACCACCTCACAATAGACCCAACATTTAAACTAGGTGTCCATGCACTGAGATTAATTCCACTAAGTATACATGATCAATTACGTGAGGAATTAAAAAAAATGGAAGACATTCATTTACAACACAAAATATTAAAGAAATTGGGTGAAGAATAGTCCCATCAATTAATTGAAAAGGAGAGAGAAGTACAACGAAAATTTCAATTAGCAAAGGAAGAGGAATGCCATAAAATCACTAATATAGAAGCTGAAATGTTAGAATTAGAAAATAAAATTCAAAAGTTGGAAGAATACAAAATTGATGAAAGTAATCAAAAGCAAGTTGATGTTTAAAAAAACTGAAGATAATGCCACGCTAGCTATTCACAATAAAGAATTACTTGAAAAGGAATGTAATGTGTTAAGAATCAAAGTTCACAAACATCAATCTAGTGTAGAAGAATTAGAGAAAGAAAAAAGTTTGAATTCTAAATTACATCAACAGATTCAACAGCTTAAAGATGATTTTCACAGTTTATCAGTTGTTCATCAGGATTTGCGATTACAAAACAGCAAATTAAAATCTTCTATTGATTTACTAACAAATGAACTGAAAGTTGCCAAAGCTGATTTTATCAAAATAACGATTCACAACAACTCCACAGACCCAAGAACTGGATGAGGAGACACAGTTGCCTGTATATGAGACAGAGAAATCACCACCATCAACATCAAGTGATAATGGCACAACAATATGGAGAATACCAGTCAAACATTCCGAGATGAGAGAAAAATCAAACAGTAGAAGAAGGCCTCCAATATATTTAAAAGACTATTTTTGTAAATAAAATAAAAAAAAGAGAGTTGTCATGTTATGGCTAATGCTATAATTACAGACTGACGCCCCAGCGGTGACAACTGAGATTAGCGAGCGCGCGACATCGCTCTTAGGTCAGAGAACGCGAGTAGTTAATAAAGTTTGATAGTTATCTAAACTGTGATTTTAACAATACCATGCTGAAATCTCTATGAAATGTTTTTTATAAAATCTTTCGCTTCTGCAACTATTTTAATAAATTATTTGCAGTTAAAAATTTCTAAATTTCATAAAAAATAGTTTTTATAATTACTTTTACATTACCTGTTTATAAACATTTCACAAAATTGATATTATGAATACATTTCTTTTACCCATATAAATTTATTAATACAATTTTCTTCTTCCTTTTCTTATGTATTGATTTCGATATTTACATATCATACCATTTCCAACTTTCTTATACACTTCAACAATACTATTTTTTATATATCAAATTTATTCTTACAGTGTTGACTGTCCTGCAGTCATCATTAGAGTTATAATATCCAAATATATAATCATACAATTAAGACATTTTATACACATATTTATATACATAATCAAACATATATCTTAACCTGACCATTATACATAATAATTTCCCCATTTTATTATTGTACTCTTAACTAATTTTATTTACATTTATTTATATTATTTTATTTTTAATTATTATAATCTTATAATTTTAATTTTTTAACTTTAACTTTTAAATTATACTATTTAATACACAAAATTTTATTACTATCTTTTTACTGATATTTTTTTAATTACTTCTAACCTTATGCAGAGCTTCAAGGTCAATCAATGATTATATATGTGTGTGTGCAACAATAAATGTATAATAATTGTATAGAATAAAAATAATAACTTTGTACAATAATTATGTATAATGATTGTGTGAAATAATTATAATGATTATATAAATAACTGTAACAATAAATGTGTAGCAATGTTACTATCAATGTGTAGCAATGTTGTTAGGTCAAAAGAGTTGCATAGCTGGTTTTATAAAATCAAAGAACTGTAAAAAACACCATATATGGTGAAGTGTGTAAAAATTACCATGTGTATGTAAAAAAGGCCATATATGGTGGGATATATATAAATCACATATTTGGTAAAGTTGCAAAGACTCCAGAAGTCTTGAGGGATATATAAACCCCCAGAACCTGGTTTATAGGTTTTGGTATTAATGTAATTCAGAGAATCTTGCCTCTGTAAGTCCTAAAGCAGGACTAGAGTTTATTATGTACAGGTCACCATGACCTTTTATTATTTTAATGTGCCTTAAATAGGCTATGTACATTTGTAAATATGCTCATACATTATTTAAATTAAATTATTAACTTACCATTTCAATTCTGCCTTTGTCTATTATTTACTTGCTACTCACAGGACCCAATAACTTATTTTTATTTTATTATATATTTTTTTAATTAACTATTAACTTTTTTATGTTACAAATTACCTTTTTTGTACATTACAAATTACTCACCTCTTTAAAATCCCATTTCTAAAAACCAACTGACAAATTTTTCAATTTTTTTTTATACTTGCTTAACTCTTTTCTTCCAAAACGTAAGCTTGTGGATAAGACCTATTATCACATTTTTATGCACATATGCTTGAAGTTATAGCTTTAGTAAATATTACTTAACAATTCCTTCTAACACCATTTTCTTCAACTTTATATTTTTAAAAATTCAAACTAAAATTAATAATAATTGTTTATAAAATTATCGATTTTACCCAAAATCTCTATTAAGATTTGGTTTTATATTTCTAATCAATATTGCCTCTTTAATTTTCCTATCCCTTCTATTATTTGTATAATTAATTATTTTTATACTATCTTTGTCAAACCTATGACCTGTTTCTAAAGAAGGCAAATGAATAAGTGACCTCTTATCATATATATGTTGAATTAATCTTGTATAAATTGAATTCTTTGTTTCAGCTACATACGTGCATTCAATTTTATATACTCCATTTAGACATTTTTTTACTTTTCTCACTTATTTATTATCTAATATATTAAGTATATTTTTTCTTCTTTTATTCACTCTCTTAAATTTTATTACATTATTAAACTTTTTATTAATTTTAATAATTATTTTATTCATACTTTTTATAATACTATTATTACACATTTTAATATCTATATATTTATTGTTATCTATTTTATCTTTTCTACATACTATTTCTTTATTTTTATTAACTTTTCTTTCTGCTTTTCTTATACTTTCTTCTATAATTTTCTCTGAATATTCATTATTTTTCAACTCTTTAACTATCAATCCTACCTGTTTACTATAAATTTCTTCATTTGAGCAATAATTCCTAGCTCTATATATTCTTGAATTTATAATACTTATTTTATATTTTATATCTATATTTGAATTCAAATTACTTATATTACAATCCATATTAGTTTTATTATACATAGATGTCTTTATCCTGCATTTACCATTTTTATATAATTTCTTTAAACAAAATATCTAAATATAATTTATTATCGTTTTCTTTTTCTATTGTAAATTTTATATCTTTATTTAATTTATTAATCTCTTCAACATACATACTATTTGTCTTTGACTCTTGTTAAAAATCAATAAGTAATCATCAAATAAAATAAAAAAGTTAATTCTTAATTACAAAGATATATAATAAAATAAAAATACGGTTAAGTAATTAAAGAATATATAAGTAAAAAGATAATAAAATAATGTGTATAAAATAGAATTTAAAAGTTAAAAAATTAAAATTATAATAATTAAAAATAAAATAATATAAATAAATGTAAATAAAATTAATTAAGAGTAGAAAATATGATGGACAGATGTATTTTGGATTATGTATATAAATATGTATATAAAATATACAGCTGCAAAAAGGAGTTTGCTATTAACTGAAAGGAGACCCTTTGATTCCTCTTGGAGGCCTTAAAGAAACAGAGCAGGGCAAATTCCTAATGTCCCCTCCATAGGTTCTTGTCGTTACAGCTGTTATTACTCATATAGTATACGAACATGAAGTCTGCTCACCAACACGCATTAGGCAGCGTGGCGAGTTTATTGGCTTTTTACCTCTAAGTTTAAGATCAAAAAACACCATGGTCTTTCTTGCAGTTGCCTGATAAAGCAGAATGAATGTTTGTGTACATGATAAATATTTTTCCAATAGATATATACAATTATGACAGACAAAAATAAATCATGGCCCTTATTCCCAGGAGGCTGTAAAGTCACCAACCAAGGCAGTGGTTGGTGGCTGAAGGCGGAGGGTGGTAAGAATCCCCTGATTGCAGACCCAGGCTGCCATTTGATGATTTTTTATTTAGGTACTTACAACTGCAGATCACTTTCAAGTGAAGGAAGATTGCAAGAATTAGAAGAAGAATTGCCTTATATTAAATGGGACATTATTGGACTTTGTGCAGTTAGAAAAAAAGGTGAAGAGACAATTGATTTAAAAAGTGGAAATGTACTCTATTATAAAGGCCCAAATATTGGAAATACAAGTGGAGTAGGATTCATTATAAATAAAAAGTGGAAAAACAACATTGTGGAGATAGATGGTGTATCAGACAGTGGCAAAAATTAGTTATACAACTTAATAGCAGATACCAAATGCAGAGAATTCAGGTTCATGCCCCAACAAGTTCTCATAGTGATGAAGTAGTAGAAGATTTTTATATGGATGTACAAAAGGCTTTTGATCAGAGTAAACATTTTAAAATTGTTATGGGAGACAATAATGCTAGAATTGGTAAACAAATGAAAGATGAAAGTGCTGTAGGTAATTTTGATTATGGTAATAGAAATGAGAGACGACATAGACTTGTGGAGTTTCCAAAAAAAGAAAAACTTTATATTATGAATTCTGTTTTTGAGAAAAATGTTAACAGGAAATGGACATGGAAGCATCCAAATGCAGGTACACCAAAATTGGATTATATTTTGACTAACAGAAAATAAATATTTCAAGATTGTAATGTTCTTAATAAATTTAACAGAGGAAGTGATCATCAATTAGTAAGATGTAAGATACATGTTACAAAAATTATTAAAAAAAACAATATTTACAATTGATATTCCTAATCTTCAGAAACATTCTAATGAATTTAAATTAGAACTTACAAATCAGTTTCAGGTATTAGTAGATTTTGAATATGATTCAGATTTGAATAAAATTAATATGAAAATAATATGAAAATAACTGATACACTTTTAAAAATGCAACAAAAATAGCTGGTAAAAAAAAGCAGCAATTGACCAATAAAATTTCTGCTTAGACTAGAGAATTTAGAAAGAAAACAAGGAATATGAAGATATACAAAAATGATGCATTAAAAAGGATTGAATATCTCGAATTTTGTAAAATGGTGCGGAAAGGAGTTGAAAATGTTGTAAGAAAGTATAACTTTGAACTAGCAAGGAAAGCTGTAAAAGAGAATAAAAGTCTCAAGAGTGTAAAACAACATTTTGGTATTGGTAGGAAAAGAGAGATGACATCATGAAATGAATATAAGACTTTTATCAAGAATTATATAGTAATAAAGAACAAGTACCACCTATATCTATTATATCTTCCGAATTGACCAAAATTTTAAATGAAGAAGTGAGACATGCAATTAAATGTATGAAGAAAGGAAAGGCTCTAGGTAATTATGAAATTATAATTGATATATTAAAAGCAGGTGAAGAAATAGAAATTTTTTTAGCAAAGTTACATACCAAATGTCTAAATGATAAAGATGTACCAGATAATTGAAGAATGCAGTATTAATATTACTATTTAAAAAAGGTGATAAAAAAGATATTAGAAATTACAGACGTATCAGCCTTTTATCAGTTTTATACAAATTTTTTACCAAGTTAATTACAACTCATCTACAGAGAACATTGGATTTCCACCAACCAAGAGAACAAACAGTACAGTAGATCATATCCAGGTATTGAGAGAAGTTATAGAAAGGACAAATGAATATGAGTTGCCATTATGCATTAGATTTGTAAATTATGAAAAGGCATTTGATTCTATAAACATTTCTTCAGTGATTAAAGCATTGGATCATCAAGGTATAGATCCAGGATATTGTCATATTTTAAAGAATATTTATAAAAATGCAACAACAACAATCAGATTACATAATGATACTGGGAAAGTTAACATGGAGAAGGGTGTAAGACAGAGTGACTCCATATCTCCAAAACTTTCGAGTGAAAGTGAATGGAGATTATTTAAGTCATTTAGATTTTGCAGATGATGTAATTGTTTTTGCAAATAATGCTTTAGAACTGTAGGAAATGTTACAGGTGTTATCAGATGAAAGTAGAACTAAAGATAAATGTTAAAAAGACTAAAGTAATGCTTAATGGATTTTCTCAAAATATGAAAATAAAGATTGATTATGATGAATTATAACAGTTTAATACCTTGGACAGATTATTAAATACAGATGGAAACATAATGGATGAAATTAATCATACAATTAAACTTGGAGTGCTTTTGGTAGAAATAATTTGATACTAGCCTATGTGTTTGAAAAGGAAGGTTTTTAATAAATATATTTTACCAGTTCTTACTTATGGATCTGAGACTTGGACACTTAATAGAAGAGCAATGCAGAGACATCAGACCACTCAAAGAAGTATGGAGAGATGTATGCTGGGAGTAACATGAAGAAATCTAAAATGCAATATATCGGTAAGAGAACAAACAGGTGTTATTGACCTCATTGAAAAAATTAAAAGACAGAAGTGGAGTTGGACTGGACATATTGCTAGATGAAATGATAATAGATGGACAATTGATATCTTAAACTGGATTCCAAGAGATTGTAAAAGACCCAGAAAGAGACTACATGTGAGATGGATGGATGAAATAAGAAAGTATGCAGGGGTGATGTGGAGAAGAGAAGTTAAAGATCAGAGAAAATAGACTGAACTTGGAGAGACCTTCATCCTGCAGTGGATTGATAATGCTTGATGATGGTGGTAAAATGTATTAATTGTATAATTATATATTTGGATATTGTAGCTCTAATGATAACTGCAAGACAATCGATACTATAGTATTGTTAAAGTATATAAGAAAGTAGGAAATGGTATATGTAAATTTATTAATATGGTTAAAAACAATATATTAACTCTTTATGTAATAAAAATAAGTAATAAATAATACATATAGTATATAAAATATTTTATAAAAAATATTTTCAATTAAATTGGTGAGTAATAATGCATTAAAGACAAAAAATAAATTCTCCTTGAACCCCAATTTTGGTTGTTAAATTTAAGTTGAAATAAAAGCGAGATTGGATTCCCCACACTTTTATTTCAAGTTAAATAGAATAATCAAAATGGTCAGTTGGAGAAAATAGGTATTTTTTTCGTTTCTAGCACATCAATTTAAATAAAAGTGTTTATTGGCTTAAATATTTTTTATTTATATTTTTTTTATTTTTTTGTATTTGGATATTTTCTAAACAATGTTAACCAAATTTCTAGTATTTGATGGGATACATTAAAAACGATTTACAAGATTTTTTTGTTTATAAAGGTAGTCTTTAAAAAAAAAAAAAAAGCAAGTGCGAGTTAAACAATCAAGAAAAAATAAGATTTCATCCTTCAATTCTTTAGCTTTTAATTAACTGTAAATACTTTATAGTTGTAAAATTCAATGAAAGTGTATTTTAAAAAATATACTGCATCTAGTAGGCATCACTGAAAACTTACTAAACTGATATCAATGTAGTGTGAAATTTGACTCAGCAATATTGTTCGGCTGCACAACCCTGAAATATTGTATTGTCATCAATACGTAATATGTGCACAAAATTTGAAAACAATTAATTCATTTGATAGAAGTATGTTAAAAAATTGGTTACAAGATTTGACCCAAATAAATAAACACACAAACAGAATTTGTAAGTTACATAAAAGCATTTAAAAATGCGTAATTTTGGTCATTAATTTGAAAACAATAAACATTTACATGATTAATAAATAATCTTATTTAATCATTACTTTTTATACAAAAAAATTACAAGTGGTACTCATTTGCTCTGAACAATGCGAATGCTGCTTAAATATTTTTTAAAAAAAACTATCCATGTAAAAAAATAGTGCATCAGGATTGTGATTTAATAATAGACATTAAAAAAAGAACAATTCAAAAAAAAAAAATTGTAAAAAAAATAGCATGTATCAAAGAATGTAGAAAATGGATGAATAAAAAAAGATATGAAGAAAGTAGATGGATGAAAAGAAAAAGATACTATGTTCAATATAAATATAAGTGAAATTAATGACTGCAATTTTAAAACTGTTATTAACTAAAAAAAAAAAAATTAATATGTAAATAAAATAAGTTTTTATAAAAAGGTACCAACAGACCAAGCATTTGCCATTAATTTCATAGGGGAAAAACCATTATCTGTTTATATATATATTCACAGTATTAAAATACACACATAAAAGTAAAGTGTCAAGATATATTAAATCAAAAATCATTCTTTCCCTCATTTAACAAGTATTTCATAAAATAAATAGCTCACCAGTTCTTCAATTTCATTGCTGCCGAGGTCCAAACACTCCAGCTTAACTAACAGAGCTAAGGAAGGCGGGAGAGTCTTCAAGACATTTTCCCTCAGTTCCAAGGACACTAGATTAGACAAACTGCAAAGATATCAGAAAAAATATACTACTACTGATTTTTATTGATAATTTGTGTTGAAAGCTGATATTAAAATTATGTTCAAGATTTTAAGTGTTTTTTGCTTATTAAAAATAAATATTTTGAGATTAATGTTAAACATCAATGATATCACACAGCTAATTAAAACAGCAAGAATGAGGCACACTTTTCCGTCTTTTATAACTCCTTATTGAAAAACAAAATTTGAAAATATTTCAATACCAATTCATTCGTCAATAGTTTTATATGAAACAACATTAATAAAATGAGTACTCTCAAAAATTTCACTAACATTCAAGTAAACTCACATGGTTTCAGATTCATTAAAGATCATCATCACAACAACGACAACAACAAAAAGCTTTTTAAGACATATCAATTGAAAAGTGCGTTCTTCTTTGAAAAATTTCTAGAAAGATAATTTTGAGAATAAACTTACCAATATTCCCCACTATTAATAAAATAAATCATTCTATCTTTGTTGATCTTTTCCCTATCAACCCATGCTAATATAATTACCAATTAAAATAAATGTTTACAAATAAATAATTGACATCAAAATAAACTTAGAAGAAAATATCTTTAAAAGTCTTATTATATTGGTGCTATGACCAAAACATGACAATATGATCATGTTGTTGTTCATTTGTATTAGGAGCGTAAGCATTGTAGGATCCCAAAATCATTGAACTTCGTTTGATTAAAAAAAAAAAGTCTCTATTGGTCTCATTCTGCTAACTTCCGATATTCAGTCAAATTACTGAGATTAGTTTCTAATTATATATTGCATGACTGTTGAAAAGTGTGACTTTTCCAATCACATGCCCAGATCAGCTATCTACTACACAGATTTCTCTTGATAACATAAGATGCATATGTTAAGCAGAAGTGAGAGGTAGAAACCAATCCAAATAATGTAAAAACTGAATAGTTCAATTTTTTTGAAAGTACATTCTGATTTGATTATATCAAATAACTGCTAAAGATAAAATAGTTCTCAATCACTATTATTCACACAGCAAAAAGTACAATTCCTTAATTTAAGGATATATCAACTTACTTTTATTCATTTTCCTTTTGTTTTAAATATGTCTTTATTAAAATATTAATAGATTAGATATGATATTACTATAAACCTTAAATGAAACAAACAGTGGTAAATTAAAATCCATAAGGATTAAAAAAAAACTTCCAATAGACAGAATTATAATAAATAAATATACTTCTACCTATTCTAAACATATAAAAAAAAGTGAAGTCCAAAAAAATACTCCAATAAAAAACCATTAAAACTTCTCATGCTAATACACTTGAGATGCCTCACAATCTTTATCAGATTAAGTTTACCCTTCTCTCACCTACTCACTATTGTGGAAAATTCCAACAAATCAAGAATGTAATCTATATCAATTTTAAAATTCCGTTTCAGAAAAGGTCTAAACATATATGGTTTGACTTATTTCTGAGATCAAACTTGGTTTTTTCAAAATTTGTATAATAAGTTTTTATATATATATAAATAAATCTCCTGATTGTGTATCATGATTATTATTCTAATCTCTTTAAACAGGTTATTGCTCAACTAACATTTTAATGAAAACTCTTTTATTGCCATGTTTTATAGAGAATATACATATATATTTTTAGGAATAAAACATAAGACAGTACTAGGTAAAATACAATAGTAATTTCAAGTTATTACTGGATGAAACTATTGACAAGGTTGTACCATGAACAAAGAATTCTATGAATTATCTTAATAAACAGTCTTGAAGAAAGAAAATGTCATAAATTGGATATTGGGTGGGCTTCTGAACAGCCTACACAAATATAACTTAGCAGTCAATATATTAAACAACAAAATTTAATACATGAAGTAAGAGAAATGTTGAAACAATTCTAAAATAATTCATTAAAAATATATTTTCTTAGGTTATAAATATATAATAATAATAATAATAATAATAATAATAATAATAATAATAATAATAATAATAATAATAATAATAATAATAATAATAATAATAATAATAATAATAATAATAATAATAATATTATAATAATAATAATAATAATAATAATATAAAGAAAATTATTTTTATCTTCCACTGTAGGATGAAAATCTAAGTTTAATCCAGTTTCTCATATCCATAGCCTTCTTTCTCCACATCGCACCAACAAACTTCTTTATTCATCCATCTAGCTCATATATAAACTATTTCTAGATTGTTTGCAGTCCATTGGAATCCAGTTTAAAATTACAACAGTCCATTTATTATCACACCTTCTAACAAAATGTCCAGCATAGCTCCATTTCAGCTTTTTAATTCTTTCATTGGAATCCAGTTTAAAATTACAACTGTCCATCTATTATCACACCTTCTAACAAAATGTCCAGCATAGCTCCATTTCAGCTTTTTAATTCTTTGAAAGATATGGATGATACTTACTTCTTTTATCATTCATATTGTAATGGATTGGAATATACATATAAAGAAAGATCTTAACAATTTAAATAGATCCAATTGTTGGGAAAGCCAAATGTAATGGATCGTATAATTTAAATGAAGAAAGATGAAATTGTCCCAATCATTGGATGGCAAATGTAATGGATTATATTTATATACATGTGGTGAATCTAAGTACTCACGCCTAACACATTGCGTGCTAAATGTAATGGATATCGTTTATCCCAAATGTTATGGATCAAATGTAATAAAAGCCATTCACGTAAGAAAAGAAATAAACTAGCCCCAATCATTGAGGAACCAAAATGTAATGGATAACATTATCCAATTATATTTAAGTAAATTGCTTATCTGCCCTTCCAACTAGCTATACATGACATAAATCAAAATCATATAGAGCAATAATAAGACCCATCATTATAATTTATTCTCAAGGTTGATTTGACTAACTAACAAAATATATATTAGAGACAACAGGAATTTTATTGAATCCAATATACATATTAAATAAATAAACTTATATATATCTAAATATCTCAACTAACATTGACTTATATAAGTGACTTCAAAATTAAATAATCACTAAAATACGAAATTATTATTCATTAAGTTATGAATTTACTAAACTTCATCATGATTCTGGCACTAAAAAATAAAAAATAAAATATTAATATACACCTGGGTCTCATTTTAAGCGATAGATAGGTTCCTCAGAAAATACGCACGAACGAAATCAAGCAAAAATAGACGTAACTTACATTGAAAAGGGGGGGATGCGGTCTGTGATTTTTCAAAATTCGCATAAAAGCAAAGCACCAACGTAAAATTACTTTAAAATTCGCACAAAAAAAATATATAAGGAAATAAAATATGACTAATAAAAAATTTCACATTTGAAAAAAATTGATACAAGATAAACTTTTTTTAACTATAATATTTAATTTTATTCAAAATAATATATTTTTATGCATAATTTACAGTACAGTAATTTATATTTTTTTATACACATTTTAATTATTATAGCTATTTGCCGAAAAACACGTTTGTTTGCAAACAACTAGTGCCAACTTCACATTCATGTTGTGTCAATGGTTTCCTGGTGACAACGTAATTAGTAATTAATCTTTGAGACGATGATTTTATTAATAGTTTATGAAACTAACAACTAAAAATTAAATTCTTATTTTTGTCTTTAATTTTCAATTCCGTTTAAAAATCAAATTTCACATCACATTAATTTCAAGTCGCCATAAGTAATTTTTAAATTGTTAATTACAATTAAAAATCAGATTTTAATTTTTAATTGTCAAATTTAATTGTGCCAACTGCTATTACTGACCTTTTAAAAATAAACTTGTGGACACTAAATGAGTGTATTTCCAAATAAAATACAAAGTCATTGCTTATAAAACAAATGGTACATACTTTATTTCTAAATTATGGTTTGATTTTTAAATAGTATCTATATTTTAAATATTTTTTTAAATATAAACCAAACACAAAAAAAAAATTATATACTTGCAATAAAACAAATGTACATACTTTATTTCTAAATTATGGTTTGATTTTTAAATAGTATCTATATTTTAAATATTTTTTTAAATATAAACCAAATACAAAAAAAAAAAATTATATACTTGCAATAAGTATCAATTAAATAAGCAAAGACATATTTGTCCGCAATAAATATACATTAGTATAAATACAAACCAATATTTATGTTTTCCAAATATTCAACTTTTTAAAAAGTTATAATTTAAATCAAATAAATAAAGATATATTGTGTACAATAAATATATGTATTGGTATTTATGTTTTGCATAGAAGTTATTATATGAAGTTAAAATGAAAATAGATAAATAAATAAGTAAATAATTGACTGGTAAAATATTGTAAAATTAATAAATTAGATAATAGATATGCTCTCAAAGCTAGGTTAATCAATTGAATAACACTACATCAAAAGAAATCATCAAAATTCACTCCACTACACTATAAAAGTTTACATACTCTATCCATTTTTGAATCATGCTTACTACTACAAGCATCGAATACTCAAATTTATTATCTATAATGAGGTTCACTCAGGCCTATAAATATAATATCTCTTTGGCTACTCAGCCAATTAGTGCTAACTTATCACTTAATATAAATATGTGACTTATTTCACGTAATCTTTTATTTGTTAGTTTTATATACATACACACACAAAAAAAATATATATATAATGACAATTTCTAACTGACAGATACAAGAATACTTGTTCGTAACTTCAAATAACTTTTAATAAATCAATTCGATCCATGATCCCTAAGAGCACATCCAATTATCAAATAATAATAAAAAATATTAAAAGAATTAAGATATGTAAATAATAAAAATTTTGATAATAAAATTTGCAAAGACAAATCTAACTTATTATAGAAGTTTATAACAACTCATATGCAATTTAAATTTATACCCTTTATTTTCAAATTTCAAATACTTAATGTTGATTTTGATATTTATAAAATATTTGTTTTTTTAAACAAGACGTGTTAAATATAACAAAATTATACTTATAATTAATGTTTCATTTTTTTTAATTAAAAAATGAAATATCAATCTCAAAATATATATATACATAAATATATTTAAATTAATAAAATTATTTATTACCCTTTAAAAGTCCAACTAATTCTGTTCTTTTATTTCTTTACTTCTCCTTAACATTTGAATGCATTCTAGCATAAGTTGAATTTAGAAGAAAATATTATGTCAATGATGATTTGTAAGTTCTAATGCATGAGTATTTTACTCTTCAAGATTTCCTTCCTTATAATTGAAATATTTAATTTAATATATACGTCGATTAATTAATTCCCACTGTTTCCGAATGGTAACTAAGTTTACAATTGTAGATCTTTAGATAGCTATCTTAAATGTTAAGCTCAAAACGCGATGTAAATACATATATGTTGAGTTATTGCTTAGTTTTTTTTTAAAAATTGAGCTAGGATAAGAAAAAGAAGGTGCAGTCAACTTCGATTGCGATATATTCTATTTACCCCTCTATTGTTGATGTGTTTAAGTAAAGTAGTTTATCCAATTATTCTGAAGAATAAAGATAATGAATATAAAAAGTACAATTAATTTCTCCTTCAGTTTTTTTTAAAATGGCGATTTCTTTCTTTTCTTTTTTTTCACATGCAAAATAACAAGCTGACCTAACAACAATTGTTGATATATTTTTCTTAACAATAATATTCAAAGTAAAATAATGTTAATAATCATATAAAAAATATTACATCGAAAATTTATTTGATAGTTTTAAAAAAAATATATACCGCACACAGCTATGATTATGAAGCCATAGAGCAGAGATCCCCAACCCTTTGCCCGCGGGTACCATGGCGCCCACAGACCATTTTACGTGTGCCCGCCACTATCTGAACACAATAAAAAATTATTTATCTGATACAAATAAATTTAATTTTTAAAATTTCTTATAAATTATTGTATTATATTGTAATCAAATTGTAGGACATACTATACTTTTACAGCATAAAAATTTAAAAGTTAATTATATGTTAAAATTTTATTTTTGAAATAAATATTTTTTTGTACATTATGAGTATTATTAACAATATCCAACTATAAATTTACATTGAAAAAATAAATGATGCCCGCCATCTGGTTGAAAAAAATAAATGGTGCTCTTAAGTGCAAAAAGGTTGGGGACCCCTGCAATAGAGCTTTGAAAGCGCTAAGCTTTAAATAAATTTAATAATATATATAACTTCTTTAACGAGCATTATAAGCACATAATTATTGATATTAAATAATAACATTGTATTTTTTTATAATGACCAAAAATGAGATAATCTTTTTTATAACTAATAATTTATATGTTTTTATTTATAATATTGATATACACACATATTAATTAGAATATGTCATTATTACCATTTAAAATCTTACCATCAAAAAATAATAATAATAATAATTAAAGTCATGTACCATCAATAAATAAATAAAAATAATAAATCCAAACAATAATTATGACTAACAACCATAAACACTAATAACACTCAATATATAAAAATCAAATCAAAGAGATTTTTTTTTAAATCAAAAATGACACTTTGATAAAATAAAGGTGGATTTGTTGATCTTTTACAATATATTTCATTTCAATCTCTTCCTATTATTTCTAATATTCATTTTTCCATATTTCATTGAATGATCTGAGTCTCTGTATTAAAATCTTCTGTTAATTTTCCAAGTCACGGACTCGTAAACAAAAATTGGTATAACAAACTAATTAAAAACTTTTCTTCTCAAATGAAGGACTATTTTCTTTTAATATTAATTATTTTTTTATCAAAAACACTCTATCTAAATTTAATTCTAGGATTAATTTCACTCATTTTGTTTAACTCCATATTAATAAACTGATGAAGGTATTTATAAATTATTAACATTTAATTTATGACTATCAATCTTTATTTTTTTCTGAGAAAATATATTTTTTTCTGAGAAAATTGATTTAACATTACTTTAATCTTTTCAATATTTTTTCTTTAGCACTAATTTCTTGCATTTACCTGATAACTCTTGCAACATTCTTTGAAGTTCTGAAGTACTATTTACAGAATCAATTACATCATCTGCAAAATCTAAAATACATATATAACTTTCATGCATTTTTATTGTTTTTAGCTTCCCGTTTTACTCCTTGTAAAATGGCTATAAAATACATTTATTACAATAGGTACATCTCACTACTTGTTTTTTAATAGCCTACCTATCTACTCATTCATTGATCTTTCAATCTATATATATTTCTCTCCGTTGTATAAAAGTTTTATACAAGTTTGTGCATTCCAAAAAAACTAGAATTTATTAGAGAGATTTTTTTAGATCGCGAACTGATAACTGATAAAAATTTAATTAAAGAATTAACATAATGGCGATTGATAAAATTCCAAAGGTATTTGCTGATGGAAAATATTTCTAGATAAGAGACCTTACCTCATATGGAGAAGGTAATTAATTGTAGCAGTTATCAGAAAGCTATAAAAAGGGTATATATCAAGAATGTAAGGCCATTCGAGTGCATCTCCAGTTGATTTTCCAGTTCAATTCTGGTGTAGGAGAGATCTAGTGCCAGTGCTTCAGTTAATGTGCAGTGCTCAGTACAAATGGGTAGACCCAAAGAGCTTGGGAGACCGTAGCCTGAGGAAACCGTCCAGATAGCAGCCAAACAAAGAGTTGAGTTTCCAGTGATTTCAAGTGGAATTACAGGTGGACTGTTGCAAAGATGAAAGCTGAAAGGAACTTAAAGTTGGTCGCAGTGCTATACTACGATGTGTTCATGTGCAGCTAAACTGGACTGGGCCAAAGTGTGCAAAAACCGAGCCCATTGTGAACATTAGTGAACTGTTGAGTTAGTGATGATGCAGACTATTTGCTATTCTGATTACTTAAAAATATTGTGAGTTTTTTAATGTATATATTTATTTGCTGGCCGCCCAGTCATACTTACAGACACAGCACTCTTAATATTTTCTCTTATTATTCATTAAGAATTGATTGTATAAATTTTTTTATTGCTATTTATCAAATCCAAATATTTTTTCAATGATTAATATTCAGTTTAGATCAAATGTTAATATTTTCATAATTACATAGTTCTCCAAAAAAAAAAAATGTTTCCATGATCAATATCAGATTCTCTTCAACTCTGATCTAGATGATCTAGGAGTTATCGTAGAGACAAGTTAGTGAATGATGTCTATTATTCATCAGTAAACCTTATTGGTCCTCTCGATTCAGAATTTTAACTTCTATTATCTTCAACTCTGATCTAGATGATCTAGGAGTTATCGTAAAGACAAGTTAGTGAATGATGTCTATTATTCATCAGTAAACCTTATTGGTCCTCTCGATTCAGAATTTTAACTTCTAAATTTATCCATTGCCTACTGGAAGAATCTAAGGTTTAAGTGAATTATGAATAATTTTATCTTGAATGACAGACTTTATATTTTTAAATACATATTTACCTGTTAATTCATAACATTAATTTTTATATTTACATGTCAATTAAAAATTTCAGTTTCTGTTCACTTTTAAGTATGGCAGTCCAAAAAAACACAAAGTGTCAAAAAAGCACAATATTGAAAACTAATTTATATAATAGATAACTCTAGAAAATATTGTAAAAACAAAAGTTATGGTTGTCTTCAATTATGACAGCAACTACTGCTATGAAGTTCATCTTGATAAACATCAACAACTCCTTAGCAGTGACACATATTTTCCTAGATGTGGAGAAATTCTCAAGTATTAGCCATCACTTCTTGTAAGACAGGGCTGCAGGTGCAGACATGAATATATGATTTGGACTTATACAAAAAAATGATAAGTAATATTTCATTGAAATTATTTAAAAGATATATATTTCTGTAATTAAATATTTTTAACATGCACAAATGTACAGATGATAGACAAAGTTCACAAATATAGCTTTACCATTATTAAAAAAAAGCATCAATAATCTTTGTATTCTACATAGATGAAACTATATAAGAATAAGGAAATAGATGCATATTACTAACAGAAATTAAAATATACTAAATGCTAGAATACTTTAGCAGAGCTACCTGTATTTACAAATACAAAGTATGAATAAAGCAGCATAGATAAAAGGAAACCTCTTATCCATAAGTCACAAATTGTTAAGAAAACTGATATTCAGACTAGTGTACAACTAAATAAGTTAAGATCATAATATGAGGGAGTACCCAAATATATTCAAAAAGTTTTAATAAAAAATTTTGTAATTATTTTTAGCTGTTACAAATTGAATCTTCTTCAAAGTATTATCCATTTGATGTAATGCAATCTACATATGTTTTCCACTTTTCAAAGAAGTCATGAAACTTTTGCAAAGTAATGCCTTTATAGTTCTTTTCTTTCACCCTTTCAAAATCCACAAAAAATTTTCTTTTGAGGCAGTTTTTCATTTGGAGAAATAAAAAGAAGTCAAATGGAGTGAAATTGGGAGAATATGGCAGATGGATAAACTGAGGTTATGATATTTTTGATTTAAAATTATTTCTTATTCAATATTTTGTGCACTGGTGCTTATTTGTGGTAAAGCCACCACTCCCCACTTTGCCACAAATCAGGACATTTCATTTCATTGCATCATGCAAACATTTCAGAACTTGTGTTAAAAATGCCTAACCATTACGAATGAATTCTGAGTTAACAATATTGTTTGCAAAAAAAAAAAAAATCAACATTGTTTGATATGAATTTGACACTTTTTTGGGATTAGTGAATTTGATTTCTTCCATTAACCATTCACCAACTTGTGCTTTTAACAGAGCAACTTGCTTGTATACTGCTTTAAGCATTAAAACTGTTTCTCCTGCTATTTTCCCTAACAAAAAACAGAATATCCTATTGCTTCAACTTTTCAGCCATCACAAAAATCAAAAAATAAGGAGATACTCTTAAAAAAAAAAAATTATTACGTTATATCATGACTTCACTTGATGATACCAGTCAGCAAACTGATGCAGAAGAGTCCCTGCAAGAGGTGTCTAGTAAGCATAAGTGTATTGCAATAGGCTCATGTACAAGAAAACAATTCTGGGTTTTTTGAGTACCCCCTCATAATTAATAAACAATTATATTTCATGTTTTGTATTCAAAGCATGAAGAATAAAAAATCAATTTACATTTTGTAAAACTCCAAACCATAACTACATAAGAATAAATAAATAGTTGCATACTGATATCTGAAATTCAAATAGAGTAAATCAATATAACAAATGCTAGATTACTTCCGCAGTGCTGCTTAAGTAATATAACATTTACATCACATGATCACTATCTCATACTAGCACATAATTGTTATTAAACAAGGCAACTCTCTCCATACAGTAGTGCCACCCTGTGCCAATCAGAGTAATCGATGCCAGAAGGCTTGTGCATAAAATCCTTATCTAGTGCCTACTCATCCAATATCCCCAGACTAGTTTCTGGCTTGTGGCTATCATCAGTGAGGAGCCTTTTATCTGAGAGCACTGCACCTAGATCTTAGGATCTAATGCAACCCTCCAGCAACCACCTTTTATCTCCACTTAACTACAAAACTATGAGAATGAAATTGAAACATAATATTTTCAATCTAAGCTCAATAGCTTATATAGTCATATGGGTCTGAACTCAATTCAGTACCCATACATTTTGGTGGCTTTGATGATGGCCACAAGCCAGAAACTAGTCTGGGGATATTGGATGAGTAGGCACTAGATAGGGATTTTATGCACAAGCCTTCTGGCATCCATTGATTACTCTGATTAGCACAGGGTGGCACTACTGTATGGAGAGAGTTTTGCCTTGTTTAATAACAATTATGTGCTAGTATGAGATAGTGATCATGTGATATTTAGTGGTTTAACACCAATCCTGCCTAATAGGATAGTAGTGGCTATGGTTGTTAAAGAGCCAAAGCCACCAAAATGTATGGGTACTGAATTGAGTTCAAACCCATATGACTATATAAACTATTGAGCTTAGATTGAAAATATTATGTTTTCAATTCCATTCTCATAGTTTTGTAGTTAAGGTTGAGATAAAAGGTGGTTGCTGGAGTGTTGCATTAGATCCTAAGATCTAGGTGCAGTGCTCTCGAATCCAAGGCTCCTCACTGATGATGGCCACAAGCCAGAAACTAGTCTGGGGATATTGGATGAGTAGGCACTAGATAGGGATTTTATGCCCAAGCCTTCTGGTATCCATTGATTACTCTGATTGGCACAGAGTGGCACTACTGTATGAAGAGAGTTTTGCCTTGTTTATTATAATATTTCTTGTTTTGATTTACTATAAAAGAAACTATAATATCAAATCCTTGCTCATGGAAAAACACATTTGTTTTTCTAGAGATATCACTAAATAATATAATTATACTTCTTTACTTTCACTGCAGCTAAGCCACTTAGTATAAACTTTAGAAATTGACAGATATAAATGATAATGTTTAATAAATCGTATCCTGTGCTGTCCTATCCAATAAGTCCAGACTAGTTTCAAGTTTATGGATTTTATCAGTGAAGGTTTGGATTAGTATCTGGCCTTTTAGGATCTAATGCATCTTTTTCTCTGCCAGCCATCATTTACTTTTCTATTTCACAATCATGCTAACAGCCTAATTTGAAAAACATGTTTTAAATCTAAAATAACTTGCCTGCATGTCATACAGAACTGACACCAGTTCAGTTTCTATATATCATGTTTTCTTAGTTTTTAATATTCATAAGTACCTCTAACCAAAGGTTAGAAACAGTTTAAAACTAATAAAAGTTTAAAACTAATAAAATATCTCATGACTTCAGCTTACTCACTATTGCTGCTGAAATAACATTGAGTAAACTGAAGTCATGCGACAGTTATGGGATATTTTATAACTTATGGTTCTACAATAATTTCATGTAAGCTCAATAATATTCAAATTAGACAATATGCTGTCCATGGGTTCCATATTACCATTCTCACATGTTTAATATTTGGCTGAATGAAATGATCTCCATAATGCAGTGGTCTCAACTCACCACATTTATGATTTGGATTCTAATTTGAGGTGAGGATTGCTAAGCAAACTATAATTATATTCTAAATAGTTGGCCTATAGACAACTCTTTTAATTAACTAATTTACTTGTTGATAAATGAATATCTAGCCCTTATTAGCTGGCAGATAAGATTTTGATTTAATATATCATAAAATGATTATCTATGTGGTGACAATTGACCAATGATATAATTATAATGTGATGATGGGTTCAACTGTAATGAAAGATAAGTCAAACTATTAAAAGTGATGAATTCTTGGTTTATCTATAATTAAAGTTTAATTTTACATAATGGTATTATTGCTTGGAAATAATATTTGTATCATAGGATGAAACCAGATCTCTAAAATATGCAAATAGATAGAATAAGAAAATATTATAATGCAGCCCATCCTAATTTTAAAATTTTGTGAACGATTTTTTTCAAATGCTGGAGGGAAACAATGCAAATGCTAAAAACTCTTTAAGCAATCAGGGGACAATAATCGGTTGCTTTCTATTGTATTGTGTCAGATGTTTGATGGTGTTGATGCTAACCAAAAACATATACATATAACGATTCTGGGCCTGTGATTGATTCTATATAAAAATATCGGCTTTAGATTTGTAAGAGAAAATTATAGTAACTAATAGTAAATAATCTTAGTCTTTCAATGAAATTTAATAAGTCACACAAAATAATAATAATAATAATTTACGTATTTTTTTTTGACAGTAATTAATCATCAAATAGGTTTTTTTAGTTTGTGTGTGTGTCTCCACACACACAATTATATAGATATAAGAAGTAACATTTAAATACTACAATTTAAAATTGATACTCGACTAATTTGCTTTTTTTTTTTGACAGTAATTAAGACTCTGAAATATAAAAAGTAATGTTATTTAAATATTACAATTTAAAAATGTTCCCCGACTAATTTTCTTTTTTTTTTTTTGACAGTAATTAAGACTCAGAAACTGGGTTGTTTTTGTTAGTGTGAATCTATTAAAAGTAACCTTAAATTTAAATACTAAATTTAGATT
This sequence comes from Epiperipatus broadwayi, assembly GCA_028023455.1. NCBI lineage: Eukaryota > Metazoa > Onychophora > Udeonychophora > Euonychophora > Peripatidae > Epiperipatus > Epiperipatus broadwayi. The sequence continues at coordinate 734,739 of JAQFVV010012444.1, read as the reverse complement.
TATTACCCGACTAATTTGCTTTTTTTTTTTGCGACAGTAATTAATACTCAGAAAATGTGTTGTTTTTGTTTGTGTGTATATTTCTAAAAAGAGTATAACGTCATTATTTTAATATAAAATAATGCTGTTTGTATAAAATAGTCAAACATTTGGATAAAATATATTCCTAAATCAATAAATAAATTAATAGTTAATATACAAATAACAAAACTCACCTAGATGTTCTTCTTTCTTGATTTATTTCGACAAACACCTCCAACAACATTTTCCGTGGCGAGAAACTTTGACAAAAACATGTGTGAGCACAAAAACATCAATAACAAAAGAAACACTATAACTGGTTATTGAACTATGAGACAAAATATAAACAACAAACAAAAACGAAACAGCCGTCAATAACTTTGTAATTAGTTGCATCTCACACAAGATTGCACGGAAAACATTTTCACCCTTGTGAAGATGTCGCCACAGGAACTCACACAAGTAATCATCCATGTATTGCCTGTGTGTCCACTGTTTTCTGTTTTGGTATTTCAAGCAGCCCCAAAAACGCTCTATATTTTGGGTATGCACGCCTGTGTTAGGGTCCACGAAGTTGTAGCGGTGGTTTACGTGCAGATGTAGCGGTGGGTTACGCGCAGATGTAGCGGTGGTTTACGCGTAGATGTTTAAATCCTGCTGCCTCCAGATCAGATGTTTTGTAACCCTTCCAGCAGTCGGAGATGGTGGATCCGGGCTTGACATTGTCCTGTATGGCCTGCAGCAGGGTGGCGACAGATCTTGATGGAACCGCCACGGCAAAGCATTTATTAGTCTCTCAACACAATGCTCCAAAAACCCACTGCTGAGGAAGCATTCGGCCCTGATGGTTCTTCCGATGACTGAAAAGGGTCTCATCAACCTCAACCATCATTCCCTGTGCCTATGATTTGACATGCTCTTGACAAAAGGCTTTCATGGTACAGCTCACGAAGAGTGTCCTTCCACCTGACAAAGGCACCTTGACAAATCTCCAGATCTTTTAGAGCATGCTCTACAGTCAGCTCTTCACGGCTCCAATAATGAAGCAACCGTAAAGATTTCATGAAGGGCATCTGGAATTCTTCAAACCAACTGCCTTTGCGAATAGAACACTTTCGTCGACAACAATGCGATTTACATATAAAAGTCCAAAGATCTTTATTAACCTCCATTAACATTTCCTCATCACACACACATATCTTCTGTTTCAACAGGATGTTATTTTGTAAAACACCACAGCGCCAGCTTCAGTTGATGGCAATTGCCACAGCTTCAAATACTCGGAGTTAGAAGTGGCCATCTTAATTGTTATTGAACGAATTCTCGCAATAATGTTACTTTTCGCGTGAATGTCGGAAAACTGCTGTGCTGTACCCTTCAAAACAACTTTTTGAGGGTTACACATTCATAATGGAACCTTCACGACATTATTAATAAAGTAACAACGCTACAATAGGTTAGAGCACATTAAAAAAAATACATATCTAATCAAATTTTTAAAAACTACAACTGGCTTAAATACACACACTCTCACACAAAACTATAGAGAAAATAGATATTCTACTATTACGATAAAATGAATAACAAATTCAACTACGGCAGCCAATAAAGGCATTTCTTTTTGCTTTTAGCATAGAAAAAAAGCCATAACTGGCAGCTATCGGGAACTCTTTCTGTGTTTTATCGCAGAAAAAAGTCTATTGGGTTGGCTGATGCCCTGTCCAACATGCCACATTTTAGAGTAGATTCCTCTTTTGTTGGGTGAAGGCCGGTGAAACGGTATATTTCTAGAAATTTACCTAGAAATAGCGACATCATGCGGCTGACACAATAGAATAGAAAACAACCAAATTATATAATCATATAACCTTTTATTAACAACTATTCATCCCCAATTGTTTTTATAATCATGAAATCACTATTTCCACATTGAAACATTAACATATGAAATCAGTGATTTTGAAATAGCAGCTATGCCATAAATGTTTTTTTAGTAAAATTGACAATGAAATGTTTTAACAGATATTTGAGGATTAACATGTGTATTTGCCATGCAATACAATTCTTAATAAAATATCTTATGTCTCTCTCAGTAAGCAGATACTGCATTTATTTCTAGCAGGTTTTATTCTCCAACTTTTAGCTAATGCAGTCACTACCCTTAAAATTGTCAATTTTGAAATATTAAATAACTTTGCAACTAATCGAAAATAATGAACTCTGCAGGTTCATCCTTCCTTCTCATAGGTTTACAACTCCAATAGATATTATGGGTTTTTTCCAATTAAAGAAAAAAATGTTATATCATGTTTCATTTCTATGCTACATAATGACAAAAATATAAGATAATAGTCATCCTATAATTTTATCAAAGTTCCTGTATATATGTATATGAGAAAATCATTAACATTTAATTATCCAATTTATCCAAATCACTTCGAACACTTTTTAGCAAAAACCTTTTATTGTACATATATACACATACACCTACATTTCGACTGTCCTGCAGTCTTTTTCAGAGCTATGGTATAATGAACAAAATAAAATAAAATATATAACTATATAAATAATATCATAAAAAATGTAAACAATAAAAAACTACAAACAACATAAAATATATAACAAAACCTAATGAAACTGAAATAAATATAATTAAACCAAATAAAATAATCCAGTTAATATAAAATAAAATATACAATATAAACAAAAAATAATTATAAACTATACATGTGTATTCATCACTATATACATATATTAAACAGAGCAAAACTCTCCATATAGTATTGCCACCTGTGCTAAACAGAGTAATCAGTGGATGCCAGAAGGCTAGTATATACATATATATTCAAGAACAACTATTAATGCAAATATATTATTCATTTTCATTATTTTTCATAATCTCTCAATTACTTCTAGTCCTTATAAACTTAAACTTTATTTTTATTATCTCCAGCTCAATAAAATATTTAATTTTATATTCATATAATTGTCATTTCAAGAATAATTCCTTTATTAATATTCTTTTTAATTTTAAAATCATATAATATCTATTATTTCCTTATTCCTTCTTCTGTTAAAACTAATATTTTATGTTTATTAATATTTTTTTAATATCTAAAACCTATAAAAATTATAATCTTTTAAACTCACCCAGTTAACTTTAATCTTTTTTTTTTAAAAAAATCTTATATCAAACTCCCTCTATTACATATTATTTAAACTAAATATCTATATGCACTAAAACTTTATTTGTATATATTTTATTTATACACTTTAACTTTTATTATAAAATTCTCTTATAAAATTATACTGCTTTACATGTAAATATTATGCTAAATTTTTCCTAATATTTAATATCTATAAACATACTCATGTTTATACTCCGATGTAACTTAACCTTTTTTTACAACACATATTTCATTTATAAATGTAAACCTATTATTATAAAGTGCTGAAAACTTTGAAATTATTCAAACAGAAGTCAATTTCTGATAATGCGCTATTTCTTAAATATTATAAATCTCTGTGCACTCCCCCACCGATAAGAATTTAAAAATTTAAGTGAATCACTTAAGTTTAGAGCATACATACTATATACACCAACTCTTACAGACCATGCTTAAATCAGGGCTTGAGTCTATTGTGTGCCTGATGTTATAATCAAATATTCAATTGTACAAATCTATTTAACTCATCGCAGGAAAAGGACAATGTCTCATTTTTAATCACTTATGATTAGACAAACATGATTTATAAATATAAACTTATTATTATAAAGTGCTGAAAGCTTTAAAATTATTCAAACAGAAGTCAATCTCCGATAATGTGCTATTTCTTAAATATTATAAATCTCCGTGTATTCTCCCGCCGTTAAGTGATTCACTTGGGTTTTTTAAATTCTTACCGGTGGGAGAACGCACGAAGATTTATATTTAAGAAATAGCACATTATCAGAAATTGACTTCCGTTTGAATAATTTCAAAGTTTTCAGCACTTTATAATAATGGGTTTACATTTATAAGTCATGTTTGACTAATTGTAGGTGGTTAAAAATGAGACACTGTCTTTCTCCTGCGACAGGTTAAATAAATTTGCACAATTGAATATTTGATTATAACATCAGGCATACAATAAACTCAAACCCTGATTTAAGCATGGTCTGTAAGAGTAGGTGTATATAGAATATATGGTCTAAACTTAAGTGATTCACTTAAGTTTTTCAAATTCTTACCAGTAGGAGAGTGCACGGAGATTTATAATATTTAAAAAATAGCACATTATCGGAGATTGACTTCCATTTGAATAATTTCATTTATAAATAATTTTCTCTTTATATATTTACCTCTACATATCCCGTTTAAGAACTATATCTATATCAATCTCACCTAATCCTAGAATCCCTATTAAATTTTGGTTTCATCTTTCTTATTAGTATTGCTTCTATTATTTTCCTTTCTTTAATATTGTCTGTATTGTAACAGTATATAATTTGCCATTACATTATTTTAAAATTAAAATAAAAAGACATAAATAAAAATTGATTTATTAAAAAGAAAAAAAAACTTAACTTAAAAACTGAAAATTGAAAGTTATATTTAACGTATATATATCGCACAGATGGGAAACTTTAAAAACTTTTAAAAATGAAAGTATTTTTTTTTTGTAAAAAAGTAAAGATTTGATACTTTTTAAAATAGAAATAGTGTTGATTTCTATAATCTTAGAAATTGGAAATGATTGTTTTATTAATTAAATGATTGTTCTAAAGCAAACTAGCCCTTGGGGCACTTAAAATAAATTAAATGCTAAGAGAATAAAAAGAAATTAAATGACCAATGCAAACACGAAATGACAGCACGGACCGTAATTGAAACACCAGAGGATTAGTGACGTCTTGCTCATTGAATCGGAAGATTGCATGATAAGAGGCTAATAAAAATATAAAAGCCAAATGATTATTATAATTGGGATCTTAGAGCTGACTATGAATATACCGTTATAACTAGCTATATTGCAGATTTTCACAATGTGGAAGTCTACAATAAATTTAATTTTCCGGACAAACAGCTAAGGCCTCTGGATGACAGTTCCTGACCAAATGCATAGCAAGTAGCAGTTTCGTTTCAAAGAAGGACAAAATCTACGAAAGTGATCACGAAGATGACCTCTAAATCTGCTCAATCCGTAAAGTATGAACTCTTGTGTCTATCTAATAAGAACTTTTCTAAAATTGCAATTAATAGCTGAAAATAAAAACAATTATCTGGCCTAAAATCAATTATTAGTAATTTTTCTTATGCATCTGTTTAAGCAATCATTTCCATTTCTCTTTTTTTTTTGTGTTATGTGTAAATTAAAATGTATCAAATTAAAGTTGGATGTAGATAGCTGCATGGATAAAAAGTAATAACTATGTTTAAATTCGTTTATGTTTATTTTGAAGGGTTAATTGCAGGCTATTTGTTTCGTAATTAGGACAATGCTTGTGGAGGGATATATGGGTGTTTATATCAATATAATGTGAAGCGTGTTTAGCATACAGGGCAACGTGCCCAACTGAATGCATGACCCCCAAAGAGGCAGTCATATCGTTGCAATGGTCGCAGACATATTTCCAGTGCCATTGACCCCTTCTAGCTCTATGGACAGGGATTTATAAGTCGGTAGAAAAGACCGCTCTCCCCCATACATAGCACTCTTTAAATAATTTATATACATGATTCCTTCACCAGACAGATGCCCATTCCTGTACTGAATGAGGATCATGTCCTTCAAATAATATCACGCTGTCAGATGCACATTCCTGTCGGCATGATTTTATGCTAGCATCTCCATATTGCATTGGTTGTGACTATATATCAGGAAGCGGGCGTTGGTTTGGCTACGAACTTTTAGTCTGAGATTGAATGAATGTTTTGATAAGTTTTTAAGTGAAAAAAATCTGTGTGGCCTATCTATACTCAACATGCTAAAGTAAAATATAATTTAAATGTCCATCTGTGCAGTCTATTTAAAATAGTAATTTAAATTTTAAAAAATTAATGTTAAAATCTAAAAATAAATTTATTCCTCATTTTAAATGTGGGTTAATAAAATCTGTTGTGTTATTAGTACTGGCAGTGATCTAGTTTATTTTTTTAATAAATATAGTTTAAAACCTCTGCTACTCCATGAGCTAGTAGCAAGGGCAAACAATCAATAAAATAAAAGTTGGATTTTTAACAGCACGTATCTGCTTACTCTATAAATTTTCCAGGTTCAAATGCCTGGTGACGCCCTGTAGCAGCAGATACGGTAAGACTGGAAATCTTCAGATACTCCGTGACCGATATAATTGGCGCCCAATGTGGAAATGATTGCTTAAACAGATGCATAAGAAAAATTACTAATAATTGATTTTAGGCCAGATAATTGTTCTTATTTTCAGCTATTAATTGCAATTTTAGAAAAGTTCTTATTAGATAGACACAAGAGTTAATACTTTACGGATTGAGCAGATTTAGAGGTCCATCTTCGTGATAACTTTCGTAGATTTTATCCTTCTTTGAAATGAAACCGCTACTTGCCATGCATTTGGTCAGGAACTGTCATCCAGAGGCCGCAGCTGGTTGTCCGAAAAATTAAATTTATTGCAGACTTCCACATCATGAAAATCTGTAATATAGCTAGTTATAACGGTATATTCATAGTCAGCTCTAAGATCCCAATTATAATAATCATTTGGCTTTTATATTTTTATTAGCCTCTTATCATCCAATCTTCGGATTCAACGAGCAAGACGTCACTAATCCTTTGGTGTTTCAATTACGATCCGTGCTATCATTTCGTGCTTGCATTGGTCATTTAATTTCTTTTTATTCTCTTAGCATTTAATTTATTTTAAATGACCCAAGGGCTAGTTTGCTTTAGAACAATCATTTAATTAATAACACAATCATTTCCAATTTCTAAGATTATAGAAATCAACACTATTTCTATTTTAAAAATATATTTATTGACATTATAAAATTGTACAGTTGCATAATAAAAACACTTTGTTAATGTTGGCTCATCCATTGCTGGCGTTTGTCTGGAAAAAGTATGCAAGAGCCATTCTCCGCACTAGCAGGTTATAATATGAGCAAAAACGTACTATTTAGTTGGTATTGCCCACCCCTGCCAGTGCAGAGAATGACCCAATAATGCTAACTTATCAGCTGGGATACATGTAGTGTGAAATCAATGCCTATTTTCAAAAATATCAAATCTTTACATCTTTACTTTTTTACAAAAAAAAATACTTTCAAATACTTTCATTTTTAAAAGTTTTTAAAGTTTTCCATCTGTGCGATATATATACGTTAAATATAACTTTCAATTTTCAGTTAAGTTTTTTTTTCTTTTTAATAAATCAATTTTTATTTATGTCTTTTTATTTTAATTTTAAAATAATGTAACGGCAAATTATATACCGTTACAGTATGTAACATCATTTTCATTGAATTTTGTGTAAATTTGTGCTCTGTTTTCTTCATATGTATATATATCGATGACTTATTATTTGATATATTGTTTTAATCTTGTTTTCATAGAATTTTTCGTTTCTCCCACATATTTGTTACCAATCCCACTATCTAAACATTGTTTGCATTTTATCATGTACACTCCATTAATTATTTCTTTATTATATCCTATGTATTTGTTGTCTATTAAATTTAATATATTTTCTCTTTTTTTATTAACTATTTTTGTAGTAATTACTCTTTTGCATTTTTTATTAGTCTTCTTTATAATTGTGTTAAATTTATTCACTATAATATTATTATTTGTTTTTATTCTTATATATCTATTTTCACCTTTCTTTTTTCCTTCACTCTTTTCCTTTTTATTTATCTTCTATTCTATTTTTTTAATATTTCTTTTAATTATATGTACCGGGAAACTGTTTTAACTCATGGATTATTAAATCTTTTTGTTTAATATATTCTTTCCATGAACAATACACTGCAGCCCTGTATATTCTTGAATATATACAACTAAATTTATATTTCCTATCAATGTTGGAAAACCAACTTGTTATTTTGTTACCAATAATGTTCTTCTTATAAATATTTGTTTGAATATACCATTTTTTATCTATCAATTTCTTTTGAAACATCCAGATATGCAATTCCATTATTTTCTTCCTTCTCAACTAAAAACTTTACATTTCCTTCCACTTTATTAATATCATTAATAAATCAGTTTATTTGCCTTTGGCTTTTATCAAATAATCATATATATATCTGTTAAAAAACAAATGAGCATTTTTATATTGTGTTATATTTTTATCAAATTCATTCATAAATATAAAAACTGCTTAAAATTGCACTTAGAACTTCTACCATTAATAATCCTTTACTTTGCTTATAAAATTCCCTATTATATTATAAAGTTACATTCTTACAACATAATTCCATTAAATCTATCAATATATGAACAGGTAATTTTATTTTTATCCTTAAAATACTCTTTTTATTATTATAATTACTCATGTTATGGTATTAGACAATTAATCTCCTAGTCATTCTCAGACAATTTCTTCAAATCAATCTTTGCAAGCTAACAACTCTACAAGAGCTTTTGATCCTTTGTTATTTCTTTTTTGGTCATTCATCATCTTGTTAAATGATATTTTACATTAAAAATATCACTCTAGACCAGAGGTTTGGAAACTTTTTTCTGCCAAGAACCATTTGTATATTTATCATCTCATTTGTGAGCCACACAAAATTATCAACTTGAAAATTAGTCTACTATATTTAATCAAAATTATTAAGGGTGGGCAACCTTTTTAACTAGCAGGCCAATTTCAACTTTCCCCTTTTAAATGAAGGCCATAATTTTTTTGTGAATTAAAAATAAAATAACAACAATATTATTAATGACTGCTCCACATTTAATGATGATTTTTCTGATTCGCCTTGTCTTCATGTCATATATTCTCAAATTTCTTTTTATGTCCTAAATTGAAGCAGCTGGGATGCAGTCTTTTATAAACTCCACTTCAGAAAATGGTTTTGATTTTTCGGCTTTTTTTTTTTTAAAAAAAAAAAAACTTTCATATAATTTTCTGACTAGTTTGTTCTTGTTATAAAACATGTCAATTATTTGGTGAAACTCATTTCAAGTTTTCTATTTTAATATTTATTTATTTCGTAATAATTTTGTTATAGTTATAATGATTTAGTAAATAGTGTATCTTAACTGAAATACTTTCCAGACATATCAGATGTATCATTTTACTATTTCTATAAAATAAAATATGTATTAGTCTATTTCTTTTCAAATGCGCTATTTTCTGTGTCAATTTTTATCTTATTCTGTGTAACCATCTTAATTAAAAAAAAAAAAAAATTAATTGCAAAATAATACTAATAAAATGAAGCAAATTCAAGTTTTATTTTTGCTAGTTAGACATTCATCTGTGAAAATCACTATAAAAACAGTTAAGAAAATAAATATTTTATTTTACTTAACTTTTAATTCAATATTTGCACTGTACTATGTGTATATTTAAATAAAAGTTTTATAAGGTTCATTTTACATATATTTGTGAAAATGTCTTGAGACTGGGATTGATAGCTTTTGAGAGCTGCACTTGGCCTACAGACCAGATTCCCCATGCTTGCTCTAGACTCTCAAAATTATGTACATACTTTAAACTAAACATTCAAGTTACATAACTTTATTATTCAGTTATAGCAATTTGATATGGATGTCTGACAATTGTATAGATGGCATTTATCCTTTATGGACTGGATACTATTTAATTTTTCAGCTGCTCAAAAACACATTATATTATTGTGATGACCCACCTCATCACTGGTCAACATCATGGTTTAACATCAATCTTTTCAAGCATCATCCCATTATATGATAAAAATAATTGCCACTACACAGGCAGTGCATAAATTGAGTTTCATGAATAAATTATTTCTTAACTGATAACAGATTGGGAGAGTACTTCAGATTTTCTTCTTATTTTCTGACAGCAGTGAAATGTAAAAAAAAAAAAAAATTATGACAGCAATCAATTCATGACTTTTTATTAACTATGTTTTTTCTAGTCTCAATCATAAATCATTTGTCATTTAACTTTGAAATTAAAAATTTTTAATTGATCACTACTCTTGTATAAAGCATCAACTCAAGAGATTATATACATGCTTTTCATATATTTTAATAAACAATTCATTTTTATTCTTCAATATCAATCATCCAATAAACTGGAAGACATTGTTCTCAATGAAAATTTTGTGCTTTATAGATGTGAACTTATCTATCTCACTATGCAAAAAGTAAAGTTCAATATAAAAAAAATATATATAGTAATATAAATAAATAAACATACCTTCCAAAATCTGCAGGGAGCCTTGTTAAAGAAACATCATTCAAGACAAGGTGGGTCAGATTACGCAGTTGAGTGAAACCTTCAGGAAGTCTGAAAGAAAAGCTACATTAATTATTTTTTATCATAGAAAAATTAATTATCAAGCATAATTGCATTTTATAAGGAATATCATTTTGAAAAAGCATTATAAGATATGTTTCACATATTAAAATTATTAAATTAAAATTTAAAACATAGTTTTAATTAAATCAATGCTAGTCCAACTGGGAAACAAATTAAAATCTTTATTCAAACATTTATTAATTTATTTACTATTTAAGAACTGATTAATTAAATAATTGCATTAAAAATTGAATTTTATATACTTAAAGGAATATATAATGAATTTATTTTTAACAAAATTTCTAACATCTGATTTTAGCTTCTTAATGCTCAATCTCTAAGAATTGAGACAAAATATTAAATGTTTCCTATTTGAAATAATGCATGTTTATTTTAATAGTGTTCTAATAAAAGAAGATATCTAATATACATTGATAAATATTGTCAATAATTAATCCAAAATATATTCTTAAAGATTCTCATTTATCGCACAAATTATTTCTGAACATTTTGAAAAAAATAATTTTGTAGCAAGACTTCAATGAAATATAAAACTATTAATTGGAGAATGAATTTTCTAATTACATAAAATTCACACACACACCCCCATAACAGTATTTATAATATATATATATTACTTTAAAAAAATACAAATAGATCATTATTTTTTAATACATAATTTTAAGATAATAGACACTCTGGGCCAAATTAGATATTTTTAAAAATAGACAAAAATCTTCCTCAAAAATCAATAATTCTGATTCTCTTTATTAATTCTGATAAAATAATTTTTGAAAAAGAAAAACAACTATATGTTACTATGATTTATGATCTACTATTCAACAAAATTCTATTGAAAACAATATGAAAGATTATTATTTCTAGTAAACAGCCCATTTCCTTGGCTTCTCCAGATCAAATCTTACATCTATGTTATAATTTTTGAAAGATTATTTGTTCTTTCTCATTGCACTACAACCTCTTCACTTCAAACCTTTGCAATAATGACATAAGCTTTCTCTCAAGATCATGACTTACCTTTTTTGTAAAGTCCCAATTGTCCATACATAAGATTTGACAAAATGCATAAATAATTAACTAATTTTTATATATTGTATTGAAATAAATAAAGATAAGTCTTCTTATTGATGTTCCACAAATTAGCCAAATGAAATCAGTAACAGAATAAATGTGGATGTTTACTTTTACATGCCCTAGGTCTTGAAACAGTAAGATTCGTATTCGAATCTTAAGTTTCACCTTTTTCTGTCGTCTCTCACTGACCGGTCTATCCCGCCCAAATTTAAACTTTTTGGTATCGAATTGTGTGTGTAGCAATATTAAAAATGTATAAATATATGTAGAATTCAGCATAAACACGCACACATTTTGATCTCAAATTAAAGGCAATAAATAGGGATAAAATAATATAATTTAGATTTCTTTTAGTTATATAATTTTAATCATTTATTTTGGAGTATAAAGTTCGTATTTATTGCTTTGTTTAAATTTCGTTTAATAATAATTCTAAAAAAAAATCTGATGTAATATTTAATTAAAAGTTAAAATGATCTTATGTTCCCTTTTTGTCTTTGAAATTTAAAAGCATCGGTCAGTGTTAGATAATAGATTAATTAAAGAAAAATTCCCCAAAATGTAATTAGTGAATGTAAAATGTAAACAATAGAACGGCAGCTTTCTTTAATTAAAACCAACAAAATGCATTGATTATCCTCAGGGCAGATTAAGTAGAACCTAAAAATACCTTAACAAAAATGTGACAGATCAAGATAAGAAAAGAGGCTATCTTAGACTTGCTGGAGACATTCACTTAAACTTTAGCTTTGCTCTCGATCACTGAGAGTCTTCAAAATATAAAAATAAATTGTTCCTGCCAAGGTATGACCGAGTAAAAGCACCTAGATTATTCTCCATTGGGAGATGGCCTATCGGATGCCGAACTTTCCATTGCCCGTCATAAATTCACCATGAAGATCTGCTGCCTGAAATAAATGAGAAAGCTGCTGCTGCTGTGAAAGTAAATGAAATATCTAAATACAAGAAAGAATTGCCACTCGTGAACTTTTTGCTGCTAAACTAATGGAATCAGAAAACTTCTTATAAAACAGGTACCTGTCTGTGTTCAAACTCTAGAGTACTCTAATAACATGCTATAGCTATTCTTCATATTACTTATCTTAATTGTAAAATGTAAAAACTACCATTTGTATAACTAAAATTGAATAATTAACTTAATGTGTAAATTTCTCTAATAATCTAGCTTACCTCATTCTATCTTTCTTGGGTGCGTATTTCTAAAATCTACATTTTATCTATTTATTATTTAATTATTGCATGCTAATAATTGTCTCAATGTTCAAAGTTTAAATCTATGATTGCTTGAAATAGTGAATGCGTGTCAGATTTCATTAACATTACTTTCATAAATAATTTAATTTTCATATAAACCGACACGCATTCAATGTTTCATTTATAGTAATGCAGGGGTCTACAACTTCGCAAATGGCTGGCATATTAGTTGCAATCATTCCCAGTTTAGATATGTTTTGTATATATTAAATCTTAATGAATAATTCCATCAAATTACATTTCTTTGAGAGTCGCCAACGTTCTTCAGTAAATGTTGATAATGTAGGGCCGAGTCAGAAATCTATTTAAATCTCATCATAATCGTTTATACAGTATACATGTGTTATGTTTTAGAGACGCGATGACCCATTCTGCCATGAAATTTCCGGATTCTTCAGAGTTGAAATTAACCCCAGTCGTCCTACACAAGCGGGCATAATGGGTGCTCCCGTAGGACTTGACGAAGTCATGCAGCCAGCCGGCAAACTGTGACACGGACCGCTTGTCCCTGGTTATGCTTATGTGACACCTTACTTTGTCGGGCTGACGGCAGAGACCAGCCCGACATTCTTATAAACCCATTCGCGGCATTGCAGTTTCGATATACTGCCATTCCATATCGCCTTGCTAAAGCGTACCATGTGTTCCTTTACTTAATTTTATTATTCTATATATCACTCCGCCTCTGCATTATCTTCATAATTCACTCTCAAATAAATGTTTGCCCTTAGTTATAAATAAATATTTTAATTAAATAAATATATGTCCACCGCCACTCTTAAATCTTACTTTAGACTCTTGCATTGCAAAGCTATAAATTCCCCAAGGCATGCATTAGAAATACTTACTCGAGAATTTTAGGTAGCTAGATTACGCCTTCAAATAAATGAATTCCTTTTGTAAACATTACAGTATCGGAAATATCGTTACTGAGGTCCTCAAGATAAAATAAGGTCGAAACAAATAAATGTATCCCTTTTGTAAACATTACAGTATCAGAAATACCGCTACTGAAGTCCTCAATATAAAATAATGTATAAATAAAAAAATGTATTCTTTAAAATATAATAGTATTGCAAATCCCGCTAATGAAGCTTTGAATCCATAAAATATTATTAGTAAATGATTTTCTTATTAAAATGTGTGAATAAATAATTTTAAACTATATGTCTGCAGTTACGTTTCATTTATTCGATACCCATTCTATATAATATTTCCTCGATTATGTAAATATGAATGTTTAATTAATATTAGTTTGATTATTGGCTAACTCGAAAATAAAATCATGAATCTCTTGCATATGCCTGACCACCGTGCCTAAGGAAATATTTATTAATGTCGCATCAGATGCGTTGTTTCGTGGATTGTATGGTGGAACCGATAAACTATATTCGAACTCAGTAACACGGGTGGCTTCGCTACCTTGATGGTGCTGCTGTTCTGTGTGGTGGTCGAATTCTGCACTGTTTACGAGTCACACGTTTTCTGACTGTTACAGTCTTTAGGTACGCCAAAACTGTAACAGTATAAATGAACTAACTGAAATTAATAGGGCCACACAAATTAAGCAATCCAAAATGTGTATCAGAATAAGTATGAGTAATAATTTTATCTAAGCCTTAAGAATAGTGTAAGCTAAAATCTATACTGGAATAAAGTTTAAATCTATTAATATTTACTTATTAAACAAATACCAATCCTACTGGATGTCAAAATTATAATACACAAAATAAACAATAGTTTATCTTAAAATTTATAATGAATATATTTAGTAATAGTTTTTATATTGGGATTAATTTAAATTAACCTTTTTATTATTATGTACTAAAATTTATAATATTGTTAAAGGATGAATAAAAATAAAGGTAATACATCGTCTAATTACCCATACCGCTTTATGGCGATGTTGCTAGTGAAAAACAAATAAATATAATGTTACCGGGCTGTTTTAAAATTTTGTTGATTTATGTTTTTAATTTTTGGATTTGCTTGATTTTTTTTTTTGTTGCTGTTGTTGCTTTTTGTTGTTGTTGTTGTTGTAACCGGTGTGATGTATATTTCTTAAACATAAAATAATGGGGTTCTTTTTATGGCTTTTTAAAATATTGTCTTTTTTTTTTTTAAAAAAAAAAAAAACACTTCTTTTTGTCCGGTCTTTTTTTTTTTTTTTTAAAGAAACTTTTTTTGTTGTTGTTACCAGTCTTTTTTATTGTTTTTGAAGAAACTTTTTGTTATTTTTTATCGAGGCAACAAGGCTTTCTCGACAGAGCTCTCTAAGACCTGCTATCATATTCCTTACGGCGTTTTGACACCTTTACAACTCAGCTCTAATACACTGCACTGTAAGCTGATCCCGGCTTCAAGAATAAATTAGCCGTACCACTTGCGAAAAAGCAATTCGGCAGTCCTCAAAGCCCGTTCCATGAGCAAATGGAACACCTTCATCGACATTGACGCGATTGACATTCCATTTCAGATGTTTGACAATGCCTTAATTTCATTAAACCACCACAAAGATAGTTTTTCTGGGTGGGTAAAATATTTGGGGGGGGGGTTGAAGGAAAGCCACCACATCTGCTTCTATAGAAAGTAAATCTCAAAACTACAACGCCGAACGGTCGTCTGCCATTGAACTGTTTTGATGTCGAAAAAGTATCAGAAACAGCGCCATCGCGCGGTGTGGATCAATAGACGATGTATTACCTAACATTATTAATTATATAGCTTCATTACATGTGCATAAAGCACAATTATAGAATTGTATTCATTTTAAAATTGCAGGAAAGCCAAATGAACTACATATGTGCTAATATCATCATTCTCTGAGATTCAGATTTCTTTTTAAAATGGTATATGACATTAAAATCTGTCAAAATTTAGATTTTTAATTAATATTTCTAGTAATAAATTCATTTATTTTTATTTTCTGCACAATTTATTAGATTGTATTGAGAAAACAAAGGCATAAAACCTTTAGCAGCAAAATTGATTCAACATGCGTCAAAGATTTTGCAATTTCAAGACCTTCATCCTGAAAATAAACATTAGCTATATATTAAATATAAGTATTAATTTTAGCTTTTTTTATTTATTATTATTTTAGATTTTTTTTATTACTTGATTATTATTATTTTAGATTTTTCTTTGTATTAACATATCTGTAGTATATAATTTATATTTAAACATTACAAGCATAAAGCTAAACTAGTCAATATAAAATCAAAACTACCCCAAATCTAAAATTAAACCAGACCAGAATAAAAATAATATTAAAACACAACCTAAGGTTTCACTGCTACAAGCAGACTTCTCAAGTGTAAAGAAATAATAAAAAAAAAAACACAACTTATATATACTATTAAAAACTACCCACAAATCCATTCACTTCCCATCCACCCTTAATATTAAAAGAACTCTTAAATAAGTTAATTGCTTCAGAATCATAAATTTTCAATAATAAAGACTCTTTAATTCTTCTTTTGATTTCATTTCTCTCAAAGAAGACAACCTTAGCTTCATCAAAATCAATAGTGTGGCCTGTATCGTTTTCATGGACATACAAAGCAGAACTAAGATATCTATTTTTAACTCTACTTTTATGAACCTTTACTCTTTCATTTAAACTCAAACTACTCTGACCTATGTAAACCTTCTTACAAAATAAACAAGGAATAAAATATACCACACCAGGAATAGTCTTTCTATCAAAAACTTCCTTTGTATTATTCAATAAATTATTCAATGTAACACCCCTTTTCCAAGCAATTTTCTTATTTCCAAACAATTTACTATTTCTACACACAATTTTATAAGAAGACAATTTAAATGGCAAAGAAATAAAATCATATTTTTCTTTAACCTTTACATCCTTACAAATATTACTATTAAATAAAATACTTTTAACAAATTTATCAGAGTATCCAACACTTAAATAATCTTTATAAAATTGATATTTCTGAAACAAAGCTACCCCCCTAGAATTATTTAATTTAATATTCCTATGACAATAATTCCTTAAAGCAGCTACTTTATGAGATACAGACTGATAGCTATCAGGTTTAATTATAGATCTTAATTCTTTACTTTTAACTAAATGACTGCACAATAAACAATTAGTTTCTATATTTCTAATCACCAAAAGATCTAAAAATTTTAACTTACCAAAATCTAACCCCCCTCCTTCTAACACAAATTTTATAGAAGGATCAAAACAATTAAACTCATTTACAAATTCCTTCAATTTACCATTCTCAACAACAAATAAACAATCATCAACATATCTGACAAATAATTTTACATATAAACAATTCTTTTTAATAATAATTTCCTCTTCCATAAAACTAATATAAACTGAACATACTAAAGGAGAAATAATATAACCTATTATCCACCCTTCCTTAATCTTATAAAAATTACCTTTATAAGTAAAATACATAGAATCTTCCAATAACAAAAGCAAATCTTTAATTACCTTAATTTTATTTTTTGATAAAGAACTTTTCTTAATCAATACAGACAAAAGAACATCAATACTGCTTAACCTATTAACAGACTGATACATATTTTCAATATCTAAACTTCCAAATACCCAACTACTTTCCATTTTAAAATTATTAATCTTATCAAAAGCCTCAAAAGAAGAAGAAACTGTGTACTGACCAAAATCAACAAATTGTTTTAAAAAATTATTCAAGAATCTAGAAATACCTTCTACAACACTACCTGTAAAATCAAAAATAAATCTTAAAGGAAAACCATCTTTATGAGTTTTAATATTCACAAACACCTTAGCTGATGTAAAATCATTAGGATAGCATTTTAAATAATCTACTCTATTAAAAATTTTTAAATTAACCATTTTCTTCATAATATCTATCAATTTTCTTTTAATCAAATTACCTGGATTTTTATCTAACAACATATATTTACCATTATTTAATTCTCTATCCATTTTCTCTTTGAAATCATCTCCTTTCATAATAACAAACCTACCAGCTTTGTCTTCACGAGAAATGATTACATCATTAGCAATTAACCTATTTTTAAGATGTTTAATCTCAGCAGGATTAATAACAAATTTTTCTGTTCTTTTTAAACTTTTATTCAAAATCGATTGAATACCAACTTTCTGCTCATCACTCAAATTACTAGATTCAATAGACGAAATTGTATCAAAAACTATATTTTTTGAATGAAATGGAACAAAATTTGGGCCTTTACCAAGAATATCTAATTCTCTATCATTTAACTTCAAATCCGTAAGATTAACAACTCTATCCTCAGAAACATTATTCTCATAACCTTTATCACTACAATAAACTTTATTAACTTTCCCAAACAACCACTTTAATTTTCTTTAATTTTTTTTAATTTTTTTTTAGACAGAATAGGTCAAATTTATATTGTAAAAAATATGAAAGAAAATTAAAGTGGTTGTTTGGGAAAGTTAATAAAGTTTATTGTAGTGATAAAGGTTATGAGAATAATGTTTCTGAGGATAGAGTTGTTAATCTTACGGATTTGAAGTTAAATGATAGAGAATTAGATATTCTTGGTAAAGGCCCAAATTTTGTTCCATTTCATTCAAAAAATATAGTTTTTGATACAATTTCGTCTATTGAATCTAGTAATTTGAGTGATGAGCAGAAAGTTGGTATTCAATCGATTTTGAATAAAAGTTTAAAAAGAACAGAAAAATTTGTTATTAATCCTGCTGAGATTAAACATCTTAAAAATAGGTTAATTGCTAATGATGTAATCATTTCTCGTGAAGACAAAGCTGGTAGGTTTGTTATTATGAAAGGAGATGATTTCAAAGAGAAAATGGATAGAGAATTAAATAATGGTAAATATATGTTGTTAGATAAAAATCCAGGTAATTTGATTAAAAGAAAATTGATAGATATTATGAAGAAAATGGTTAATTTAAAAATTTTTAATAGAGTAGATTATTTAAAATGCTATCCTAATGATTTTACATCAGCTAAGGTGTTTGTGAATATTAAAACTCATAAAGATGGTTTTCCTTTAAGATTTATTTTTGATTTTACAGGTAGTGTTGTAGAAGGTATTTCTAGATTCTTGAATAATTTTTTAAAACAATTTGTTGATTTTGGTCAGTACACAGTTTCTTCTTCTTTTGAGGCTTTTGATAAGATTAATAATTTTAAAATGGAAAGTAGTTGGGTATTTGGAAGTTTAGATATTGAAAATATGTATCAGTCTGTTAATAGGTTAAGCAGTATTGATGTTCTTTTGTCTGTATTGATTAAGAAAAGTTCTTTATCAAAAAATAAAATTAAGGTAATTAAAGATTTGCTTTTGTTATTGGAAGATTCTATGTATTTTACTTATAAAGGTAATTTTTATAAGATTAAGGAAGGGTGGATAATAGGTTATATTATTTCTCCTTTAGTATGTTCAGTTTATATTAGTTTTATGGAAGAGGAAATTATTATTAAAAAGAATTGTTTATATGTAAAATTATTTGTCAGATATGTTGATGATTGTTTATTTGTTGTTGAGAATGGTAAATTGAAGGAATTTGTAAATGAGTTTAATTGTTTTGATCCTTCTATAAAATTTGTGTTAGAAGGAGGGGGTTAGATTTTGGTAAGTTAAAATTTTTAGATCTTTTGGTGATTAGAAATATAGAAACTAATTGTTTATTGTGCAGTCATTTAGTTAAAAGTAAAGAATTAAGATCTATAATTAAACCTGATAGCTATCAGTCTGTATCTCATAAAGTAGCTGCTTTAAGGAATTATTGTCATAGGAATATTAAATTAAATAATTCTAGGGGGGTAGCTTTGTTTCAGAAATATCAATTTTATAAAGATTATTTAAGTGTTGGATACTCTGATAAATTTGTTAAAAGTATTTTATTTAATAGTAATATTTGTAAGGATGTAAAGGTTAAAGAAAAATATGATTTTATTTCTTTGCCATTTAAATTGTCTTCTTATAAAATTGTGTGTAGAAATAGTAAATTGTTTGGAAATAAGAAAATTGCTTGGAAAAGGGGTGTTACATTGAATAATTTATTGAATAATACAAAGGAAGTTTTTGATAGAAAGACTATTCCTGGTGTGGTATATTTTATTCCTTGTTTATTTTGTAAGAAGGTTTACATAGGTCAGAGTAGTTTGAGTTTAAATGAAAGAGTAAAGGTTCATAAAAGTAGAGTTAAAAATAGATATCTTAGTTCTGCTTTGTATGTCCATGAAAACGATACAGGCCACACTATTGATTTTGATGAAGCTAAGGTTGTCTTCTTTGAGAGAAATGAAATCAAAAGAAGAATTAAAGAGTCTTTATTATTGAAAATTTATGATTCTGAAGCAATTAACTTATTTAAGAGTTCTTTTAATATTAAGGGTGGATGGGAAGTGAATGGATTTGTGGGTAGTTTTTAATAGTATATATAAGTTGTGTTTTTTTTTTTTATTATTTCTTTACACTTGAGAAGTCTGCTTGTAGCAGTGAAACCTTAGGTTGTGTTTTAATATTATTTTTATTCTGGTCTGGTTTAATTTTAGATTTGGGGTAGTTTTGATAATTTATATTTGTAAATTAGGTAATCATGTACAATGTAATTTTGGGATTCTGATCCAACTTTATTTTATAGACATAAGGATTCTCAAAAAGTTTAATAATTTATTAGCATGTCTGTATTTGTTTTAAGTGTTTGTGTTTGTATTAGTATGTCTGTATAAGTAATGATTTTAATTGCATCTATAAAATTAGACTATTATAAAGCAGTGCAATATAAATTTTAAGGCTGATTATCAGATGCACAGAAAGGTTGCAGTTGATGAAACAATCACAAAATTTACTGGGCATAATACCACATGACAATATAAACACTTAAAATTAATAAAGAGGTTTTAAGAGGTGGGTATGTGATGATAGCTACAATAGTTATATATACCACACATGGAATTTTATGCAGATTTATAGAGCAGTGCAATATAAATTTTAAGGCTGATTATCAGATGCACAGAAAGGTTGCAGTTGATGAAACAATCACAAAATTTACTGGTCATAATACCACATGATAATATAAACACTTAAAACCAATAAAGAGGTTTCGAGTGGTGGGTATGTGATGATAGCCACAATAGTTATGTATACCACACATGTAATTTATGCAGGCAAAGAATCAAATCCAGATTCTTGCCTATGCCTTGGTATTCATGCTGTAGAATCAGTAGTTTTGCTACATATGCATCATATTATTTTCAAGACTACAGTTAGCAAATGTATATGCAAATAAATTATATGACAACAAATATAACAAGATAGCATCACTAGTGTGCACAAAAATATAAAATGAAGAGGACTCATATTTTCATTGATAGACAATAGCTTTCAATTTCTAGGTTTGGATAAATAAGAAGCCACAATTGCTATGATTACAAATGCATATCTATCTTCTGGAAAGGATTTATTTTCTATCTTTTATTACGATGAATCTTTTTTATTATGACACCTTTGAGATTTTTTAATTTCTGGGACACAAGATAAAAATTAAGAATTCTTATGTTATTACTTTTGTAAGTTCTAAAGCTATGGATTATCTCAGGTAAGAAGTATTATATATGGTTTGAATGAAAATTTTATGAGGAATACAAAGAAATTATCAATAAAGATGTAATTTTAAATTCAGTTAATGATAAATTAGAAATTATGAACAAATAATAAAAGAGCAAATTTGCAGATATTGAAATATACTTTTTCCCTTAGTTTCTTAATGATAATCTTACTTTTCTTAGCCTTATTTTTTCCTTACTTTTTCTAATTTCTAACATTATTAAAACTAAAGATATTGTGAAAATTGGTCTCAAATCAATTTTTAAAAATTCAATATGGCGCTAAAACCTTTAAACTGTAAATTAAAAAATAATGGCAAAGTTTCAATCTCTTCTTATTAAATTACAAAAAAAAAAAATAGTACATTGTTTGTTTAACGTAACACATGATTACATTTTTATATACCTTTAATAATAATACTATATTTAAACATATATGATTTTAAATTTATACAATAATTTGAACATGCACATACATATATTCATACACATATATGACAGTATAACTTATTGATTATTTATTTCAGTCTTTTGTTGTTGAAATATGCAATAAAATAAAATGTTAATGCAAAACACTGTCAAAATATATGTTCAAATTTATATCATATTTTCATAGTAATATATAAAAAATTCAACATAAATCATCATATTACTTAATATGAGGTAAAGGACCTCGAAAGCGCTTAGCGTATATTAATTCCTGTATATTATTATAGCTTCACATTCAAGCGTGACATACGCTTAATTGGTTTATAAATTAAATAATAATAAAAAATTGTGAATATTACTTTGTATTCCAGTGTATCTACAAGAACCCCAAAAATAAAATAAACATCATCTGATAGTCTTCAACAGTTAATTAACACATAAATCATGAGACAATATATTTTTTTAAAATATAACAATTCCTATTTTAAATCAAATCAAGGATGGTACAATATATATCTATTGTAACATTACAGAATCGCTGCAATTATATAATTAAAAAATTAAAAATTTTATTGAATTTATTTTTTATAGTTAAGCAAAAATATTCACCACTGTCATTGGTTGAATAGCATATAATATAAACAATATCAAGTACAAAAGACTATAACTTTATAAAGCATTTAAAAATGACTTCACAAGAAGATTTTATGATCAATGCTTGTATAAAAATATCTACTTATATTTTTGTTATTATTCTTATTAAAGAATAAAGCTATCAAATTGTATAAACAAACAAAGGTGCACATACACGTAAAACAAATAGAATTATAAATATGATATTACAAGATTAAAATATTTTAAAGCAATTATATTCCAGATTGCACTTTTATATTTTGTGTGTGTGAAAACTTATGTGTTAATATATTTTAAATTTAGCAAAAATTGATTTTGTTTCCTAAGATATTTATTAAAAGGTCATTTTAAAATTAATTGAAATAAAATTATGGTTTTATGATTTATTTTGTCTAAATAAATGATTGTAATATAATTTTAAACTAGGAAGTAAAAATGAAGCAATTGAAAAAGCTTGAAATTATTTTCTTTCTCTTCATTTTTGATGTTTATAAAATTTATTGTTTTCATTCAAAAATCATAGTATCTATAGTCTACATTTTAAATAACCTTGACAACTCTTCCAAATTTCCCCCCCAAAAAACAGAAAACCCCAATGCATAATGGCAAATATGTCATAATCCACACATCAGCTGATCAATAAGTATAAAAGCTGAATTTTGAAAAAACTAGGCAGTTTTCAAAAAAAAAATGGTTTTATATTAAAGCCTAGTTAAGTTAAAAACTTTAAATAGCTATTTTGTTTGCCTTCAACAACATGATCGGCTAGGCTAACCCATTCTATGTACTTTGCCTTTGCTGGGCAAAATGACTTCTCATTGTGCTAAGAAAAGGATGTGAATAACAGATAAAGCAGAATCTACCATTAATTAATTAATTGAATAATTACTAATTTGAGAAATCTCATATTGCAGTCAACTACTAATGTGAAAATGGATAAATTTTCTCAGGGAATGCTGTCTAACAACTTCTAATTAAATTGCTTGATTTCTTCAATTGAAAATAATAGCTGATACATTTGGAAAATTATTGTTTATCAACTTCAAATAAGTTGCTGATATTTATTCTCAAAATATTGAAAATAACTGTTCATTTTAAAAATGTGCATATTATGTCTCAATATTGTGAATTTAGCTCATCTTTAATTATGGGAGGAAAAACTTTAAATATAATTTTTCACCTCAAATATGTTGTCATAAACTTTGTCACTTGGAGAAATGTTGTAATTTAAAATTAATGAAAATCATTTTGTTTATGGATGATAAACTATTTGCTTGATCATATATATGATCAGAACTATTTAGCAATATAGATTAAAGATCTATAAACTAATGGATTAATAAGAGACTTCAAATGAAAAAAGTTACTGAATGCTAAACTTTTGGATAAAATTATATCTTTTCAAACGAATTTTAAATTGCGTCATATAATAAACTACAATTTTTATCCAGTGCTTATGGAAATGGATGCTAAATATTTAAATATCACTAATAGATTATGGATTATCAATGCAAATATTGGAGATTATAAATGTCAAATTTAGAAACAAATATTAAAATGGATTAACATGTTAAATATAGCTTACCTTAGAATAACAAGTTTGCTAAGAGGAATTTATTAATCTATATATTGTGTTCCAAAAAGGATAGTATTATAAATGAAATTAATTGTGCTTTACATCATCTTGAAAGCTGTTATTTTAAAAGTATTTGTGAAGTCCCAAGAACATTGGAATATGTTCACATATCAATATTTCACTGGAATAAATTTGTAAATCATTATAACTATTGGAGTATAAACCAATGGATTATTTAATGAATACTATAATTGCTTTTTATTTAGGTGGCGGTAGCAGCAGTCGTAGTAGTAGTTATTATTATTATTTACTGTAATTAAGAATATAACAGTTCTTCAGATATTATTATATGAATGCACAGGTAATATAGTTTATTAATTTTATTATTGATGATATTGGATATGAGTAAATGTAATAACATTAGGTTTAGGTTGTATAAATGCAAGTAATTTTTAAACTTATATAAAACATTGTTATATTGCAATTACTATATATTTTAAGGGGTCTTAAGTTCAACCTCAAAGTTAAAATGGAGTTAATCATTCTTATTTTGATAAGTAGATATGTAAAAAATATTTTATGCATTACTCGTATATATTAGTATTAATTTTTCAATCCTAATGATCTAGTTATATTTTGTTAGTAAAGTATTACTCCTAAAGTACAAGACTACAAATGAATCCAGTAAAGGTTCTTGAGGCAAAATTATCATGAATATGATTTAGATATGCTAAACAATAATTGACTTGCTTCTTTTAACAGAATGAAGCTTCTCCAATATTATTAAGCAAGGTTGATTAATAATTGATTAATGAAACAAACTAATGAAGGGCCATATAGAGCATTTATCATTTATAATTATAATGATGATTATTATCTTCTAGTATTTAAATTGAGAATTATTTCTAAATAATAAGCAACTTTTTCCTCTTTAATATTAGTACCTTTACAACACTGTATGATAATACACCTTCCATATCAGGAAACAATATTTATTAGATATTTTACATAATTGTCTTTATTGTTATTATTTGTTTTATTTTTTATTTTATATTGTGCAATAAAGTAATCATTAACTTTTTAATATTTCTCTTTTGTCATTATTAAAAAAGTACCATTATTGCATATTTATGCGACAAAGGTCATATTTAACACAAATCAATTTGGATCAAATACATCATTATGATTATTGATGCCATTTGAAATACAAAAGTATTGAATAAGATGATGAATAAACACACTTTACATCCATGCATTTACTTTCTTATTTTATGTAATCCTGAGATAAATCATTAGTTAACTTTATATTTAAAAAATTGCCAGCCTTAGATCAAACACAGATTAATTTATTCTTAATTAGTTCTTATAATAAGAAACATTATATTTATAAAACATTTTCATTGAAATATACTAAGACTAAGAGTATACATATTACTGAATAAACCCGAGAAATTTGTTTATTTTAAATTTAATCCATTATTAAAATATAAAATAGTTTTATTTTTTATCTTATGTGGAAGTATAAAATTTATATGTATGGCAAATTATTTTAGTGAATGCATTTTCACATTAGAGCATGCATTTGTCTTTTGCTCAAGTATAACCTTCATTGGCCATACCATCAATCCTTTCAATATATATATATATAACATTACTAATTAAAACATATAATTTTACATTTTTGGTAAAATTTCTGGCGCTAATTCTGTGGTAGAAAGGAATAATTCTTTTTTTTTTTTTTAATTTACAATACAGACAATTCTATACAGTCAGAATTAAAATGAGAAAATAAAAGCTTTTATTCATGGAACTTATTTACCATTAACATACAGTTATTAACCTCTGAAATAGGGCAATATATGGTTTAATAATCCACTGGCATTTCTGTTTTGGAGACAGTTGGTAAGGACTTCAGGGACTGATACTGATCAACTCAAAAAAATGTGTTTCCACACAGCCCTCATTTCTGTTAAATGAAATTTTTTTCTAATATGATGCAACATTTATTTCTATTTATTAAAAATATTTCTGTATTCTTCACCATCACCAATGGTAAATAAGCAAGTGAAGGCAAAATCTGAAATAAAATTCAGTTTACAAAAAAAAAAAATGTGGAGAAAACATTTATATAAATAGAGAACAATAGGTATATTTTAATAAGCCTGAATATAGTGAGATCATTTCAAATCCTTTAGGGATTATAAAAATGACACTAAAACTCCCATATTCATCGTTTTACCAAAACAAAAATAGCAAATTACCATTTGTGGCACCTTATTGAATTACATAGTCATATGATCACATGCACTTTAAAAAAAACAAGTTAAATAAAAAAATTTAAATACAAATGGGGGGAGGAGTTCTATATTGAAAAACTGAGGATGACTGGAAAAGAGAATAAAGAGGATTAAAGATACTATTATAATTATTAGCTTAGGAGAAAAATAATTGCCATCAACAGAAGAAGTGACTAATAAATATAATGTTCATCCAACACATATCTATGAATTAGATTAATTGAAAATAAAACAGTATAAAATGTTCTCTCATCAAAACTTAATTTATGAAATAACTGGGGGAAAAATTAAACAAAACGGAATTTTGAAAATAATTTCACATCAGTATATTAGTTCTGTAGATCAAAAATCTGTTCAGCAACTAACATCATTTCAAGGATATTGACAAAATCAATCAAAGAAAATGAAATATAATTGAGTCACTAGGGCAGTATAACAGTTATAAATATATCCTTATAAAAAACTTAGAACTAAAAAGTCAGATAAAATTTGCAGGAAAAAGAGACACATTAAATAAAAATTAATTATTATACATAGCTATCGTATATAAATTGTACAGAACAGTAGAAATCCAATACAATCCATAAAAAAAAAAAAATTCTGGAGGAGAAACAAAACAAGAAATAAATCACAAAAAATGGAGGTAAATAAGACATTAAATATTAGCATCATTTTGTGGGCACTCCAAGACATTTAGCATTCTATTACTGACAAAAAACAGTGACCAATAACTTTTTCTGAGCATCTTTAGTGCAAGTATGATATAAGAAATATAATCAGTCTGAATTTCTGTATGGCCAACATTGGAAGGAATGTAGCAATTAGAAGATAATACCCTACTAAAATATAAATAAACAATCATGTGATCAAACTGCTCTGTTACACTTTGTGTAAACAACAGAAAACTTTTGTTTGGTGGAAGCAATACGTAAGCGTACTTCTTAAGACTTTTAAATCCATGTGTGTGTAACATGTTACTAATGAATATCTATATTATTCAAAAGCGTGTAAATGTGAATTTAATAATCCAATAATATTTGGTCCAAGGAATGTAATGTTTGAAAGAGTACATTGTAGTTAATTTAATTAATGTAAAAAAAAAATCCTATTTTAGATGAGTTAACAAAAAAAATTCAAAACAATAAAACATGTATTTATATTTAAATCTACACAATCCAAAAACTACAGTCAATGAAGATGAAACAGATAGTGAAGACTAAAAATTTAGAAATAAGCAAAGAAAATCAGTAAAATAAAGTGAAATCATTAGTCTGTTTTATGAGATTTTACTAGAGATTAAAAAAATAAGAATATCACTGTTAAACAGAATTGTTAGGGCAGATAATTGTTAATAAAATAATAAGTGATCTCTTTATAGTTAGAGCCTACATTTGACTACAATTACTGATTGCATTTCAATAATTAAGTTATTTTGTTGTTGGGAATTATTTTAGTTTAACATAAAGATTTAAGTATAAAATTTGCTATAACAAACATTCATGTTAAAAAAGGAACCGGATTATATTATAATAAGCAAATTCATTTTCAATTAAATTTCCTATAATCAAAAGTGAAATAAATTTTCTCTTATTGCCCATTATTATTTCATATTAAGGAAAAAAAAAGTGACCACTTAAAAAAAACTAATATGCTTCAGTTTCACATACATACAATGTTATATATTTTTCATTTTATTAATCATCAAATCTAGAAATTGTTAAGTATAAATGAATATCATCATCGTAAGTTATTTCCAAAATTTCATTCCTAACCATATGTCTCCCTGTTATTTTTTCCTTAACATCGTTCTTCTATGAGATATTCCTTTTTAATAGCTGTCCAACACAATCTTCAAAAATATTTAAATATATATATATCCAATCTTATTCAAGTTTTGAATTTTCTTAAGAAATCGTCTTTCCAATTTATTTTATCATTCTTCAAATCCTCATCTCTTACATCTTTTTTTTTTTTCCGAAGCTCCACTCCATATAAAATTTAATAGGCCACAGAATAAAATCACTAGTGGAATTCTTTTCTAATTTCTTGGCAATTATTTCTTAGATATATAAAATTGGTCTCCAACTGCTAGTCTAATCTTTAATACTCTCCATCTATTTTTTACTGTTTTAAGTATATTTATTTTTTATTCCATTAATCTTTTGTAACATTTTAATAAAACTATTCTCTCAATTTGCATGTGGAACTTTCTAATGCTGGCTTGAACTTTATCAATACAAAATTCTTCCAATAATTAATAAATATTAAACAATAAACATAAAATTACTAATGTTGAAAATATTTTCTCTCATATACAAAATTTTTAAATACAACTCTCTAATCTATGACTTTCCTCCTGAAAATATATAATAAAAATAGTACAATTTAACTATTAGAAATACATCTATTCTACATTCAATCATTTCTATATTAAATCTTTTCTCTAATGGCATCATAACAGTGCACTTCCTGTTTCCAGCTGGAGCAGTTGTCTGTTCATTGGCTCCAGAAGGATGGGACTCATTACGCTTTCAAGTTTTGAGTTTGTGGGGAAAAAAGTTTGCCAAGATGTAGGTGATTATTTGTTTTATCATTTCATCACCTTTACAAGAAATTTTAAATCAGTTTCCACTCAAAATTATTTGAAATTATCAATCGTTACGTTCTATGCAAATGGCTGCCATTAAAAAAGGCAAAAGCCAGTATAAGGAATTCTTAGAATCATTTGAGCAAGATTAAAACTTAGAAAAAGATTTTAAAACTAAACCAAATCAAAAAAGAATAATGTTACTAAAAATCCTAAGTTTAATGATAGGATGAATTGAAAAATGATTTGAAAATCAAATTCCATTAAAAACATTGGGGAAAAAAAATGCTTAATGTTAACATCAGATATTTATAAAATAAAGCAAGTTTCTATGGCTGCAAACCAGTCAGGGAGGACAGGAAATAGACCAAGAAATAAACTATATTCAAAAGTAATCATAAAACTATAGAAAAAAAAAAAGGAATCCCAGTGTTAATTCGTTCATAAGAAAAAAATTACGATATCATGGTGTCAAACCAGGGGTGGCTGAATGCGGCAAAACAGTGCAGGAGAAGAAAATTATTTTAAATATAAATTTTAGATCAAAAGTTATTGGGCCATGTCTGGTGCGATTGGGGTGCCACAAAAAAATAAAAAAAATTTAAATCGACACAGGTCAAATGATATTATAGACCCAAACAGAGATATTGAAGCTGCAATTCACTCAACCTCATTTAATCCAACAATTATTATTAGAAATAATCCAAAGATTAATTACAACACAACTGAAACCTTGATTACTAATCAAGACCTAGATTTCAATTAAGATAAGCAGAATTCAAAAGAATCAATACAAAAGTCCCAGTTGGAATCCTACTACAATCAAGTTCATAACATGGTTAAAGAAACTGGTTATTAGAATAGGTTGGTTGCCATCAATCTCTGCTGTACAACCAAACAATAAGCAAGAATCCTATAATGCTAATTGTACTTTTCATAATCGGAATAACCAAGTGGAAAATATATAGGCTAGATTATAATCCCTGGAGAACTTTGCATCGGATGAGCTGAACAATTATTTATAACATTTGACATGTATTAAGAGTTGACAACAGTGTGAAGCAGACTTCGATGTTCATTGACTTCAGTGTATAAAGTGATATAGTCAAATGATGTGTTCTCATGGTTCGCAGGTAAGGCTAGCCATGGTTTTCAAGACTTGAATCAATATACTTATCATTATGTTTTTTTGTAATCAAGATATTTAATTCCATGTATTTTGTGATTAATCACCTATGTAATTTCTCTGTGGTTAAGATGGACAGGTAGACTGAATGTGATCCCGGTCCACTTTGACTGGCCCATATTAGGATTGTCATATTTCCTTAGTTAACAATACATTTTTGGGCAGGTAGACCGAGTGCGGTCCCTGTCCATTTGGCCTGTTGGATTGGAAGTCACAAAGGTTTGCTTGAAGTTTTGGTCTCGGGGGTGGAGGCGATGGTCCTGAGAGGTTCGTTGATCTGTGGAAGTGAATGGCAATCATCGCAACGCCCAGGGAAGGGATGACCAGACACTGTTCTCGTGGCCCTCTTTGATTCGATTAGTGTTCGAGATTGGCTAAACCAATGGGACTCCCAGATGTATCTAATCCACTTGTGATAGGGGGGCTGAGATGGATTAGCCTTGTCCAAGGGGTGGGTCTGGGGTCTCACAAAGTGGAGTTCTGGCTGGTCCGGTCATGGATGGGGTCTGGGGGGAGCCATTTGAGGACCTGTCAGTGGGGTTGAGAATCGTTTTCCCCCACCTGGATTATTGCCTCAAATGGACGGTTGCATCCCCTTGATTGATTGACTGTTTCTGCTTCTCTTTTTTGTGGCTTCCTTGATGTTTGAACTTGGGATTCATTTATTTTTTAGATACCCATAATACCTAATTTATGTAAGGAGGTTGGGCTGCTTTAAGCCACCTCCCAGCTGTATTACATCAATGTAACATTGTAATCTCTTTGGCCCACTGGTACAGGCGACAGAATGTGGTCCCTGCACATTTGGGCCCATAAGATCTGTTATAGTAATTTAATAAAGGTAACTTTGGAACAACTATTGAAAGAAAATAAATTAGGAGACTTCCAAGCTAAAAATTATTTACAAAATTTAACTAATTTTCTCAAATTTTTCTCAGCAATAATTTAATTATAATCTATCAATTTCCTGTGCTGCAATTTATTTTCAGTTAATTAAGAATCACAATTTTTTCCACTTTATTCTTATCTATTCAATTCATTTCTATTTCATCTTTTTCCAAATACATTTATTCACAGATTTAATTTTACTACATATACCATAAATCAGTGTTTTCTAACTGCCAATCCATGGTAAAATTTTACTGGCCCATGAACAATATCACTAATTTGATAATTACAAACTTCTTTTGCTGTATTCCATAGTGATAGAATAACTTAAAGGTTTGTGTTTCTAGTGTGATTGGATGAATATGCTAAGTATTTCCCTGTAAACTGTAGTTTTGATTTTGCCACGAGGGAATCTTGTTAGAAGAACATCTAAGAATGCCAATTTTTGTTCTTGTTTTGACTATTATGAATTTAATTGAAAGGGGTTATGTTGTTAATGTGATTCCAGAAAGTTTGTAGTAGCTCTCCACCATGTGGCCATTCAACAAATTTAGCAATATAATGATACCAAACTTTACATGGATATGGAGCAGTCTTTATGGCTGTGGTTTCAAGTTCTTCCATGTAAGTATTGGTAATCAGGAGTAACAATGGTAATCCCATAGCCATTCCTTGATTTTGTTGGAAGAATTCTGTATTATATTGAAAGTAGGTTGTTGTTATGCAAAATGTTAACAGTTCTATTGTACTATCAACAGAGAGTTGTTCTCATTTGTAAGCTATTATCATCATTTAATCTTTTTCTTACAATAGACAATGCTTCTTCACATGGTACATTTGTGAATAAACTTTTCCACATTAAAGCTTACTAGTATGTCAGTTTTTTCAATTTTCATACGAAATCTCTGACAAAGGACTGGATCTTGTATGTCAAAGAACTAAAAACTTTGAGAAATCTTGACAAATTTTGGTGAGGTTGATTTCTAGAACTAACAATAAATCTTAATGAAACATGATCCTTATGGATTTTAGGTACACTGTAAAGATGAGGACTTTTACTGAAATATGATATTAATTCACTTTTTCTGAATTTATCGAAGTACTTGCAATCCTTCCTGGGTAATGTTTGTAACATTGTATCCGTACTCGGTATAAGATTTTTTGCCACTTTTCTGTATTTGTCTGATGTGAGGAATTATTGTGTTTTGATACCATAATCAGTTGTATCCATAACAACTGTAGCATTGCTTATGATAGCAGGAAGAATTATTATAGATTTATCTACTTTGAGAGAAATAACTGTTTTCATTTCATCATAGAATCTGTTTGAATTCAATTTTTGTTGCTTCTCAAGTGTACCCGTTTTAATTCCAACATCAATTCTGCTGTTTCTTCTAAAAACAATTTTTTGAGTGACTTCCTCAGTGGCAGTCATTATATGTAATAAAAAAATAATAGATGGTCCCGTGCCGACGGCAAAGTTAAATCCTTTTGCGAGAACAAAAAGTTCAGCATCTGTTAGATGTTTATCTTTTGGCATTCTTTTATTTTTCCATGTAATGTAAAATATGATTTTCTTACTGCTTGGAAAACTCTTCTGAAGTCTTCATCAGTAAATTTATTTTTTAGAAAACATTCTACAATATTAATGGAATGCAATATTTGATACTAGGAAAAACCTTTGATATCCTTTCTATTAACACAGCTTCACTTGTTCACTGAGCAATTTTTTCATCTCACTGGGAGAGAATTTGACATTTTAGTTGCAAATCCTTAGGGATTACATTTACATAAAAATTTTTTTATTGATTTTCTATTTTGGCCAGCTTTAGACTTAATTTTTCATAATGCTTAAAGTTTAATATAGTATTGGGTATACCAAATACTTAGTATTTTCCTGAAGTTTTGTGATGATGGTATTTTAGTTGTATTTATATAGACTATTTCCATCATCTAATATTAAGCCAGGCAAAACTATCCATACAGTAGTGCCACTCAGTGCAAGCAAGAGTAATCCATGGATGCAAGAAGATTTGTGCATAAAATCCCAATCTAGTGTCTACTTATCCAATATTCCCAGGCTAGTTTCTAACTTGCGGCTTTCATCCAGGACGAGCCTTGTATCTGAGAGCACTGCACCTAGATCGATCTTAGAATCTAATGCAACCCTCCAGCAGCCACCTTTTACCTCTACTTAACTACAAAGCTACGAGTCTAAAATTGAAGACATAATATTTTTTCAATCCAAGCTCATAAGCTCATATAGATCTGGACTCAGTTTAGTAACCATACATTTTGGTACCTTTGACTCTTTAATAACCATAGCTACTACTATCCTATTAGGTAGAATTGATATTAAACCACTAAACATCATATGATCACCATTTCTTATGCTTGCTCAAGCTGTTAAAACAGGAAAAACTATCCATACAGTAGTGCCATTTGCAAGCCAGAGTAGTCAATAAAGCAAACATAAAATCCCAATCTAGTGCCTAATCCAATATACCCTGACTAGTTTCTAGCTTATGGCTTTCATCAGTGAGGACCCTTGGATCTGAGAGCACTGCACTTAGATCTTAGGACCTAATGCAATCCTCCAGTAGTCACCTTTATCTCTATTTAACTACAAAATTATGAGTCTAAAATTAAAAACATAATATTTTCAATCTAAGTTCATAAGCTTATATAGTCATGTAGGTCTGACTCAGTTCAATACCTATACAAAATTATGAGTGTCTAAAATTGAAAACATAATATTTTCAATCTAAGCTCATAAGCTTATGTAGTCATGTAGGTCTGACTCAGTTCAGTACCTATACATTTTGCTGTCATTGGCTCCTTAATAACCATAATCACCACTATCCTATTAAGCAGGCTGATATTAAACCACTAAGCATCATATGATCACCATTTCTTATGCTCGCTCAAGTTGTTAAACATGCAAAATATCTATACAGTAATGCCATTCAGTGCAAGCCATAGTCAATAAAGCAAAAAAATTTGTACCTAATATCCCAATCTGGTGCCTAGTCCAATATCCCCCAACTAGTTTCTAGCTTATGGCTATCATCCTTGAGGAGCCTTGGATCTGAAGTACTGCACCTAGATGGTAGGATCTAATGCAATCCTCCAGCAGCCACCTTTTATCTCTACTTAATTACAAAACTATGAGTCTAAAATTGAAAACATAATATTTTCAATCCAAGTCAATCCAAGCTCACAAGCTTATATAGTTATATTGGTCTGAACTCAGTTCAGAAAACATACATTTAGGTGTCTTGAAGGGACGCATTAGATTCTAAGATCTAGGTGCAGTGCTCTCAGATATAACACTCCACACTGATGAAAGCAATAAGCTAGAAACTATTCTGGGGATATTGGATGAGCAAGCACTAGATTGGGATTTTATGCACAAACCTTCTTGCATCCACTGATTACTCTGGCTTGCACTGAATGGCACTACTGTATGGATAGTTTTGCCTGTTTTAACAGCTTGAGCAAGCATAAGAAATGGTGATCATATGATGTTTAGTTGTTTAATACCAATCCTGCCTAATATGATAGTGGTGGCTATAGTTATTAAAGAGCCATAGGAACTGAACTGAATTCAGACCTATATAACTATAAGCTTATGAGCTTGGATTGAAAATATTATGTTTTCAATTTTAGACTCATAGTATTGTAATTAAGTAGAGATAAAAGGTGGCTGCTGGAGGGTTACATTAGATCCTAA
The DNA here is from genome assembly GCA_028023455.1 of Epiperipatus broadwayi. Lineage (NCBI taxonomy): Eukaryota > Metazoa > Onychophora > Udeonychophora > Euonychophora > Peripatidae > Epiperipatus > Epiperipatus broadwayi. The sequence continues at coordinate 699,954 of JAQFVV010012444.1, read as the reverse complement.
GATCTAGGTGCAGTGCTTCAGATCCAAGGCTCCTCACGGATGAAAGTCCCAAGCTAGAAACTAGTCTGGGAATATTGGATAAGTAGGCACTACATTGGGATTTTATACACACAAATCTTGCATCCACTGATTACTCTGGCTTGCACTGAATGGCACTACTGTATGGATAGTTTTGCATGTTTTAACAGCTTGAGCAAGCATTAAAAATGATAATCATATGTTTAATAGTTTAATTCCAATCTTACCTAATAGGATGGCTATGACTACTGAACTGAGTTCAGACCTATATGACTATATAAGGTTATGAGCTTGGATTGAAAATATGTTATCAATTTTAGACTCATAGTTTTGTAGTTAAGTAGAGATAAAAGGCCGCTGCTGGAGGGTTGCATTAGATCCTAAGATCTAGGTGCAATGTTCTCAGATCGAAGGCTCCTCATTGATGAGAGCCACAAGGTAGAAACTAGTCTGAGGTTATTGAATAAGTAGACACCAGATTGGAATTTTATGAGCGAACTTTCTTGCATCCATTGATTATTCTGGCTTGCACTGAATGGCACTACTGTATTGATATTTTGCATGTTTTAACAACTTGAGCGAGCATAAGAAATGGTGATCATATGATGCTTAGTGGTTTAATATCAACCTGCCTAATAGGATAGTGGTGGTTATGGTTATTAAAGAGCTAAAGACAGCAAAATGTATAGGTACTGAATTGAGTCAGACCAACATGATTATGCTTATGCTTATGAGCTTAGATTGAAAATATTATTATGTTTTCAACTTTAGAATCATAATTTTGTAGTTAAATAGAAATAAAGGTGACTGCTGGAGTGTTGCATTAGATTCTAAGATCTCAGTGCAGTGCTCTCAGATCCAAAGCACCTCACTGATGAAAGCCACAAGCTAAAAACTAGTCTTGGAATATTGGATAAGTAGGTACTAGATTGGGATTTTATGCACAAATCTTCATGCATCTATTGATTACTCTGGCTTGCACTGAATGGGACTACTATACGGATAATTCTGCCCATTTTAACAGCTTCAGCAAGCATAAAGTATTGAATGTCTTCAGAAAAATTAACTTCATTTTAATTTTCCAATTACAGCATTAGTAATACCACATAGAGTGATATATGCACATTTCAAGAGATATTTTCCTCTCTTTTTCATGTATTTCTGGCATGACCAGTGACAGAACCAGCATGAGAATCAAACCAGGACCCTTAGATTCTTGAATATTGAATTTTTAAGATAATTCAAGCCAAGTGAACCATCCTGCCAAAGACACCAGACAGTAAAAATTTCATATACTTATCTATGAGGTTCCACCTATTTCTCCATGTTTTCCTAAAAGCAAAGTTGATTAGTGGTTTCCATACATTATGTAGTCATACTAAAAGTTGATTTATAGGGTAATTTGCCAATATCAGGTGAACACTTTCTTTGAATTTTCTTTTTTGTATTTTTTTTGTACCGTTTCCTCTCATCAAAGGATCAAATCTTGCATTCCGTTAATAATGTAGAGTGTTTTCTAAAAAATAAACTACTTTTCTGATAGCGGGGCATAGCCGCTTAATGGCATTATGTCCAAAAACACATATAAATACCATTTATGTGGACAGACTTATGGCTAATACAACAGTTCTATTGTATTAGCCATTGAAGGTCACTTGATGGCGTTGCACAGGAATATTACAGCTTGTTTTGTGCTTCGCGACACTTACGCGAATTCGCACATTTCATAGTTAGCTACCGTATTATCTGAGGGTGGATGGATTTCAAGTGGCCACAACTTCTGAAATCTCCATAACAGAGTAATTTCATTTCTATTTAAATCACACAGTCTAATTTACTAAGAATTGTCATATCGTCTCCACCCTTCCCTACACAACGTGGAATATGCAAAACATTGGCAAAGGGTTGGGCTGAACACGATTCGACCAAGCTCACGCAAAAATTTACGAAATAAATGAAATGGTGCACTGTGGCAAGCAGATTTTCAAATTGTGGCAGTTGCTGACAACAGGAGCGGGGTATGCAGGTGGACTTACGGCTAATACAACAGTTCTTTTGTATTAGCCATTGCGGGCTGCTTGATGGCGTTGCACAGGAATATTACGGCCACTTGATGGAATTGCACAGGAATATTACGACCTGTTTTGTGCTTTGCGACACTTTATGCGAATTCGCACAATTCACAGTTGGCTACCATATTGTCTGAGGGTGGGTGGATTTCAAGTGGCCACAACTTTTGAAATCTCCATAAAAGAGTAATTTCATTTCTACTTAAATCACGCAGTCTGATTTACTAAGAATTATCACATCGTCTCCACCCTTCCCTACACCACTTAGAATATGCAAAACATTGACAAAGGGTTGGGCTGAACACGATTTGGCCAAGTGCACACAAAAAATTTATGAACCAAATGAAATGGCGCACTGTGGCAAGAAAATTTTCAAATTGTGGCAGTTGCTGACAACAGGAGCGGGGTATGCGGATGGACTTACGTCTAATACAACAGTTCTTTTGTATTAGCCATTGCAGGCTGCTTGACGGTATTGCACATGAATATTACGGCCTGTTTTGTGCTTTACGACACGATGCAAATTCACACAATTCACAGATGGCTACTGTATCATCTGAGGATGGCTGGAACCATAATGCGGCGAGTCCATGAAACTATATTTGCAAAATAACCTCGCAATTCTAATGTCAGTCACACTCCTGCAAGCGAAGCTATTTGATTCACACACGTTTCCAAAACGAAAGGTGGTTCTATGACATAAATCATCAATGAAAAAAAAAACGAAAGTTGAAAAGTCAAAAGTTTTGGTCTTATTTTATTTTTGGGGGTGGGGATGAGGATGGTTGAGAAAAACTTTGTCGTCACTGAGACAAAAGTTATTTTTGGTTTGTTTTTATTTTTAAAAAAAGGTAGAACAAGTTTTGATTAAAAAAAAAAAGACCATCCAAAAATTGGTCTTAAAAATAAAAATTTTACTATATCAGCAGCAAAGATGTGTTTGTGTGTAAAGAAAAAAATGTAAAGACGTAGTAGAAAAATCGCTCGCGGCCGGGCATTATATTTGATTGTTATTGTATAAAAACAATGCCATCAAGTGGCTGTGCCCGGCATGAAGATTTCGCAAGCAGTAAGAAAATCATATTTTACATTAAATGGAAAAATAAAAAAATGCCAAAAGAAAAACTTGCAAATCTACATAGGCATATCAAAAATCATAATGTACCAAGCAGTGCACCAGTTTCATTTGTTAAAAATCTGTTCTAAAGATCTAACAGATGCTGAAATTTTTTGTTCTCAAAAAAGAATTAAACTTTTCATCATATTATCTAATATCTCATTATTAGATATAATGGCAGCTACTAAGAAAGTCACTCAAAAATTGCCTTTAGAAAAAGCAGCAGAATTATGCTAGAATTAAAAAGAACCCTTGAAGTCAAACATATCCTGTGATGAAAGGAAAGCAATTAAATATCTCAAAGTAAATAAATCAATAATCAGTCCGCCTGCTGACAGAGGCATTTATCCTGTGATGAAAGGAAAGCAATTAAATATCTCAAAGTAAATAAATCAATAATCAGTCCGCCTGCTGACAGAGGCAATGCCACAGTTGTAATAGATATAACTGATTATGACAACAAAATGCAAGAACTCCTCACAGTAGGCCAATACAGAAACATAACAAAAAATCCAATACAGAGTATAGCAGGTACTTCAGTGATTCAGCAAAAATTAAACATTATTTTTCAGCAAAATTCCTTATCTTTAGGATCTACCTAAAATCTTTAAGGATTATGTTCCATTAAAATCTATTGTTAGTTCTAGAAATTCACATTGCCAAAATTTGTCAAGATTTCTTCTCAAAGTTCTTAGCTCTTTGGCATACAAGATCCAGTCCTTTGTTGGGGATTCCAGACACTTTGTAGAATTAATGAAGGATATGAAAACTGAAGCAAGGACTGATGTACCAGTAAGCTTTGATGTGGAAAGTTTATTCACAAATGTACCATGTGAAGAAAAAGCATTGTGTATTGTAAGAAAAAGACTAAATGGTGATAATAGCTTACAAACCACAACAACTCTTCCTACTTATAGTATAATGGAACTATTAACATTCTGCATAACAACAACCTACTTTCAATATAACAGAATTCATTCAACAAAACCAATGAAAGGCTATATGCTCACCAATGTCATTTTACATGGAAGAACTTGAAACCATAGCCATAAAGATTACTCCATATCCAGGTAAAGTTTCGCTTTGCTATGTTGGTGATACATTTATTGTATGGTCACATGGTGCAAGAACTAACTACTACAATGCTGTTAGAAACCCATCAACAACATATCCCCTTTAATTAAATTCACAATAGTCATAACAGGAAAAATTGCCATTCTCAGATATTCTTTAGATAAGACTCCCTCGTGGCAAAATCAAAACTATAGTTTACAGAAAGGAAAATACTTAGCATATGTATCCAATCACACCAGAAACACAAATCATGGAGTACTATCACTATGAAATGGAGCAAAAGAAGTTTGTTCCAGAAATCAACAATTTAAAAAAAGAAAAAATCTATACAGAACAATCTCTCATGAAAAATGGTTAACCATCAGTTGTTATTAAGAAAACTTAAATCTACATCAAAGAGAACCATCAAAAGAAAAACAATTATTGTTTCTACATCAAAGAGAACCATCAAAAGAAAAACAATTATTGTTACTATTGTGTATTTATACATACCAAAAATAGCAGACAAATTAGGAAAATCTGCAATCAGTATAATCTCAGAACAGCATTCCAGAGCTATACCACATTACGAAAAATTCTAATCTCTCCAAAATCTAAACATGAAATGCTGAAAAGCAAAAACTATATCTATAAAATACCATGTGAATGTGGAAGAATGTATATTGATGAGACCAGTTGCCCCATTGAAAAGTGATTGCAAAAGCAAAAACTGATTATTAGAAGAGTGAAACCAAATGAGTCCAAGATAGCAAATCATGTATGTACCAATGAATATATATGTTCAATTGGAAAAATACAAAAATATTGGATAGAGAGAAAAACGTACAAAAAAGAAAATTCAAAGAAAACTGCTCACATGACAACGATGAATAACTCCATAAGTCAATCTAGTGCTATACATATTGTATGAAAACTACTAATCGACTTTGTTCTTAGGAAAAAGTTTAGAAATCATGAGGAAATTTCATAGATACACATGAAATTTCTATGGATTTTTGCATTTGGCAGAATGGGTCAGTTGTTTAAAGTGTTAACTTTCAATACTCAAGAAACTAAGGGCCCAAGTTTAATTCTCATGCTAATACTGCCAGTGGTCAGGACAGCAATATCTGAAAAAGAGAGGAGAAAATACCTCTTAGTTGTGTGTAATTGGAAAATTTAAATAATCTTAATTTTTCTAAAGACATTCAATACTTCATATTAGATGATGGAAATAGTCCAATATATAAATACAACTAAAATTCAATGGTATATGTATTAGTTATTTATTATAGTGCGTTAAAGTATAATAGATATACAGTAATATGAAAATCTTAAATTTTTTTTTTTTTTTTTAATTTTTTTTAAGTAATTTGTAATGATAAAAAAATTCTTTAAATGAATTACTTTGTTTTTTTTATGAAAACCAAAAAAAAAAGTTTATTTTGTTGTATTAAAAAACACTAAAAACCAAATACCTCCATGTTAACATCATATCACAATCACAGTTAAAAGCTTTTGTGCACATTTTTTATTCATTATAAAAATTATGTATTTAACAAAAATTTGGTAAATCTAAAGGTTAGAAAAAATATATAAAATACGAATAGAAATTTGAAATATAATACTATAAATATTTTTAGCCCCAAACAAAATGAATACAAAGAGGTATCAAAAGTATTCCATATACTTAAATAAAAATCCTCTGCTTCGTTACAATGAAAACTTCCTTAAATAAAAATCCTCTGCTTCGTTACAATGAAAACTTCTTGAGGCATAAACTTGAAATCATATATATTTGATATCTTCCACTCAGTTGTAAAATTAAATTCGCCATTCTGATTGATATTTCATCAATTTCCAAAATTTTGTTCTTTCATTTTTTTTATAACTATGAATCCATCTCACTCTTTTCATCCTACTTCACAAAGTTTACTATTGGTCCATTTAGAATGTTATTCCAATTCATATAATTTCCTTAACTAGAAAGATATTTACAGTTATAGATCGCTAGCTAAATTAAAAGATTACCTTAGGTCTTTAACTTAACTGTTTAAACAACCTGTCATTTGCTAACTACTGCTTTGTCTGATGACTTTTCAAAATACTTGGAAACTCAAAAGGCTAGTAATTCATATAATGGCTGGTGCATGTTGATCAATAGCTGATGACATTGATAGCTCATAAATAATCACCATGGTCATTAAAAGATCTTTTTCCATTTAATAGCAAAATTATTTTTGCAACTATAAATATCTATACAAATATACATTCCAATTGGCTATTGTTATTATGATTAACAATAACATTGATTTCCACCAAATATATGAATAGCATTTATATAGAATGACTTCCTTAATTATATGATTTTTCAGACTGCTCAAAAGCATTTCATTTTTATGATGAACAAAACTATTCAGTTCTTTCACCCACAATAAATAGGAATATCTCAAGATAGGTCAACTCCAATCTGGTCATTTGTGCTTCATTTTTCTTACTATAGGTATCTCCAGTCTCATTACTGTTGAAAAGCAACAATATGTATTCTCTTCACCCTCTTAAGTGCACAATTTAATCATCCCAAACTTGAACAATTCTGGTTTTATTTTTAAAAATGTGTTAATATGTTTAAAAATTTCCCACATTTCTCACTGTCACTCTATTAAGTGGTTTGTCTGCTATAAAACCAAACTATAGGATCATCAATAATAATTTTCCAAAGATAAATACTATCAACAGCTGATCCTATTTATCATAATTCATGGTTTTGTAGCTTTCCTAATGACAGCCTTAAAATCTTTATTTTCAGAGACAAATGTGATATCATCAGCATAACAATATGTCTTCTTCCAGTTGTCTTTCTGTTATGGTTTCTCACATTACATGTTCAGAATATAACATAGAATAGGATGACAATATGTAATGATAAATCATTTGACAATGTTAGTAAAACCAATTTGATTGCTATAACCAACTTTCCCTCAAAATTCTATTCCCACAGATTTCTTTTGAGAACAATAAAATATTGTGGACCATTCATTTAATAATCCAAGATATTTAATTTATTATGTCCAAATGAATCAAAAAGGCTTGCAACCAATAAAACACATATACATTTATTTACAGTACTGATATAATTTGGTGATGATTTTGATTTTTATTTAATTTCTTGCATATTTTCTAATGCAAGATGTTCAATTCCAGTAATCTTATTTTTGGCATTGATACCAAGATTAATCTCACATCTTTTATTATTGAAGCATTTGCTGAATAGAATATTTTATAAATTGTTTGGTGGCATTTTCCTTCCATCTAATTTATTGGTAAAGAGATAGTTCATTTTTCTAAACTTGTTTCCATTTTCTATATTATTGCAAATACTATTCTTTAACCTCCCTGCTCTTTTAGTTGCCTTAAAAGATATAATTAACTTTGGTTTCTTTTCTTTGCAACCACGCAATATTTTCTAATATCTATTTCAATTTTGCTGGTTGTTCAACTTACAGTTTTTTCCTTCTTTAATTATTTCTTTCATTTCCATCCACAATTCATCTGCTTCTCCAAAATCTCCAATCAATATTTGTTTTCCAAAATTTCAAATCAATATTTGTTTTCTAAGTTATATTAGCAAAACGTGTACATCTTTTTCAGTTTCACTCTAAGTTTGAATATAAGTACATCTCAACTTTCCCACAATCAGTTATTTTTTGCTATTCAAAATGAAGTGTTTCATTGCTGAGTAACAAAAATGTAATCAAATTGGTTAATGTGACCTCCATCAGTGATATATTTTGACTAAATAAAAAATGTATTGGGATTAAAAAACAACAACAATGAATTCATATAAAAGATTACTGGTTACCAATACCATTTCTATCCTTCTTATTTCTAACTATAATAATATACCAGTTCCTAAAATATAAATACATATCTTGTCTACAATTATTGCTAATTTCATATTGCACATGATTACAAACTTTTTAACTTCTGTTGTTGGAAAGCTATCCATGCTGATAATAATATCCATATTATTCCCTCTTTGTTATTCTTGAGTAATAATTTATTCTGATCTAAAATCCCATGTAGTCCAGTATACTTCATTAACTCTTAAGACATCAAAAATGTAAGAAATCTATTTCCAATTTAATCAAGTCTAGTTATATTTGCTTTGTAGTTTGCAAAGATTCATTTGACATATTCTAACAGCTTCAATATTTTTCTATAAATTAATATCAGTATTTAGACATTCAAATAGTTATAATCTATCTACATCATACAAGGCAGCAGTAATGCTAGATACAGGCTTGTTTGATATGTGTGCTTTCAAACTTGAGGAATCTCCAAAACAATAGCATCATTCTAATTTTGTCATCATAAACATAATTTCCATTACAGTTTTCAATCGCTTTCTCCTGCACAACTTAAAATTATGCTTAACAGTTGACAAAACAGTGATTAATTTTGAGCGTTAACTTACATTACCATTGCCAGCTATATATATTAATAATAAAACATTAAGAAATATAAACAGGGCAAAGTAAAATTCAAAATTAAATTAAAAAAAAACAAAAACATTACTAGTCTATCACTTTGAATATCTGTATTAGATGGGAATGGCAATCAAATTACCAGACTAGTTTCTTGCTATTGAAGTTAGTTCACAAAACATATATGATTGGCACATATCTAATTTCTAAAAAAAAACTTGAGATTGTTAGTGCCATTAATTATTTAAACTTATAGTAGTTAATTGGAATAGAATACTAAAATGGATTACTATTCCTGATGAAGATAATAAAGATATATTCTTAAGAAGTTTGAAAAAAATGTAGTTTTTAAGTCAATTTTTATGGAGATTTATCATTAATAATAACACATTTTAAGCATATAATAAAAAACATTTACAACGCATATAATATTTTCTCATTTGTACCAGAACCAAAAATACTTCAATAAAATCTATTTCTACACAAACTAAAATAAATATTAAAACACTAATTATTTATTCTCATTTATATACTAATTTAAAAAAAAAAAAAATCACTATTGTAAGACATTTGGAAAAAGCTTCACATGGAATGCTTAATCAGATACCAGAAAGTGTGGCCATAGTGTAATGTCTACAAAGGAAATATAATAATTAATAATATAATGTTCTAATTAAAGGTACTAGAAATACTTGTGAAACCACGTTTAAAAGCTCAATATACATCCTTTATAAGTTACAGATAACACATTTTTTTAAAAAATTTAATAATTTTTTTTTCATAATGAAACAGTAAAATATTAATATTTTAAAACAAATGAAACTTTAAGCTATAAAAAATCAAAGAATCCAAAAGTATAACTATGGTAAAATTTGTATAACTAAACATTTAATATTGTATAAACTAAGAGATTTACTAGCACAGTTTCAAACTGTAATTTTAAACAGAAGGTAATCAATCCTTTATACATTTGTTGTACTGTTATATTTAATCAATGTTTTTTTTTTTAATGTCAGTCAGTCTAATTAATTTGACTGGAGCTCTTTCTACTGAAAATACTGGTCTGCAATTACATTATTAGCTCTTCACTCTATTCTTCAAGTTTTCACTAGTCTGCTTTTCAGCTTTATTTTTTTTTTCTTTCTCCATAATACTACCCTATCCTACATTCTCCTTCATTAGAAGTTCTGCAGACATTTGATTAACTTTGCTAATTTGCAAATTGTTAGACTTTATTATAAGGCAAATTAGAATGTTGTTACTTGCAATTAGATTAATTTTTTTTCTGCATATAATTATTATTAGAATGACTCAACATTGCCTGCATTTCCCAGCTTGTATACACATATATGCATAGGCATAATTTTATTAATAAAATACATAATTAATCAAGACACAACAAAATGTATGATTGGTGGGGAGGACAGGCATTGTATGCCTTTATTTATGGTGGTTCTTTCATATTAAATATTAAAATCTCTTACACATATGAATTCACATTTAATATGATGATCTTGAATTGTTTAATTCTAATACTCTTAGCTAGCAATGTTATCTGATACTTTTACCCTGATGCTCATTATGAGCAGAAAAATTATCAAAAACTTTTATTTGAAAAAAGTAAATATAGTACTGTATATGTAGATTGATTATTCTACATAAGTTATTATTTATATTAATTGTTTTATTACACAATATTACATTTAAACAGAAGGTAATCAATCCTTTACATATGTGGTGTTGTGTTATATCAATCAATATTGTTTTTTTTTTTAAATGTAAGGAAACTCTTGATCCAAGGCACAAGATAGTCTTTGAAAAGATAAGAATGGCCTTGTTATCTTTTGTGCCTAAATTCAATTATATAGACCTATCTTGAGGATCATGAAATAAGAGCCTAAAGATTTTATACTATTCCCTTTAGTTCCATATTGTTTATTACACATATTAACACTCATGATATATGAACATTTACTGTTAATTTTGCAAGTGTTGATATGCATAATAAAGAAAATGCAAGTGAATAATATGAAATTTTAACATGTAATAAATGTTCAAATTTAGCAAGTGTTAATATCCATAATAAAAAAAAATGGAAGTGAATAATATAAAACCTTTATACTCTTTTTCCAAAATATTTAAGATTGGTCTAAATAATTGAAATTACGTATAAAAAATAAGATGGTTGCTATTATCTTTTCAAAGACTTTATCTTGTGTCTTGGATCAAGACAATTAAAAAAACAACAACATTGATTGAATATAACAGTGCAACCCATGTATAAAGGGTTGACAACCTTCTGTTTAAAATTAATATTCTAGAATACAATAATTAATATAAAGAATAACTTTTACATAGAATAAATAATCTACATATACAGTACTATATTTACTTTGTTTGTAAAACTTTGTGATAATTTTCTTACTCTTAACGAACATAAGAGTAAAAGTATCAAATCACATTGCTAGCTAAGAGAATTAGAATCAAACAGTTCAAGATTATTATATTGAAGCGGTGCATATCTGTGTGCATATATGTTTGCTTCATTCTTGCTTAATTTCTCATCCATTTGCCATCATATGTAATAATTTTCTTAAAATTCGCACACATAAGTAACATGCACGCGCGTGTGTGTACACGTGTACATTATTAAAATTTAAAGGCTGTTTAAATTAATGGAATGAATGTTAATGTATTGCACACAATGGGAAGAGGGTTGGTATGGAAATTACCATTACAGAAGAAAATGTAGCTGCCTTATTTCCATAATTACAGTAAACACCTTTAAAGTCTGCTCATGTTTAAAGAGTTAAAAAGTAAAACATAAACAAAAACAAGGAAACCAACTTGGCAGTAAGTTAAGTAATGAGCAAATAAAATGTTGCTGAAACTGTAATTAAATGTAGAGTAGGATCAAATCCAATAAGAGTTCAAAAGTGCACCCCATGTGTAAAAATAGAAATATATGCTGGGAAGTGGGCATTGTTTAATATTCTGCTTCATTTATAGAGACTTTAAATTTGTATAAAACTTTTTTTTTTTTTGTGATCCGTAATCTTCATGTTTAAAGTACCTACCAAGATGAGTGAGTAATCTGGTGTCGGCTTCTCCAAACTTATCGGTGAAGCGTGGCATCAAGATGATAGTTCCATCGACATGACTGAAGTCCATCTACATTTCTGTCAACCTGAGAAAGCATGAAATGCCGTATTGATATCTGCCAGAAATATCCATGGAGCCACTACAATCTTGCCGGTAAAATGTTGTTAAAATACAATCTACTGTCTTTTACTAACTGTAATTAAATTATTATTATTTATGTACTAGTCTTAATCTTAGTAAAATTCTATAATATTATTAATTATGTCAAAATCTGCTGGTTTTAATGATTAGAAATTCAATTTTATTTTCATCTTGTTTACATGTTAAGTTGAATGATGGAGAAAGTAAATTTTCAAATAGTTTTAAAATGTTTTGCACTTCTTTTCCCCTGATGTCCCCAGGGATATCATGAGTCGAGAAGATGCTAAATTGAAAATAGTAATTAAAATAAAATAGCAATATGTATTTTGATTGATTTTTTCATTTTCTTATCCCCCTGTCATTTCAAATAAAGTTATTTTTTCTCTTTCTGAAAACTTGATAAGAGAGAATTATTGTAGGATGACGAGCATTATTATTATAGTTTAACATTTTATATAAATAGTATTAATGAAATATTGCCCTGTAAACATTTGAAAAAATAAATTAATTAATTCTGTGTTATAATTTAGATATTTCCATAAGGTAAAAAGTAATTTTAATTATTTAAAAAGTCCATATTTCATTTACATATGTGCGACTTGCATTTTTATATATGTAAATCAATCCTAAATTCTTTTGAAATCACTGTAATAAATAACGGACTAAACTATCAGACAGCTTTATGGCTTAGTAATATTCCTCCCTGTTTAAAATACATTATAGTTAGATTGTAAAAGATAAGCTTCTAATGAAGATTATACGTGCCATCTTATACAACGAATTTATATTGATTTAGTATAGGTGGAAGGTTAATTCAATCATATTTTTCTGTCCATAATTGCATTCCTACATATCTGTGCTACAATGCCTTTTTATTAAATTCATTACCTCCGCTTCCTGCATGATTCACTCATCTGTGTATAGACAGTACATCCAGAGCCTGCTATACTTTTCCATGTGCCCAATCCTCTAATCTCAGAATTAGCATTGGACTAGGTTTGGCAAATGGACTGAAGATTCCTAGGTACCCCAAACCCAGATTATGCACATCTTTTCAGATGTGCCTTTGGTTAGAAACAGGAACACACCTGCGGTAAGGGACATCCATGTTTAATCGTGAATCCTACCACCAGATCGCCAAGCCAATCTTTCCTTCTTTTCAACCATTGACAGCCCACAAACAATGTAGTACCGTGATGTTCCAAATCAACTCTTAAAGGTGACCTTCACCTATACATTAGCCGTAGTCCTAGGTAGCCTAAATCTAATCCGTGCAGATTAAGTTTTAAAAAATGATAAATCGTTGAATTCAAACCCATAATGTACCGACTTGTATTCAGGTACTATTATCTACGGATCAAATTGGGCACACTATCTCAATTTCTGTAACTCACTGTCACCTTTAAATATACCTATGTGAAAACCAGCAGATTAACTTATTTTAAATAGCAAAATATGTGAGCTACCCTGTTCATCCCTTTTCTTTAATTTAGTAAATGTTATTTCATTAATAATCAGTGCTGTTATTATTGCAGGTCAGAACTATATAAATAAAGTGTGAAATTATATGTATAAATAACTGTCAAGGGTTATATAAATTATTACAGAAACTATGTAAATAATATTTGTTGAAAACTATAAATAATTTATGAAACTATATAAATCTGTATATCCATGGCTCTATAAGTTATTATTTAAATAACTAGATTAACAAATATATAATAGCTACATAAATAGTCCTATAAATAGTAATTATTTAAGTGTATGCCTCAGCTAATAGGGCAAAGCTAATGGTAAAAGGTCGTGAGTCGATGAAAGAACCTGTATATGTATAGATAACTTTCAAGGGCTATATAAATTATTACAAAAACTATATAAATAATATTTGTTGAAAACCATAAATGATTTATTAAACTATATAAATCAGTATATCCATGGCTCTATAAGTCATTATTTAAATAACTAGATTAACAAATATATAATAGCTACATAAATAGTCCTATAAATAGTAATTATTTAAGTATATGCCTCAGCTAATAGGATAGAGCTAATGGTAAAAGGTCATGAGTCGATGAAAGAACCCTGAGAAGAAAGTCAGCGCTTAAACTGTGTGATGTCAAGAGTGTTAATTATGAAGTAAACAAGGGAACCTAGATAGAAGTTTAAACTAGAATTGTGGGAGTAGCGATACCCTTACGCACACTGGTTGAAAGTGTCTGCTTGGTCTTTTGGTCTTGTTTGCAGGTTATACATGTTTCATCATTACAATATTAAGCATAAATTCTTACATGTATAAGATTTAAATGCTAAAGAACAGGAAATAGCTTGGACACAAAATCACCATAAAGGCACACAGTACCTGCCCTTCCTGCCAATCATACATTTTGTTGTATCTTGACTAGTTATATATTTTATTAATAAAGTTATGCATATATGTATGTGTGTACAATCTGGTGAATATAGGCAATGTCAAGTCATTCTAGAAATAATTATATGCAGAAAAAAAAATTTGACTAACTGCAAGTAACAACATTCTAATTTGCATAATAATAAAGTCTAAAAATATACAAATTAGAAAGTTAGTAAAATGCTTAAAGAACTAGTGAAAGAGAATGTGGAATGGAGTAGTAGTATGGAGAAAGAAAGAAAAAAGTAATGAAAAATAGACTAGTGAAAACTCAAAGAGTAGAGTGAAAAGCTGATAATGCAGTTGCAGAAAAATATTAGTAGAAAGAGCTCCAGTCAAATCTTATTAGACTGACTCAAAGAAGCAGTGTGCAGTAAAAAAACTTATTAAAAATTGCTAGTGAATGACTCTGAAATTACAGGAGTTAAAGAAAATATGTAGTTACTGAAATAAGCACTTTAGAAATTCGTGAAATTAGAGATGAGCTCCAACTAGCTACCTATTACTTTATTTAACTATCTACAGAGATAAGACTTGTTCTGTTATCAATAGTTTATTGCTTTCAACTAGTCAGTTGCCAGTTACTAATATATATTATTCATAGTACTCATTATTTATTGTGTCAATTGGAATTGTTTTATAATTGTATCTCTGCTAGATTATAGTCTGGCCCTGTATATATTACATTTAAAAAATTGAGATAAAAACCTTACATTAAATGCTTTTATTGATTGTGGACTGAAAAGTAATAAAATAATTGTTTCTTCAACCCCAATTGCAGTTTTTAGATTTAACTTGAAATAAAAGCATGGGAGGTCCAGAAATTAATTAATTAATTCAATCCCTTGTTATAAATAATAGTGAGTGATTTAATGAATTTCTGTACCCCCCCCATGCTTTTATTTGAAGTTAAATCTAAAAACTCCAATTGTGATTGAAGAAACAATTATTTTATTTCTTTTTAATGCATAGTCAATAAAAGCATTTAATATTTAAAAAAATTTATCTCTATTATTTTCAAGTTTTTAGTATTAACTCAGCAAATGAAAATGTAAAATTATATTGTATCTTAAATTGATTGAACACTTATAGGTAATATATATATTACTAGATATTTCTAAAAATGTACATGATAATACATGTGTATATTGTAAATGAACTTCACTTTATATAATTTTAGTTTATATAATTTTAGTTTAAAGCAATATCACATATATAGTGCATATAAGTCATTAGATATTACTGATATAAGTTAATATATATACTATTAATGTTACAATTTATTAACATAGTGCTATATAAATAAGTACCTTATTATACTATTAATGTATAGATTGTATTTAGTATGTGCACATAATTGTATATGTATAATATATCAGAAACTAAGTTTTCTATTTAAAATTGTAAAATAGTTTTTATTTTTATTTTAAAAGTTGTTTTTTTAAAAAAATGCTGTGCTAAAGAGGAAAATTTGCAATCATTGTTTTAAAAAAATATCACTAGTTTTCTTTTTTAACTTTCATGATTGTTTTAAACAATTTAAATTTTATAGTTCATCTTTTTTAAAAAAAACAACAACAAACAATTGTTTTAAAATAAAAATAAACTTTCAAAAATTTTAAATAGAAAACTTAGATATTAATTTATTATACATATATAATTGTGTACACATACTAAATATAATATATGCATTAAGAGTTTAAAATGATTAAAAAATATCAAATTGAAAAAAAATATTTATACTGACTTGTCATGAATATTATTTAAAACAAATGAAAGTTCTAAGAATAATTGGGTTGTCTTTTGATAGCCGGTCACGGCTGCTTGTCAGTGTTGTTTGTATTAAAACAATAAAATGTAATGTTATCGAGCCACGATTTTAAAACTACGGCAATTTTTTTGATCTCTTAAATTTTTTCTTAGTCTTTTAATATTTCATTTTTAGTGGGATTTTTTTTGACTATATGGCAATTTTATTTTTTTTTTTGGCTTTAACTTTTATTTTTAAAATCAATTTTTATTACCTTTTTTCAAAAATAAAAACCAAAAAATAACATATCTCGTAACTTTTACAAAGTATTTCTCGGTACACCTCCCACCCCAAATTAAAATAAGATCAAAACTTTTAACTTTTTCAAGTTTCATTTTCTTTTCTTTTTTTGTTTGTTTAAAAATATGACCACTTTTTATTGGCCTATAACACAATACTTTTTTTTTGCTTTTATTTGTATACCGCTGATATACTAAAACTTTTATTTTTAAAACCAATTTTTATTATCTTTTTTTAAAAATAAAAACAAACCAAAAATAACTTTTGTCTCAGTGAAGATAAAGTATTTCTCAACCCATTCCCCCAAAAAAATTAAAATAAGGTCTTTTTTGGCTTTAACTTTTATTTTTGAAATCAATTATTACCTTTTTTTAAAAATAAAAACCAAAAAATAACTTGTCTACAACTTTTAAGAAAGTATTTCTCAATTCACCCCTACCCCACCCCCAAATTAAAATAAGATTAAAACTTTTGACTTTTCCAAGTTTCATTTTCTTTTTTTTTTTGTTTAAAAATATGGCCTTTTTTTGGGCCTATAGGCAGGTGATATTTTTTTGGCTTTATTTGTATACCGTTGATATACTAAAACTTTTATTTTTAAAATTCTGTTACCTTTTTTAAAAATAAAAACAAACAAAAAATAACTTTGACCTCAAAATTACAATAATATCAAAACTTCAGACTTTTACACGTTTTGTTTTATTTTGTCAGATTTAAAATGCAGTGACTTTTTTTTGGCTATACGGTGATTTCAATTATGCGCTTTTCTATTTTCCCCTTACTATTAATGATATTTTTTATCCTTTTATTTTTTTCCTATCAAGTCTTTAATATTTTATTTTTAGGAATAGAATAATCGGTTGCAGGGGCCTAACTGACCTTCGTAAGTGGCGCAATTTGTGCACCATTTTATTTGTGTCATATAATTTCTTGTGAAAGCGCGAGTTTTTGCATGAGCTTGGCTGAAATGTATTCAGCCCTACCCTTTCCCAATATTTTGTAAATTCCACATTGTGTAGGGAAGGGTGGGGATGGTGTGACAATTCTTAGTGAGTCAGACTGCGTGATTTAAGTAGAAATTAAATTACTCTGCTATGGAGATATCAAAACTTGTGGCAACTTGAAATCCAAACACCTTCAGACGATATGGTAGCGATCAGTGAATTGTGCAAATTTGCATAGTGTTGCGAAGCACAAAACAGGCTGTAATATTTCTGTGTATAGCCATCAAGCAGCCTGCAATGGCTAAGATAAACACAACTGTGTTCTTAACCCTTAGTGTTAGTATAGGCCACTGAAAGGGCATTTTAGGTGTTTTAACACATAAACAACGCCGTTAAGCATCCGGGACCAGCTATCAAAAGACACCCAATAATTGTTAACTGTGATTAGTGAAGTTTATTGAATATTTTTAATATTTTTCTGCCCTTTGTTCAATATCTATCAAATTAGTTGTCAAACTGAAAAGATAAGTGTTTCAAATGGATTAGGCTGATATAACTTAGTTAAATGTCAATTTTAAAGCAATTTTATTAAATTTAAATATATTAACCCTCAATTTTTTATTTCATTCTAACTTGAAAAAGATCAAAAGTTAACAAACAAACAATTTTCTAACTTCAATAAAAGCAAATATTTTATTTCAGTATAAAAATGTTATCAACATACAGCAAATATTTTATTTCAATATAAAAATGTTATCAACATAGCGTGGGTTCCCCCTTTTTCCTTTTGTAATTGGTTGGATTAATGTTATCTTTATAAAAAAAAAATTATATTATTAATGACTAATGAGATTGATTCATAAATGAAACCTTAATTGATCAAGATGGACTTATAGTAGCCATAGACCCGGAGGCAAGTTATTTTAAAGCTTCATCTCCCAAAAAAAAAAAAACAATAAACACAATATTTATATGTAGACTCTTGGCCTTAGTTTTTAATAATTACTAATTAATACTTCCCTAACAATATATTTATGAATGTCAGCATTTTCCGACTCCAAGCATCAATCCTATACTTATATAAAAATTATAATGAAGGAAGTTAATGAGAGAAATAATAGTTTATTAATAAATGCCCGGCTACGGGCTAGCTCACTCCGGGCAGGTAGCCTTAGACTGACAGACATATTAATTTAAAGTAGTCTACATTAAATTATTTAATAAAAAGCATACGTATATTTTAACTAAATAAATAAATATATATATAATAGTGCTCAAATATTTAATGAATATAATAGCTTATATATTTTTTACAGACAAAAATGGTTAGTTATTACAAATATTAGATAGTTTAGCTTTAATATTATTAGTATGATTTAATATACAGAAATTACAGTCTATAAATATAATATTGAGAATGCACATGATTATAAATTTGGAATAACATACATATTACCTTTGAATCCCCAGGGAAATTAGATTAGTCAGATTCATAAAGAAAGTAAGCTTATTCAGGAAACACTATGGTCACAGAAATTGTACAGAAGGAATGTCTTTGCCTTTTAAAATTTCCAATAGGATGATGATGAATCAGGATACTTGCAGAGACACAGGTGGATGGACGTGGATTTTTCAGCTTTGGACTGTTACACCGTCATGTAGCAGCTTTTTTGTTTCCTTTATAGAGCTGTGAGACAAAAGCCCAACACATTTAAGACTTTATCCCAACATATTCATGTTAGCTGGCATAAATCTATCTTCTTCCAAAATCATAAGTTAAAAATCCCCGATATCAAATATATACGGCAGTGAAAATATTATCATAAAAACTAAATGCAATCTGATTTTTCTATTTATACTCTTTTTATTTTTCTAAAAAGTTCTATTCTCCACAAGCAATACTTCCCACAACCCCTCAAAATGTTTGGTATTTTAACTCATATCCTTTGTGATCTTATTAGTCCAGGACACCGCAGTTTTGAATCCATTTTCTTTTCACAAAAGAAAGCTTTTAGCAAGTTTTTTCTTTTATATTAACATTTCATTATAAACTTAAAAAAAAAAACTTAAACAAAAGCTATGGTAAAAGCATTTCGTGGATAAAATCTATTTCGTTTTTTCATCATTTATATATATATATTTTTTATATTAAAAATAAAACAAAATTAGACACAAGAAAAAATATAAACATTATATGCTTTTCCAGATTCTTTTTATACATTTGATTATATTTAATAACATATACATACACATATTCCATTAAAACAAATGAGCACAAAATCTCTCCTTAAGCCAGTTTTAGCTACTTTATTTAATCATTTTGACTTAATCAAATATATACATTAAAATATATGTCTAATTACCACATCTACATATGCATGGCTACCTAGAATCCCTTTAATTAGTAACAGGATTCAAACCTGGTTCCTGTTACAATACAGGAACATTAATTTATATTATAATAGGGATGATGATTGAACCTCATCACAAATTATTACCTAGTTCTACAAAAAAATATGTGGCAATAAGATAGATAACATTTTAATTAATTGTAAGTGCTTTTCATTTGTTTTGTTTATTTATTTATTTAATTATTTGAGATACAAACAAAGGAAAATCTTTATTTATTTTTTTCTATGTTATTTTTATATCATTGAAAATTAAGTTTTATATTTATTTTTTAGATGTAAAATAAAAGTAAAAAAAAAAAAAGTGTAAACTAGTTACTGGATTATTTTTTATACGATTTTTGTTTAAAAAGAAAAATTTTGTTTTCTTAAATTTATTCAAATTAAAATCTGAATATCTTTTAGTCTTGCATTAATTAAATATTCTGTTCCTGGCAATATTGTTGCTTTTGTGAATTGATCATGAATTATAGTACTTATCTATTAATCAAATTTTTTTTAAAAAAAAAAAAACAGATGAGGGTTATTCCACATTTTCTTTTATGTGGTTGACTATGAATAAGGGTTTAAAAAGCAAAACAAAACAGGCTGCCATTGTGAAAGAAGTAGAAAAAAAGAGTGGGAAACTTGTATCTAAATGTATAGGTAATAAGAAAAAAATCAGGCAAAAAAAAAGTAGTTTTTATGAAGGCAGAACTGAAATACTTTGGGATAATAATGACAGAACTGCAAAACCAATAAATTCTTCCCAGAAAATGAAGTATACATTATAAAATTCTATTGATTATATTAAAATAGTCCACTGGCAAAAATCAATCCCAGAGCTAAACAAGAAAATTATTGTGCACTGTCTGTTGAAATAAAAATGGCACTACTGAAATATTAATTAATGATTTTATAAAAATAAATCAAAAGAAGTAGACATTTTTAAATACATTAAA
Organism: Epiperipatus broadwayi; assembly: GCA_028023455.1. Lineage (NCBI taxonomy): Eukaryota > Metazoa > Onychophora > Udeonychophora > Euonychophora > Peripatidae > Epiperipatus > Epiperipatus broadwayi. The sequence continues at coordinate 679,217 of JAQFVV010012444.1, read as the reverse complement.
TCTGCTTATCACCATGCAGTTTTATCTTTGGTTGCAAAGAGATAAGTGCCTGCCTATAGGATGTTACCTGAAAAGATGAAGTCCTCATGCCATAGTAAATCCTGTCTTATGTTCCTGCACATGGTGCCCTGAGTCGTTGTCCAGTCAAAAGAAGAAAAAAACAAAAGTGAAAAAAAAAAACCTATTACATAAGATAAAAGAACCCTGAGTCTTTACTGCCTTGGTGAACAGGATGAAAAAAAAAGATTCAGTGCAGACAAGTTTATTAGTTTACTAAATTCAATACTGGGGAAATAACATTATTATATAAAGTTAAACTTTAAATTAAACATAACTCAAAGTATATGTAAACAAATAGAGCTATGTTTAATTTAAAGTTTACATATCAAGGTAATTATGAGTTAATAACTTTTAAGTGAATATTCCATTTAAACTTCTTCTTTTTCTATCTTTTCAAATGTATTATCAAATTTATAAAGTCAAAAACTTCACATAAATATATCGGAGAGACTTTCTTTTCAAAAAATTTATTGATATACATTATATAAACTTCATAAATAAAATATAAATATCCAACATTTCGTCCATTTTTCAATAATAATATGGACTTTATCAAGGTTCTATAAAACAGAGAAAAAACAACATTAAAGATAATAAAAATAATAAAAATAAAAAAATAAAAAATAAGAAAATAAAAAATAAAATAATAAAATAAAATATTTTATTTTATTTTATTTTTTATTTTCTTATTTTTTATTTTTATTATTTTTATTATCTTTAATGTTGTTTTTTCTCTGTTTTATAGAACCTTGATAAAGTCCATATTATTATTGAAAAATGGACGAAACGTTGGATATTTATATTTTATTTATGTAGTTTATATAATGTATATCAATAAATTTTTTGAAAAGAAAGTCTCTCCGATATATTTATGTGAAGTTTTTGACTTTATGAATATTCCATGTGGTTGATAAATTAATTTCACTCTAAATTACCAACAATATTGACAAAGATATGCTTATAAACAACAGAACTACCAAGAATAGGTGGATTCATTCTATTCTTGATTATTTGTTTAACATTTAGAGTGCTTTAGAGTCATAGCCTGGGGAAAGGTGATTTGCTCCCTTTGTTTACATATAAACAGTTAATTATTTTACAAGTATATTTATAAATGGGTTATCAATTGATGTTTTTTTTTTCCCACTCTGTTGTTTAAACATATACTTATTAATATTTCTTGGTATTTATTTTATGTATTTGCTTTTAATGAATGGATGGATATTGATATATTATTAAAGTATTTAATATCCTAAATTTAGATGTGTGTATATAAACATGTATGCATACAGATCAAAGAAAGGTAGGAGAGAATTTGCTTCATATTTTACTTTATCAATATTTTCATTTTATTACAATTAAAGATTACGAATAACAAATTGTATTTTATTTTATTTTTGTGTTATTGTTAAAATTTCTCATTATAGAATTTTACTGAATGATACAATATTAAGTAAATGAAGAATTATAATTTATTGTAAATAAACCGTTAGAATTAACTAATGAGAAATTAATAAAATTGGATGAAGAAACCCATCAAAAACTGAAAGAACTGATTTTGCATCATGAGGCTATGAACAGTATAAAATCAAACAAATGAAACTTTATATATAAAAAAAAATCAAAGAAGCAAGTCAACCATCCTTTCTAAACTTTTTTTCTAAAAATCTTCAGCCATCAACACCTAGTGTACCTCATTCAAAAAAAAAAACCAAGATCATTAAAATATTTAGAAGACAAGAATGGACTCTTAGAATGAGCATCTGATGACTCAAAAATCTGGATGATGATGAGTGCTGAATGGATTATGTGCAAAAATGCCAAAGCTCTCTCTTCATTGTATATTAATTGGCTATTAAAATCTTTCATTAATTAACAGTTTGACAAAAATGTCACAGGTGATCAAAAGTATTACCAGTTAATTGAAAAGTGATGAAACTTTGAGAGATAATATGAAAGATGACATGTAATCTAGCACTGTCACAAGTTCTAATATTACAATGCCAACCAATGAAGTAGTCTGAAAATAATGCAACTTATGGGCGTAGTCACAAATTGAATACATATACATTTTTGCCTTTGGGCATTTTTTGGCATCCATGTTTTTTGGAATTTTTATGGATTTGCATTTAGCCTTGTTTCTACAACAATTATTTCCATAGTTTGAAAAAAAATGGAATTGTATGCAGGCAAAGAATCAAATCCTGATTCTTTGCCTACACCTTGGTACTCATTTTATGTACATAAATTATATCTCTGTGGGACAATAAATGTAACAAGATAGAATCACTGGTGTGCACAAACAATATAAACATCATTGGTAAACACAAATATCATTGATACAGACAATAAACTTAAATTTCTAGTTTTAGATAGACAAGAAGCCAATTGCTAGGATGACAAATGCATATCCATCTTCTGGAAATGATTTATTTTGTATCTTTTATTAGGATGAATCTTTTTCTTATAAATGCCTTGAGATTTGTTGACTTTTGGGGTGCAAGATAAAAATTAAGAATTCTTATGTGACTATTTTTGTAGATTCTGAAGCTATGGAATATCTCAGGTAAGAAGTATTATACATGGTTTGAATAGGAATTTTGTGAGGAATACAAAGAAATTATCAATGAAGATTAATTTTAAACTTAGTTAATGATAAATTAGAAATTGTGAACAAACAATAAAGTAATAATGTTTTTCAATATTGAAATTTCCTTTTTTTCCTTACTTTTTTAATGGTAATCACTAATTCTCTTAGCCTTATTGTTTTCCTTAATTTTTCTATTTTCTATCAATATACAGCATTTTGCCCTAACAGTATTTAAACTATTGTGAATATTGTGTCTCAAGTCCGTTTTTTTTTTTTAAAAAATCAATATTGCCCCTAGGACCCTGATATAGTTAACCAAGCTAATTAGTCTTGAGCATTTTCAGTTGATGTGTGTGTGTGTGTATATATATGTAGATATATTTATATGCAAAAAAAATGGATCATCTCATATTAATAAGATTAAGCACAGGAAAAAAAAAATAGAAACATCACGTTGCAATCAGAACAGTAATAGCAAAATAAAAGCATTACCAAAAGTGGAAAAAGTAGTAGTAATAAAAAAAATATAATAAATCATAGCACTGGTGGTTACTTTTATAATGATATATATACAAGATAAATATTTAATCAACAAAAACAAATATGGATAGCGCTTCGTGTAGAATATAAAAAATATTTTTTTTTGACAGTAAGACATTCAGACTGTGGAAACAGTCTGACATATTGTTAATGAAAAAGCAAAGGAGAACAATGAAGATTGTAACATGCAATCCAAATAAAAGTTTATAAATTAAATAATCCACTTACTTCTGAAGAGGGTTACTGCTGAAGTCTGCTATTTGTAGTGATTTACAAAACTTTATATTTTCTGGGATATCAGGAATTTCTGAGGGGGAAAAAAAATTCATTAGAATATTAAATATCTATATAGTAAAACATTATATATATATATATGTAAACTGAACTCTTATCTATTGAATATGCATAAATCATTTGTCCACAAAGATCACTTCTTTTTTTTTTTTTAATCCAGAGCTATGGAAATACATGTTACAGAAATATGCATCACTATTTTTCAATTTATCTGTTTTTTTTGGCATCAATCATTGACAAATCATGATTTAATACCCCTTCCCACCCACCCACCCATAGATATTGTTTCTTCCTTAATTTGAACTGACTATTTTATATTAATAAAAAAAAATTTTTTTTCACTCTCATTTAATTATTATAATTAAGAAATAAATGTGAAAATTTTGTCATAAGCATTAAATATCAATTTAACTTTTTATTTTTTTTGGTAACAAATTAATAAATAGATATATTAATTAGCTTCTTTAAACATATATAATTATTGTTTTAAAATTATACACATACATATATATGTACTGTATTTTATATATACATTTTACAAATAATAAGTATGGAATGTTTTGCATTGTATTTAAAGTGAACAATTTAAGTTATACTTTATATGTATTACATTATAGAGCAGTGATCTTCAACCCTTGGTCAGCAATGCCAGGGCATAAGAGTTTAAACTTTTAATTAATATAAACAATTTTTATTTATTTTTTCATCTCATTTTTACCCAATTAAAAAAAAAAAAAAACAGAAGGAAAACAAAATCTAATCAATCATGCATAAATTAATTTGTTTTTTTTTTTAGTTATCACAGATGTTTGTGGGGGGGGGGGGGAGTAGAATTAAATTTTTTATTACTTTTCTAAAAAAATTCAAAATTAAAAAAAAACGTTTTTTATTATAAAAACTCCATATATATATAATTTCATGTTCCATATTTAACGTTTTGATCAGTTATAACAATTATGCTCATCTAAAGCTAATCAGTTTACGTCTTTAAGAAAATTTATCTATAGACTTCTGCCTGTCAGCGAAACCTTATCCTTATTTTTACCGTCCGCAGGTGTGAAAAGGTTGAAGACCACTGTAGTAGAGAATAATTATTAAATTGATTATTGTCTATGATTTTTTAAATGATTATATTTTTTCGTTTTTAAAAATATTTACTGTTTTTCTTTCTAATGGTAAAAGAAAATAAACGATATATAAAACTAGTAAAATTCAGATATTATGATTCAAACATTCAACACATTATTTGCAAAATGTGTTTGTATATATATTTACATAATGTATGGTATTGTAATAAATAAATATATATAACAGCTAAATATGTAAATAATTATATATAAAAAGGCATTTTTAGCATACAGTTTAGCATCTTCTCAAATGTTAAACATCTATTTTAATGTTAATCAATTATTGCATATATAATGCTATCTCATCATCAATAGTATTCTGTCCTATGAACAGGTCTAAAGAGCAGTCACATCACAAATTCATCCACTGTTTTCTTTATTGCCCACTCTTCAATTCCACATATCTCTTTTCCATTTATATCATCCAGCAAGGTCAATCTTTTCTGTCCTTTCTTCTAGTTTTGACTCACAATATCCACCAAAATATCTTCCATTAAACTACATTTTCTTCTTAATACATGTCCAAACCAGTTTTTCTTACTATGTCTAATTTCCTCAATCAATCTTCCTTTTTTTCATTTACCCTTTTCATAACTTCATTTGTCATTTTTTTATTCATCCAATTATTTTATTTCATCTTTTCCCATAACCATATCTCAAAGGCTTCTAATCTGTTCCTAATTTTTTTACTCACAGTCCATGTTTCTCAACTATATAATAATACACTCTATATATACCATTTAATTAATCTTTTACTTAATTCTCTCTTCAAAGATCCACAAAATATTTTCTTTCTCTTAATAAATGCATCATTTGCCAATGCTATTCTTTTACCTTCTTCGTTGCTTCCATCCTCACTCAACTAACTACCCAAATATCTAAATTCATTTACTTGTTGAATTATATTACTATGAATTTCAATTTGTAGTCTTTTTGTATTCCTCCCTATCCATAAAAACATAGTCTTCTCAACATTAATCTTCATTCCATATTTCAACAACCTTTCTCCAATTTATTCAACATATTCTGAAGACTCTTTTTATCATCAGCTATAAAAAGCCATGTCATCTGCAAATCTTATACATTTTATTATTCTACTTTCATATTCCAAATATTTATCTAATATGACTTCGAAATAAATATTAAAAACACAGGTGATTTACAGCATCCCTGTCTAAATCCTCTATCTATATATTCACTTCATCAGTCTCATTATTTTTCTCTTCATCGTCTCATTCTTTTCCAAATCTGATTCTTATTCTTTGCTCAGTATACATATTCCAAATCAATCTACTCTCTTTCCAAAACATTTCTTTATTTTTTTTAAGATGGTCATAAGTTTATAAACTTCCAGATTACTCTATCAAATGCTTTATCCAAATCCTCAAAGCATATATCAATTCCCTTATCTTTTTCAATATATCTCTCTGCAATTGTTTTAACAAGACCAATAGTATTCTTGTACTTTTCTCTCTTTAAAACCAAACTTGTTCTTCTCCAATACAATATTTCATCTTCCACTAAATATCACATGCTTACCATTCCCTATGCTTACACAAGCTGTTGCAGCAGATGCAAAACTCTTCATACAGTAGTGCCATCCAATGCAAGCCAGAGTAATCTATGGATACAAGAAGGTTTGTGCATAAAATCCCTATCTAGTGCCTACTTATACAATATCCCCAGACTAGTTTCTAGCTTGTGGATTTCATCAGTGAAAAGCCTTGGATCTGAGATCACTGCACCTAGCAGCTGCATTTTACCCTTTTAGTTAACTATAAAACTATGAGTCGAAAACAAAACCATAACGTTTTCAAAGTTTGTGTAAGCATAGGGAATAGTAGTTGTGTGATATTTAGTGGTTTAATACCAATCCTGCTAAATAGGATGATGATAACTATGGTTATTAAAGAACCAAAGATGCCAAAATGTACAGATGCTGAACTGGATTCAGATTTATATGATTATACAAGCAAATGAGCATGGACTGAAAACATTATTGTGTTTTCATTTTGGACACATGGCTTTATGGTTAACTAAAAAGGTAAAAGGTGGTTGGAGGATTACATTAGATCCTACGATCTAGATTAAATGCTTTCAGATCCAAGACTACCCATTGCTAAAGACTACAAGCTAGAAACTTGTTGGAGACTATTGGATGAGTAAACATTAGATAGAGATTTTATACACAAATCTTCTTACAACCATTAATTACTTTGACTTGTACTGGATGGAAATACTATATGGAGAGTTTTACCTCTGTTACTACACCTTCCCATAAATTCTTTGAGTTAAAATTTTCAATATTTTTCAAGCATGAGATAACAAACTTATTGTCCTGCACTCTTCACATTTAACAGCTCTCTTCTTTTTAGCAACTGTAATCAATGTAGTACTCAAAAAAAATTTTCATGTCATGAGATAAACATATTATTCTGCATTCTTCACATTTAACAGCTTTCTATTCCTTTTTAGCAATTGGAATCATTATAGTCCTCAAAAAAATCTTCAGGCCAAACTCCATTATTATATATTAAATTGCAAAGTCCAATTATTTCTTTCATATTAAATTCTTTCAAAAATTCTATAGGTATGATACCAAATTTGACAGCTTTGCCATTTTTCATTTGCCCAATCAACTTTATTACTTCATCTAGTTGAACATCTTCATTTTCAAGTTCATAACTAATTAAATCATTTTCTTTTCTAAATAGATATTGAAGATATTTTTTCCATCTTTTCAATATATTATCACTAGCAGTTAATCTCTTTCCATTCTTATTAGCTATTTCACTTATTAACCCCCCCCCCCCAAGTGATATTTCAAATTCTATCAAATGTTACATCATATCTTTTTCCTTGTTGAAACATTTTTGTTCCAAAAAAATTATTTTTTTTGCTAAATCTGTTTCTACTTAGCTCATTGTTAACTATTTCTGTATGCTTTTTGCCCTTCCTCGTATTGACTTTTCGCATCTTTTTTATACTTCAATTTTTTCCAGCATACTTTTCTTTATCCATGGTCATTTAGCTTTCTTTAACTAAATGGTTCCTATCCCATTTTTTGCTTTTTTTAATATTCTGAAGCAATGGATCTGGAAGTCCGATCCATGCTTCACAGCCTCCTATAAACTTAATTAGTATTGTAAGCCGGAATTAAGTTTATAGCCCAATATCAGCAGCGTTTTGCATTAAAGCTAAAATTAATTACGTTTATTAAATTTGTATTGGCATTTAAATATTTCGTTTTAAATAAATTCCGTTCCAAGATTAAATTGCTGTTTAAAAAAAAAACTTTGTAAAACCTTTTAATCAAACATGAGTTAATGCAAAATTCTGCTGAAATAAAATGCTTATTTTATTAAAAGAAATAAGAATATATTTTTCTTTTTAAAATCTTGTTAAGATATGGCGTATGATTTTATTTTGAGATAAGCCTGCCAACATTTTCTAAAAGAATGTATGTTTTTAATTAGTTAGCCCATTCAAAGCAAATTAAAGAAGGCCTTCTCTTTCTTTTTTAATTAATAAAAATTCAAAGTTTAAAGAAAGAAATTTAGAATAAAAAAGTAAAAGTTGTTTTTAGAAAATGTTACCTTGAAACAAAGGAGCGTGGGGGGCTTATCAAGATCTAAGATCATATGCAAAACAATAGAAGGTAGCTTACAAAAAAGGTATAAATAGGAGAGAAAACAAAAGACTTGGCTTTTCCTGTTAGAGATTTCACCTGCTTGCTTTCAGTTAGATTTCTCTTTGGAGAATTCTTTCAGATTTTTCTTGTGCTTGCTTTTCAGTCAGATTTCTTTTTGGAGAATTCATTGAGATTTCTCTTGCTGCTTTTTCAGATTTCTCTTTGGGAGAATTCATTCAGTTTTCTCAGATTTTGCTTCTCGTTGAGATTTTGGTTCCAAAAAGTTATTTAACTGTCGTCCTCGAAATCATGGAGAAGTATTAACATGCCATGAGTTAAAAGTCATATGAATTTGATGGATTTGATTGTTTGGCGGTTAAGCAAATAGCTTTCCCTGCCGCCGGGGTTCCTAAAAACCATCAAAATGCCATAGTATCCAACTAATATTAATCTGACCTCTGTGCCGTGTCTGTGGGACTTTTCTTGAAAGAATGCTACGTATTTCAATGTTCCTTGTCCAGACAAATACCTATCGACGGACGGATCAAGCCATGAACATCGCGGGAACAGGACCAAGGAATCAGGACGGTAATCGTATCTCTCCTCATGAACTATTTACTATTCTACCCTTTTTGATCATACCTTTCTAAATTGCATTTTTGTAGTATATTTCTGAATTGTTTTATTTAATTATATTTGTAACGTAATTATTTCTATTAGCCTAATCTTAGATGTATGTATATATATATTGTGTGATCATCTATCTATTTATATTTAACCCTTTTTCTGCGCTATTCCTCTTGGCTAATATGTTATCAATACTTCGTATTCCATTGCAGTGTAAGTAACGGTTAATTTTTTATTTAAAATATCTTTCCAGTTTTCATTTATGTTTGTAAATTCAATACGAGTAAGTTTCCTTTGTTTGCCAACTTGATCTCCTCGATAACGCTTCTTTTGTCCGCCATTAGCTCATTACGTATATCTTATTTAGCTATATACATCTTAAATAATTTTATTGTACTTTATCGAGGAGATTCGAGTTGACAATTTTATTAAAATTGGGAAGAAAAGACTTAGACCGCAAAAAGATTATATCGTTTATATCCGTTTTTATTGTCTGATTTGTTTTTCATTAATCCACAGGGGAATAACGGAGGCCATTAAAACATTACTAACATTTTAAAAGTCATTAATTAAATATATTATTTAACTAAAAAGCTTGAGTTTTCTAATTTTATTTTAATGTTTTATTTTACTTTTCCAAAGATCCAGGCACGCAAAACACATTTTTCCTAGACTTTTATGCACATTTAACTATTTAGTTCTATAAGTATTCTTGTCCATGTCTCTCCCCTGATGCTAAGTTTGGGCCGGGTGAGCAAATAATTTATGTTTGTCTCAGATAATGTTGTTGGTTCGTAATTAGACTCGGTAATAGGTGAAGAGGGTAGAGGTCATAGTATTCTTGATTTAATATCTCGCGTATGGGTGACCTTGAGGTAATTTCGCCTAGTATTCGAACTGAGTTAAACCAACATACATCATCTGACTGGCACAATTCCTTCTTTAATCCTAAACCAATGTTTATCAGAACTATTCATTTTTTTTTTTTTCATTTTTATCAATTCCCTTTATTATATTTTCACATATTAAACCAAATCTTCCTACTCAATTTATCAAAGTCCCATCTTTTTATTATTTTTAAACTCAACTTTAATTTAATCAAAACCAAATTATGATCAGATTTTATTCCAGCATCGGGCAAAACATGCAAATCCCTAATAGCACTTTTATATCTATCCTAAATCAATACATAGACTATTTGATATCATTCTCTATCACCTACAGCTTTACACGTATACAATCTTCTTGGATAATTTTTAAACCAAATGTTTCAATCACAAAACTATTTTCCTTATAAAATTCCATCAGCTGGCTACCTCTTTCATTCCTTTTCCCAAATAACATTACAATCATGCAACAGCTATATACATGAATTATTACCCTCACATTGTTCAATTTTTCTTATTCTTTTCATATTGCTTAACAATGTCAATATTATAACTGATAGTTGGCATATAAACTTGTATGAATACCAAATCTCTAGGACTTGCAGTTATTATCATCATATGTCTATTATCAACCCAATTTATCTTTCACACAATGCCAACTCCATTTACTGCTCTTATCACCACCAGAATAAAATAACATCCCCGCTATTTACTACCATCCCTCCCACTTCACCCAATTCTACGACATCAATATTATACATTTTTATTCCCCTTTTCAAATTTCCCAGAACATATCAATGCTCTTACATTCTATGCACCAACTATCAATATGTTTCCTTTCAATGGATTATCCTTATGAGGATTTTTCAGATTCACGATCTGAGTAGCCTCATGTCTACTCCTGTAGGGCAAGACCCTAAAGCCTTCCTTAACTAAAATCTCAACAGCAACCTGAATTAATATCATGGATATATTTGTAATAAAAAATATAAAAACTATAAGCTGAATGGTTTCCCATTTTCTTGTTTACCCAGCACTAACCTTCATTACAGGCTTAATGTGCTAGCCATATCTAATAAAATGATTATCCATCTATAACTTTCCTCCTCATCATTATTACCTATAGTGATCTTCCACTGACTTGGAATAATGTTGTTACTGACCCAGCATCCTGAAGGAATTCACTGAAATAGGAATTGTGGCATTTTATAGAAATAGTTTAACACACCACTATCCCCATCTCCATTTTCTGATAGTGAATGTTGTCACATTGCCAGGAAGTGCTTATTTACTTAGCTTATTCACAATTAAACAACATAACTGAGGGCCATTCCCTGAGGACATGAGTGGATATCTAGTGTTCTATAATGAAAGTAAAATAATATCAAAATAAAATAGAATATGATTATAATACAGAGAATCAATAAAAATTGAAAGAATTGACTAAATAACATATTCTGAATAAATAAAAACATACCCTATACCTTAAACAACATTATATATACTACTTTGTTATATAATTTTCCGTTAATTTTTAAGTTATGCTTAATATAATATGTTTATGTATTTGTCTTTTTGGATCTTAAGGTTTAATATTTTTGCAGTATTTTTTATACAGTCACTACTTATCACATGGACATAAAAAAAAGAAAAGCATGTGACTTGAGAGTCAGATCTGCGAGCACCACAACTGATCCTGGGATCTCTCAATTCCAAATAGGATGTTCTACTAACTATGCCAAATTGATCAGAGTACACATGAACATAAAATGATGCTACACAAAATATCAAACCTTTAAATTATATTAAAGATCCAAAAGAAAGTATTTAAATAATTGTATATTTACAAAAACTTCAATAAATTTAGTTAATAATTGGTCAATTAAACATTAATGGAAGATTTATAAGGTAGTATATATTTATTTACTGTACCAGGAACCTACTCCTCTCACTCTCTCTATATGTATTCTACTTTGTAACCCTGCACAACTAATTCAAGACTTACACAGGATGCTATAAATTTCAATACAATGAATTCTTCATTTAACTTTAGTTAAATTCAAGACAAATGTTAAGAATATTAAAGTAATGTTCAATGGATTTTCTCAAAATAAGAAAATAAAGATTGATAATGATGAGTTAGGAGAAGTTAACAGCTACAAATATCTTGGCCAGATTATTACTACAGATGGAAACATAATGGATGAAATTAATCATAGAATTAAACTCAGTTGGAATATTTTTGGTAGAAATAATATTAAACGAAAATACGCATATTTGTTTGAAAAGGGCTTAATAAAGGTCTGTTACTAGTTCTTATTTACAGATTTGAGACCTGAATTAATAGAAGCACAATACAGACTTCAGAACACTCAATCAAATATGGAGAGATGTATTAGAAGTAACAAGATGAAATACATGGGTGAGAGAACAAACAGGTGTTACTGACATTCATTGAGAGAATTAAAAAACTCAAGTGGAATTAGGCTGGACATAGTATTAGAAGAGATGATAATATATGGACAGCTGAAATCTTAAACTGGATTCCAAGAGATTGTAATAAGATCTAGAAAAAGACCACATATGAGATGAGGTGAAATAAGGAAGTATGTTGGGGTGATGTGGAGAAAAGAGGCTAGAGATCAGATGATGGATTGAACTTGAAGAGACCTTCATTCTGCAGTGGATCGATAATGGCTGAAAATGATGATCCAGATGACATTATTTTAATTAGTATAAATTCAAATGTACAAATTGTTTTCAAAAATCTATAAACTATAATAAAAAATGTTAATTGGTGTTTTGCTAAAAAAAAATATTATTAATAAAAATAAAACAAGGGAATTTATATCCTTACCTCATTTAAAAAGAGAACTAACTCTCAGAATTTTCAGTGTAATGATTCTTGCATACATACTGAAGGGGTTGAAAAGATTAAATATCATGATGTTATTATTCATAATAGAATGTCATGGTCAAATCACATTAATCAACTTTTACAATTTCAACCATTTTTACTTTGTTTTATAAAGTATCTTTTTTTTCATATAATATATTGATAATAATTTATAGAGCATTATGTGAGTCTGTTACAATATGGAATTATACTGTATGATTTTTCAAGTACATCAAATTTAAATGATTAAAGACATTCCAAAATAAGATTATAAGACAGAATACATTGCATATTGAACATAAAAATAGTGATTTATTTGATTTTGATAAAGTTTTACAGATTGTAATTATTAAGAGACATTATTTTAATAATAAATTTAAGAACTATAAGATATCTAATTAGAAGTTCCCTTAGAAATAAATGTATCAATTCAGTTAGATACAGAGACAATTATAGAAGTACAGTAAAAAATGTATATATTCCAAGAATATTTAATAAATTACCACTTTATAAGGTTGAATATAAAAAGTATAGGATTATTAGAAACAAAATTAAGAAAAATATCTTTCAAATATTTAAAATTTATGGTATTGAAGAACAAAAAAATATCTTTAATTTGTTTAAAATTTATATTTTGGATCTGGTTTTTTATTTTTTTATTTTATTCTATTCATTGTTTATAATATATAATTTTATTATTATTACTTAATTATTGTGTATTCTTTTGTTACATGATTATATCAATTACTTTTATGTAATGATTATATATTTGTAAAAACTTATGAAAAGCATGTTTTGCTTATTAGATTTTGGTTACAGATATAATCAAAATAAATAAATAAATATTAAAAAAAATTTTTACTACCATCATTATCATTAATAATAAAATGAAGCATCAATTCAATTTTTTTTTTAAAAAAATCATCCATGTGTATAAATATTAAGTCAGAACTGTGATTTGTTAAATATATATATAAAAAATGACAATTTGAAAAATAATGGGTGTATATTTTTATAACATATATTTCTATGGTTTTGAATTAAGAAACAAAAAAAGGAGACAAGGAATATCAAAAAATAGTAGATATATATTAAATGGACTGACAGTTCTAGTATTTCACAAATATATTTATAAATACATATTCTGAAGCAATCATCAAATCACAACAATCCTATTGTGATGTGCATAAATATATGATTGTTAATACTCTTGTTAATTGATATATTAAAATATTTTTGCTCAATTCATATATATTAAAAAAGATTGATTTATATATAATGCATTAATAAATATCAATAAATCATGTTTTCTTTATTTTGCCATATTTCATATAAATACAATCTAAACTCTTTAAATACTATTGTAAAACTTTTTACACGATCTGATATTTCAACTGTGAAACATGAATGCATCATTGTCTAATCCTTTTTCATCAAACATGAATATTTGCCCATAGAAATAGGTGATAGTTCAATCCATCAAGATCAAGACTACAGGAAAGATGCTCCAACACTTCAAAATGAAATTTATGAAAAGCATGAGCAATGTGGTAGTGGTGTGTGAATATGCATTATCAGGTGCCTGCACAAATGCCCTTAGATAGCAGTTCTTTGTGTTTTGTCTGAATTTAAGCTTCAGCTCTTCAGTGAATGTTTCATTATAATGAGCACTGTTGATTGATAAATCTTTTTCCTGATAAAGTTCCAATACTGGCCATTGAGAATACCAGACAAATGTAGGCAACAATTTTTCAACTGAAGGTTGATTTTTAAACTTTTTCTTGGTCAACAATTGAGAATGTTTCCATTCCATACTCTATTTACTTTCAGACTCATGATTCTTTTTAAGAAACTTTCACTGTCCTTAAAGTATCAGTCAAAATTTTGTTTGCAGATGTCCAAATCTTTTTATTTGTACTCTTTTGTAAGTTGTTTTGGTACCCATTTAACATAAACTTTTCAAAAACCCAAGTTGGGTTATGAATTAATGCATAGACAGAGCCATATTTGCTATATAATCCACTGTGACTTGTCTATCCAACAGAATTGGTTCAAGTTTACACTCAATGTTTTCATCAATTGTGGACATGGACAGTTGTCTGATCTTCCTTGACCTTCTCTATCCATTCATATAGACTTCTTTGTGAAAAAACACTTTCTCCATATGTGTACAGTCTTCAATAAATATCACCATCAGACATTCTCAGATCATAATGAATCACTCTTCTTTTGTGTAAATCACAAGTAAGACAACCATTGTTTCTCACACCATAGTCACACTTGAATTGAACACATTCAAAATTGTATGATTGGAGAGTGACTTTGAACAGAAGTAATAAGACAGGACAATCAAAAGAATTTTCTTTTAACTGGAGTGCAAATAATTTTTGACTCACACATATTTTCATTCTTTCTTTTCTTCGTAAATTATCTTATCTCAGTTGAAAATTTATTGATAAATTGCTTCTTTTAAAAGTTTTATATAAAAACTTATTCGTAAAACAAGTAAATCCAAATATGTTATCATAATAATTTACAAGTCAAATTCCTAAAAAATTATTCAAACAACTTACAAATATTGATAACTTACTTGTATCAATGCAATGTTGTTTCAGTCTTAGTGGTTCCATGAATAAATGTATATTATTAGCATTATATATTTGATAACTATAATATAACAGCATATTAAAATTATTATAATTTATATGTGTATATGCAATAATAATAATAAAACAATAAAATATTAACAGTGAATAAAATCAGTTTTACAAATAATTAATATTATAATATATAGAAGTACTTTTATTTATTTTCATAACTTTCTTCAACTGGAAACCATTTAAATTTAGCAGAAGTAACACATTATCATATTATATCCAAAGATTCATGAATTTTAACATTTATACTTGTCTATTAATTAAAGATTTCTTGTTTTTATTTACCAAAATTGTTTCTGATTTCCTCATTAAAAATTTCAATATTTTACAGATCAAAATTGAAAGTAAACACATTTTTTCGTAATGAAAAAAAAACAGATGCTACTATTAAATCATTTCTAATTTTTTTATATACATTTATATAACAGTTGATGCTTTTTAAACCAATTTCATTACTATATCTTGATTCACCTATGCATGAAATTTAATATACAATATTAGCTTTTTATTTTAAAAGTAAAATATATTTTAAATCATTCATCAATATAATCTTAAGTGAAATACAAAAAATTTTTAATTTAGCAAGAGTAAATTTCATCAAGTTACACTTTAAGATTCATAAATTTTATTATTTGCATTTTGTTAATTAATTAAAGATTTCTTATTTCTATTTATCAAAAATGTCTCTTTGATTTTTATTTTATTATGATTTTTTTAATAACTCACAAAATATTATAATTTTGAAACAAAAAAGTAATATTGTATATTATATTTTATGTAAATGTAAGGCTTCATACATAAGTGAATCAAGATGTAGTATTAAAAAAATTAAAAGAATGACAACTGTTATATAAACATATGAAATAATAATAATGATTTAATAGCAGCATCTCTTCTTTGATAATGAAAAATGAGTTTACTTTCAGTTTTGACAAAATCTTCATGAGGAAAGAAACAATAACAAAAGAAAAATCAAAGAGACAATTTTGATAAACAGAAATAAGAAATCTTTAATTATCAGACAAAGTGTAAACATTAAAATTTATAAATCTTGGGATATAACATGATAATGGTTACTCCAATAAATTTAAATGGTTTTCTGTTGAATGTTATAAAAAATAACTGAAAATCCTTGGGTATTATAATAGTTGTTAATAAAATGTATTAATTCATTATTAATACTTCATTGTTTTATTATTATTACAATAATTAATCTGTAACAGATATTTTATTTGATTTACTTATGTTTATTTGCAATGTAAGATCTTTGCTTTCTTAGATTCACACTTCTCATTTAAATTAGCTTGAGTTTTAATATATATTAGATCATTGCATATAACAATGAAAAGGATTTCTTTTTCATTATAGTGCTAAAATTTGAGCCTTATTTAAAGGGGGGATGTGGCTAAAATAATATAGTTATGGGGCATTTAAAATATTTTATTTTTATATATGTGTGTGTGATTAAAAAAACTGATATATAAGGCATTTGGGTATAATAATGGTTTGGTTTAAGAAAAATCAAGAAACTAGACACATCATTGCTGATGTATACTAAATTGGGGGGGGGGGGCTAGGGAATGCCAGGATTGATAAAAAAGAGAATTATTTTAAATAGATAAAAAAAATATCTATGCATACAAAAACTGTACAAAGCTCATATCATTCAGAAATAAGTAATAAATTAATTTCAGCAGATATTTAAAAAAAATAGAGAAAGAAAGTCTTTCATTCATTAGTTCAGTGTTTCCTAACCTTTTCACACTTGTGTAATATTTTTAAACCAATTTCTATACATTGTACCCCTTATTTTTAAAACAGTAGCTGTTTTTTTTTAAATACTGATACATTTGTTCAATACCTATCTTAAAGTAGTAAAATAGTAGAAATGAAGTAATAAGTTGAGAAAGGAAAATTATAACACTAAAAGTACAAATCACAGATTTAATTTTACAATATTCATAACATAAAAACAAGTATAGCTTTATATTAAATAGTGATGATCAAGTGTGTAACAAATCCTTAATTTGATAATATTTATCTGAAAAGTCTATAATAATTGTTGTGAGATTACATTATTAATTAGATCTTCACCTTGTTTTGATGAACTTAGTTGTTTTTTTAAATCAAGCTTGAAAGATACAAGATACAGTCTTAAATCCATACTTGTTGGAGTACTTACTTTTTATGAAGGTGTAAGCAAAAAAGCTCTCTCTCTACAATTTCGGTATTAATAAAAGGCAAAAGGCATTTGAGTGATTTCTCACTGAATCTGTCTGTATTCTTCACTGATATCTGTCTAGAAGATAATAAAATTGAAAGTTCAAACTTTTTTTGTCATTACTGATTATTTTCTGTGTACCTCTAAATGGCCCAGCATGTACTCTACCATTTAGAAACTGATACCATATAATACTAAATTGTCCAAGCACTTTACTACTGTTACACAATGCTTTACTAACCACCCTTTCTTACAGTTTACAGTTTCAATTGCCCCAGAAATCTTCTTCAGAACTTTATATCTTCTAACCTCAACTGTTAGGATTGTAACAGTTGAGATAAGGAGATACAAAGTTCTGAAGAAGATTGCTGGGGTAATCAAAACTATAAACTGTAAGAAAGTGTGGTTAGGATTGTAACAGTTGAGGTTAGGAGATATAAAGTTTCCGAAGATTGTTGGGCAATCGAAACTGTAAACTATAAGAAAGGGTGGTAAATAAAGCATTGTGTAACAGTAATAAAGTGCTTGGACAATTTATTGTTATATGGTATACATTTGGCAATGCATTAAGAAAGAGTAGTTAAAAACTGATACATTAGTAAAAAATAATTTTATCATATTGTTCAAACCTGAATAACTCAGTTTAGTTATACAAAACAACTTCCAATGATTACAAACAAACTAATTTTACTTCCTATTCCTACTATTTATAGTTAAATAATTCAACTTAATAGTCTTTAAAAAAGATCTTTTTCTACATATATTGGAAGTTTTGCCTAAAAATGGCACATTAATAGAAATGGTTCATGGCACTGTTAGATAAATAACACCTCGCCACAAACAATGTACAGTGGCACATCTCCTGTGTTCCTCTTATTAGATGGAGCATTGATGTTTTGAACTTTTTTGCCCACCAATCACTACATGCTTATCATCCTGTGTTTCTAAATCATCATGATCCTTAGAAGTATTTGCTAGGGCCCAATGGATTGCTTTTCAAAGTTAGTTGTAGCTCTTTTATTTATCCATTTTAGGACACAAACAAATATTTAAAAAAAATACTTGGAAAAGATAATAAAAAAGTTAATTAAGCACTTTAATCGCATGAAATTTAATTGAAAAATAAAAATAATTACCTGCTTTCAATTGCTCTTTAAGAAAATTTTGCAGAAAGGAAGAGATCACATGCAGGATCACGAAATATAATAGTTGGCTAGTGGCACCCAATTATTAATAAACTACTAGGAACATGCCTATTTTTTTATTTGCTTCCTGAGCAAGCTATTATACTTACAGCACAAATAAATAATATATATAGGTCTCATCTCCATATAAGAAAACATGCAAAGTTTTAAAAGCTCTCATTTGACAACTTGTTATTAAAAATTTTAACTTGAATTGAAAACAGCCCTCTTAAAACCACTTTACATTTTCAAATTTTTTCATAATTATTTGATATAATCATTTGAAAGCTTAGAAGTTTAAAGCCATTTGAAGAAATTTGAAAGTATAAATGGCTGCTGTATAGTAATTTAAAAGCTCTCAAATTTTTTTGAAGTTTAAGAAGAATGTTGAAAAACTTGCAAATATTTTAATGATAATTTGAAAGTTTAAAAGCTTTTTCAGATAATTTTTGATTGAATTTATTAAAAATAAAGTGAAAATTGAATTATTCAAATGCAAAATATTATCTTTATAAAGAATTAATCAAAATATATTAATGTTTTATTTGTTTGTGGGACATTAAGTCTGACGAATATAAAATAAAATTTAAAAACATGAGATGTATGAAAATTTATCGGAAATACAATATATTTTATATATTATAAAATTTCTAATTTATCTAGTATATATTATAATTTCTCTATCCAACAAAAAAATTAAGACAAAATTGTCCACTGGAAATAAAAAATTCAATAATGCATGTTAAAAACTAACATGATGACAATTTGGAAATTAAAATTGAAATTCTAGACTCGAAAAATCATAAATTAATGAATAGTAGTAATTCATTGGTAATTGCTTGGGAGTTTTCCAGAGTACTAAAATTTACTCTAAAGAAATTATTTACGAAAGAGAAGCTGAAGAAAAACTAATTGGGAGGATTGGGGAACAACTTGGAGAAATAAAGTTTCATTCAAAATATATAGTGTTATTTAAATTCATTATTTTATAAAAATATTTATTTCTACAAAATTATTAGTCCATTAATTTTTTTTTTTTTAGTTTCCATTTCATCTAAGAAGATGAAATGGAAACACCATCCCAACAAAAACTATTGTATTTCCGTAACATATTAAACATAGCAATAATCAAAAATATACTAATGTTTGTTAAATAATTTGAAAGTGTAACAAATAGAGTTTTTAAGCTTTCAAATAATTATATCAAATAATTTGAAAAAAATTTGAAAGTGTAAAAGTCACTTTAGACTTCAGCATTGAAGTGGTGCATATCTACCAGTAAATATGCTTGCTTCATGTTAGTTAAGTTTAAACCTATCTCCCAGTGTATAGATTTATTTAATAAATAAACCCACACACATTAGAAATAAGCACATGCCATTTTTCTCTCTCTCACTGACATAATGCTAGCACCGCAATTTCCTGTTTCATTTTCTAGCCTGTTTGACAAAATAAATCATAATGATATGTGATAATGAAACGTTTTTCTCTTTGTAATATTTTTAGTTGGAGTTTAGATCCAACCTCTCATGAAGCTGCCCTCCCCTTTATGGAAATAATCAATTCCCATATTGATAGAGTTTCGCAATATTTTCTAGTTAAATGTCGAAAATGTTTAATAAATATGTTTTTTGTATATTTTGATCACAATGTAGCCTCATTTCAGTGTTGTAAATAAATTCTATAAATGAAAATAAAGTTATGTATCCAATGCCAAGGGCATCCTACTAAAATCATATAATCAGTGAAACTCTATTACTGTCATATCTTTATATGTGTTTTTCTTAATGTATAAACGTCCACCAAAACACTCAAATAAATTTGTTTTGTAACATTGAATAAAAGCCTATTTTAAATATACATTCAGTATTGTAACTGCTGCACTAAACTGATATCTATTAAAAGAAAATAATTGTAAAGATTGTCAAAGATTTGTAACCAAAATAATAGTTTAAACTGCATGACGTTGATTATACATATATAAAACTCATCTTGAATTTTTGTTAAAATAAATATTTATATTTTTAAACTTTAATCCAATTGTTCGAATCTCCTTAATAATATTTATATTTATGTATATTTTTAACTTATATCTTGGGTTCAGTCAATCTCTTGTCATCATCATCAGCTGAGTTCTCATGCAAAACACTGTAGCACCAGGCCAGGATAGAATGAATTTATGTGGTATCACCAAAAGTGTTGTCCTAGGTGTTATAGATTTGGGGAATGGGCAAACAGGTTAGAATTCATGATTGCTCCTGACCTGTGTATCTCAGGCATGATTGGATTCGAGGTACTTTTGCTCAGATTCTAAATCTTGTTGAATGGACATACATTTTCGACCGGTACAGTAAAGAATATGGTAGGCTAGAATCTGGGAGAACGGATGAGTACTTACAGATGATAATTAAGATGATGAGAGAGAATGCCCAACAAATGTCAGAATTGAAAGATAATTCAGCTATGCAAATACGAAGATTGGAGGATAAAATTGAGAATCAAATGATGGAAATGAAGATTAGAGAGAATATTAGAAGCCAAGTATGTAAACTAGAAGTGATGGAAACAAATGTTAAAGATCAGCTGCAGCAGATTAAAATGGACAATGATGACTCAGTATTGCAACTTAAGGGAGAAATCAAAGAAAGTTTTAGTAAGGCAGAGATGATGATAAAAGATAAAGGACAAGAGTACCAAATGCTGTGTGATCAAAACACTAATGAATGTACAATCGAGATCAGGCAGAAGTTTGAGTTATTTGAAGAATTTAGAATTGTAAAAAGGAATCTAAAAGAATACCAGGGTAAAGTTGATGATAGCGCTTTAAAGATAAATGAGCAAATTGATGAATATCAGAACAAAATGAAAACCTTAAATTTGCAATTAGAAACTCATAAGTCAGGATGGGATTGGTTAGAATATGGATGACCAAGTTATCCAAATTATTAAGAGGGTTGATGACATAGAAGCAGGGGGGAAAGGTGTACGAGTAATGAGGCTTAAGTTAGATGAATGAACGAAAGATGTCAGAATTTAAAACTAGAGATGGAAGATGTGAAGAGTACTGTAGATAAACAAATTTTTTCAGCTAATGCTGAAGATAAATTTAGGAGTGAATTTAATTGTGAATGGAGAAACTATCAGATTAGATTAGAGAAGTTTATCCAAGATTCTTTAATTCGAAGGCTAAATCCAAAGTTAGAGGTAAGACATCAAAGGCTAGGGAGTTGGGTGTTACCAAGGTTAAGGTAAAACTTAAAATAGTAAGTGCTGGAAAAGCTATGGTTAAATTTAAGATAGCCAATGAGATATTGTTTGAAAATTTTCTTAAAGAAACCATTAATCAGAATAGAGAATTTGGTCAAAAAAAAAGTGAAACTTAAAGGTAAAAAGGAATTTGATATGGATTTTCTTGAGAAAGATATTAACCTAGAAAGAGACTAAGGTCAAATTTAAGAGAACAAAAAAAAGGTTGAACAATGTAAATTGTCTTAAGAAGATTAAAAATAAAGTAAAAGATATTGGTAAGGCTAGAGTTAAACCCAAGAAAGTGGAAATGAAGTCTCTGAGAAAGAAACTTATTGGAAGAGAGGTAAATAATACAAAGGCAAGATTTAAAGATAATAGTAGAAAGTTCCTTGAGCCCGAAGAGCCCCTGAACAAAAATTTAGACTTTCAACTGAGTTTGCGCAGAATCGGTAAGTAGTACACTTACGATTCTCATATCATTCAATCCGCCATTTTGTTACGGTTAAAATGAGCTATAACTTGTATTCTTACGATAAAATTTGGATTTTTTATGAAAGTTTTTGTAAAATACGATTTTTAATTTTTTTATTTTTACTTTGTTTTTTTTTTAGATTTAATAACCATAAATATGATTCGCGGTCCATTGAACTTGTTTTTCAGTGCAATAATTACGTTCAATTACGTAAGGGCTTTTATAAGCCCTCTTAGTAGAAACAAATTTTTTTGTAAAAATACAGTTAAAAGCTTAAAAATAAAAATAAAAAGATTATATCAAAAACGTATAAGGATTACTATTGGATTTATTTTTAATAACAATGAGTTTTGATGCCTTCATAATTGGATTCAAATTTGAAAATGATGCTAAAATTTAGACAGGATTCTGTGAGTACTCGTTTTATTATTTTTTTATTATTAATTATTGTTTTCTATAATTAAATATCATTAAAAATAATATATATATATGATACAATACAGGTGAAATAATATAAAAATGTTTATTTTAATATTTTTCTGACCTAGTTCTAGAACTCTCTTTTTATAAAAACGATCAACTTTTAGATAAAAAGCCCATTTGAAAATTGAGAATCTTTTACCTCAATTTGTTTTATGACCTACTTTTTATTACTTTTTTTATGTATATATATATGATATAATACATGTGAAATAATATAAAAACGTTTTTTGAATTATTTTTCTCACCTAGTTTATAACTCTTTATTATATATATATACAAAACAATATATGTGCAATAGAATTATATATATATATATGCAAAAAAGAATATATATACAATAGAATTTGATATATACATATAGAAAACAATATATATATATACGATAGAATTTTAGACAATACATTTGAATAATATAAAAACATGCACATCCACACTCATCATATACCAAGACATCCACTCTCATATTTCATCTCCCACACACATATATAATCAGTGCTCATAATAAATTTGTGTGTATTTTGATATTTATTGATTTTTCTTGTTCATTTTATCTTGGAGAAATTTTTGCTTGATATTTATTTTTTGAGTACATTTTATTTAGTTGAAAACAATACACATTTTAGGTCACACACCATTTTTTACTAATATAATAAAAGTAATATATAATAATATTATACTATACTATACATTACTATATAATTTATTAAAGTCCTCAACATCTTGTAAATTATTTCTGTTATTTTTTCCCCCACTAAAATCCAAACATATTTCTAACAGATACCTGCATGCAAGGACAACCAAACATTTCTAACATATACTCTGTTATAAAAGTAGAACATGTAGGGCGGCTAGTAAAAATGGAACTTACCAATCGCACTGTTTTTGTAATTTTTGCATAGAAAAATTATCTCAGATAAAACATATTATATATCATTTTTTTCAGCATTTTGAGACACGTGATGAAGCTATCTATGAAATTGTAATTTTAAGTTATACCTTTCAAAATTGAGAATTTGTGAACCAATGTAAAAATAAATATGTTTAAAAATGTAAAAAATCTCATTTTTTAATTATTTTTTTTTTGGTAATGACTATTTTATCAGCTTTATTACATTCTTTCATATTTGCACTTTCTAAAAATGTATATATATATTGTAATAAATTAGAAATTTCATTTAAAATTATGTCCTGTAATTTTTTTTGACATTCAAAATGGCCGTCGAGGTCCCTAAGGGTTTTAAGTTATATGAAAGCCCCTATGAAATAGTGAAGCAGGTGGGTGAGAATATATTCTTACGTCTCCACCCCAGAAGGAACAAGAGGTATCTATAATACTCGTAGCTTGATACCATATCCAATGAGAGTACAATATATTCAAGTAGAGGTTTGAGAGCATAAATGTTTTGTATGCATAATTTTCAAATTGTGAATTAGTCTTATGGTATAATGTTCTAAATTACTAATATAATATTCTTGTTGTTACTTGTGTATTTCATTTTTTTTTTTATAAGGAAGGCAGAGTTGTGACCTTCTAAATGGGCATAAAAAAACAAATTTTATGTAAATAACATTGTGTCAGTAGTAACCAATTATATTTAGCTAAAAAAAAAAATAACAAAAATTTTAAATAGATTCACTTTAAAAATCCATAACCTTGTTTGGAGAAGTTGCTTGCAGATGCTGTTTAGAAGTTTTAGAAACATTTAGTATTTCTTGGATATTTGATGATAGAAGGAGGGTGGCTTATCCCAGGAACTGTTAGTGTGTAGGTTGAGTTAATATAGATTCATTTTATTTGTCTGTGAGACAGGGGTTGATATTTGCTTAGTGATTTGCTGGTTTATTTGTTCATTAATACTTCAGTCCATAGCGTGGTTAATACAGTATATTCGAGTAGAAGTCATATAAGCTTCTACTTGATCAGATCAGTTTAGTGTTTATATTGCAGCATATGTGTGTGCATATGTGTTTGTGCCACCCTACAGCTTCATCTTTCATTTGTGTGTTTAATTGCGGTACCAAATACTATATTTTCTGTGAAATATATAAATTTATAATAGATATCTCTCATAACCAATTCAAATGCATTTTAAGTGATTAATGGGTTGATGGCTCGGTGGATTGTTGGGCTGACTAAATACATTATCAATTACTTTATTTACTAAATAATTATTTTAATTATTATTTAAGAGTATATAGATTTTTTTTTATTGATTCAATTTGATTAATATTATTTACAAGTCAGAATGATTTTCCTTTTTCAAGAGAGAAGTTATTGAATATTCCCAACTAATTATCTTAGTGTAAAAGGTGAGATTCATTTTCTTGAAGTTGACCTTTGGGAGAAATGACCTCTTGATTGGTGAAAGAAAATAGATCATAGATCTTTAAGCAATAGTCGGTAATAAAAAAAAGTTTTTTTTTATATTGTTTTTCTCCCTCTCTACATGGTAATTGCAATCACCATCGTCTGGAGGTCAAGCCAGTTGATATTCAATTTAAATTTTAAAGTATAACTTTCTTTAAGTATTTTTTTTGTATAAAACTAATATCTAAAAAAAAAAAAATTTTTTTAATAAAGAATGAGAACATAGTCGACTTCAAGCAAGGTATATCACACTATCTTTCAATCAACTAACTTTTAAGATTTAATATCGTTGTTTAAAATGTGTATGTGTGTCTATCACACAGAGTTAATTTACATAACCTCAACCATTAGTATTAATAATGAAATGGAATTGGGTGAAATTTGCTATTTTATGGGAGAGTTATGCAGAACTTTGTAACAAAACATTTCATAGACTCTAGACTAAAAAAATTTGTTGTATAGGATAAAACTCAGAGGAAAGGATACATGCCTAATTTAATATATCATGCTATAAATTATTATCAGGCGAGAATTATATCTAACCATTCATATCTTATAGGATTAAAGAATTGAATGTGCGGCTTATATAAAACTAACGGATAACTAATGTGTACAAAATGTGTATATGACTTAACTCTAGTGGAAGAGCATGAATACTATGTGTATATTTTATTCATTCTTCTCCATGCTTATACTCAATCTATTAAAAATATTGTCGTATAAGGAATTGTGTATACTTAGATGAATATCATAAATGGATAAACTATTCGCCTAATGGGTGGCCCTTGAACACCCGGATAAATACAACTATAATTAATGTTAATTTGTGAAAAACTAGTGTTCCCTGCGGAAATTTATAAAATTTGTTGCAGAGTCATAAATTGCATAATTATCAGTGAATTAAATGATAACATTATTAGAAATCTACAGCAGTAAATATTAATTTATCACTATCAAAAAAAAAAAAAAGGAAAAGAAATTGAATACTTCGTATGCTATTTCATCAGCAATCTCAATTAGTGGTTGATAAGAACCTTTGAAATTGCTCCTCAATTGGATCCAAAATGTGTATTGTCCATCCTGCAGGAATTCGTCCATATGTCTACCAATATTTATTTGTTTTGTAATTACTGCCATTATCTTCATATATGCCTAAGAAGCTTTATTTATAGACTGTACGAATGAACTACTATTTTCTCGTTAATTAAAGTAGATTTAATCATTTCTTATACTGTCAGCGTAGGGTAGATGAATTTATTTATTTTATGTTGTTTCTTTGCTCCAAAATCATCTCAGACATGTATAATATGAAAGTATTATACTGGGTAATTGTTATTTAGATACAACGTCTTTTATACGTTTATGTGTTTATGTTAGCGGTAGAAGTGTTTACTTGCTATCGCGAAGCCAATACTTGATTTAATGGAAGGTAAATGCACAAAATGGGTGTTTTATCTTTGCGTTGTCAGAGATGATGAGGTTTATTTAATAATAAATTATTATACTTCAAATTTAAAACTTACAGTTCATGACAAATTAAAATTTTATTTTCGATTTAATATTGGCATAGCAGTTATGTCGTGAACATGATTTGAAATTATTTTGTGCATTGTTATTTGTGTGTGTGCCTATTTTGTGCAATGCATTGTATATAACTGTTAAGTTTATGGTCGTTTGACTCGCATTTTCCTGATTGGTTTCGGATGATGCAATATTTAAATGAGGTGAAAGAATGAAGAATCTATCTAAGAATGAATTTATTTTTTTTAATGTTTAGAATGAAATGTGTTAAGCAGCTATGAGGGAAGAAATCATTAAGGATATATTATATTGTCAGGGATTGAAAGAACTCTCACTTAGCTTATTTAGATATTTACCATGAGTGGATTACATTTCCTAGATTAGGTCTTGTGCACTATGATGATGATATAATACAAAATAAAGCAATGTATTTCCCTTGTTTCGGTGACGAGACTGAGTCCATACCAATATTGAACCTCTGAGTAATGTAAGGGAGTCACTATATTTTGTCATTTAGATTATTAGAATTAAGAAGGTCTTCTTGTCCTTCATGTGTCCATTTAGGAATTTATTTTTTTATCATATAATCATAGCTATTTGTAATAGAGTTTGTCAATTAAGGTAATGGTAGGATTAGCTTCCTTTATGGAATATCTACAGCCGAAGTAGTACTATAGTTGTTGGCTAGTCTATGGCATTATCCGTATTATATTTTACTTATTAATTTCATAAACAAACCAACAGGATGTAATTGTGTTTGTTATATCATAGTGTGCAGCATAATGTAGAACCATACATGAAATACTATTGATTCTGAAGGTATGGAAGAGTTTTATCACGAGATTTGCAAGTTTTGGGTAAATATTTCAAATCATATCACACTAATCATCAAATCCTCAGAATGAATCATCCTTATTTTAAATGAGTAAACAGAAAAAAATTAGCTATTTTTTATTGTCTAACTGACTCATTAAAGAGTTATTCTATGGACAGTCAGACTTGTTTGATTTTCATGCTATTGTAGGATAGGGTGACTCCTTTAACTTACATGTTGGCTCCCTATTACATTGTTTAATTGCTCCAATGTTAGATTGTTCAATAAAGAATATTAGAATTAGCTGATAACACAGATATATGTGAAGTAAAAATATAAAGATGTTTATTTTAATTGCATATGTAATAAATGTTTCATTTATTTTAAACTTTGTTGAGAGTTGTTTTACAGACATTCATTTCCACACCTCCATATCCAATACAATTGCATTTTTTCATGAATTTGATGAGGAACACTTCAGATCTGATATTATTTTCTCGACCCAGACATTATATGAAATGCTTAATTATTTGATGAACTTATGAGAAATTATGTGCTCAGTTATTATATGGATCATGATTTGAAATAAAAAGGTACCCTGTTCCTTTCATTATCTCATTGCTACTTCATTGGAACAAAATCCAATTTTATGTCGATACCTTTTATGGTGACAATTATTAGACGTTACATAATATGAATTTCCAGATAAATTATATAACAAACCTTGAGATATTCCCTTATCATTTCCAAGTAAATATTAATTTGGTCATTTAATTTAAACTTGTTATATGGTAAAAGCTGATTAGTGTTATATCTTTCTTAAGACTTATTAAAGTCTTACTGTGGTTAGTCAAAAGTGTATTTGGATGATGGGAGAAGTTAAGCTTGAGCTATAACTTAGTAGTATGAATGGATGGGATTTTATCAATTGAACCACTTATTCATTACAAAATAAAGTAGATATTTATCCTTAATGTTTTATAATATTTTCATTCATCTTATTTACATTTTATATATCATAGTATTCTGCGACCCCGCCTCTGAACTAAGCTGTAGTTGGACACTATTTAAAGAGTCCCAATCGTAACTCAAATTGGAGTCAGAGTGTTAACTTATTCGAGGTGTTACAATATATATATATTGTCAGGAAAAAAAAAAAACTGTAATAAGTTTAATCATTTTTATGAATTGTAACTGAAAAGTCTACCCGGACCATAACAGGCAAAATTTATGATATAACATAAAACTGTTACAATATAATCAGGTCACAGCCATAGTGCACCATGAAGAGCCATCACAGGAATACATGAAGGTATATTAAATTACCCCAAATAAATTGTGATTATTTAATTAATTACTATTCTCACTAATGACTGTGTCTTAAAAACTGCACTTCAAAATCCTAATTTACCATTTTTATTTATGAGACCTTACAGCCGACCATGAACAAGATGATATGGTCTATAAGGCTACTAAAGATTACTCTTCCAGGATTAAATGTATGATCCATTATATCAATACTAACGATCATATGGTGAATATAGGCCATTTAACAAGACAGTAAAAGTTACGTGTCAACCTCATAACATGATTGGCTGTGTAGCTCAGATAAATTCAGGATTTTAACACAGAAATGCCATGTAGAATATTTGCCTTGCAATAAAGGCAAGCATATAAACTTTAGGTTCTTTCATCATTAATTTAAATTTCTAATTAAATCAATAGCAATGAGATTCTTATTATAATAGGTAAATCATAAGTTATAATATTAAAAAATAGGTTCCATAATAATGTTGGCTAGCAAATTTATTTATTAACTTAGATCCTAATATTGCAAACTTCATTAAAAGTAACAAATTCTGGATTATTCTAGAATTAACAAAGCAGAGCGGAGGTGATGTAGGGGGTAAATGGGATTTCATTATACACTATACATCACTAATTACCCAAGAGCAAAAGCATTAAGATATTCTCTCAGAATTTCAATAAAAGTTGCATACATTATCAGTGACAATGTGCTCTAATATATAATCTATTTAATATGGTGGATTTTCTGGTTCTATGTATGACAAATAGCAACGATATAGTTAGGTTAAATTATAAAATTAACATTTATTTACAAATTAACATTTATTTACAACTCAATCAATATTAATAATAATTGATTAATACAATGATCAAAATAAATAAATAAACAAATAAACAAAATAAAATACCATCACATGTACTTGGCTTTTATACATGGTTAATGTACCTAAGTTCCAAAACAAACACAATATAAAGCTTTCTCATAAAAGAACTTGATTTCAGCCTTTATAGGGGAGGGGATGGGTCCACACACCTAGTCAATGACTTCTCCAATATATCAATACCAGAACCAATGCATCTATACCCCAGATTTATAAAATAATAGTAATAACTGGTATCGGTAAACATGTAGAAACTGGCCGTGGGGAGATAATTGATCGAAGAGAAAATTTGAATCTCAACTCAGCTTGAAATATTGTATAAATTGATATTTATATAAGATTAAAAACTCACTCAATACATGCGCCTTGAGTGTTTAATTTTAGCAAATGCACCTTGAGTGCTTAATTTTAGCAAGAGAGACCTCTCCAAATCTTAACGCAAAATTCAACTTTATAAAGATAAGAGGGACCCTCTTATCTCTCAACTAATTTTCTTAATTATATAGGCAAATCTAAAGCATTAAGATTTGGGAGCATGAAACTAATAAATTCTTCACTGATTAAGTCCACTATTTCTGTTAAACATTAACATTCACGAAATCTTTCGATTTACAAGTCAATATTCAGAAATTAAATTTAGAAATATTTTGAATCAATTTAAAGTTGTAAATATTAATTCTTATTAAGCGGGATGTCAGCACATAATACTTATATAAGGTTAAAACCTCAGTACATGTGCCTTGGGTGCTTAATTTTAGCAAGAGAGATCTCTCCAAATCTTAACGCAAGATTCGACTTTATTAAGAGGAACCCTCTTATCTCTAAACCTATTTTCTTAATTATATAGGCAAATCTAAAGCACTCAAGGCGCATATACTGAGGTTTTAACCTTATATAAGTATTACATGCTGACATTACACTTAATAAGAATTAATATTTACAATTTTAAATTGATTCAAAATATTTCTAAATTTAATATCAGAATATTGACTTGTTGTAAATCGAAAGATTTTGCGAATGTTAATGTTTAACAGAAATAACGGATTTAATCAGTGAAGAATTTATTAGCTTTATGCTCCCAAATCAAAATGCTTTAGATTTACCTATATAATTAAAAATAATAGGTTGAGAGATAAGAGGGTCCCTCTAATCTTTATAAAGTCAAATCTTGCGTTAATATTTGGAGAGGTCTCTCTTGTTAAAATTAAGCACTCAGGGCGCATGTACCAAGGTTTTAACCTTATATAAGTATTATGTGCTGACATCGCGCTTTATAAGAATTAATATTTATAAATTGATATGTAATAAAGTATAAAAATAATTTATCAAATGCCTTTTTAATAGCTGATAAATGAACACGCAGGGTCAATCTAAAAATGAGAAAAACAACATTGACATCATAATGTATGGAGATTCTGCCCAAGCACATTTATACAACAAATCATTCACACAAAAGAATAACAAAGAATTAAATGCCCTGTGGGTTTTCTAACCATCATTAGATCAACAAGCACCATTACAGAATGTTCTGCGGATTAACCACCGGTGCAGAAACAAATATAAAGAATATAATAAAATGACAAGAGATCAGTCTGCAGATTAAACCACCAGCACAGAATAGGGCACTATAACTTTATAAATAAGTGCTGACATTCACTTCTCAAGTAAAAGAGAGATTAAAATTACTCTTATCTATAAAACTGCAAAAATTGGGGGACACATCTAGTCTTATGAGCATGAATTATGACGTAAAATGAAATAAGTATTTTGGTGTGGGAAAAAACTGAGATAACGCCTGACTCTGCCTAGGCTATGGGTGGAATAATAATAATAGTAAATATGATATGAGCATAGGCACAAAATTTTCTGGAATAACATACAAGACCAAGCCATATGGTATTGGTTTGCATCACAGATTCATTAAATAATCATTAAATCTTTATGCAAGTGCTGTTCCCTAATAATTGATTCTCTTCAATCTCTATACCATATGTTCAATCCAATAAATTTACATTGATAAAGAATTATTTTAGGCACAATATAATATATACTGTGAGACTTCATACACATATAAGATAATATAACAATAGAAACCAAAATAAAATGCATACAAATAACTACCCTAAATTAAAATACATAATATTTCAATTACAGGCAGTTTCCTAGTTACAAACATAATTGGTCCCTGACATGTGTTTGGAAGTGGAAATTATTTGACAATAGAGGTCTGTAAAAAAAAACACCAAAAAGGGTTTTCAAAATACAGTATTTATTTTTTAAAACAGATAAAACTCTATATATATTGCCACTCAGTGCAAGCCAGAGTATTCAATGGATGCCAGAAGGCTTGTGCATAAAATCCCCATCTAGTGCCTACTTATCCAATATTGCCAGACTAGTTTCTGGCTTGTGTCCTTCGTCAGTGACAAGCCTTGGATCTGAGAGCACTGCACCAAGATTTTAGGATCTAATGTAACCTTCTAGCAGCCACCTTTTATCTCTACTTAACTACAAAACTGAGACTTGAAATCACTAATATTTTCAATCCAAGATCATTAGCTTATATAGTCATATAAGTCTAAACTCAGTTCAGAACCTATACATTTTAGTGTCTTTGGTTCTTTAATAACCACAGTCACCACTATCCTATTAGGCAGGATTGGTTTTAAGCCAATAAACATCACATGATCACCATTTCTTATGCTTGCTCTTAACTGTTATTAAAACAGGCAAAACTCTCTATACGTTTTAGTGCAAGCCAGAGTAATCAATGGATGCCAGAATCCATCTACTGCCTACTCATCCAATATCCCCAGACTAGTTTCTGGCTTGTGGCCTTTGTCAGTGAGAAGCCTTGGATCTGAGTCTCTAGATGGGGACTTTATGCACAAGCCTTCTGGTATCCATTGATAGCTCTGGCTTGCACTGAGTGGCAATATGTTAGAGAGTTTTGCCTGTTTTAATAACAGTTAAGAGCAAGCATAAGAAATGGTGATCATGTGATGTTTATTGACTTAAAACCAATGCTTCCTAATAGGATAGTGCTGGCTGTGGTTATTAAAGAACCAAAGACTTCAAAATGTATAGATACTGAACTGAGTTCAGACCTATATGACTATATAAGCTAATGATCTTGGATTGGAAAATATTATAGGGTTTTTAATTTAAAACTCATAGTTTTGTAGTTAAGTAGAGATAAAAGGTGACTGCTGGAAGGTTGCATTAGATCCTAAGATCTAGGTGCAGTGCTCTCAGATCTAAGGCTCCTCACTGACGAAGGCCACAAGCCAGAAATTAGTCTGGGGATATTGGATGAATAGGCATTAGATGGGGATTTTATGCACAAGCCTTCTGGCATCCATTGATTACCCTGGCTTGCACTGAGTGGCAATAAGTATAGAGTTTTGCCCAAAGAGCAAGCCTAAAAAATTGTGATCATATGATGTTTGCTTATTTTTTATTGATTAGTTTCTGGAGTTTTGTTTACAAATTTATCAAGTTAATTGAATTTGTATTCTTTTTCTTCTCTTGATAAAAAATTCTGTAATATTGTCTTTTTCTATTGCCCTTCGTACACAAGATTACGCTTTCCATTGGGATCACATTCTTCCATGATGGTCAAAAAATTTATTAAGATGCATGAAGGCTTCATTCATATTCTTGATTGACAAACTCTTAACAATAAATTCATTATCAGGTTCTTCATTTTGTATTTCATTCATCTCTTGTAGTTTAATTGTCTTCATTTGACAGGAGTTCTGAGTGAGATTGCATTAACTCATCAATAACTTCATCAGTGACATCTAAATTTAATTCATTCATTATATTGACTATTACAGTTGTGACATCTTCAGGAGTTTCTTCAATGTCCATAGAAGCATGTATCATTTGTGAATATATTTTTTCCCTACAACCTTTCATTGTTGAATCTCTTATTTCAGCTCACGCATTCCCAATAATATTTATTGCATTCCGTATAACTTTTCAAAAATCTCTTAGTGTAAGTCCACCTTCCTTGTCAATTGCCTTGATTGCTTGAGTCATTAATCTTCTCCTATAATACTGCTTAAAAATAGCTATCACAGCTTGGTCCATAGGTTGTATTTCACTTGTGGTATTGGAAGGGATAAACACAACATTAAATTTCAGGATATAAATTTTGCAGAGATTTTGGATGTCCAGGAGAATTGTCTAAGAGCAATAGTGTTTTAAATGGTAAATTATTCTCGCTACAATATTGCCTAACAGAAGGCACAAAATAATGTGACAACCAATCTTGAAAAAGTTGTGCAGTAGTCCAGGCTTTATGATTTGATTTCAAAATGACTGGAAGCATTCTTTTATCTTTTTCTTTCAATGTTCTAGGATTTTCTGTCTGATAAATTAGCATTGGCTTCAATTTAAAATCACCAGCTAAATTACCTTCAAGAAACAATGCTCATTTGTTTTTTAGAAGGCTTATGCCCAGGTGCAACTGATTTTTCCTTTGCTGAATATATACCTGCAGGCATCTTTTTCCAAAATAATCCTGTCTCAACTATATTGAAGACTAGACATGGAAAATAAGCTCCATCTTAATGATATTAGAGAAAGTGGAAATAAATTCACTGTCAGTTTTCACTACTGGATATAAATTTTTCAGGGATTTAGGATGTCCATGAGAATTGTCTAAGAGCAATAGTGTTTTAAATGGTAAATTATTCTCACTACAATATTGGCTAACAGAAGGCACAAAATGATGTGAGAACCAATCTTGAAAAAGATGTGCAGTAGCCCAGGCTTTAAGTTTTGATTTCCAAATGACTGGAAGCATTCTTTTATCTTTTTCTTTCAATGTTCTAGGATTTTCTGTCAGATAAATTAGTATTGGTTTCAATTTAAAATCACCAGCTAAATTACCTCCAAGAAGCAATGTTAATCTATTTTTTAGAAGATTTATTCCCAGGTGCAACTGATTCTTCTTTTGTTAAATATGTACATGCAGGCATCTTTTGACAAAATAATCCTGTCTCATCT
This sequence comes from Epiperipatus broadwayi, assembly GCA_028023455.1. Lineage (NCBI taxonomy): Eukaryota > Metazoa > Onychophora > Udeonychophora > Euonychophora > Peripatidae > Epiperipatus > Epiperipatus broadwayi. Next base: position 644,391 of record JAQFVV010012444.1, on the reverse strand, counting down.
ACATTGAAGACTAGGCATGGAAAATAAGCTCCATCGGTAATGATATTAGAGAAAGTGGAAATAAATTCACTGGCAGTTTTTTTCTTATCTACACTGGCACCTTCACAGTACATTTAATATTACGTAAAGAATATCTCATTTTAAATTTGTGAAACCAGCTATTGATTGCTACAAAATCAACAGCAGAGTTCTTTTTTTAATTCTTTCTTATAATCTTCATGCAAACTAAGAGCCTTAGCTTGAATAATTGATAACCTCACTGGGCTGCCTTTTTGATGATCTTCAATCTATTACTCTGCCATGTCTTTTTGAAACAATCTTTGAAGAAATATTTCTACAATTTTTAGCATATTCCTTAATTTTGTTCTTGTTTTTCACAATTGTATATATTGTTGATTGGTTTAAATTACATGAACGTACTGATTGAAGCAAAAGATTAACCATTTTCAGAATATCTAATTATATCTATTTTTGTCTCGACTGTTTGGGGTTTATGAGATCTTGATTTCTTTTTAGTTGTATCAACACTGCTGTTTTTTTGTTTCTCACTCATGTTTTTAATTAATACGAATGAAAAAAATTCACCAAATCAGAAATATATATATATATTGTATATGTAATATAATTGCGCACAAACTACTTTTAAAAATAAGCAGTAATCAAGACAGTCTGTGACAATGCTAAAAATAAAAGTAATCAATGTCAGAGGGATGGGAAGATTTACTGTATTTTATATAGGTTTTTATTGTTCTCTAAAATGAACTTAAAAATTCCTAAGTTTATCTTTCTTTAGAAAAAATTCATTTATGAATGTATGTAAATAGATTTTTTTATCATGTGCATAGATAAAGATCGAAAGTCCAAAAGCGATTACGTAAGCGAAATGTTTGTAATCCAAATGTTCATAACTAGGGGACTTCCTGTATATTGAAATATTCACCAATGAAATCAATAACAAATTTTCTTAAAAACTTAATGTACAACATATGAATTGAATAGTTTTTCAATTAGAACACACAGAATTTTATAAGTTTGAGTGCATTCCTTTTCGTTTTCATTCATAATGAATATTTAATAATTAATTCATTCACATGTAGGCTTTCTGAATGTATGGGATATTTATAAAAAAAAATAGAACATGTATAATGCTGTAACGTGTGAAAATATATCAACTCTGTCTAAATAACCTTATGAATGTTTGAGGCTGATCCTTTTCTTTTAATACACTGTCACACAAATATAGACTATCCCTCCACGTTAACCAATTTCATTATTTATAACTAGAGTATTCCTCAAAAGTTAATAAACTTCATTACTTCTATGTAGTGTTACTCCAGAGGTAAAATATTTCATTCCTTTTAATTTAGCGAGTGAGTGTCGAAGACTATGAATGATTGTGCAAGCAAGCAGTTATCCCACAATTGTCATGACAGTTATAAAATAATTTTCTGATTAGCTGTTATTTTTTTTCAACAGCTATATTATTTTAACAATAAGATGATAACTCACAGAATGGGAATGTTATCTCTAATGTAAGGTCAAAATGGGATATAGTTCAATCTTTATCGTTGACATTTTAAAATTGTTATAGCATTCCGCTCCACACATAAATGGTGTAATTATATAATTTAAAATCATTAAAGTAAAATATTATATCCAAGGTTAATATAATCTGTAAGCAATAAAATTATTTCCAGGTAGGCTGACCTTTAAAGACTTATTCCTATTGTTGCAGTTGTTAACATCCGTACATTTCAATTATAGACATTTTAGAAGATAATTAGCAGTTAGATTCTCGGTTAGCAGTCTCGAATAGACTTGCTACTCGTATTGTTATTAACACATAATAACATCGCAAGTTGAATTATATAAGAAAATCTTTCTTTATCTTTAATTTTAAGGAATAGCTTTCATATTTGTTCCATTTTTAACAGTAGAAACTTTGTTAGACTTGTCGTTTCTATCCCGGTTAAAAAAAAAAATTCTGAATATTCTCTTTCCCTTTTCTCCTCATTTACATATTTCGGTTAAAAATGAAAGAAGAAAGGAAAAAAAATGCATTTATTGTATTCTATTGACTAATTAAAGATAAATTAAATAAACCATTTTAATTAACTAAAATTAATCTTTAGAATTAGTTAAAGAGAAAAAAATAATTATTATTATTATTTATATCTTACTAAATTTGATATAATATGCTGTTGATTTTGCAGGTTAAACACAGCTTATCCAACTCAGTGATTGGAAAAGGGCCAAACCTATATAGGTAAAAAAATAGTACTAAAAAAAATGAAATAAGCTCATTATTGAGCCAACTTGAATACAAGTATACCCAAGGTGCTAATTATGGTAATTAAGTGACCTAGAAGATAAATTTTAAATCAGTTCTACCAAACTATACATTTTGTACCAAAATATAAGGTTACAATACATATGGTGTATTTTACTAATTATATTTAATGTATTTTAATAATTATATTTATTGTAATGTAATGTAAATAATGAAGTATTATTTTTATCTTCTTTTCACTTTAAATCTAAAAATAATAATAATGCCTTTTATTTTTAAAATATAACTCTAAAAGTTTCCAATAATATAACGCCTATTTCCCCCATAATTGTGCTGAACCTTTAACTATGTTTACACAATTATGGGGGAAATAGGCATTATTAGATTGGAAACTTTATAGAGTTATAATTTTATAAATAAAAGAGATTATTGTTTTTTTAGATTATTTGTATATATATATTATGAGAAAAAAAAGAACTAATAAGTTTAATCATTTTTATGTACAAATATGTATTTTACTAATTATATTTAATGTATGTATTTTAATAATTATATTTATTGTAATGTAATGTAAATAATGAAGTATTATTATTTTTATCTTCTTTTCACTTTCTTTGTATCTTTCTTCATATATTCATATATATTAAACTTTTCTATATACTCTCCTCATATACTCTTCAATGCAATTTTTATATAATTCCTCCTTTATTTTAATTACAGTTTCCACTATCCTGCAGTCTTCATCAGAGCTACAACATTTAAGCATATAATCATTATTTTATATACATTATCTGGTAATAGTAAGAATACTGAACCCTACCGTCTGAAGGCACTCTTTTTTGCCCAATTCACATCAATATACCGATTCACGGGCCATCTGTTTGTTTACATATTACGGTAAAAGATTTTTTTTTTTTTCAATCGGCTTTTATTATTTTTTCGTTGACGACGGTAAACCACCAAAATTTTTTTTTATTACATAATATTACGGTAAAAGTTTTTTTTTTTTTTTTCCAACCAGTTTTTAATTTTTTTTCGTCAGCGACAGTAAACCATCAAAGTTTTTTTTTTGTTATTCCACCAGAGTTTTTTTTTTGTTTTTAATAAACAAATACTTTGTTTTTAGATGGTCTAGGGGTGTTGGTTTGTTTGTAAATCAACGACGAATTGTCCATAGGTTTCTTTACATATTACTTATGGTAAACCTTTTTTTTTTTTCCACAAGATTTTTTTTTTTTTTGGTTCGTTTTTTTTTTAAGAAACAACCCACTTTGTTTTTAGATGGTGTAGAAGTGTTGGTTTGCTTTTAAATTATCGATTAACGCTCCGTCAGTTTGTTTACACAAAAATACGATAACACTTCGTTGTTTTTAGATGGTGGAGGGGGTGGGAGTTGTTTGTTTGCTTTTAACTTATCTTCTTTTTTTTTTGGTTGATGTTTTGATTTGCTGAAAGACTTCAACAATTCGATATTTTTGAATAAACCAAACTTGGTTTTCTAGAGGGTGGAGGGAAGAGGGGTTGTTTTGATTTTGAATAGTCGTCTTTTTTGTGTGTGTGTGTGTGTGTGTGTTAATTTATAACGACGCTTTTTTTTTTTTTGGTTTCAAATCTTTACGCTACAGAAAGCTTAATATGATAGCAAAAAGTTCTTCCTTAATTTTTTGGGCCTTTAATTTTAAAAAAAAGACAAACAGTTCGTTTTTAAAGAACACTTTTTTTTTTAAGCTGGGGGAGGTGGGGTGGCCGGGGAAGGTTTGTTTTGATTTTTAATTATCAACTTATTTTTGGATTTCCTTTTTGAACATTTTATTATGTTACTGCACAGGTCTTTATTATTATTTTATTTTATTTTTTTTTGATGGAGCCTTTTGAATAAACTCTTAAACACTTTTTTTTTTTTTCGGTATAATAAAATATTACCTACTTTAATTGTTAATGAAACTTATCAAATATTACCTACCTACTTTATAATCATGTGAACAACAAAAACAACAAGTTTCCCCATAAAATAATGTATTGAATCAAAAAAAAAGGAAACTTTGGACAAATTGTGAAGCAAAATACGTAAAAAAAAAAACACCATCATTTACGGGGGCATAAAAAACAGCAGTCAAAAGTAACATGCAAATAACATTTTTTTTTTTTTGGTATAATAAAATATTACCTATTTTAACTGTTAATGAAACTTATCAAATATTACCTACCTACTTTATAATCATGTGAACAACAAAAACAACAACAAGTTTCCCCATAAAATAATTTATTGAATCAAAAAAAAAGGAAATTTTGGACAAATTGTGAAGCAAAATACGTAAAAAAAAAAACACCATCATTTACGGGGGCGTAAAAAAGAGCAGTCAAAAGTAACATGCAAATAACATAACAGGGAAGCCCCAAAGCTGTAAGTAACGGGATTTTGGAGCCTTCGAACCAACTTCTCTTACGCAGACATATAGGTATGCTTGCAGGAGTTTCTCTTTTTCTGGGGAAACATAATATTGTGCATCCACTTGTGTGGACGGCTGGCAATTCACTCAGCTTCGACCAATTCGGACAACTTGCAGACAACAATTGACAGTTCTCGCCCGGATTCACACATAAACAGCATTTGCGCGCAAAATCAGAAAAAACCTCTGCTGAAAAGAAGAACCTTTTCAAGTTGTGTGCAGTTCAAAAGCATAGGGAAGCATGTGTGACGACATGACAATTCTTAATATGGAATACTAATTCCACTATGCTTTCTAAAAAATTTCCGACAATGAATTTTTGCAGTTTCGTCTCTTTCAAATATGGCCACCATCAAATCAGACCGTAGCAAGAGTTCAAGAGCGCTCACTTGACGAAAACTGTCGCAATACAATGGGCGTAGTATTTCATTACATAATCATAGAATACATTGCCCTCTAGGCGGCCTGTTATGGCTCAAAAAACATCTCTTGTACTGTCAGCCGTAAGTAAAGGCCAGTTCAGTATTCATACTACTACTCATTATCTATATACATATTTTTTATGTTATTATTCGTAATTATATCTATTTTTAAACTAATTTTATCTTTACAACTTTAATTTATACTTATTATTTATTTATTATTATTTTTATCCATTCTATTTTTAACTCCAATTTATCTGTCATTTTACTTTCATTCTTTTATATCATTATACATTTCTATCACTTTTCTTGCCCAATGTCTTCTATTACTTTTTTTTTATTATTTCTTTATAATTCTTCTATATCTTTATTTTATATACATATTTTATTCTTATGAATAATTTCTATTTTATTTTTATTCCTATCTTTATTTTTACTTTTTATTTATTCTACTCATCTCCTATATAACACTTTCATTCTTTCTTCTTTCAATTGCAACTATTTTTTTAAAAAAAATTTAGCCTTTCTCATATATTCCGTTAATGTATCTCTCTCTATTATCAATTTTCCTAACTTTTTATCTATTTTTTAATTTTTTAAAAACTGTTTATATATATATTCTTTAATATATACTTTTTATTACTAATAATTTTTCTATAAAAATGTTTTTAAATAAATAAATAATAAGTATAAATTTAAAAATGTAAAGATAAAATTAGATGTAATTATGAATAATAATGTAAAAAATATGTATATATATAAAATAATGGTTATATGATTATATGCTTAAATGTTGGAGCTCTGATAAAGACTGCAGGACATTCGAAACTGTAAGGAAAATAAAGAAAGAATTATATAAAAATTGCATTGAAGTATATGTGAGGAGAGTATATAGAAAAGTTTAATATATATAAATGCAGCAAATAATGCCCAGTGGGGGGGGGGGGAGGTTTGCTGTAGGATAATTGATCATGTGATTGTGTAAAAAAAGAAATATCTTGATAAAGTTCCATTAAGGAATGAAAGCTGGATTGATGTATTAAATAATATTTTTACTTATAATGAGTTGTCTATTTCAATTTTGTTTTAAAATGATTATTTTTGATTTTAAATATAGATGGCAACATTATGGAAAAATTTTAACATTTAAATTTGATCATTTAAAGTACATTAAATATGGAAGAAGCAAAGTTCAAAATATCCAAATATCGAATTTTTAAAAAAGGTTGCAATTATTTTTAATATTTCTATATATTTTTAATGGGTCAAATTTTACTGCATCTAAATATCTGAAACACCTTAACCAAATACAAGTTGCCATGAATATGGGACTATAAACTGTCCCGAAAACGCTTGGCGGTAACTTTTGATAATTTTACTTACGTTTAATAACTTCATTGTCTGTGTGCAGAGAACATATATATATTAATTGATTTCAAACGCTAATGAAGTAAAGCCTTAACTAAAACAATTATAATCACTTTAAGTTCAAACAATTAGTATTCAGTCAAGTAAATTTAATATCCTGTAGAATGCTACTTCTTCAAAATTGTTGCCAGTCTAATGCAAACTGAAAACCACCTAGAATTCCCAGTATAGGTTGCACTGGTTTAAAGATTTGGTAATAATATTGAGTTGAAGTTCAGGTTTATTCTTAAGAGGTATTTAGTGACATATTGTACTCTAATGATAATCTTTCTATTATACATCATTATCAGGTCAATTTATTCTACCATTTATAAGACTAAGTGGAGAGAAATTGCTGACTGACATGATTTAAGGTACCTTTAAATTCAACTTGTATTGCAATATCAGTAAACTCATTTTCTTTAACATATCAAAATTTCCTATATTTCTAATATGGTATTTTTCAAACTTAGGTGAGTAAACTGGACAATCAACAATACGTTAATGACAGGCAACCCATTCAAAAGCTTCATATTTCCCACAAACCTGGTTTTAGTTTATCAATTTTTGAGTTGAGTACTTCTGGCATTGCATCAGATAAAAAAATAAACCTCTGACATTTTAAAACAAAATAGATGTTTCAGATCTCTGATATAAAGTCTGAAAAAAGTGCATGAAAGATTACAGTTATTTTCTGAAACAACAAATATTTATTAATTAACTGTTATTGGTTTTTATTTTATTTTCTTGAATAAAATGCAAGTCAACTTATTCAATGTCATCCTCTTCTCTCCCTTTTCTCCCACCGTTCATCACTTAGTAGTTAGATTTTACTCATTCCAAGAAATACAAAACTTCTACTCTTATTGCTAAACTTCTAAATCTTTATAAAAAAACACACTTCTCATAATGCACTTTTCACAATGCTTTATTTAATATATGATAGTTTTGATCACATAAACTTAAAGTAACTTTATTTAATATACTATTATTATTTATTAATATCCCAAACATCACGATCATTTCTTATTCTTGTTCAAGCTGTTCAAACAGGCAAAACTCTCCATACAGTAGTGCCACTCAGTGCAAGCCAGAGTAATCAATGGATGCAAGGTTTGTACATAAAAAATCCCTATCTAGTGCCTACTCATCCAATATCTCCAAACTAGTTTCTAGTTTAGGATCTAATGCAACCCTCCAGCAGTGCTACTGTATGGAGAGTTTTGCCTGTTTTAACAACTTGAGCAAGCATTAAGAAATGGTGATCATGTGATGTTTAGTGGTCAATCCTACCTAATAGGATATTGGTGGCTATGGTTATTAAAAAAACCAAAGACACCAAAATATGAGTACTAAACTGAGTTCAGACCTATATGACTATATAAGTTAATGAGCTTGGACTGAAAATATTATTGTTTTCAATTTTAAACTCATAGTTTTGTAGTTAAGTAGAGATAAAAGGTGGCTGCTGGAGGGTTGCATTAGATCCTAAGATCTAGATGCAGTGCTCTCACATCCATAACTCCTCATTGATGAAAGCCATAAGATAAAAACTTGTCTGGGGATATTGGATAAATAGACACTAGATAGGAATTTTATGAACAAACCTTCTTGCATCCATTGATTACTCTGGCTTGCACTGAGTGGCGTTATTGTATGGAGAGTTTTGCCTGTTTTAATATCCCAAACAGTTAGCATAATATATACACTCATGATAAATTCCATCAATTAAAAAGTAAAAATATTTAATACTTAAGAACTAAATACATAAATTTATAAACAATATTCTGTTATTCCTAGATAAATATAAAAATATAATACATTAGTAATATTTAAAATATTGAATATTTTAAATTATGTTGCTTTAAATTACAATGTTTTTAATTTTTTATAATATTATTTTTATAAATATTTAAAATATTGAATATTTTAAATTATGTTGCTTTAAATTACAATGTTTTTAATTTTTTATAATATTATTTTTATAAATATTACTTATGTTATAGCTGAAATACACAGGCTTATATACCTGTGTATGTTATGTTATGTTATTAAATTAGATCATGTGACATCAGACTTGATTTATTTTTTTTTTGTAGTAATAAATATTACTTTTACCTCTTTTTCTCTTAAGCGTTTAGCTAGAATAAATAGATTTAAACCAATGAAAGTCTTTTCTGTTTAAATATTGATTATTATATTTCTGAAAAAAATAAAACTTATATCTGAAATATCTTTTAAATTGAAAGTTAAAACATATTCCTAATGCAAGTTTTTATTTATTTTTTTAAAAAATACCATAGAAAATTAATATTATTAATATTAATATATTTTAATAGATAAATAGTTATGTGTTTTAAATATACAGATATTAAATATTTTTAGTTTTAAATTGATGGAATTTGCTAAGAATGTATAATATTATGTGTTTGGGATATTAATAAAGTGATAATTCTATATAAATGTATATTAGATAAAGTATATTTATGTAATAGATATTTGTAATATAATTGTTTTTTAGATGTGAATATTGCTAAATTAGTTAAAATTGACATATATTAAATAAAGCAATATGAAAATAGCATTAAAAAAATATGAAAGATTTTTTTGTATAGGTTTAATTTTTTCTAAAAATAAGCTACAAAAAATCTTTGTTAAAGTTGTTACTATTTTCTGAAGAAAAATAAAAAATAAAATAAAACTTTTAAACTATGCTGAAAAAAATAAAATTTGGTCATTACAATTACATGTATTAATTTAGATGAATTTACTGATTTATTTATTTTTCAAGTGTATATTTTTCAAATACTCACTGTGGTAAAATATTTAAAAATTTAATTTTTTTAATATGTTCATGATTAAATAAAAAATATTAGCTATATAACATCATAACTCATGTTAAGATAATAGGAGAGTCTGATGATTGTAAAAGGTTAAAGATCATCTTAATTTTGTCTGGATGATAGAAGTTGCAAAATTATAGAAAACTAGATTAACAGTAATTTCTCTACAAATTACTTTTAAAAAATTATATATTTTTTTTAATAAAATTTAATTTTATATTTTAAAAATTTGGCTATTAGTTACAACTTATAGTTTATTAATATTGAAGAAAAGTTTGAAAATTTGGCTATTAGTTACAACTTATAGTTTATTTTAATATTGAAGAAAAGATTTGAAATTTTTTCTTGCATCATATTCCTAGCAGAACTCTAAACATTAATAGCGAAGAAAAAATGACAAACAAATGCAACCTACTGTTAATAGGTTTTAAAATTCTATTAATTAATCATCTGTGATTCACTTCATTAAAAAAATTTACAACCATTTACCAAAAAAAAGGACACTTTGATCATAGTAAACCAATATCTCTATATCTATCTTCACCAATAAAAAAGATAAATGATCAATGGGCATGAATTACAAATTCTTTTCATATGATAAAAAAAGCTGAGACATCCACTGTATTTGGCAAACTATTATTGGTGATTTAATATTATTGTCTAGACACCTATATCAACTTCTTTAGAAATGAGAGGTCCACATCTGCTTTCATTAAAAAAAATGATACATAGTAGCAACTTACTAGCGATGATTAAATATTAGTGTATGATTATAATACTCTATTGTTGAATCTTATCTTAACATAGCTGGTATTTAATAGAAATCTTAAGACTACAGTAAAAAAAAAAAACTTTAGACTTTGGTAGCATGCCTTAGGCATCTTAACGATTAACGTATGCAACTGTAAACATAAAGATGCTAGACATCTTCAGGCAGAAAACATACATACCTTTCCTACCATTTCTTAATAATTAGCCATTCTTTAGCAATGAACAATATTGATTCGTTCTGTAGCATTAATTTCTTAATTTGTTTGAAAAACTATAGAGTCTGAAATGTCTTTTAACGAAATCCAAAATAAATGGCCACAAAAAACTGCATAAGCCATGGGCCACATAGTATTCTGACCTAAACATTAGAAAGACAAACAATGGAAAACCATTTTAAATGATGATGAAGTGCTTCGATACCTGACAAGTCTTCATTAAAAGGATAAATGAACTATCACCAATCCATGATTGTTATAATATAATGCTTAGATTAATTTTCATTAAAAGAATAAACAGTAGTTAACTACCATAAACAGTGGTATCAAATACAAATGCCAAAGTCATAATACTCTACTATACTTGGATAATATTAAAAAAATATGCAAAATAGTATCAGTCAACATGATTTCCTATCTTGCTTTTTTCCACTATCCTAATCAATTTCTGAAATGTCTTTTTAAAAGATCTTTATATTAAAAGAAATATTCTCCATATCAAAATCCATGTAGCTGTTCCTTTTCTCTACTCAGTAAATTATAATTTGACTGCAGCAATATTCCTTCTCTCCACAGCTATTATCAATCAATGGAAGTAAAAGGGAGAATAAAAGATATTATCAAGTCAGCTTCTACATTATTGACCTTTTCCAGTTAGAAGAACTGGCTTTAAACCCAAAAAACATCACAATTTCCAGTTTACACAGTGTTTTTCAGTAGCAAATTTTATTTCTCATATTCCATTTATGCTAACTAATATAGGCTTGAGTAATCCATATTCCATTTTTGCTAACTAATATAGGTTTCAGTAACCCATAGCCATTTTTGCTAAGTATTTTTCAGTAGCAAATTTTATTTCTCATATTCCATTTATGCTAATTAATATAGGCTTGAGTAATCCATATTCGGCTGCAGAAAGGAGTTTTGCTATTAACTGAAAGGAGACCCTTTGATTCCTCTTGGAGGCCTTAAAGGAACCAAGCAGGGCAAATTCCTAATGTCCACTCCATACGTTCTTGTCGTTGCAGCTGTTATTACTATGTGATTATTCATATAGTATACGAACATGGATGGGCTGCTCACCAACACGCTTTAGCCAGCGTGGTGAGTTTATTGGCTTTTTACCTCTGAGTTTAAGATCAAGAAACAACATGGTCTTTCTTCTCAGTGCCTGATAAGGCAGAATGAATGTTTGTGTAAATGATAAATATTTTCCCAATACATATATACAATTATGACAGACAAAAATAAAGCATGGCCCTTATTCCCAGGAGGCTGTAAAGTCACCAACCAAAGCAGCGGTTGGTAGCCGAAGGCAGAGGGTGCTAAGAATCCCCTGATTGCGAACCCAGGCTGCCATTTGATGACGACTTTTTATTTAGGTACTTACAACTGCAGATCACTTTCAAGTGAAGGAAGATTGCAAGAATTAGAAGAAGAACTCTCTTATATTAAATGGGACATTATTGGACTTTGTGAAGTTAGAAGAAAAGGTGAAGAGACAATTGATTTAAAAAGTGGACATATACTCTATTATAAAGACACAAATATTTGAAATACAAGTGGAGTAGGATTCATTATAAATAAAAAGTGGAAGAACAATATTGTGGAGATTGATGGTGTATCGGACAGAGTGGCAAGATTAGTTATACAACTTAATAGCAGATACTAAATGCAGATAATTCAGGTTTATGCCCCAACAAGTTCTCATAGTGATGAAGTAGTAGAAGATTTTTTATATGGATGTACAAAAGGCTTTTGATCAGAGCAAACACCATTTTAAAATTGTTATGGGAGACTTTAATGCTAGAATTGGTAAAAAAATGAAAGATGAAAAGGCTGTAGGTAATTTTGGTTATGGTAATAGAAATGAGAGAGGATATAGACTTGTGGAGTTTGCAGAAAAAGAAAAACTTTATATTATGAATTCTTTTTTTGAGAAAAATGTTAAAAGGAAATGGACATGGAAGCATCCAAATGAAGGTACAGCAGAATTGGATTATATTTTGACTAACAGGAAATACATATTTCAAGATTGTAATGTTCTTAATAAATTTAACACAGGAAGTGATCATCGATTAGTAAGGTGTAAGATACATGTTAATGTAAAACTAGAGAGACAAAAATTATTAAGAAAAACAATATTTACAGTTGATATTCCTAATCTTCAGAAACATTCTAATGAATTTAATTAGAACTTACAAATCGGTTTCAAGTATTAGTAGATTTTGAACATGATTCAGATTTGAATGAAATTAATATGAAAATAACTGATACACTTTTGAAAACTGCAACAAAGATAGCTGGTAGAAAGAAACAGCAATTGACCAATAAAATTTCTACTGAGACTAGAGAATTTATGAAGAAAAGAAGGAATATGAAGATATACAAAAATGATGCATTAAAAAGAATTGAATATCTCGAATTTTGTAAAATGGTGCGGAAAAGAGTTGAAAATGATATAAGAAAGTATAACTGTGAACTAGCAAGGAAAGCTGTAGAAGAAAATAAGTCTTAAGAATGTAAAACAACATTTTGGTATTGGTAAGAAATTTATATCTGCAATAAGAAAAAAAGATGGAATTATTACTAAAAGGAGAGATGACATCATGAAATTGGTAGAAGATTTTTATCAAGAATTATATAGTAATAAAGAACAAGTACCTCCTATATCTATTACATCTTCCAAATTGCCCAGAATTTTAAATGAAGAAGTGAGACATGCAATTAAATGTATGAAGAAAGGAAAGGCTCCAGGTAATGATGGAATTATAATTGATATATTAAAAGAAGCAGGTGAAGAAATAGAAACAATTTTAGCAAAGTTATATACCAAATGTCTAAATGATAAAGATGTACCGGATGATTGGAAGAATGCAGTAATAATATTAATATTTAAAAAAGGTGATAAAGAAGATATTAGAAATTACAGACCTATCAGCCTTTTATCAGTTTTATATAAAATTTTTACCAAGATAATTACTACTCGTCTACAGAGAACATTGGATTTCCACCAACCAAGAAAACAAGCCGGATTTAAAAGTGGTTTTAGTACAGTAGATCATATCCAGGTATTGAGAGAAGTTATAGAAAGGACAAATGAATATGAGTTGCCATTATGCTTAGGATTTGTAGATTATAAAAAGGCATTTGATTCTATAAACATTTCTTCAGTGATTAAAGCATTAGATCATCAAGGTACAGATCCAGGATACTGTCATATTTTAAAGAATATTTATAAAAATGCAACAGCAACAATTAGATTACATAATGACACTGGGAAAGTCAACATTGAAAAAGGTGTAAGACAAGGTGACTCCATATCTCCAAAACTTTTTACAGCAGTGCTGCATGAAGTATTTTGTGGATTAAAATGGGAAATTAAAGGAGTGAAAGTAAATGGTGATTATTTAAGTCATTTAGATTTCGCAGATGATGTAGTTGTTTTTGCAAATAATGCTTCAGATCTGCAGGAAATGTTGCAGGAATTATCAGATGAAAGTAGGAAAGTAGGACTAAAGATAAATGTTAAAAAGACTAAAGTAATGTTTAATCGATTTGCTCAAAATATGAAAATAAAGATTGGTTATGATGAATTAGAAGTTAACAGTTACAAATACCTTGGTCAGATTATTAATACAGATGGAAACATAATGGAGGAAATTAATCATAGAATTAAACTTGGTTGGAGTGCTTTTGGTAGAAATAACTTGATACTAAAAGGAAATATGCCTATGTGTTTGAAAAGGAAGGTTTTTAACAAATGAGTATTACCAGTTCTTACTTATGGATCTGAGACTTGGATACTTAATAGAAGAGCAATTCAGAGACTTCAGACCACTCAAAGAAGTATGGAGAGATGTATGTTGGGAGTAACAAGAAGAGATCGTAAACGCAATGTATGGGTAAGAGAACAGGTGTTACTGACCTCATTGAAAAAATTAAAAGATTGAAGTGGAGTTGGGCTGGACATATTGTTAGAAGAGATGATAATAGATGGACAATTGAAATTTTAAACTGGATTCCAAGAGATTGTAAAAGACCCAGAAAGAGACCACATGTGAGATGGATGGATGAAATAAGAAAGTGTGCAGGGGTGATGTGGAGAAGAGAAGCTAAAGATTGGAGAAGATGGATTAAACTTGGAGACCTTCATCCTGCAGTGGATTGATAATGGTTGATAATGATGATGATGAATCCCTATTCATTTTTGCTAATATAGGCTTCAGTAACACATATTCCATTTTTGCTATCTAATATAGGCTTGAGTAATCCACAGATGACAGATTATTGCTTAGAAATCCTTAAACAGTGCTGTTCTACTCATATCACCAGACTAATTTCCATCTTGTTTTCGTGAGAAATTTTAGATTGCATCTAGAGCACTTGGAAAAAAAGGTGCATTAGATCCCAAAAAAAATCCTGGTGCACTAAATCCAGATTTCAAATTCTTCAACAACGAAAATCATGAATTAGAAATGAATTGGAGGATATGGATAGGACAACACTGGCTAGGAATTTATTAGGTACTATCTGGCTTCTAATGTTTATAAAAGCTTACATTAAGTGGCATAAGTGCAATAGAATTAGAATTTGCTGCTTAAAAATATTGACTTTGCACTATATCCATAGAGCATCATTCACTTCATGTTTTTCAAATACTGTAAGGCATAAAACCATGCTAACTTATATATGTAGCTATACTGCACCTGATATAAGAATAACAATTATTGTTTTAGAAATCTTAGTTATAAGCTACTAGCAATCATCTATGATCAAGAAAATTATCAAAACAATGCATTACAGTTATTTATATGATGTTATATATTGATGTATATTCCATAAATTAAACACATACTTAATGTAACCTTGATTTCAATTAGCCTACACTCATTTAACTAAACAATCCAATCCCCATTTTATATTAAAACTCTTCTGTTTTAATCTTGCTTTCTACTATTTATCATTTGGAAGCTACTATCAACTTTTTACTTCTAAGCTATGCAATTTCATAGATTCCTTATTTCCAAATTACATTTAGTTACTTTCTTTAAAATATAAAATGCTATCTCAAAAGATTATTCTGGGACTATCTTAATAAAGTTTTACTTTTCTCCTGCAATTCTTGTCTTTTAAACAAAAAATTTTATGCAAGAGATAGTCCACAAAAAAAAAAAAAATCTATGATTAAAAGTCAGTTTTGACAATGCAAGCCAAATTTTTCTTTCTTTCTTCGCTTCTCATTCTATTTAAATATTTTTCAAAAAATCAAATGGTTTATCATTCAGGAAGTTATATGACTTTCTGAGCACTGGAAATGAGAGTTGAGCTATGATCCATGAATCTTTAATTTTCAACTTTATCAGTGGGACACTTGAAATACTTCAGCTTATAATAGAATTCACTCCCATTAAATATATATTATTCTCCGTTATCTCACACTTAGGCAAAGAATTTGACTTTATTATTTTACTCTGTGTACGAATTCCAAGTTAACCTTTCTTTTAAATTATACCAGTTAATATATGAAGTGTTGTAAAATATATATATATAAGACAAAGACAACCATTGGACTGATCATTCATAGCATTTTTTACGATTGTATAACAGGTGGTATTCAACCAGTCCCCCTTCCAAGGAATATCTCAATTCCTTAATGCATAATATTTTGCATCCATGCACAATTTGATATATAATATCACTTAATTGGTTTTCATTTGGAAGAAAACAAATGAAAATTATATTTATCACTAATACTTTTTTAATAAAGTTGGATTGAATATTACTTAAAAATGGCATAGATATCCATTTTTTATTTTTAATTATGTTAATTTTGTATGGTTTATTATTAAACATATTTAAAGTGTGTAGAATTTGTCTTTCTACATAAACCACATAAGTTCGTGAGAAAATAATTCAATATTTTGGATAAAACAGATTTAAATCTAACTAATTTATGTATCATTGGTATATGTGATTTGAAAAAAATATAACCCTTTCTTGAATGGGTCTGACAAATAATTTATAGTTTAAACAATCATTTTCTCCAGATATTTGCAAAGCTAAAAATATTATCTTTTTATTTTGTTCTTTATTGATAGCCCAATTTAAATTATTCAAAGTGATACAATAATATTTTCAGTTTCCCAAAGAAAAATATCAACATACTCAACATATATTTTAATATTTCTAAAATTATCAGAACTTAGCATAGCTTTTTTATATTTAGAGAGTGTAAACTTGCAAATTTGTGCAATCAATTCAAAACCCATCCTTAAAAAGTAAAACTAAACCCATAACAATAAACAAGAACAATATTAATAGTAAATTAAGTCAATCCAGAAATCATTAGCAAGTGAGACTGCAACATTAAACAGTGCAAGTATTCATGATAGATAATATATTAGCAAAGGATCAAAGATTGGTTTAGCATAAGTATGAAAAATCTAACTCAATGTGGTTCTTGACCAATTATCAAGCTATATTTTGTTGCAACTTTAAATTAATTAATCCATCAAAAAAAAAAAAAAAAAGAATCCCTCGATCATTTTGAATTATTGCTAATAAACCGCTTAAGAATTTATACAATCGAATTTGTTTTTCTAATAATTTAAATTTAAATTTACTATTATAATGAGACTATAAAATTAAAATCAGACATTTATTAAAAAATTTCAGTAAAACAATAAACAAGTATATTCAATTAAAGCTGCTTGCCATTAACACCATTAATAATACTGTTGGGTAAAGATATAGTACAGATAATAATCAAATACTTTAACTATATATAAATAAACTGTCTTTAAATTGCAAATATTAAACTCACGTATATATGTGTTTAATATATATATACTCAAGTTATATGTTGCATCATTTCAGATAAACAATATAAATGCTAAATGTACGAGCCGAAAATGAGACTGGATTGCTAGAAATATGTCTGGAAGCTGATAATTATTTAAAAAACGAAAACTGGACAAAACTATACTACTGAATAGTTCTGAATCATAAAAATGAAAGCAGCCCAATAACCAACAAAAACTTAATAATATTCTTCATTTACAAAAGATAGAACACCGTGGTACCAACAATCGTGATTCACTTAAAAAACATCCGGGTGCATTTGATATAGAAAATGAAACTTGTAATCATTATTTAAAATTTACCAAAATATTACATAACGTATGATGTCAGTTTTATGGCGTGTTTATTCCTATAGAAAATTTAATCGTAACTTTTTTTAAATTAACAATTAAAAGTCTAACATTCAAAATTAACGCTCAAAGATCTTTCGATAATCTCAAACCAGATTCACAACATAAAATACTTTTATAATATTTGGATATTGAAACCCTTGAATTAAACTATGAATGTAAAAAATATTGACAAATACAACATAATAAAGTCGAAAGTCAAGGATTAAAAGAAAATTTGCATTATACTACAACCGCATTCCTTCTAACACACCCACTAGCACGCTTGCTTACCCACAACATGGCGGAACAAACAACGTAAATGATAGAAATTAATTATTGTTGTAAAATATGAATAAACAACTGTACATTTCACCTACCGTTTCTACTTATATCCAATTCCACTAAATTCATGAAATTGGCAATATCCGGCGGCAATCGTCCAATTTCATTATCGCTAAGACACAACCTTCGCAACTTGAGAAGTCGGAAGAAAGCCTAAAAGATAAACAATGAACTATCAAAACAATAGTTACAACGAATTAAGCTATTTCACTTATATTGATGGGACACTTACTCTTGGAAGTTCCCTTATGTGATTGGCATCAAGTAATAATTCTTCAAGACTTCGAGTACATCGGAGAACTTCATCGGGGACATTGGGCAAGCTACAATGGCGCTTGTCTATATATTCCACCTGTCGATTACAGCCACGAAACAACGGAATGCAACGAAACATAGTCAGTAAAATGTAAAATACACATATGTACAATATCTATAAACAAGTAATAATATATAGTTATAATTCCAATAATGGAGGCATGAGGCTATAAAGCTACATCTAATATTAGAGTATGCTTAGCCTTTCGAGTTTAAACACAAGCTCTTTGCATGACGTCATAATGTACCATAGTGCATTACGCGCGATTAAATTGTCCTCTATCGGCAAATATTAATATTTCAAGTTTAAAGTCTGTTTTCTATCTTATTATGTCTCGAAAAAAATATCACATCACCACGTCAATAAGATAACTGCCTTTATAACTAATTATCTTTTATATATTTGAAATAGTTATTTTATTAGCACTTTTATTTTTTAATCAATTATAGATATCTGAGAATACGAACGACAATGTGATTGTGAAAATGAGAAAAAATGAACAAATTCCCAGTGATATTGTTAGATACTTCGACCTAAGTGTGGATGTTTTTTTTATCATTACTAATTAAAGTACAATTTGTTTCGGTTTCTCCTCATGATTTTTTTTTTTACATTTTCGCGTTGTTTTATGTTTTCACGTATTTTTTTTTTTTTTAGTAAAACTTTATTTTAAATATACGGTTAAAAGTTCATCTATTGTTAAGTCCGAGTAAAACATCCCAGTGAATAAAATTATTTGATGGCTCCCCTATCCCAATTTTCAAAGCTATATAAATAAATAATTGTCTTGTAATTTTTTAAGAGAACATGTAGCAAAATCCATTTTGCCCGATTAAAAATAAAAATTATTATTTTAACAAATCGCAAAGCTAATTTATTGCTTAACAAATTACAGTTAACCATAGGAAATTTTATTTTAGAAAGAGTTCTAGAAATTGTTATTGTATAAATTTGAAGCGGAGTACAATGACTATGTAATTAAGACATGTTAAGTAACTAGGCAATTTGATACTACGTGGTAAGATTTGATCATCATCGGTGATAATTTGCCATTTATTGTCAACTTTAATACTATCTCGAAAAATCTTTAAATATCTATTTTCCATTTTAAAGATTTTTCGAGATGGCACTAATGTTGGCAGTCAATGACAAATTATCATTGTAGTGCATTTCCCTCCCTGCAATAATTACAAAGAGGCACAATCGAAATTAATAATAATAATCAGAGGGGAAAAAATTATTTATAATAGTGACATAGAAAAGATAAACATTAATCAGCAATACATTTGTATCTATCTAACTAGTCAGAAACGATTTCAGCATTATCTCCTGAATTCCCGCAAATTTACAGTCCTTTAACATTGTTTATAAAATTTTGCTACTCTTAACATTTTATTCCCTAACAATTGTACCCTCTGGAGCCCTTGAGGGTTACATAAAATAAGATCGGTATGATCTGTAACAAACTAGTCGGTTTTCTGTACCTTCAGATTCGAGTTTCTGGATTCTCCCTCACTGATCGGTTCTACCAAAACCATGGAACTCCTTACAAGCTCCTTCAACTGGTGACATGCACAGCAAGGAAAATAAGACAAGGCACTAATGCTTTTTAAATTACAGTTTATATAGTCCCTGCTTTGTTTTCTTTTCAACTACATTTAATTTAATTCCTTCTTTCGAAATTACTTAGTGCACTCAAAACAGATATTCTCTTACTGTTTCCATATTTATTTCTTTGATCAGTTGTACACCAGTTATATGTACTTCCTTTCTTTTCATTTATTTAGTCCACAGTTTTAAATACATTTCACAAAGCTTTTACTTCTACATTGCATATTATTTGTTACTTCCGTTTATTGAAAATTCTTTACATTTTTCATTCTGCCTCATTTCTTTAAGATTTAAACAACTCTTTTCTTATTAACCTTATTTGCTTTTATTTTTGGAGTACTTTTTTCTGTTTGCTTATATACTGAATTTGTATATGAATATAACACCCCCTCCCCTCAGATGTGAGGATTTATTTAGTTTACAAATAATCCTTCAATCTCTGGGGTTTCTTTTTGACATGAACAGGTCTGGATGATTTCTGTTTTTCAGTTTTATGTTGCACTTCCTCTGTCCCTTCCATTTTCTACACCGTTGGCTCATTCTTCATTATTTCCTCTTCTGAATTACCTTTTTCCTTGCTCTGTTTTTCCTGGCTTCCTGTTTGTAGAAAATTTTCTAGTTGTAACTCTTCTGGTTTTCTTTTCCTAATATGATTTGCATGGCATCTGTAGTGAAAACCATTCAGGCCATTAATTGCATATATTTGTTGTAACATTTTGTCAATTATTCCTCTGATCCATTTCTTCCTAATGATGTCTTTTATCCATACTGTTTCACTGATTTTAAACGTTTTCCCTGGGATGGTATTTGGAAGACTACTTTGGGACTGGCATGCAAAACTGATAATTTAGTTCTTTATTTACACCCACACATTAACCCTGTAACTGTAGACAGTGTTGTATGTTGATATAACATAAAATTTGTAATGCCCTGTTACGGTCAGATTCGTATACTCTGCTAACACAATGCAGAATTCAAACACAAGACTCGAAACTCTACTAGAATTACCTCTCAGAAATACCCAATGTGAATCCAATGCCCAAGCTCCACAATGCCAGCTATGTAACAACGCATCTGATGCTACTAATAATATACGTTTTATCTAGACCTGGGCATCAGGGAAAAACAAGAGACTAAATTAAACATCGCATTACATTCACTAATAGAAATCTATGGGTGGGACAAATTGAACCCTAAAGGTTTACACTATTATAAATTATATGAACTGAGCTAACATGATGGATCACAGTGATAAAAATAAATAAAATCAAAGATAAGTTAATAATAGGTTTAATAATATACTTTAATTATACAATATATATATATTATGCATTGTCGGCATTAACCAGACAGTGATGCTGAAAATATAAATGATTAGATATTTCAAAAATGTTAAAATAATATATATACAATTTTAGTATGGTTGAAGATATATATTCTCTATACTTTCGAGGGTAAAAAATGACTAGATTATGTTAATATGCCTACATAAAGCATTCTTTAATAAAATATGTATATCTGTGAGGAGGTATGAGACGCATATGGTGAATATAATTATTGATTTTATAAGCAAGTTCATTGTTATTATTAATTACTTTGATTAAATAAAAGTTATTAAAATAAAGAAATATAGACCAAAGCTCATTTATAAGTTAGGGTAGCAACAGATTAAGTTGTGGACAGTGAACAATAATATATTGGAAATTAAAACTTAAGGGGAAAATTGGTGGTGCTGGTGCAGATTTAGCACATAAGAGTGGAGGTACAGTACGTTGAAACCACGAAGCTTTGTTGAAGAGATTGTGGACTGGCAGATTGCCATATATCTATAGAAAGTTTGCCAAACAAAGTTGGCCCAAGCCTGTCATCTATTGGGGAACTTAATGGCCGGGTGACTTAGGCACGTATTCCCAGGTGAGACTTCAAAGTTAACCCTATTTTGGGAATTGCAGGAAAAAGGGAACAGTTTTTGCCATAATTACCCTGAAAAGCTACAAAGCCAAATGTCTCAACACCCAATGCACCTGTTCCAGCAACACATATATGAATTACATCAAATTATTTTAAAACAAAGGGTTTGCTCTGTAAATTGAGCCTAGGCGCTTAATCTATCCCTCACCATTATTAACATAAAATCTGTATATTCCCTACTTTAAATTAAATAATTGGCTTAATTATAAGCACACTTTATCAAACATTAGCATATAAATATGAATTGAGATGCATGTTAAAAGGATTCCATGAGCTGAATATACAATCGTGCATCTATAGCACATAGCACCATTATAACCTCACACACCCTAGTGTTATATTTAATTCAAATTGAAGATTAATAAAATGGCATAAATAAATCTTTAAAAGCAGTAATTAATATACATATATAATTAGGTTTGTTTTGTTCTCAATAATATTTGATAAGATAGCATTCAAGCGAGCAAATCAGCCATAAGTTTAGATATAAGGACCATTACTATAATTAATCTGCACAAATTATACGGTAACATCTTCAGTAAGGGAGGGATGATTTGCTTGGTCGATGGCCATCCAGGCACATCATCATAATAAAATATACAGCAAATAATTTAAAAGATTCAGAATTATTAACCCAAGTATGAAAGTATAGATGATAGGACATGATAGTTAGATTACTGATATAGAAGATAAGTATACATTTGATTTATAGACATAGGTTAAAATAGCTATAGCTTAGAAGGCTGTATATACAAGTACTTGAACCCTTGTTAACGAATTATCTCAGTTGATTTATTGGAGAATTTGGATGCATTTATAATTTTTTGATGATTATGATTGATTTGTGGGAGTCCATTTCACAGGATATTTGGTTTTCACTTATTGTATGGCCTTTAAGTTGACTAATGGTAGCAGCATTTATTTTGATGGTCAGTAGCATTTTTTTTTTGGTTTTGGCAGCAGCATTTTCTTTCTTTAGCAGCAGTTCGATAGATGTTATTTTTTGCATGGCATTCAGATGGTACAGGGCCACAAGATGGCCATTCCTGAGGAAGAAAACAATACCCTGCCAACCTCTGCTCTGTCATTTTATTTTTCTTCACAAAGTCTGGTGTTCAGAGTTCTCACAAAATTTAACTTTACACTTGGTATTCAACTTCTCTAAAAAAAAATGTGATTCTAGAATGAATAGAAGAATATTTTAAAATATGCCTCTATTTATATCAGTGAAATTTATAATCAAATCCCAAACTTGTTTACCCTGTGGCATAATAATCTAGTTACAGGTGAATACCTTTGATATCTATCCAAATATCTAAAGCCAGCAACAGGATGTTATAAGAGTTTTTACTTTTAAATAATCGGATAACATTTTATTTTATTATAAAACTTACTAATTTCTGATGAAATATTTGATCGAACATCTATTGTTTTTATCTTGCTGGTTAAATATTTAAACTATTAGTACATTCTTGTGAAATAAGAATTAATGAGTTCTATTGTCTGCCTTCCAATCCTCATTTACTTTTTGCAATTAAAATTATGGCATGATATTTTATAAAATTATAAATAAAATTATTTACAATATTAAATTCAACATTGAAAGTTTTAAATAAGACAAAATATTATTTTAAATTACTAAATTTACTATAATTGCAGAATTTAAATAAATGAAAATATTTTTGCTTATAATTTTTAAATACAATATTGCAATGTGTATAACTACGACATAATTGATTTAAACCATAACATGAATATATATATATACATGTACATACTTTTATATTAAATAATAATTTATAATTTATTGTTGCTGGACTATTAATTTACATTTTATTATGTAAATATCTATGTCTCCTACCTTAATCAAGCTTGGACTTGCATTTCCCAGTACACACACATTGCAATAGATTGGGGTTCAAATGGGGGTATGAGGATAAGAGAGAAATGAAGAAAGATGAAACTAAGGTCTGCAAAGCATATCTTACTATTTCATATTCCCTCAGTTGTGGAACAAAAAAAAATTTAAAAAAACTTACAACCAGTGTCTATTAACATAGGTTGAGAATTCCATTGTCAGCAGTATTATACTACACAAAAAATTTGGACATAAAGTAACAAAATATACTTACATATACCCAGATCATATTTTTGGTAAGGTGATTTATCCCTCTAGTGAATATTTTCAAATCTATATTTTTGTAGATACATCTAATCTATGGTTGTCATATTTTTTTATAAATACCTTACTTAACTAAGTTTATTTATACATCTCAGTTCTTTATTTTAATCATCCCATTTCAGGTAGGAATACTACATATTGAATTTTTCGAGTTCAGATCCTTTTTTTGTATTATGTATTAATTATTTATTTATTGACTGGCCCTCCAATCATACAGCTTATATTCCTGGGTCATGTGGATGGTATTGGTTCCTAACAGTTAATGACTGCAGCCTTGGGTTCTCAATCTTCATCTTATCTGGAAGTTTCTTGGCCCAGGGCTAATATCTAAAGTCAGGAACTCAGCCGTCTCTTCTACATCTTTTAATCTGCTCCAGGTCATCAACTGTTAGATTGGTAGTTGCATGTTGTATTGTATGGAACTGATGATATGGGCATTCTGATAATGAAAACATCATAAGGGATCTGAACCAGTTCACCTGATGGATGAAAAATTGCATGTGCATTTCCTTGGATGATCTGTATTTTTCTTGGCATATGGTGTTCAGTATACAGCTTTGATGTTCATCAGTCCTGCAATATTTTAATAATGTAGCGCTATAAGTTTCAAAAGTATGAAGTTTTTCCTGCAGTATCTCCCACTAATCTCTTGCATACCCTGCAGATAATGGCTAGCAATTGTTGTTTGTTCAATTGGTCCGATCTTATAAAAGTAAAAAGAAATATTTCAGGCTCTCCAAATAAGGTTGTGAATTTTCTCTGACTCCCCCTCTAAATATCATTATGTGGATGACCTTAGCCATAGGGGTTTGAATTCCTATATCTGGGACTTTCCTTCAGTGGTGTTATTCACCATTGCTCTTCTTAAAGTATCTGCAACACCTCCATACTCTGTGTTACTATTTATACAGAGCTCTAACAGGTCATGGTCTGTGATAGTGTTATTCTGACTTTTACTGCTGTTATTCCTTGCATTGGTTGTGCCATCACAATATATTTTTTGGGTTATCGATTCTGTTTCTGATTCCATCTGGCCCTCAAGTTCTACATTCCTCATTCTGTTCTCTTCTTTCTTTAATAATTCCACTGAGTTTAAGACTAGTTTCCTTCCATCTGTTCTGTTTTGGCCTTGGTGTGAGTGATTTCTTTTTGGTGTTTCATTGTTAGAGCATCTATATTTTTCACTAACCTTTCAACTCCTTTGCTAACTTGTTCTACTTCTCTGCTTTTCATTTCTATCTGTTTATTTATTTTCATTATATTTTTATATACCCTTTCTCACTTGTATGGTCATATATTCCTCTCTTACTTTTTCTAATTCTTGCATTATTAATTCCCTATATTCTTGATTTCTCATCACTTCTTTTAACTTCCTCTTCCTTTCTCCTAATTTCAATCTCCCAACCCCAACATTTGATGGAAGGCTTTCATCATTAGGTGTGGATTCAGGAAATCCAGATGAATCAAGCTTCTGCCCTTGATCATCATGGCTGTTTCCCTCATCATTCATTTTCTCCCTATATATTTCCTTCATCTCCTCTATGACCTTGTACTAATATAATGATTGCTGATTTTATTTCTATTTAGTTAATATCCCTTGTTTTTTATTATGGTCTATTCGCTCTTGAATATTTCTACTTTGCTCTTTATTATCTAATTGATCACTTCCTTTTGAGCTATCTTCACTATGGTTTATTTGTTCTCTTGAATACTCTTATATTCTTACTAATGGCTTATTAGCTGTTTTCCTCTTGGGGTCATGGCCTGCTACTGCCTTTCTTACTACTATTACTTTAAGTTTGCTGCTTGCTGAATCAACTTACTACATAATATATAACATATAATACTAAAATATTTTTGCTTCTGCTGTCTGCTTTGTACCTGGTTTCCTATTGGCTCTATTATCTGAATGCTCACTAGTGTAATGGTCAAAACATGTTGATCCACCTAACATGAGCTAAAACTCAATGAAATGTACATCAAACCCAGTCAAGGCTGAGATTTAGATCAGGGACCAATCTAGATTCAAATCCATTCCACAAGCCCCAGATCAAACACCTAATGAATATTATAATAGTGATGGCACATGAAAATTAATTCTTAAGTCCAACCCACAAAAAGAGCGAAAGAGACAATGAGACATATTTAACAAAAGAATGCACATATATGTTGGAATGTATGGAAATGGAGAGATAATAATTCAAACTACATAAGTTGGCTTGAATAATAAAATATTTAATGAAACAGTAAGTTAATATATTTATTTGACTATGCATGACAAGATGATTTACCTGAAGGTATGACAAGATGATCTACCCGGAAGTATGACAAGATGATCTACCTGGAGGTAGAGAGGGACATACAATTGATCATGATATTTTGATTCATGTGCTCTTATGAATAAATGACATATTATACATAAATAGATATATTTGGTGGGTGAGATCAAGATGCCAATCATTTGATTACAAAGCAAACTTACAACATTTTTAAATTAATGCTTTAGTGGTGGTTCTGAAAGGTGATGATCAATGTACAAATTTCTGGAGCATTCTAGGAATCATTATATATATTACATAAAACTCTTCACGCAATTTTGATCATCAAAATCAATAAAATACTTTAAAATGGTTTACTCATTAAGGATAATATTTGTGAATATTTAGTAAAACAACATTTAAATCAAGTTTATTTGCTTAGTAAACAAAATACTTTTAACCATTCTTTAAATTTGGAATTAAAAAGAAAAGAATGCTTCACCTTTCTAACATGTATACTCTTAAATAAATGGGATAAATTGCGATGGTGGGATTTTTTTTAAAATAAGAAAACAACATATTAAGTAATCTAATCACTATTATTGGAAAGATATATATACATAAGCAAAGCATATTTTTATGGTTACAGCATCAAAATGAGGTCATTAAATAAATTAATTAATAATAATGAAAAGACAGCGGTGCTGATGTAAAGGCAGAAGATTCCGAAGTGATAATGTACTTTCAAATGAAGAAAATGGCTAAGAGTCCCTTTTCTAGGGCACTGCTTAGAGAATTTTTATTTAGGCTTGGCATGGTCCCCAGGGTTCTCTGGTGCAACCAATGTGAGAAGCCTGTTATATGAAAATGATCCTGGGAAGGTCAACTGTTTGCGGGATAGGACATGAAGAATGTCTATGGGTTTGAACTCTTCGCAACCCTCCATACTAGAAGCATGGAATAATAAAAAAAACCAAGCCAAATATCAGCAACATAACATAAAACTGTCTTTAATGACATGAAATGGAACTTATTATTCTAAGACACATGAACCTCACTCGAATGCTATAATTTAGGCAAT
Organism: Epiperipatus broadwayi; assembly: GCA_028023455.1. Lineage (NCBI taxonomy): Eukaryota > Metazoa > Onychophora > Udeonychophora > Euonychophora > Peripatidae > Epiperipatus > Epiperipatus broadwayi. Next base: position 617,036 of record JAQFVV010012444.1, on the reverse strand, counting down.
TAACACTATGCTATGTAATATATACGGGAAAGATTTAATTCATACAAAATAGGTTTTAAAATTTACCCCCCTTCCTTACTATTTAACAGACTGAAATCCCACCCTCGCAAATTTTATAACTTGAGAATAATCAAGTCCTTGAAATATTAAGAGTATAGCATTATAATACAGATAATATAAAAAACAATAACAAGAAGAAATTACCTTTTCAGAATTAAGTGAGCAACATAAAAATATTTGATAGCATTAATTTTTCGGTAATTTAAAAATTATACATAAAGAATATTTTTTATAGACATTTTTAAGAAAATCATGAAATTAGGTTAACCTGAGAAACAATCTGGTGAGCATATTAATTAATAAAGTATGTAAATCTAATTCAAAAGGGAGGGTTTTTTATTAACCTCGATCCAGGGATGTCTAAGTAGATAGGGAAAAATAACTTTATACATTAGGCTAGCAAGATTGTTTAGATTGGTAACTTAAAAATAATAAAATAAAATATAGTTTAAAATTAAGAAAGGGACCGCACCAAGATTAAAGAAATAAGAGCATTTAATAAAAAAAACCATTTAATTTAACAATTTAAATATGAAATCCAGATAACAGAGATTGAGATTAGTTTTAGAAGGAATTAGGTGTAAATTTCATAGATGGTTCTTAGGTTAATTACCTTGCTATATTAAAGAGTCCATTTTTACAGTTCACCTCCAGCATGGTAAAATTAACAGGATTGAAAAAATTTCCAATGCAATAGCAAGCTTCCATTAAGCATTCCTCCATTCTTAGATCATAATTTCTATCAATTTTGGGGCATCAGCAAAATGATTATTGGTGGTGAGAGATTGACCAGCAAAGGTGATTAGTTTTTACTACTTGTTCAACATTTTTGAAAATAAATTTGTGTGGAGTATTTTGGCAACAGTTCTACAAAATTAGTCCTCTCCCAGTGGTCAAAAATCAGCCCATTATATACTGCCCTTGGGTATTTGAGGAATGCTTTTAGTCTCCCTTTTTAATTTCACTAAAGATTACTATCTAATAGGAATTTTTTCATTTCCATTAGATAATTTGTCCAAAAATATATTCAAATCTATTTCCAGATTAGAAATAAATTTGATAAAAAAATGTTAATTGCAATAGTATAAATTCTTAATTTGATTTCCCTTTTTACTTTTAGTACATTTTAATTAGACATTTTTTTTCCAAAATTAGATAATGTAAAATTTCCATCCTTTTAATTATTTTTGGACAATTAACAGTTGCATACTCCATTTTGGATTTTTAAAAGAAAAATAGTTTTTAAAAGAATTTAAAATGAAAAGTTATTTTTACAAACTTAAAAAAAAAAAAAATTGTAAAATTAATAGTGTTAGTGATTGCTCCTGTTATATATATATTTGAGCTGCACTTAATATATTTTTATTTTAATAAAAAGAATTAATAATAAATAATAGTAAAAAAATATTAAAAGCTAAATTTTATAACTTTTAGGTGTCCATCTCAAAATATACATAAAATAAATATACATGAATATAGGAGCAGGATGGAACATAAGGTTTAAACATGGGTTAGTAATTTGGCAAGTATGAAGGACCATGAAGCTCAATCATTAATTAGGACTGACTGCTTTATTAGACCTGGGTACATTTATTTCATTCCTTTTTATTTACTAATTACATATGTACTTCAACTTGTTACTATCTCTCTCATATCATATCCGATCCATATCATCACACTGGGTCCCAAATCATATACATATATTATAATGGTCAGAGGGTTGGTAGACTCTTACACTATCTTCCAAACAGGGTGCCACTTGTTAAAATCTAATTTTATTTTATTATTGGCTATTAGTCCATGCCACTAGCTTAAGGAGTTGTAGAGATTTACATCTAAATTCCGAAATGTATTTCAATATTAAAAAATAAAATAAACTACTGCCAGTAATAGCACACAAAAACATTTATTGATGCACATATATAAATTTCAATTTGAGAAATAAATTAAGCTTACTTTAATTTGTTATTATTAATTTAATGTTGAGTATAAATAAGCTACATAGATCACGCAATTAAAACTTATCAAAATATCCAACCTCAGGCTAAAAGTTCATAGCTAAACCAATGCTCACTTCCTGATATACAGACACAACCAATCCAATATGAAGATGTATGTCTGCAGCATGATATTATTTAAAAGAAATGATCCTCGTCCAATACAGGAATGTGTTTCTGTCTGGTGAAGGAATTGTATATAAAATATTAAAGAGAAAGCTATGTATGGAGGGAGAGCAGTATTTTACAAACTTATAGTCCCTATCCATAGAGTGAAAGGAAATCAATGGTGGATAAGTACTCCATGTCCACTGCAATGCAATTACAACACCTTTGGTCATGCATTCAGTTGGATTCATTGTCCTGTATGCTAACAAGCTTGACATTACATTGATATAAACACCCATATATCTTTCTACCAGCATTGACTCAACTATAAAACAAATAGTCTGAAATTAAACTTCTTTAAACTAACAAATTTTAATGAATCTATGTGGCCATCTACACCCGATTTTAAATTTAATAATTTAGTTAACAAACAATAAATAAATAAACAAGAAAAATGAAAATGATTAACAAACATTACACATAAAAAAACAATGATTTAGAGCAGTGGTCTTCAACCTTTTCACACCTGTGGACTGGTAAAAGTAAGGATAAGATTTCGCGAACCAGCAGAAGTTTACAGATAATTTTTTATTTGGGGGGGGGGGGGGTTGAGAAATATGTCATCACTGAGACAAAAGATAAACACCAAAGTTATTTTTTGTTTGTTTTTATTTTTAAAAAAAGATAACAGAAATTGGTTTTAAAATCAAAAGTTTTAGTATTTTAACGGTATACAAATAAAGCCCCAAAAAATATTGCCTTATAGGCCAAAAAAAAGTGGGCGTATTTTTAAACAAAAAAAAAAACTTGAAAAAGTCAAAAGTTTTGATCTTACTTTATTTTGGGGTGGTGGGGGTGTATTGAGAAATACTTTGCAAAAGTTAGAAACAGAACTTATTTTTTGGTTTTTATTTTTAAAAAAAGGTAATAAAAATTGATTTCCAAAATAAAAAATTAAAGCCCTAAAAAAAAATCACTTATAGCCAAAAAAAAACCACTAAAAATGAAATATTAAAAGAGAGAGTAGAAAAAATTTAAGAGATCAAAAAAGTCACATTACATTTTATTGTTTTAACAACGCTGACAAGCAGCCGTGATTGGCTATCAAAAGACAACTGGAGTTTGTGTAATAAAAAACTTTTTTCTACCCCCCTCCCCATAAACATCTGTGATAAATAGAAAAACAAATTAATTTATGTATGATTGATTAGATTTTGTGGTATTTTTGTTCTGTTTTTTTTTTTAATAAATGTGATTAAAAAATAAAAAATTGTTCATATTAATTCAAAGTTTAAAATCTTATTATTTTGTTATTATAAACTTTCTTGCCAGTCTAGCTGCGGGCTGACAGACAACTTCTGCAGCCCGATGGTTGAATACCACTGATTTAGAGTTCTTTTAAGTCAGATAAAAGTTCATTTAAAAGATATTTTCTTACAGATTGACTATTGAAGAGATATATTTTTAAAAAAAGGTTCAACTGATAAAAGTTCATACTTTTCATGAGATCTTGGTGATTCCTCCATAATTATAAAATCCATCACTGATCATATTATTTGCTAAAGTTTCTTAGGAAACATAACCACTACAAGCCATTCATTTGGTCAGGATCTGTCATTGGGGGGCCTCAGCTTGTGCATGCAAAGGAAATTCATTTTTATTGCAAGATCTTTGCATCACAAAGTCCACAATACAGCTGCAAGATTAATAGATTAAAAACAACTATTTTTCTTTTTATAGTATTAGACCTCCCTTATCACTAAATTTTCAGATCCATTGAACATGATGTCATGGATCCTAAGATCCAGATGTTTTTTCTTTCTGGCCTGTGCATGGCTTGGTGCTTGCTTTGGTCAATCTTTAATTTTTTCTTCTCTTATCTGACTTTTCAATTATTTAAGTGCCCCAAGAGCTGGTTTCCTTTACATTTAATTTATAAAACAATCATTTCCATTTACTAAGATTAAACATGAATCTTAAAATAGATATTAATTAACATTTATTTCTATTTTTTTTATATATATAACTTTGTACTAAAAGTACTAATCTTTAGTTCTTTACATTTTTTTAAATTTCTTACTTTTAAATACCTTTTTTTTTTTTAATTTTTCATCTGTGTGATAATATATATGTTAAACATAACTTAATTTTCCATTTTTAAGTTTTTAATAAATCAATTTTTATTTATGATCTTATTTTAATTTTAAAATAATGTAATGGCATATGTATATCGTTACATATCAGTGAATCTCCTCAAAAAAATGAAAACAATAAAAAAAAGAATTTACTTAGTGTTAGTAATTATGTTACACAAATTGATTATATAGAATTTTTTTAAAAAAAAAACTTCTTTGGTTAGTAATTACACAAATAGATAAAAAAAAATGTTATCTATTTGTTTTCTACCCTAGCTGAGATTATGCCTCCTCCCTCAAGAGTTCCCTTTTTCCTACTATCCATATATTAATTAAATAAGTAAACAGGTTACTTATTAATTTTAATTATACTTTTTTTAAAAAAACTTATTATTTATATTATTACATTTTATTCCTCATGTTTATTTTTACATGTGCACAATTTTTCTTACTGGGATTGTTTTTACAAAAATTCAAGTTTATAACTTGTAAATATAGAAAAAAATATTTTATTTCAGATATATATATATATATATCACTGGCATAATTTTCAATGTATTCATGGTTTATAATATATCACTCCTCATCAAGTGCCAATTATAATAGTTGGGGGGTCATTAGACTCTTACATTATCTTCTGTACAGGGCACCACTAGACTATTCGAACCTAGAAAATTTATAGTGTAGGCAAATAGTTATTGTTAAGATCTAATTTTATTTTATTATTGACCATAATCCCATTCCACTAGCTCAAGGAGATGGAGAGACTTAAATCTAAATTCCTAAATGTATTTCAATATTTAAAATAAAATAATCCACTGCCAGTAATAACACAAAAGCATTTATTGATGCACATATATAAATTTAAATTTGAGAACTAAATTAATCTTACTTTAATTTGTTATTATTAATTTTAAAATTAAATTATTATTTTAGTAAGTCTACACAGATGGACATTTTATATAATATTTTTATTTTAGAATGTTGAATATAGATAAGCTACATAGATTATGCAATTAAAACTTTTCAAAACATCCAACCTCAGGCTAAAAGTTCATAGCTAAACCAACATTCACTTCCTAATATACAGATACAACCAATGCAATATAAAAATGTTAGCATAAAACCATGCTGACAGAAATGTGTCTCTGCAGTGTGATATTATTTAAAAGAAATGATTCTCGTCCAGTACAGAAATGTGTGTCTGTCTGGTGAAGGAATCATGTATATAAAATATTAAAGAAAAATCCTACATATGTAGGGAAAGTGGTACTTTGCCAACTTATATTCCCCATCCATAGATCAAAAAGAAATCAATGGCTGGTAAGGACTCCACATCCATTGCAACATGATGACTACACCTTTGGTCATGCATTCAGTTGGATACATTGCCCTGTATACTAACATGGTTCACATTACATCGATATAAATGCCCATATATTCTACCAGCTTTGACTCAACTATGAAACAAATAGTCTGAAATGAAACCCGTTTAAACTAACAAACTTTAACGAATCTATGTGGCCATCTATACCCAACTTTAAATTTAATAATTTAATTAACAAACAAAAAATAAATAAATAAATAAATATTAAAAAAAAATGGAAATGATTAACAAACATTACACATAAAAAAATAATAATTGATTTAGAGTTCTTTTAAGTCACATAAGAGTTCATTTAAAAGTTATATTTTTTTATGGATTGACTATTGAGATATATTTTTAAAAAAGTTCAACTGATAAAAGTTCATATTTTCCGTGAGATCTTGGTGATTCCTCCAGAATTATGAAATCCATAGCTGATCATATTATTTGCTAAAGCTTCTTAGGAGATGCAACCATTACAAGTCATTCATTTGGTCAGAAACTGTCATCGAGAGGCGGTCGGCTAGTGCATACAAAGGAAATTCATTTTTATTGCAAGACTTCTACATCAAGGAATCTACAATATAGCTGCAAGATTAATAGACTAAAAACAACAACAACCATTTTTCTTTTTATAGTATTAGACCTATCTTATCACTAAATTTTTGGATCCAATTGAACATGATGTCACATATCCTAAGGTCAGGATGGTTTGCGTGGCTTGGTGCTTGCATTTGTCAAACTTCAATTTTTTCATTCTTTTATCTGATATTTCAATTATTTAAGTGCCCCAGGGGCTAGTTTGCTTTACATTTAATTAATAAAACAATCATTTCCATTTACTAAGATTAAATATGATTCTTAAAATAGATATTAATTAACATTTATTTCTATTTTCTTTTATATAACTTTTTACTAAAAGTACTAATCTTTAGATCTTTACTTTTTTTTAAATTTCTTTTAAATATTTTTTTTTTAAAAGTTTTCCATCTGTGAAATAATATATATGTTAAACATAACTCTGTTAATTTTCCATTTTTAAGTTTTTAATTTTTATTTATGATCTTGTTTTAATTTTAATTTTAAAATAATGTAATGGCATATGTATACCATTACAATATATACAAAATAAGTTTGAATCTGATGGCAATATTATTTAGAAATACTCTGTTCATTGAAGTTATCCCAGGGCACCATACCATCAGTTGTAAACACCCATAGACTGTTAGCATCTCCTAAAAAAAATTGACTATTTTATTTAAATCCAGGCATTTTTTACATTACTGAATTAAGGTTCTCAAATTCTAATTAAGTTTATCATAATAACTTCACATATCTAGGTTATGACTATAAAAATTCTATCTGTATGCTACATTGCATTCAGAGTCAATACAAAATTAAATATACATAGTCTATATTGCAACATTACACTTGAGACACCATCACTTTGTTCAGGGTTAGCGGCAATTCTTGTCACACACACTTGATATAAATTCAACCAAATTACACATATACATCTAGCTCGTTTCAGACTATAGCATGTTTAGGCTATGGAATTGATTTCTTAAATGCCTGAGTCAAACAAAATGTTACATATTTCATTTATGGATTAATTGATTAAAACATAACTATTGAGCAGCCATAATGCCAAAACTTTATATCTATAAGAGGATATGCCATAAGCTAGAAAAAAATCTTACACATCTAGTAAGCTTTTACATATTCATGTATAATTAGTTCATGATTGTAGACAATATTCAAGCCCCAAAAAAATCAATCAGGTATGTAGGTTATATTATTGACAGTCCACATTGTGACACCATGAGTTAAAAAAAATCTTACACATTTACTATAGAGTTGTGTTGTGATACATGTGGCTGGTTTTGATAAAGGCCCCACAATTGGGCAGCCATGAGCTAGAAAAAAGTATATACTATGTAATAGTCAGATTCATATGTTCCACTAACATGATGCAGAATTCAAACACAAGACTCGAAATTGTAGGTAGGGTTATTTTCCAGAAATACCCAATTTGAATCCAATGCCCAAACTCCACAATGCCGGCTATGTAACAACACATCTGATTCTACTACTAATATATATTTTATCTAGTTTTTCTAGACAGAAAGAAACAAGAGACTCTAAATTAAATGTAGCTTTAGGTTTTCTAACAGAGGTTTATGGATGGTACAAAATAAACCCTAAGGGTTTATACTATTATGAATTATATGATGGATCACAGAGATAAAAATAAAAAAAATCAGAGATAAGTTAATAATAGGTTTAATAATATACTTTAATTATACAATATCTATATTATGTACTGTTGACATTAACCAGACAATGACACTAAAAATATAAGTGATTTGATATTTTCAAAATGTTAAAATAATACATAGGCAATTTTAGAGTGGTTGAATATATATATATATTCTATATACTTTTGAGGGTAAAACATGGCATAGATTATGTTGATGTGCCTACCTAAAACATTCTTTAATAGAAGATGTATATTTGTGAGGAGGTACGAGACGTATATGGTGAATATAATTATTGATTTTATAAGTAAGTTCATTATTATTATTAATTACTTTGATTAAATAAAAGTTATTAAAATAAAGAAATATAGACCAAGCCTTGTTTACAAGTTAGGGTAGAAATAGATTAAATCATTGATACAGTAATATATTGGAAATTAAAGCTTAAGAGGAAAATTGGTGGTGCTGGTGTAGATTTAACATATAAGATTGGAGGTAAAGTACATTGAAACTGTGAAGCTTTGTTGAAGAGATTGTAAACTGGTGAAATGCCATATATCTGTGGAAAGTTTGTCCCACAAAGTCAGCCCAAGCCTGGCCTCCATCAGGGAACTTGATGGCCATGTGACTCAGGCATGTATTCCCAGGTGAGACTTCAAAGTTCACCCTATTCTGGTAATTGCAGAAAGAAGGGAATGGTCTTTGCCAGATTTACCCTGAAAAGCTACAAAGCTAAATGTCTCGACACCCAATGCACCTGTCCTGGCAACATATGTATGAATTATATTAAATTATTTTAAAACAAAGGCTTTGCTCTGTAAATTGAGCATAGATGTTTAATTTATCCCTCACCATTATTAACATAAAATCTGTATATTATTTACTTTAAATAATTGGCTTAATTATAAGCACCCTTTATCAAACATTAGCATATAAATGTGGATTGAGACACATGTTAAAAGGATTCCATAAGCTGAATATACAATCATGCATCTATAGCACATATTCACTATTATGATCTCACACAATCTAGCATTATATTTAATTCAAATAGAACATTAATAAAATGGCATAAGTATACAATAGAAATAACACTAGACATGTATAATACAATTCGATTTATAGACATAGGTTAAAATAGCTATAGATTAGAAGGATGTATATACAAGTACTCAAGAACTCTTGGATTAATAAATTACCTCAGTTGATTTATTGAAGAGTCCGAGCACATTTATAATCTTTTGATGACTATAATTGATTTGCAGGAGTCCATTTCACAGGATATTTGGTTTTCACTTATTATAGGGTCTGTAAGTTGACTAATGGTAGCAGCATTTATTTTGATAATCAGTAGCACATTTTCTTTGGTTTTGGTAGCAGCATTTCCTTTCTTTAGCAACAGTTTGACAGATGTTATTTTTTGCATGGCATTCAGATGGTACAGGGCTGCAGGATGGCCATTCCCGAGGAGGAAAACAGCACCCTGCCAACTCTACTGTGTCATTTTACTTTTCTTTGCAAAGTGTATTCAAGTTTCTCACAAAATTTAACGTCATGCTTGGTATTCAACTTCTCTAAAAAATGTGTTTTAGAATCTATTTTAAAATATCACTCTATTTATATCAGTGAAGTGTATAATATAATGCCAAACTCATTCATAGTGCAACATAATAATCCATTACCAAAATCTAGTTACAGGTAAATGCCTTTGTTATTTATCTGAATATTTAAAGCCAACAACAGGATGTTATAAGAATTTTTACTTTTATTATTTTATTTTTAGATACTCTGATAATATTTTATTTTGTTATAAAACTTTTACTAATTTTAGATAAAATATTTGATCGAACATCTGTTGTTTTTATCTTGCTGGTTAAATATTTAAACCATTAGTACATTCCTATGAAATAAGAATTAATGAGTTCTATTGTCCACCTTCCATCCCTCATTTACTTTCTGCAATTAAAATTATGTTATGATATTTTATAAAATTATAAATAAAATTATTTACAATATTAAATTCAACATTGAAAGTTTTAAATAAGACAAAATTAATATTATTTTAAATTACTAGATTTACTATAATTGCAGAATTTAAATAAACGAAAATATTATTTTTGCTTATAATTTTTAAACACAATATTACAATATGTGTAACTATGATATAATTGATTTAAACCTTATCACAAATATATATATACATGTACATACTTTTATATTAACAATAATAATTTATAATTTATTATTGCTGGACTATTAATTTACATTTTATTAATATCTAAATATCTATACCTACTACCTTAATGAAGCTTGGACTTGCATTGTCCAGTACATTCACATTGCAATAGATTGGGGTTCAAACTGGGGTATGGGAAAAGGTGAAACTAAGGTCTGCAAATCTGATCTTACTGTTTCAGCATCTTGCATCTCTGTATTTCCCAATTTTTCAAATTTCTTTTTCCTTGCTATACGGCATTTTCCATTAATCCATTTGACTCTGGATGGTAAAGGGGCATATACACTTGTTTTATTCCATAGTTACAAAATATTTTCTTAGTTCATCACTTGTAAAGCCACCTGTCTTATTCAATTGCCTCTGGAAAACCATATGTAGTGCAGATTGATTTTAATCAATTATTTCCTCCGCACTCATATTTTTCACTATGTGGCATTCTATACATCTTGAAAAAGCATTTGTTACAATCAATAGTATTTTTCCACTTTCTGGTCTGGAATGGTCAATATGTATTTTTTCTCATGCTTTTGTTGTTTTAGGCCAGAATGCATAACATTTAGCAAGCAGTGCACTTTCTGTCTGATATATCTGTATTTATGTTAAAGCTTTTGCTCATACTATGCCCAGATGCCCTTAATGTAACAATTTTAGAACTTTCTCTCTCCCTGCAGAAGGTACAACCATCCTATAACCCATTATTGTACATCCTCTACATACAGATAATTTATATCTATTAACTCAAAATTCTATTATTAGATGCTACAAAACTTGGTTTAGATTTAGGTTAGCTTTTTTTAATTCAGTTTATCAAAATCCCTTATCTTTGCTAGTCCAACTTCTGGACAGTACCACTGTTTACAATTTCCGAGTTCATATTATCAATATAATTTATTTCCACTTCATTATTTACAGGTTCTTGGTTATCTGGTAATCTAAGTCAATGAATAATCATACGAAGCTAGAATATTCTGCCATCATAACATTTGTGCACTTAAATTTTCAAGTGCTGCCTGGTCATTTCCAAAAATCCCTAATAATGGCATATGATCTGTAACAATCTCAAAACTACACCCAAACACAAATTGATGGTATTTCTTCACTGGAAAAAAAATTGCCAGAGTTTCCTTATCTATTTGACTATAGCTTTTGATAAAGTTCTGGATGCATATGCCACTGGATGCTCACTACTATCTATATGATTGCATAGGAGCACTCCTATCCCCCACTTGATGCATCTGTTAGGATTCTCACACCCCATTCACTGTCAAAATGCACTAACAATGTATCTGAAGAGAATAGTTCTTTCATTTTTTTGAAAGCTATTTCATGCATTTTCTTCCAGGTCCATCTTTGCCTTTTGTGCAATAGTTCATATAAAGGTTGTGTGATCATTGCCTTGGTTTTGAGAAAAGGCTCAAAAATTTTTACTAAACCTAAAAAATCCTGCAGCTGCTTAATATTTTTAGTTTTTTGTACATTCTCAACTGTCCTAACTTTTTCCCTTAATGGACACTTGTTTATTAGAGATACAATGACCTATGAAAATATAATTGCTGAGTCTTCCATATACATTTCTCTAAATTTAATTTTAACTCCCACCCTACTTAACGTATCACAAACTTTTAAAAGTCTCACTCTTAACAATTCACTACATGATGCTGCTATTAAAATATTATATGGTGTTATGCTTTTGAAATCTTGTAATCTTAAATTTAATTTTGCCTGAAAAATGTTCGGTGCTGTAGTAATTCCAAAAGGTAAATAATTACACTTGTATAATTCAAAAGGCATAGTTAATGTTAAGATTTTTGCTGTTTTTTCTGTTACCTTAATTTGATAATAGGCTGTGTTAAGATCCAGTTTAGCAAAATATTTTGAATTTGACAAACTTACTAAAACTTCACATATATTGAGTACTGGGTATTTATTAACTATTACCCAGTAATCACTGCATATTCTGATTTTCCCATTTGGTTTACTTATTATCATGACTGACATGGCTCATTCTGTGTCTTCCACTGGGGTTAACATCCCACTAGCCACAAAAGCCTTTAGATTTTCTTCTATTTTTTCTCTTTGTGTGAATGGAATTTTTCATGACTTACAAATGACTGGCTGTGCATTTTCAGTTAATTCAATTTCTATCAGGTTTGTCTTGATTAAGCACAGATCTTCTGTAAGTAATTCTGGGTACATTTTTAACATTTCCTGCTCTATGGAAATATTTTTTATTATAGAAACCTGTATTCCTAATACTAAAACCAGTCTCTACCAATTGTGGAACTTTTTTGTCTACCTACTACATAAATTGACAAAATTCTTGTTTTATCTCTAAACGAAACCGGGGCATTTACCATTCCAATTACATTTATAGCATTACTATTTACACCCTTAACTCTAATATGTGTTTTTGTAGTTTACTCTTTAATTACATCCCATTTACTTTTAGATAGCGAAATACCCGAACTGCTGTCTATTTTTATTTCTAAGTCTGTGCTGCATATTTTTACCATAAGCATGTATTGCTTTTGCCTGGATGATATTATATTCTTATTAATATTATCCTCTTCCTGTTCACCTCCCTTCTGTTTGGGTAAGTTTTTTTCACATTTTTCTTTTTCATATGCTTTTCTGCATATTGCTGCCAAATGCTCTCTATACCCACAATTAAAACAACTTTCTCTTTTCCATTTACAGTTTTTCAATAAATGGCCATTTTTTCCATATCAATAATATTTTAATCCTATTGATTTATCTCTGGTTAAAATTTCCTTCCTTGGCTGTTGCCTTTTATCTGTTTTGTAAACTGGTGGTTTTCCTTCTTCTTTTGTTCTATTTCTAAACATAAGAGCTTGTTCGATTATTACCTCATGTGTGATTCCTTTTTTTGATCTCTACTTGTCTGTCTTGATCTTTCATCAGCCATTTCCTACAATAATTGATCTAATTATACCTGTTCCACAAAGTCACCATAATCCCAGTTTTTGTTAACCGGCATAATATTATATCATACTCTTTAATTTTTTCCCATTTGACCTGTCTCCTGTTTTGCAGAGTCAACCTTACTATATATCTAGATGGCCTCAGACTAAAATGGTCCGTGAACTTATTTACCATCTCTTCAAAAAGTATCTTTCCCATTATAAGCTCATCAAAGAATTTATTTACTATTTTGATTACTTTACATCCTGCCAAACACAAAAGTGCCACTATCTTTCTTTGGTTATCTTCTATACTATTAAGCTTGGAAAAAATTTCCAATTGAGTAACATATAAAGGCCATTCACAGGCATTTTCAATATTAAATTTGGGTATAATAGTGTGTCCTAATGACATTTTATCTTATTTGCAACCTTTGCTATAGATTGTATTACTTCTAAGTTTCTCTTTAATCTTACTTTCCCTATTTCAGTGTGCCATTTTTTTAAATCTTAATTCCCCTATTACAGGTTCAGATTTCTAGATTTCACTATTTTTGTAGTGTATTTCCCTCCCTGCAATAATTGCAAAGAGGCAACAAAAACAACATACAATCAAAATTTATAATAATAATAATAATAATAATAATAATAATAATAATAATAATAATAATAATAATAATAATAATAATAATAATAATAATAATAATAATAATAATAATAATAATAATAATAATAATAATAATAATAATAATAATAATAATAATAATAATAATAATAATAATAATAATAATAATAATAATAATAATAATAATAATAATAATAATAATAATAAGAATAATAATAAGAAGAAGAAGAAGAAGAAGAAGAATAATAAGAAGAAGAAGAAGAAGAAGAAGAAGAAGAAGAAGAAGAAGAAGAAGAAGAAGAAGAAGAAGAAGAAGAAGAAGAAGAAGAAGAAGAAGAAGAAGAAGAAGAAGAAGAAGAAGAAGAAGAAGAAGAAGAAGAAGAAGAAGAAGAAGAAGAAGAAGAAGAAGAAGAAGAAGAAGAAGAAGAAGAAGAAGAAGAAGAAGAAGAAGAAGAAGAAGAAGAAGAAGAAGAAGAAGAAGAAGAAGAAGAAGAAGAAGAAGAAGAAGAAGAAGAAGAAGAAGAAGAAGAAGAAGAAGAAGAAGAAGAAGAAGAAGAAGAAGAAGAAGAAGAAGAAGATGATGATGATTTATTTATAATAGTGACATAGAAAATATAAATGTCAATCAGCAATACATTTGTACCTGCATAACTAGCCAGAAATGATTTGGGCTTTTATTGCGAAAGTTCTTATTTCTCCTGAATTTCCACAAAATTACAGTCCTTCAACATTGTTTGTAAAATTTGCTGCTCTTAGCAGTTTATTCCCTAACAATTATTATATTCTCTGGAGCCCTTGAGGCTTACATAAAATAAGATCAGTATAATCTGCAACAAATCCTAGTCGATTTTCTGTACCTTCAGCTCTGGGTTCTTCCTCACTGATCGGCTTTACTAAAACCATTGAATTTCTTATGAGATCCTTCAACTAGTGACACACACAGCAATGAAAATAAGGCAAGATAAAATGCTAATGCTCTGTAAATTACAGTTTATATAGTTTCCACTTTGTTTTTCCTTTGGTTACATTTAATTTAATTCCTTCTTTTCAAATTATTTAATGCATTCAAATGGATATTCTCTTATTGTTTTATATCTATTTATTTGATCAGTTGTATATCCTTTATATGTACTTCCTTTCTTTTCTTATCGTTTATTTAGTCCACAGTTTTAAATACAACATTTCACAAAGCTTTTTCTTCTATACTGCATATTATTCCATTTATTGAAAATTCTTTATGTTTTTATTCTGCCTCTTTGTCTTCTTTCAGATTTAAATAACCCATTTCCTATTAACATTATTTATTTTTACTTCTGGAGTACTTTTTCTATTTGCTTCTATACTAATTTTATATGTGAATATAGCAATCATCTTTAGTAATCAAATGTTACCACATTTTTTTCTCAAAAAAATAACATATGTTTTAGCTTAGCTGAATTAATATAGATTCAAAATTATAGCATTTCATGAGAAATTTAATTTAACTAAAAAAAATCAATAGAAAGAGTTACATAAAAAAATTTAAGTTTGGATAAAAAGCAGAAGGGTTTTGCAATAATATTGTGATTTTAATTTTATGCTCCAAAAATATTGTAAAGAAAACCTAGCAATAAAATAATTTATAAAGAAAAAATAATTTATCCAATCTTAAAGTTGACCCTATCCCCTCAAAATAAAGATGCCACATTTTCACAATAATGTACATAATTATGGAAAGATGTTAACTTAGTGCTTAATGTCTCGTTCTTCCTATATGTACTTTCATGTTGCACCTAACAACACAATACTTTCTACTACTCTTAAAAACTCTCTGTAAAAGTGTACATTGTATATAAAAGATTTAATATACTGTACTATCTGGTAAAAAAAAATAATACAAAAAGTAGTGGTCAAATTACCATTACAACGAAAATTATAGTTGAAGAAAAAATTAACTTTTGGTATTTAGTGCATTATTGCTCAAATTAAATAAAAATGTTTTTTTTGCAAAATATATTTTATATATAGTATTTTTTTTTATTTTTTTGTATTCAAATATTTTGTCACTTTTTGTATTCAAATTTAAAAACTAACAAAACAATGTTACCATATTTCCAATATTTGAAATAAAATTTGCTCCTATGAAAAATTGTTTATAAGATTTTGATTTTTATGTAGGCAGCATTTTTAAAAAAGCAAGTTTTTTTCCCATATGTCATAGCATCGGCCAGGAGGCGAACCCACAACAACCGTCTGCAACCAATTGCTTGCTTGCAAGGCAGCTGTGCTGACATCTCAGCTAACAATGCTTGACAAAGCAAGTTTTAATTAAACATTTAAAAGAAATCAAGATTTCATTCTTCATTTTTTTTTTCCTATTTTAATTAACTGTAAAAACTTTTTAGTGAATGAGTTATAAAAATTTATTCAAAACTTGATGAAATTCAGTCCACAACTTTGAAATATTGCATTGTCATCACTATCTAAAACACATACTAAAAAGTATGTTATATTATTTTTTCATTTGTATTTGTAATAAATTAGAAAATTGGTTTTAACATCAGCAATCAAAAAGGTTTTATTATTTTCTTCATATGAATTAGTTTCTTTTTTTTAGACACAGCTGAGGCACTTTGGGTATGATACACCAGAATCATTTACACATACTTTCATAATAATAATGGATGAAATTAATAATAAAATTAAACTTGGTTGGGGTGCTTTTGGTAGAAGTAACTTGATACTAAAAGGAAATATGCCTATGTTTTTGAAAAGAAAGGTTTTTAATAAATGTGTTTTACCAATTCTTATTTATGAATCTGAGACTTGGACACTTAATAGAAGAGCAATACAGAGACTTCAGACCACTCAAAGAAGTATGGAAAGAGGCATGTTGGGAGTAACAAAAAAATGCAATATATGGGTAAGAGAACAAAGAGGTGTTACTGACCTCATTGAAAAAATTAAAAGTTTGGAATTGGGCTGGATATATTGCTGGAAAAGATGATAATAGATGGACAATTGAAATCTTAAACTGGATTCCAAGAGATTTTAAAAGACCCAGAAAGAGACACATGTGAGATGGATGGATGAAATAAGAAAATGGGAAAGGGTGATATGGACAAGAGAAGCTAAAGATTGGAGAAAATGGATTGAACTTGGAGAGACCTTCATCCTGCAATAGATTGATAATGGTTAATTATAATGATGATGCTCTAGTTATTGAGGAATAATTGTAATTATTTAAATTAGATTTTATATATCCCATCTAGTTGAAAGTTGAATATTGTTTTCTTTCTTATTAATGATGTTATTATGGTTGGTGATAAACCATACCTCCTTAACTTTTCTCTTCTTGTCATATTTTTTCATACAAAGTAGATTGACTATTAAATTAAAGGCATAGCAAGACAGATTTATATTAGATTAGTTTTTGGCACACTTATATAGGTATTTGTGTTCAGCCACTCTTGTGAGAATGTTTGCTCTTGATTCTCCATAATATACAGCTGTACAGGCAATAATGCTGCATTGGATTTTATATATAATCTTTGGTGTGTCCTCCAATGGCAATTTATTTTGGCATTGTTAGTTAATTTGTTAATATTAGTGATGGTTCAGACTGATGTTAAATGCTGGAGCACACATCTTTTTTTTTTATTTTATTTGTTAGTTTGTGGATATATGGCATGCTTACCCATGGTTTAGTTTCTTCATGGGATTATGCATACTGTTTTATATTTTATAAAATTGTTTACTCATGTTTAATAAGATGTTTTTGTTATAACCAAAATACATAGATCCTTGATATAGGTATTTATATTTGTTTTTCTGTGCAATTTCATATTTACAGCAGATTGGAGTTCTTTTTAAGAAGTCTTTGATGCTGGATAGTTTATGGGCCATGAGTGTGCATGATTTCATGGGAATAGTACCTTTAATTTCAAGTGGCTTCATAATCATTTTGCAATCTAGATGATTTTTGTTTTTTTAGATTAGCAAATCCAAACACTTGAGGCCTCGAGAAGTATTTTCATGTTCAAAAGCACATGTTAAGGCTGTTTCATTTGTTAGTAATTTCAGTAGGTATGCAATTGTTTTCTTAAGGGGCACATTTCAATATATTGTCAAGCATCATATTGTTTGTATATAATATGTGGGTCTTTATCTATGAACATAGGTATATTTTTTTCTTCGGCATTGGCAAGCATTTATAGATAGATTCATTGGCCAGGACCTTTCCTTACTGTAAATCTATTTATGAATTTAACTGTGATGTTTTTGTCAATCCTGTGGAAATATCTACAATAAAATCTTCTTTTTGAAAATTGTATTCTGTTTTCAATAACACATTTTGTATGTCAATAGACTGGTTTTATGGCACTGAATGGTATAGTTCTGTGATATCTAATGATACTAACTTATAGTTCTTTTTAGTATAATTGCTGTTTATGGATTGTACAAAGTTCAGGGATGATTTTATTGTGGATTTTTCAAATTCCAAATGACATTTTAACCAATCGGCTATGATAAGTTATTAGGCTCCTCAAAATCTACCATTAGGCATAGAGACAAATATTTCTTTATGCAGCTTTATGTTTGAAAGCATATGTTGGGAGAACTGGATTTATTTTTAAATATGGCTTATTGCAATGTTTCCATAGAATAAAAATGATAAACTTATTTTTCATGGATCATGTAATATATGACTCTATTTTTTATTTTATTTTTATCTTTCATGGCTTTTTCGATCTGTTTGAAACTTAATTTTCTGATTTGTAATATTGTTTTTATATACATATATTCTTCAGAGTTTATCAGCACAAAATGGTTACCTTTATTTTTTTTCAAATAGACAATCTTATTCTGCACAAAAATGTTTACAAGTAATTATGCTTTTATTTCAGGATAAGTTATTTTGCTTTGTCTGGAAATGAATATAGAACTTGGGCCATTTGTTTAAAAACTATTCATTGATCACTGTTGTATCTGACCTTTGCCTTTAGAAGTGGACTATTCCAGATTCATTGCCTGATTGGCTAGCACCCAGTCACTATCTAATGGGGAATAAATCCTTCATTCTGGTTTTATGCATATATTTTTTATATATAGAGTAAGTTAAAAACAAACTCTTATGAAGCTTCAAAAATACCCTCAACCTCAGACCGCGGTTTCTGCCTCTAGCGTCATCAGTGAGGTGCTAGGGAATAAAAATACTAGAACTAGTCCAGCATTTTATCAATGCCTAACTATTGAGAAGAAAATCTGAAACTTTCAGACATTTAAATGTCCAAAACTCCAGCTATCTAACTCAAATAGCCGTATGTGACTGAACTAAGTTCAGATACACCATATATTAATAGCTCTAGCAATATAAAATCGCCAAAGCATTAATAGCAAAAAACTAAAATTAAATTGATAAAAAATCAAGTCATATGACCTAATTTTAATAAAGCTCCTATTTACAAATGTTATATATAGAGTAAGTTAAAAACAAACTCTTATGAAGCTTCAAAAATACCCTCAACCTCAGACCGCGGTTTCTGCCTCTAGCGTCATCAGTGAGGTGCTAGGGAATAAAAATACTAGAACTAGTCCAGCATTTTATCCAATGCCTAACTATTGAGAAGAAAATCTGAAACTTTCAGACATTTAAATGTCCAAAACTCCAGCTATCTAACTCAAATAGCCGTATGTGACTGAACTAACTCTATATATAACATTTGTAAATAGGAGCTTTATTAAAATTAGGTCATATGACTTGATTTTTTATCAATTTAATTTTAGTTTTTTGCTATTAATGCTTTGGCGATTTTATATTGCTAGAGCTATTAATATATGGTGTATCTGAACTTAGTTCAGTCACATACGGCTATTTCAGTTAGATAGCTGGAGTTTTGGACATTTAAATGTCTGAAAGTTTCAGATTTTCTTCTCAATAGTTAGGCATTGATAAAATGCTGGACTAGTTCTAGTATTTTTATTCCCTAGCACCTCACTGATGACGCTAGAGGCAGAAACCGCAGTCTGAGGTTGAGGGTATTTTTGAAGCTTCATAAGAGTTTGTTTTTAACTTACTCTATATATAACATTTGTAAATAGGAGCTTTATTAAAATTAGGTCATATGACTTGATTTTATATCAATTTATGCACATAATCCAAGTGTTTCCAGTAAGGTAGAAGATCTACCATTAAATAGTCAGCCTTTTTGGAGGCAAGGCAAAGAGCAATTACTTCTGTCTACCTGAATGATTGAATGTGCTCTCCAATAAACCCTCTGCCATCAGCAAACGTATTTTTGCTAGTCATTGTTGCAATGTCCATGCAGTGAGGCAGGTCCAGCTAAGAACTGGAAACTGCTACATCTGTAGCCAACTTGAGGCAAGCTGTCCTGCACAGCCAGAAGAGTCTGAAACTAGAACTGACTTGAGGCAAACTATACTGCACAGCCAGAAGCATCATATTTGAACTCATGAGGCAGGCTATTTATATAGCTGGAAATGAATTCCATTACTCAGCATGACTACCTCAGCATTAAATTGTATAGACGATATTTATATGTTTTATTAACCAACATGTATATATATTTTTGTCACTAATAAATTATACATATTAATTGTTCAGTAGCATCATCATTTGTCTGTTGGTTTGTAATTTAGCCAAACAGAACAGGCTCATTTTTGAATTTGGACTCTAGGTCTGCTATTGTCTCTAAATGAGGATTTTTCCACTTGCATCCTATAAATTTTGGGCTCTATTCCAATTCAGTAATTATTTTTTCTGGAATGTGAGTTTTTGTCAAATTGATCAAACATTCAATATGAGCTGGGATTTATTTGAAGCTGTTGTTTACTAGTGAAAATTTTCAGTTTTTGATTATATTTATGGCTTATGTGTTTTGATATGTCTCTACAACATTCAATTATTTTAGTTGGTATTTAGTAATATTTTTCAAAGCTTTTTTATATCCTCAAATTATATATTTTACTAAGTGTATTTTTAAATACACAGATACTCACTTGCATTTTTGCATAGAGCTGTTAAGGTTGATGTGGCAATAGGAAACACTTTACATTTTAGACCAGTGGTCTTCAACCTTTTCACACCTACGAACTGGCAAAAATAAGGATAAGATTTTGTGGACTGGCAGAAGTTTACAGATAAATTTTCTTAAAGATGTAACCTGCTTAGCCTTAGATAAGCATAATTGTTGTAACTGACCAAAACAGCACACTAGTTATTGTGTATTGTAATGGTGTTGCTTAACTTCACATGCTGAACACAGAAAACAGTACAATAACAATCGTTCTCATTAATGTGCTTGCATTTCTATGTTTATTATTTCATTGTTAAAACATGCAAGAATAAAATATTATTCACCTGAAAGTTGGGAAATATCATAGCTAGTGTAATTACATGGCAATGATTATGATAAATATAATATCTGTATTTAATGTTAAATATACAAGATGATTATATATATGGAGGTTGTCTTTTGAAAGTAGTAAGGGCAAAATAGAAATCGCATAATTAAAATCACCATACAGCCAAAAAAAAATTTGCCATATTTTAAATCTGAAAAAATAAAACGAAACGTGTAAAAGTCTGAAGTTTTGATGTTATTGTAATTTTTTGTGCTGGTATGTTGAAAGGATCAAAAAATGTAATTAATAGAAAAAGTTTTTTTCAAAAATTGTTTGTTTTTATTTTTAAAAAAAGGTAACAGAAATTGTTTTTTAAAATAAAAGTTTTAGTATATTAGTAGTATACAAATAAAGCCAAAAAAAATATTGCCTTATAGTCCAAAAAAAAGTGGAAGTATTTTTAAATAATAATAATAATAATAATAAAGAAACTTGAAAAAGTCAAAAGTTTTGATCTTATTTTAATTTGGAGGTGGGGGGGGGGGTGAGAAATACTTTGTAAAAGTTAGAGACATAAATTTTTTGGTAGTTTTTCTTTTTAAAAAAAGGTGATAAAATTTTATTTCAAAAATAAAAGTTAAAGCCAAAAAAGATCTTATTTTAATTTGGGGGTGGGTAGGGGTGAGAAATACTTTGACTTCACTGAGACAAAAGTTACTTTTGGTTTGTTTTTATTTTTTAAAAAAGGTAATAAAAATTGGTTTTAAAAATAAAAGTTTTAATATATTAGCAGTATACAAATAATGGCAAAAAAGATATCGCCTTATAGGCCAAAAAAAAAATATGGCCGTATTTTTAAACAAAAAAAAAACCCCCTGAAACTTGAAAAAATCAAAAGTTTTGATCTTACTTTATTTGGGGGAGGGGGTGTATTGAGAAATATTTTGTAAAAGTTAGAGACAGAAGTTATTTTTTGGTTTTTATTTTTATTTCAAAAATAAAAGTTAACGCCAAAAAAAAAACAACACTAAAAATGAAATATTGTATTAATAGAGGGAGTAGAAAAAATTTAAGAGATCAAAAAAAGTCACCGTATTTTTAAAATTGCGGCCCGGTAACATTACATTTTATTGTTTTAATGCATAAACAATACCGACAAGCGGCCATGATTGGCTATCAAAAGACAACTGGAGTTTGTATAATAAAAAACTTTTTTTTTTAATTTTGAATTTTTTTAGAAAAATAATAAAAAATTTAATTCTACCCCTCCATAAATATCTGTGATAAATAGAAAAACAAATTAATTTATGTGTGATTGATTAGATTTTGTTTTTATTCTGTTTCTTTTTTTTTTTAACCTGGTAAAAATGTGATGAAAAAATAAATAAAAACTGTTTATATTAATTAAAAGTTTAAAATCTTATTATTTTGTTATTACTAAATTTCTTGCCAGTCTAGCACGGCCCAGCAGAAAACTTCTGCAGCCCAGTGCCAGTCCATGGACCAGTAGTTGATGATCACTGTTTTAGACAGTTCTCAAAAAAAATGTTAATCTTTCTTGTAATTTTGATGCAGCTTTATATAATTTCAAACCCATTTTAAATAATTGTCAGCTGTCTATATTTAAATGTAATATTACTGATCATGTCATTAATACATTATTCAACTTTTGACCAAATGGAATATATTAAATCTAATTTAAAAAAATTGTTACAATTAGCCAATCAATGAAACCTATTATTTTGATGTACCATACCAAAAGTGCACCCAGCTGTGTCTAAGAAAAGGAGACTAATTTATACAAAGAAAATAAAACCTTTTCATTTGTGGATAGTAAAAATATTTTTCTAACTTATTAAGAAAATATGTTAATAATCAGCTATAAGATTTAACCCAAATAAATAAACAAACAGAATTTTTAAGGTAAATAGAATTGTTTAATAAACAAACAAATAGAAATTCTAAATTAAATAAAAGGATTTTAAAAAAAGTCTAATATTATATTGGGAAACAGTCAATATATTTTGTAAAGAAAATAATTTATAGTAACTATAGTTTTGATAAATTAATATAGCTGCAGAATAGCAGCCAACTGAATAAAGTAAATAAATAATCAAATGCTTTATCACTCAGGAATTTATAACAAATTCAAGCACCAAAAGTGACATCTGAGCACTATCCAAGGACTTGAGCTCCACAGTCATGGAAAACAGTTTTTAAATGTATACAAATTACTACAAAATACAGTAAGCTGCAATATGCCCTATAATTTGTTCCAAGTTCCCCTCACGTAAAACATAAATAGTGTATAATAACTCAAGTTTGTTGACAAACAGTGGTTAGAATCAGGGCTACTTTGTGATAAGAAACACCTTTGTGCAAGCTAAATGTCAGTTCCCCTAGTCTTAGGAATAGAGTTGATCTGAGTACAGTGTAATGGCCCAAAACCTCTTATTTATCACGTCCCAGGCCTGCATGACCTATTTCTTTTGTGAAGGTCAGAAAATAAAACATTTTATCACATGCTAAATGAAACTATGTTCTTTTTTTTTTTTTACCAAAATTTTGTAATTTGTAAGCTCTATGGTGAATATTGTATGTGAAATAATATAATTGTAGATATGTACTGCAGACTTTTCAGTTACATTATTTAACTAAATGTTTCACAATGTTTTGGTCATGTCAGTATGAAATCAGTTTTTCATTTACATTTTTATATTGTATTGCAAAGCTTCTTTACTTTTCTTCTAAGTTCAAACTCTTCATTTTTACCAAGAAATCATGTAGGGTTATCTAAATTAGCCCACCAGTGCACTATTTAAGTTATTTACACTAACTTTAGATTTCATATGAAGAGCAATAAAATTCAATCTAAAGACTCAACTATCCCCATACACATGGTACTATTTTGAACTCATTAAATATAAATACACTGAACTTTACAAATCTATATCATTAAAAAGGGGACTAAATTAATCATCATAAGTTATATTTTCCAATCACCCTTTTTAGGGATTAATTTCTACAAGGCATGACCAAAACTGGTCCTGGATAAAGCATTTTCTAAAGTCTCCAAACACATGGGCTTTAAGCACCACTTTCATAGAATGATGCTTTATAAACCCTTATAGAGATTTCCCCTCTACACTTCCCTATAGATTGTCCCAAGTTCTAGTTCAAAACCCTAATTCTCAAGGAGAACTGCATCTAGCAAAATAAGTTATCATAATATTACAACTTCTAATTCTGATCAAACTGAAGTGAGAGAAGCAAATATATTAAATGCCTGATATAGACTAAATACAAAAAAAAATTAGTAATATTAAATATAAAAATAATAATAATACCATTTAACAAAAAAACATTAGACAGTATAAAGTATCTAATAAAGAATATAATAGATAGTGCTGTGATTTAATATCCCCTACCTTTCCATCAATTTCGATAGAAATTTATCTGATTATAAGCATTACGTATATCCATAAAAAATGTAATAATAACAATTGTTGGCAATATTAAATAACTGAATATTATAAACCAAATTGAATAGAATTTTAAACTACTAAAAAAAATTGTTTAATAATAGCGTCATTTATCAAGTAATTTATAAAGAATAGAATATATATATACATAATTCTAGACACATGCGTATACATTCTTATATGTATAACTTATTTCTATACTTCTTTTACAAAAATATATATAGAAATAAATGTTCATTATTACTTCAACAAAGAGAAATGTTTGCTTTTCATTTTTGTTGTCTTTCAAAGTTTAAAAGAACCATCTGCAGTTCATAACAATACCAATTATAATGAAAAGTTTTGTTTTGTAATGATGCCCTCATTTTCTTCTAGAAAAATTGTTCATGATATGATATAACTTACAATCATATTGTTTAGTGTGCAGCTAATAGGAAATAGAAAGATGATTTTGATTTCAGCTACTCTTTCCCATCTGACTTTTCTTTTTACTAAGCAGGTTCTATCATGATTAGGTATGTTTTAATGATGATTAATAGGGAATAGATCTAGTGTACTTGGTTAATGCTTCATCCATTTTATTTGTTTCACTGAACTCTTCTGAAAGCATTTTCTTTATTTTCTAAATGAAAATATACACAGCTAATGATAGCTTACACTTTATAATAATTTGTAGTTAACCAATTCAATTTACCATCCAGAATCTTTCAGTAATGGCTTCAAATAAATTTTTTTTTTTAAATTTTCTATCAATTTTTTCTGTCACTGATGAAACTGAAGCACTCACTGCACTATAAAGCAAAATACTATGCTTTTTATAGCGTATACATGAACAAATACTGTAAGCTACTTTATTTTAAATGAAAATTAATCCCACCCCTTTAATCAGCTTACAGGGATTTTATTTTTTAAAATGATCTAATTGACCTCACACAAAAATACCTATGCACATTTAAAAATCATTAGCCCATTTGGCTAAGATTAACAACATTGTTTAACCATTTACAAAATCATATAAAAGAAAATTACTTTCTTAGTAATAATTTTATCTACAAATCCAATTAAGAAAATTTTTTTTAATTTCTTAGATAACAAGAAAGAAAACTATAATTTAAAAGTTCTCTCCCTTTATATAATACACTTAAAAAAACAAAATTTTGTTTTATAAAAAAAAAAAAATTAAATATTAAAAATATCTATATTCACAAATAAAAACAACTAATTACAATATACATATTCTGTATTACATATATGACTAAAATATAAATATATGTATGTATATATTATATATAGAGTAAGTTAAAAACAAACTCTTATGAAGCTTCAAAAATACCCTCAACCTCAGACCACGGTTTCTGCCTCTAGCGTCATCAGTGAGGTGCTAGGGAATAAAAATACTAGAACTAGTCCAGCATTTTATCAATGGCTAACTATTGAGAAGAAAATCTGAAACTTTCAGACATTTAAATGTCCAAAAATCCAGCTATCTAACTCAAATAGCAGTATGGGACTGAACTAAGTTCAGATACACCATATATTAATAGCTCTAGCAATATAAAATCGCCAAAGCATTAATAGCAAAAAAACTAAAATTAAATTGATAAAAAATCAAGTCAGATGACCTAATTTTAATAAAGCTCCTATTTACAAATGTTATGTATATATTGCCTCCAATATTTTCCTTTGTGCTTTTTTTTAACTACACTTGTTCTTTGAAATTTTACTGATTTAACCAAACCCTGTATTTACCCATAGAGCTATCTGAAAACAAATTGTAATGGTTAATAATGATTATCATTGTTACAATACCCCCTCTTTTAATGAGATTATGAAATGTGAGAATCACTTCTATGATCATCACTATCAACTATCCTACTGTGATGTCTCATATCCCTCCAAGTTATTTAACTAGGAATTCATGAATAAACTGAAACAATGGAATAAATCATACTGAATGATGCCAATTATGGACACATCTAGTTTTCTGGAAACCTTGCCTGTTATGTTAGGTCCTAATCAATACCTTAACAATATTTCAGAATGAATAAACATCAACAATTAGCACAAAAATACTCATTTCATCATGATCCACATGATCAACTCATTTCATCATGACTCACATGATCAAAATTGTAGTAAAGCATTACATGCTTTCACATCTTCACAAAAAAGTTGTAACCTCTATTTATGGAGAAATATGAATCTTACAGGTTCATTTAGTATCAAACAAGATTAAGGGATTTAATAATTGAAAACCCAGAGCATGACAACCTTCCTTGCCCTATGTGTGTGTCATGCAGATCTAATCATTTTAGATTATGTGGGTAATTATAATGATCAAAGACAATTGGTACAAAAATTGCAATAGCACCATGGAACAAACCATACCACCCTAAAAATCTGTAACCAACTCAACAATCTTTGATCATTTCTTGCTACAGAGAATACAGCAGACTCAATTAAATTTAAACTTTCTCTCTATTCAGAAAAATTCTAAGAAGTATTATAGCTTCTTTGATTTAATAGTGATTAACCACTAAATTAGTTTTATT
The DNA here is from genome assembly GCA_028023455.1 of Epiperipatus broadwayi. Taxonomy (NCBI): domain Eukaryota; kingdom Metazoa; phylum Onychophora; class Udeonychophora; order Euonychophora; family Peripatidae; genus Epiperipatus; species Epiperipatus broadwayi. The sequence goes on along the minus strand of JAQFVV010012444.1, from coordinate 589,952 downwards.
TCCTTTATCTGTATACCTAATATCCTTAGACTATTCTCTCCTACTTCCAGGACTTGATGAAGATGACCATAACTCTTTTCTAGTAGGTTGACTAGATTGAGTTTCATTCTTAGTTCTTTTTCCAGAAGCCTCTAATTCATGACTCTGATTCACTTTCCTATTCTTTTATATTTATATAGCATTGATGACAACTGTTACTCTTTAGCTGATTATTGATCTTGTTGATTCAGAAGGTTCATGTCTACAGTATTTAATAGCTCCTCTATCTGTTTAATGGACTTCATCAGTGGTTACAGCATTTTTTATTTGAAAAGGCATGTGCTTAATTACTCAAATAATTTGGCTTTCATTTATATTGCAACCATTCAAGTTTCTTAGTTTTGTCTCCTGAAGAATTTAGAGTAATTTTCACCAGTACCAGCTTTATATTTTTCCTGTGTTACTTGATAATGGATAGTATCTTGGTGTTACTCTGACCAAAAATTGCTCAGAAGAGCTTCTTGACAACTTTGAAAGGTTTTGGGTTAGTTAAATAATGTCTTACCAGGACTGCACATCCCTTTGCAAGTGGCTACATTCAATTGCTAATTTACATTTTCTCACATTGGATTAAGATAACAAGAGGTTTCCAAACTTGTCAAATGTTATACAGGAGCTTTATCAGTTTGACCTTCAAATATCCTGATTTTTAAAAACTGTTTTATACTTGAATGAGGTTCACTATATTTTTCTCCTTCTTTTTTCAATGACTCTAAGGTGCAGCCTTTCTTCTTTAACTCTTCCACCTTTATCTTTAACTGTTTGATTTCATTATGAATTCCCATTATATTCTTATCATATTTTTATATTTTATCCTATGACTTTTTCCATTTCCAACTCCTTCTGTGGTCTGAATTTTATATTCAAGACTATTCTGCTTTTCTTGAATAATCTCTACTGTTTCATTTTGATTCTATTGCTTTTCCTGAACATCTACACTTTCTCATTATTTTTGTTGCCTTTTGGCCATATTCTGAAACATCTGGTTTATGCTCTGCTGTGAACTCTTCTTTCCTCATGTGTTGTACATCTTCTATGTTACAAAGCATTTTTTTTATATTTCTCTGTAGGTATTGGAGTTGTACATCCATCTTTTGCTCCATATTTTGTATTATCTTTTTCATATCACTTATTTTTGCTTAATATTTTACCACACATTTTTAATCACTGCCAATAACATTTTTATGTCAAAGTGCTTGGTATCTCATTTGCCACCTTATACCACTGTCTGATCTAAATCTTGACATTTTAGTTCTGGTAACATTTGCTGTACAGACTCTTGTACCTCTTCTTATTTTACTTTGGGATTATCAGAATTTTCAGATTGACACTGATTTTTCTCCATTATTTTTGAGTGAGCTCTTGTTATCATTTAATAAATCCCAAAACAAAACTGTAACTATTTTCTATTAGATGCATTATCAACTTACAATCTGATTACAGGTATTATTTTTATTTAATATTTAATTGGTGATATTAAGTAGAATTAAATGTAATTTACCTTAGATTTAAGTTGTATAAATATAAGTAATTATTAAACTTATACAAAATTTTGCTATATTGCAATTATTATTTGTTTTATAGGTTCTTAAGTTGAACCTCAAAGTTCAAATGGAATTAATCATCCATATTTAAATATGTATGAGGAATATTTTATGCATCAATCTTATATGTTAGTAATTTTTCAATCACTCTTATCATGTTAGTAATTTTTCAAATGTTATATAGTATGCAGTAAGGCATCCTAATAATCTAGTTATATTTTTGTTAGTAGAGTATTACTCCTAACTTAAGCCTTCAAATAAATCCAATAAAAGATATTGATGTGAAATAAATTAACCCAATGCCATAAATATCATTTAGGCATGCTAGGCAACAATTGCTCTTACTTATCATTAGTCAACTTTATGTTTAAAAATTTTAACCATAGTTTAAATATAGGTTAATTTATTTTTAATTAGTTTTTATAGTAAGAAACAATATATTTACAAATATTTCCATTAAAATATAATAAGACTAAGAATACACACATTGTTGAATAACCTTGAGAAATTTATTTATTATTTTATAAAATTTGAATCTATTATTAAAGTATAGATTAGCTTTAGCTTATGCAGAAATATAAAATTTTGTATTGTTTTTGTTCGCGTAATAGAATCTAGAATCCAGGCAATGTGACCAAGGCTGACCAGACCAGAGAGTGTGACACCCCAACTCTGATCTTGCTTCAACTCATCTGCCAGAACTCCAAGACTCAAAACTCTATGAATGACCACCTTGAAGTTACATGTAGCATATCATTTTATTCACAGCCGACATAGATCAGGGAGACACAATAAGACTCTGATAAATAAAAGAAAGGCTCTTAAATTGATTAAATATATTACTAATTTAAATTATTATTAATGCATAGTTTTTCACATATATTTTATAAAAAATAATTGGATCAATAACGAGACAGAGAATGAAATACATTAAATTAGTTATACATTTATTTACAAGTGAAATGAAATTGATAATATCATTACAGAATTTCAGTGTAGAATGTATGCTGACATTGGGTAGATGAGAGAACACATTCTCTTCTTACACCGAATTTAAAATGACTTTATATAAGCAATCATTGAATTTTTGGATCGATGAGTTTAACATATGCCCATCTTATGAAGTGAATTACAACTGATACATAAATAGTCACTATGTTATGTCTATAAATCTAGTTATGCCAAATCCTATTCAATTTGTGGCTGTTACATAAGTAATTATATTGAGCCTTGATCAGTCTAAAAATTCATTATTTATTGCAAATACAATATTATTTAATGATGAGCACATAAACCAGCTCAAGTAACATTAGATCAAACATGGTTTTTCGAGAGAAATTTTCAGCTCAATGTTGAAAGTGCTATGTTAAGGTGGGAGAATTGGCTGCCTAAGATTTTACCAATGTGCTATGGCACAGGTAAATGGCAATAGGAAAAGTCACTCTGCGGTTGGATGAATAACTCCAGGGTTCTTGCGACCAACACTGGTACCCTGTAACTGATCACCATGTTGCATGAAAAGGAACATTGTGTTTAGAAATGGAGGGGGACTTATGTGCTCACCTGGCATTGGCTCAGGCTTCGCTACTGCTCAACCCTATAAGAGAAGATGTGTTGGCTTCACCATGGCTCCAACTTAATATACATATCATGCGTATAGCAGCAAAACGAGAATAAATTTAATAAAATAAGAGATCACATCTGCCAAGCAAAGAATAGTATATTTCATATTATGAAATACAAGACAATAGCATATTAGTTTTATCAAATTGGAACCAACTCTTGTGTAGCATTCTCTACTTTAGTGGAGCTTTGGATTTATAATGAGTGAATAAAAAATATATTTTTAAAAGCTGAAAAAAATCACAAATCTAAAAAAGCTGTACAGTTAAGAATTTCAAGTAAATGATATTTTATCATTGAAGAGCATTTTCTGGCATTAATTCCTGGATATTCACAGAACACTTCTCTAATAACAAATCATCTAATTGAGAGAGTGGTTATTTGAGGAAATGATTCTTATGATTATTTGTAGTTGAAAATTAATATTTGTAAATATTCCAAGCACATTTGTAAAAGGAGTGATCATCTGTGCATATCAACATGAATCTGATTGAGATGGCTGGCCAAAATGTTTATATTCATATTTCTCAAATCAATGTACTATTTTGACCTGAAATTTATTTAGATGTGTGGAATTAACTGGTGTGCACTTATTGTTCACTAATAATTTTATATAATTAATTATTATATATGGATGCCTGCATGGCAGTTATCTTTAATATGTTGTTTCTAACAGGGCTCTCTATAAAAGTAATTGACACATATTTTTATTATAATATATATTGTAATAAAATAAATAAAAGATAATGCAATGTAATGCATCTGTTGTGGCATGAAAATGAGGCATGGCATCAAAAACATATATATTCTAACCTGCAAACATTTATAATTTGATAATTATGATGAGTGTGATGCAAGCTAGGTATTTCATTTATTGGAATATTGATGTCACTTCTTTATCCAGTTACAATGACATTATGGCCTATAATAAATGTGTAAGTACATGACATGAATGTTTAAAGTTTCATATTATAATATTAAAATAAGAATAATATGATAAATAGTAACAAACCCAATGCAACATCCATCGCTGACAGATTTTGCATTAACTTTAAAATAAAGCAAAAGCATAAATAAATTTTTGAGATCAAAGATTCCATGGCAGTTGATAATAACACTAATTTTATTATACCAAATATACAATATAAATGATTATTAAAACACTAAATAAATAATGAAATATGAATTTTTTTTCTTACAGTACAGGCTTTTTCATGCCTGCACTTACTTATATATGTAATATATAGGGGATTTGAACTCAGACTTTTAAACGACCCTCAACCATCCATGCTATCTCATGCTGCTGATACACTTGATTATACACATGTCGAAAAGATATATAATCACCAATATATGTATTTTGTGCTTTACCAGCACTTGTCAGTTGGTCCAGATTATCATCTCCACACATATATACAATCAAAGCTCAGCTTATATTAAAATAGACAATCTTTATACTTTAATGAACAGGTTTCGAACCACTCCACCCTGCAACTCTTCAGCTGCCCATTTCATGGAAAATCTGATAATGGAATGCTCAAAGCCCACCTTGTATATGTGTAGAGATGATAATCTGGACCAACTGATGAGTGCTGGTTTAGAACAAAATATGTATATTGATGATTATTTATCATTTTGACATATATGATCAAGTGTATCAGCAGTATGAGATAGTATGGATGGTTGAGAGTTGTGTAAAAGTCTGAGTTCAAACCCCCTATTTATTAAATAAATAATGATAAAAACAATACATTATTATTATACACTCTATTTTTAATAATAAATTTTACAACCTTAAAAAGTATATTTCACTTTGGTCAAAATGCAAAATTATGTAATATTGTAAAACAATATCCTTTTATTAGAGTTTATTATTATACAATAATAACTGCAATAATCAAACATATATATTTACCTTGTATTTTTGTATTGGACTGTTTCCATTATCTAATATGTGTATTGAATGTCTTTAGAAAAATTTAACTTTATTTAAATATTTCAAATACATTCAACTGTTAGAAATAGCACATCAAACAGGTTAGTATATGCACAATGTTTTGAGAGGCATTATTCTCCCCTCTTCTTCAGGTGCTGCTGGCCAGACCAGTGACAGTACTAGCATAGGATTCGAACCTGTTTGATATGCTATTACTGACAGTTGAATATATTTGGAATATTTAAATAAAGATAAATTTTTCTAAAGACATTCAATACATATATTAGATGATGGAAATAATCCAATACAAAAATACAACTAGAAAACCATTATCACAAACTTTCAGGAAAACACTAATATATATTTACCATTTATGATTTAATTTACTTTTATTTGGATATCAAAATCAGAAAAGGAAGCAGAAGTATATCTCATTAAGTATTAGCAATATCTAACTTTACCACATGTGATAAGGATAAATATATATATACTCTGTTTTGAATTTAAAAAAAAAAAATTAATGTATAACAAAAATTAATACCTATAATTATAGTCATTTATTAAATATTTTATGTGTTTATCATATGAATAAGAATAAAAAATTTAACTAAAATAATATATTTGTACTTTCACATTATATTGGGTTCACATATTTATTACAATCACTAATTAATACACATTTTTAAAAATTAATATTTGTTAAATAAAAGTATTATTGATATTATAATTTGATATAGAACACTGATAAATTATATATTTTTTCTTTATAAAATAAACATAAGATAATTCTACCATTTTTTATATTCCTTTAACCTGACTGGTGTGATATTGAATAATAACTGTCCATTGTCCTTGCTTGTTTCTTCAGACTTTTTGAATAATCCACATTAAAATTGACAATGTGGTAATTGAATGAAATTATCATTATCTATTAGCTTTAAATATCTGACTTTGTTTTTGAATAATAGTTATTTTTATATCTTCAATTCCTATTCAATTGAAAAATATTATAAATTATGAAATATTCGTTAACTTTGAAAAAATTTTTTTTTATATACTATTCACTTATTCTGTGTTATGTTCTTGGAAAAATAATGTAGTAAATATGAGATAAACCCTCCCTTGATCTTATTGTCTTAAAAATCCATGTCTTTGATTTCTGATCTATTTACAATGTATTATTATTCCACAATTCAGTTTTTAAATCAGAGATTTGAAGATATCTGTCACTAGATTAAATGTCTGCTTCTGCTCTCAATTTTATTCAAAAATCACACTTTTTTTTTTTTTTTTTACCAATCAGGCAATTATTTCAAGAAATTTTTTATTGATTTACTCACATTCTATCAAGCATTCTTTTAAATACATTTATTTACATAAATAAAATTGTAAAGAATAATATTTTATAGATTGCATTAAAAATAATGGTTATTAACAAACCAGAATAATAAACATATTACTTTATTATATTATTTATTTGAACACTAACTAACAATATTAATTTTATATATATTTTAATATTGATGTGTATAATTTTATTTATTTATTATTGTATATACACATATATTATATATTGACTACAGTCAATACAAATTATAACCCTTTATAAGCCATATTTAATAATTTTCTTAAAATATAATAGAGCTTTTGTTTTATCTTTTTTTAAAGATATGTTTTTAATCCTCATATGGCTTTCTTAATTACAATATATAAATATTGAAAATAATTATTTCTTACCATGTTTTCTTTTGCAGAATGTTAATTATTAAACTTATTTAAAAGATGTAGTCATTAAATGATATAATAAATTCCAAACATTTTAAATAAGAATGTAGATATTTTTCATCTGTTAGGTGTTTTTGTAGAAGAGAAGGCAAAATATAACAAAAAGAAAAGAGTAAAATGAATATTAATAGTTATTTTTCTCTCTCTCTTTAATCACTTTATTTATGTACTAGTTTTTAATTTATAGAAAAATAATAAAATAAATAAATAAATAAAATTTGAAGTAATGATTATTAGTTTCTAAAAAGAAAAAAGTTAAAAATTAATTAATTAAAATTAGTCTTTTTCAATGTCTTTAAAACAAAATGTAATGTTTTCTCAAATTAAATAATAATTTAAGGATTATCTATTTCTAATTATTAAGAAGGAAAAAATAACTAGAGGAATTAGTGTATATTGGATTTTTTTTAATTAAAAAAAGGAGGAAAATAATATTATATAAAAAAAACTCAACTTGTCCAGACTTAATGCTGTAATGTCTGAGATAGTATATGATTATATGAGTAAAAAATAATTGTGTTAAAATAAGATAGGAGAGAAGTTAAGGCATTAGACTTTAGTGTCTAGTTAGTAAAAGACATTCTAAATAAGCTGTTATAAAAAAACAGCAGTAGCAATTCAGATCTAAAAAGCACAGGAAAAAATCAACCTTGCAGTCTGAAATAAGGCTAATCTTACTACAGGTTTAAAAATGTTTTTTTGAAGTGCATTTGAAGAAATGAATGTGATAATATTTAGTTAGAAGCTCACTAAAAATTAAGATGTAGAAGAAAGCTATCTCTGGAAGAAATTTGTTTTAATTTGGAAATTAATATTATAATTATCAACTGAAAACTTAAGGTTACAAAAAAAGTTAATGAATAACTTTTAATGGAAACAATGGATAATTTTAATTTGGATTTATCTATCCTGAAAATTGTTATAATTTAAAATCAAACATTTAAATAAACAAGAAGAAATGTGACTTGAAAATACATTGAAATTACAACTAAAAATGAAGGACTAAAAAAATAAAATCCATGGTGTTCAAGTATTGTAGTGTGCACATCTATATTTACAAATAATTTTTATAATATAAATTAATAATTGATAATAATGAATAATTTTGATTTAAGTTTTTTTTTTGTTGAAACACTTTTTAAATTTATTTTTTCTCTTCAAAAATTGTAAGAATGTATGGTATTTTTGCATTTTCATAAGGAAAAGAGATTTCAATTAATCTTAAATATTTTTATCTCTTGTGAAATATTGTCTTCAGATTTAATTATTAAAAATGTGGTATAGAAAGTAAATATTAATTAATTAGTAAGAGCCAATAAGAAATAATATTATTTGCTATATGAAATTATATTTTTTGTATGAATGGTTTTAGATTTGGAATTGTGATAACTATATTTTTAAAATTTTCTTATTTATTATTCATAAGTTAATTTTATTGAATAATTGTTAAAAAATAATAGTTTCTGAAATTGTTTTTATGTGTATTGATATTTGTTTCCTCCAGCTACATTTTTTGTGAATTGGCAGTATATGACTTGATTTTATCATAGCATTGTTTAATGGATTCGTAATCTCACTATGACTTTAAAGTAAGATAGATTAAGCATATATATTTTCTTTTGTTTACACAGCCATTTGGGTTCCTGTAATCCTGAACTAGTTCTAGAACAATAACAGTTAATTTATATATATATATATATAAATGTTTGGACATTGAGATGGTTCTCTGAATTGTGCCATAGATCAAGATCACCTTTAAAGTCTTTTTATTTACACAGATTTGGAAATTAATTTATAGATGGCCATACAATCAAGCATCCATATGGATAGAGCATTGGTGATGATCAGAATTATTAGAATACCAGAATTTTTATTATAATAGATACTTTAGCAGTTAACTTTCATGTACAATGACAGTTTTCTTTGTTTTCACTTACTGTAAGTTTTCCATTTTATGTTTAGTATTAATCCATTATTATATATCAGAATATAATAAATTTGACTTCATTTGATGTTTTTGTTTAGAAATTAAATTCTAAGAAATCACATTTGATATTTGCAATTATTTTAAAAATTAGATTTTAATCAAAACAAAGCACTATTTTATCATTCAACTATCCAGATGAGCAGATTAAATTTACAAAATAAATGAAATCTTTTTGTTTGTCATTTATATTGAAAATGAGAACAAATAATTATCAATATCTAGTAAATCTATCATCTTATGCTTTAAAACTTTTACATTTTTAAAATAATTTTTACAATATTGCTATATTTTCTAATAGGCTTAGTGATGGCATGTTGTAAAAAGATTGCATTTGTTGTCATCATAATTTCTATAGTAACATTAATCAAAAAAATATAAGGTTTTATATTTAAAAATAAAACATTTCTAAAAAAAATAATTATGTAATAATATATATTCTTAATGTCTAATAATTATCACAGAATTATTGTGCAAAAATAATCATAAATGTTCCAAAAAAATCAAGTATTTAGTCATTCATAATATTTTCCCAAAATAATATTGCAAAATTTAAGACCTCCAAAAAGACAATGATACCCATCCCTGTGGATTTTTTCAGGTCTTGCATTTCCTGCATTTTAAAATATCCTGACACCTTTAGAATTTTTTAATATTAAAATATTTTTTTAAAAAAAATCCATGAATTTTAACACTTGAAAAAAAAAGTTAGCAAAATTGCTCAACAGAGGGCCATACATGCACATTAAATTTCTTAATTTCTCATATGAGAGAGACTTGTAGGGGGAAAAAGAAAAATAATTATGTGCATGCAGATGATTATTTTTATGTTATGTCCTAAGTTTGGCATTGGCTAAAAGATAATTAGCCTGTGTTATAATGTATCTCTTCGAGATTCAGTCACAAGGGATGACTGTTGATTACTCATGCTGGTGATGTATCTTATAATTGTTGTAATTACTTACTTTATTTTATTCCGATTCTCTCATACTCCTTTTATGTTTGTTAATGACTATTCATTGACAATTTTGATGTTGTTTGCCATCTTCCACATTTTCCACTTATTTCATTCCATTGTAATATTTAGTAATATTTAAATTGTACCAATTTAAACATCTTTTAGTAATACAGCAGGTCAGACTTTATGTTTTTTTAACTACACACTAAACAGTCATATTTTTTTAAAAGAAAAAAAAAAGAATGTATTTTTTTTTGTTTAAATTAATGTAACATAATAAATAAAAGTTTTCAGATTTATTACATGAAATCTATACATTCATAAAAGAAAAAAGTTGTGAGAGGTAGTTTTTGTGTGTGTGTGTTTAGAAAGGAAGCTTTTGGAAGCAGATTTTCTTGTTTTAATTCAACTTTAATATCCTTATTGTGAATATTTCTGGATTATTTTAACGAGTTAAATAACTTTGTGAAACAGCATTATAAAATTAAGCTGATTAGAATGACAGAGCTAATTTGTAATGTTTATTAAGACAGCTAAAATGGAAAATTACACAATAGCTGAAAATCACATTATTATGGTGTAAAAGTCAATTAGTTTACTGGTCAAACAAGAAATTATAGTCTTCTTCAAATTCCAGTTTTAGAAATGTTTCATTTTACTGCAATAACCATTGTGGATAAAGAATTATTACTACTTATCATTTTTCATTTAACTTCTTCCTGCCTATTCATGAATGCATATGTCTAGTAAAGCTTTAAATCTTAAGATTGTCTTATAGATCAATTTTTAGAAAAAACATTCGAATCTAGAATATAAAAGTGTTAAATTAAAATCTGATGCTATGGTAAGAAAAAAATTTATTTAATTAAATTAAAAGGTCTTTAACAAATAATAATAATAATAATAATAATAATAATAATAATAATAATAATAATAATAATAATAATAATAATAATAATAATAATAATAATAATAATAATAATAATAATAATAATAATAATAATAATAATAATAATAATAATAATAATAATAATAATAATAATAATAATAATAATAATAATTTAATTTAATTTAATTTTAATAAACATATAATCTCCTTGTGATAAAAAATCATGCATGGAGCTTAACAAAAGTACATGTGCAAATAAAATTAAAAAAAACATTAATATATAATAAAATAATTAAATAGAAATAAAAAGTTTTTCATTATCATCAATTATAATCCAGTCCATAATAATTTTTCTCAAAGTTTTTCTTGATAGGTCATTAACATTATATTCAATGTTCCTTATAAAAATATTGTAATATCTGGGACCAAGATAACATTTCTGATATCGACAATGAGTTTTAAAGTATGCTGGTTCAAATAATAAATCAAAATCACTTGATCTAGTCACCATTATTGATGAATAATTATTTTTATTCATTCCTTTGTATTTAATATAATAACACAAAATATTCACTAAAAATAATTGATTAATAGTTAAAACTCCAGTGCACTTATATAATTCAAGTCTTGGCAAATCCAAAGGTTTAAACAAAATAATTCTTAGCGTAAAATTTTGTAGTGTTTGCACAACTTCAAAAAATATGCTGCAGTGCCACCCCATAATGTTATACCATAACAAAGTCTGCTTAAGAAAATTTGTATATATATATTTAATAGGACGGATTTATTCAAACAATCTCTTAATCTATAAAAAAAAAAAATTAAGTTTTCTTAATTTTACTTGAAGCCAAAGAATATGTTTATCCCAATGTAAATACTCATCCAAAACCAAGCCGAGGTCAGAAATTGTTGAAGTCCTGGTAATTTTCTGACAAGATGTTTTATTAACATAACACAATTGAATTAACAAGTCTTTTGCTGGAATATTTTTAAGAGAATACATTATGTAATTACATTTATTAATATTTAGCAGTAATCTATTATTGTTCATCCATTGTGTAATTTTAAATAAATCTTCATTCACAAGTTTCTCAAGTAAACTATATGAAACTGCTGAAGTAACCAAAGCAGTATCATCTACAAAACAAAAAATGTTAGAATGAAGAGAAAGATCAAGCATATCATTAATATAAACAGTAAATAACAATGGACCCAGGACTGAACCTTGAGGAACTCCATATCTAATTAATTCAGAATCATTCAAAAAATTATTAATTTTAACAAATTGGCTTCTATTACTTAAATAAGATTTAAACCATTCAAGCTTAGTACTCCTTATGCCACAATGATGTAACTTAATTATTAATATATCATGTGGAACACAGTCAAATGCTTTTCACAAATCTAAATAAATGCCTATAGTTTTGTAACCTTTTTCTAAAGATTCAGTGATGACTGAAACATGTTCAGATAAAGCCAGTTCTGTAGATCTTCCTGGAAAAAACCCAAATTGATTGTTTGAAAATAAATTATATTTTTGAAAAAACAAAACAATTCTGTTTTTTACACACATTTCCAAAATTTGAGACAATGTTGATAAAATAGAAATTGGCCTGTAGTTTTCCAAACATTCCCTATCTCCACTCTTAAAAATAGGTGAAACAACAGCAGATTTTAAACAATCTGGAAATATACCTGAATCAATAGAAGAATTAAATAAAAAAGATAAAATTGGTAAAAGAATGAAAACATTTTCAATTAATGTTTTTACAGAAATACAATCCAAACCAATACATTTCTTATGTCTCATTTTATAAAGAGATTCTAAAATTTCACAATCTTCAATCTCTTTAAAAACAAAAGAATTCAGGATAGATTTCTCATATTGAAAAACATGAGAACTGCAATTATTGTCAAAACTATTCATTAACAATTCCACACTATGAACAAAATATTGATTGAAATGATCAGCTATTAGTTTTGAATTCTTTAAAACATCAATAGATATTTCATGAACCTTTAGTCTAGAAATTTGTGAAAATCCTTCTTTAAAAATAAATTTTTTAACAACAGACCAAAAGTTGCTTAATTTAGTTGATTTTAAAAAATCAATTTGAGTAGAATAGAAAAACAATTTAACTTTGACTGTATCTTTCTTTATTTCTTTATCAAGAACCTTTATCTGAATTTTAAATTCTTCATTAGCAGGAAACCTTTTGAAAAGCCTGTACAATTTATTCTTTCTGTTAACTTTTGATATTAACTCATTTGTAATCCAATTCTGTCTCTTCAGATCTTTCTGCTTTATATATTTTATAAAAGAACAATAATCTATAAACTCCTTCATCTTGTCAACAAAGAATGAAAATGCACAATTTATATCATTCAACTCAAAGATTAAATTCCAATCATATTTAGTAATTAAGGAATGCAAACGATCATGAGATAAAAGTTTAAAACACTTTTTACTATGAGAAAAATTCTTTTTAAAAGTAACAACAATTCCTCTGTGATCTGTAAGACACCAATCCAAAAAAGATGTTTTCAAAAGAATATTTTCAGGACATCTAGCAAAGACGTGATCAATAAGTGAAGATGATGAAGATGTAACATGTGTAGGATGAAATAAACATTGAATAAATCCAAAAAGTGACAGCATATTTAAATAATGTTGAGCAGCAACAGAAATTTCACCAGATATATCAATGTTCAAGTCACCAACAAGAATAATGAATTTATCCTTTAATTTAGTAAGCAAATCACCAAGTTCATCACTAAAGCTTTCAACTGTATGACTGCAAGACCTATACAGAGCAATAAATGTTAATTTGTCTGAACCTAAAATGAAATTTAAAACAAGACATTCAGAAGAATCAAAAACTGCATCAATAGAAGTCACACAAAGCACTGATTTATAATAAACTAAAACTCCACCTGACCTATTATTAATTCTAGAATTAATAATTGATGTATATCCCTCTAATTCATACAGTCCTTTTTCACATTCCTTAATCCAGATCTCAGACAAAATTATAATATCAAATGAATAATCAAGTGAATGTAAAAGAATTAACAACTCATCAAAGTGTTTCCTCACACTACGAATAGTTATATGAAAAATTTTAAAATTGTCAAAAGCCAAATTATCTTTTCGAGTAACAATATTTTTAAAAGATAACCCATGTCATAAATTAGACAAATCTGATTCAGAACCAATCCTAATAGCCCTATCCTCAGTATCTTTCCTCAACCAAATTTTCTCATCTTTAATCCAAACAAACCTATACTTATTTTCTTTAGCCATTGAACAAACTTTCCAAAATAATTTCCTATTTTCAGGCAACAAATCTTCATTCAAATATATATGCTTATCAGCTGTAGCAATAGGCAAAACATCAAATAGATATAATTTAATTCTTTTACCTCCTAACAAGAATAAATCTCTTACCATTTTACTAACAAAATTAACTTTTATTACAGGCCTAAAACTACCTCCATATTTTAATCTATAAATAGAATTAATATAATTTTTATTAAAGTCTGACAATTCTAATTTTTTAGCTATATTTTCAACAATATTAAATAAATTTTCATCATTAGCATATTCAACACCAACAATTTCAATATTGTTGTCTAGTCTTTGCTGCTTTAAATAAAAATTTTTTTTTGCAAATTGCATAACAAAGAATCTTGTGCCTTTACTTTTTCTTGCATTTCATTAAATTCTTTAATCAATATTTTTATATTATTTTGAACTAATTCAAGTTCTAAAGTAATTTTAGCAAAAGATTGAGATAAGGAATCAATATTATTCTGTAAAACAGGCAGCATATCAAGTTTTCTATTCATCTGCTGAAGAAATTCAAGACTAGAATTATTATCTAAAGAATTAGATAAGGAATCAGAACTAGATCCATCATTTAAAGTCAAATTTAAATTAGTTCCTGCTCTACAATTTTTACACCTCCATAATGCTTTATTTGTAGATGACATATTTTTAAATGTCTTTTCACTTACTGTACTACATTTAAAATGAACATTCCCATTACAACCCAGACAAGTTATAAAATTTCCACCAAAAGGAAGAGCTAAATGACAAGAATGACATTTATCCATAATAATAATAAAAACCTAACGTTTTAAAACCAAACAAACAAAAAATAAAATTAAAACTAATTAAAATTCCAACAAAGATTTAAAAGTAAGATAATTAAGAATCTAAAGTAAAGACTAAAAAAAATAAATAAATCAATTAATTAAAAAAAAAAAATTCCAACAAAGATAAAAAACTAAGATAAAAAAAATCTAAAACAACAACAACAACAACAACAATAATAATAATAATAATAATAATAATAATAATAATAATTTAATTTAATTTAATTTTAATAAACATATAATCTCCTTGTGATAAAAAATCACGCATGGAGGTTAACAAAAGTACATGTGCAAATAAAATAAAAAAAACATTAATATATAATAAAATAATTAAATAGAAATAAAAAGTTTTTCATTATCATCAATTATAATCCAGTCCATAATAAATTTTCTCAAAGTTTTTCTTGATAGGTCATTAACATTAAATTCAATGTTCCTTATAGAAATATTGTAATATCTTGGACCAAGATAACATTTCTGATATCGACAATGAGTTTTAAAGTATGCTGGTTCAAATAATAAATCAAAATCACTTGATCTAGTCACCATTATTGATGAATAATTATTTTTATTCATTCCTTTGTATTTAATATAATAACACAAAATATTCACTAAAAATAATTGATTAATAGTTAAAACTCCAGCGCACTTATATAATTCAAGTCTTGGCAAATCCAAAGGTTTAAACAAAATAATTCTTAGCGTAAAATTTTGTAGTGTTTGCAACAACTTCAAAAAATATGCTGCAGTGCCACCCCATAATGTTATACCATAACAAAGTCTGCTTAAGAAAATTTGTATATATATATATTTAATAGGATGGATTTATTCAAACAATCTCTTAATCTATAAAAAAAAAATAAGTTTTCTTAATTTTACTTGAAGCCAAAGAATATGTTTATCCCAATGTAAATACTCATCCAAAACCAAGCCAAGGTAAGAAATTGTTGAAGTCCTGGTAATTTTCTGACAAGATGTTTTATTAACATAACACAATTGAATTAACAAGTCTTTTGCTGGAATATTTTTAAGAGAATACATTATGTAATTACATTTATTAATATTTAGCAGTAATCTATTATTGTTCATCCATTGTGTAATTTTAAATAAATCTTCATTCACATGTTTCTCAAGTAAACTATATGAAACTGCTGAAGTAACCAAAGCAGTATCATCTACAAAACAAAAAATGTTAGAATGAAGAGAAAGATCAAGCATATCATTAATATAAACAGTAAATAACAATGGACCCAGGACTGAACCTTGAGGAACTCCATATCTAATTAATTCAGAATCATTCAAAAAATTATTAATTTTAACAAATTGGCTTCTATTACTTAAATAAGATTTAAACCATTCAAGCTTAGTACTCCTTATGCCACAATGATGTAACTTAATTATTAATATATCATGTGGAACACAGTCAAATGCTTTTCACAAATCTAAATAAATGCCTATAGTTTTGTAACCTTTTTCTAAAGATTCAGTGATGACTGAAACATGTTCAGATAAAGCCAGTTCTGTAGATCTTCCTGGAAAAAACCCAAATTGATTGTTTGAAAATAAATTATATTTTTGAAAAAACAAAACAATTCTGTTTTTTACACACATTTCCAAAATTTGAGCCAATGTTGATAAAATAGAAATTGGCCTGTAGTTTTCCAAACATTCCCTATCTCCACTCTTAAAAATAGGTGAAACAACAGCAGATTTTAAACAATCTGGAAATATACCTGAATCAATAGAAGAATTAAATAAAAAAGATAAAATTGGTAAAAGAATGAAAACATTTTCAATTAATGTTTTTACAGAAATACAATCCAAACCAATACATTTCTTATGTCTCATTTTATAAAGAGATTCTAAAATTTCACAATCTTCAATCTCTTTAAAAACAAAAGAATTCAGGATAGATTTCTCATATTGAAAAACATGAGAACTGCAATTATTGTCAAAACTATTCATTAACAATTCCACACTATGAACAAAATATTGATTGAAATGATCAGCTATTAGTTTTGAATTCTTTAAAACATCAATAGATATTTCATGAACCTTTAGTCTAGAAATTTGTGAAAATCCTTCTTTAAAAATAAATTTTTTAACAACAGACCAAAAGTTGCTTAATTTAGTTGATTTTAAAAAATCAATTTGAGTAGAATAGAAAAACAATTTAACTTTGACTGTATCTTTCTTTATTTCTTTATCAAGAACCTTTATCTGAATTTTAAATTCTTCATTAGCAGGAAACCTTTTGAAAAGCCTGTACAATTTATTCTTTCTGTTAACTTTTGATATTAACTCATTTGTAATCCAATTCTGTCTCTTCAGATCTTTCTGCTTTATATATTTTATAAAAGAACAATAATCTATAAACTCCTTCATCTTGTCAACAAAGAATGAAAATGCACAATTTATATCATTCAACTCAAAGATTAAATTCCAATCATATTTAGTAATTAAGGAATGCAAACGATCATGAGATAAAAGTTTAAAACACTTTTTACTATGAGAAAAATTCTTTTTAAAAGTAACAACAATTCCTCTGTGATCTGTAAGACATCAATCCAAAAAAGATGTTTTAAAAGAATATTTTCAGGACATCTAGCAAAGACGTGATCAATAAGTGAAGATGATGAAGATGTAACATGTGTAGGATGAAATAAACATTGAATAAATCCAAAAAGTGACAGCATATTTAAATAATGTTGAGCAGCAACAGAAATTTCACCAGATATATCAATGTTCAAGTCACCAACAAGAATAATGAATTTATCCTTTAATTTAGTAAGCAAATCACCAAGTTCATCACTAAAGCTTTCAACTGTATGACTGCAAGACCTATACAGAGCAATAAATGTTAATTTGTCTGAACCTAAAATGAAATTTAAAACAAGACATTCAGAAGAATCAAAAACTGCATCAATAGAAGTCACACAAAGCACTGATTTATAATAAACTAAAACTCCACCTGACCTATTATTAATTCTAGAATTAATAATTGATGTATATCCCTCTAATTCATACAGTCCTTTTTCACATTCCTTAATCCATATCTCAGACAAAATTATAATATCAAATGAATAATCAAGTGAATGTAAAAGAATTAACAACTCATCAAAATGTTTCCTCACACTACGAATAGTTATATGAAAAATTTTAAAATTGTCAAAAGCCAAATTATCTTTTCGAGTAACAATATTTTTAAAAGATAACCCATGTCATAAATTAGACAAATCTGATTCAGAACCAATCCTAATAGCCCTATCCCCAGTATCTTTCCTCAACCAAATTTTCTCATCTTTAATCCAAACAAACCTATACTTATTTTCTTTAGCCATTGAACAAACTTTCCAAAATAATTTCCTATTTTCAGGCAACAAATCTTCATTCAAATATATACGCTTATCAGCTGTAGCAATAGGCAAAACATCAAATAGATATAATTTAATTCTTTTACCTCCTAACAAGAATAAATCTCTTACCATTTTACTAACAAAATTAACTTTTATTACAGGCCTAAAACTACCTCCATATTTTAATCTATAAATAGAATTAATATAATTTTTATTAAAGTCTGACAATTCTAATTTTTTAGCTATATTTTCAACAATATTAAATAAATTTTCATCATTAGCATATTCAACACCAACAATTTCAATATTGTTGTCTAGTCTTTGCTGCTTTAAATAAAAATTTTTTTTTGCAAATTGCATAACAAAGAATCTTGTGCCTTTACTTTTTCTTGCATTTCATTAAATTCTTTAATCAATATTTTTATATTATTTTGAACTAATTCAAGTTCTAAAGTAATTTTAGCAAAAGATTGAGATAAGGAATCAATATTATTCTGTAAAACAGGCAGCATATCAAGTTTTCTATTCATCTCGCTGAAGAAATTCAAGACTAGAATTATTATCTAAAGAATTAGATAAGGAATCAGAACTAGATCCATCATTTAAAGTCAAATTTAAATTAGTTCCTGCTCTACAATTTTTACACCTCCATAATGCTTTATTTGTAGATGACATATTTTTAAATGTCTTTTCACTTACTGTACTACATTTAAAATGAACATTCCCATTACAACCCAGACAAGTTATAAAATTTCCACCAAAAGGAAGAGCTAAATGACAAGAATTACATTTATCCATAATAATAATAAAAACCTAAAGTTTTAAAACCAAACAAACAAAAAATAAAATTAAAACTAATTAAAATTCCAACAGAGATTTAAAAGTAAGATAATTAAGAATCTAAAGTAAAGACTAAAAAAAAAAAAATAAATCAATTAATTAAAAAAAAAAAATTCCATCAAAGATAAAAAACTAAGATAAAAAAAAAATCTAAAACAACAACAACAACAACAACAATAATAATAATAATAATAATAATAATAATAATAATAATAATAATAATAATAATAATAATAATAATAATAATAATAATAATAGGGTGACAGAAATTATTAAAGTTAATATTAATATGCAATTAGTCTTTTTTTCTTTATAAATGCTAAAGCACATATAATATAAAATTGAATTCTTGTTCAATTAATAATCAATAATATTTTTCTATAACTGAGATATATATATATGATTGTTTTGTATTTTGTGTAAGTATATCAGAGCTTATAAATTAAATGTAAGCTAATTAAATGAATTTTCTCCAATATGATTACATACTACACAAATATATCTGTGTATTCAATTTTTTGTGTGTTGGATTCATTACTGTTACATAAGATCTGTAAATAGTGGAAATAAATTTTGTTTTACTACATTTATATTATTTTAATTGTTGATTTTTCTTTCTTATTTCAAACCTAAGTAAACATAGCTATCACACACACCCTGTGACACATTGTCATGTTTTCTTTTGAGTCAGTAATAGATAAATGAAGGGCTAACATCTAAAATGCTTGGGAGAGATTTCTCTTTTTAAAAATGGCATGCTAATCAGTATAATGGCGAATATGTTTAAAATAAAAAACAAAAACTATAGTAGCAAGAGATAGATCTCTGTATTTAAACATGTTTGATGGGAATGATGGTAAGGAAATATGGTTGGATACTCAGTCTGACCATCATTAATTAAAATATTTTAAAAAATAATCTATTTCTTATTCCTAACACCAATTAACAGCAATGTTTAAAAGAGGAGAAAAACTGTAGGTCCATTTCATTTGGCATCCAACATAATTTATTTACAATATTTACATCTTACATGATACTTAGGGATGAATCCAATGCATGCATACTGTAATGATTATATTTGTACATTCAAGCAACAAAATCCAGAGTTCTGAAAAATTATACCAAGGCTGATCTAGATGAGGGGTTGAGACATCAAATCTGATCACACCTCAGCTCCTTCATCACCACTTCATGACTTACTACTTTATGGATGATATATATGAGGCCATACTTCGAGTTTCTTAATTGTGTTGGCAGTAGCAAAGACTGGAGCAAGAGACTTGGGAAATAAATGACTAAATTACTAATAGTTTAACTAAAAACACTCATCTATGGCTGGCTAGATAATGCATATATTAATAACTAATACTAAATTAGAGATTTGGATGGGATTTGGTAATGAATTGTGAATAACACCCTAAATGTTTATAAGTTTAAAATATTTAATTGTGAAAATATAAAATAAATAATACAAAATATAAATAGTGCATCAGGATTTATAGCATCAGGTGTTTTATAGCAGTGAGACAATTTCAATACAAGTTCTCATCTTTTATGCACTTTAAAAAGAGTTTATTACAATTTTAATCTATGGTCTATTCATTGCCTTAATTATGATATGCTATCCCTATGAGGTGTGCTAATAGTCAAATCCTATGAGAATGATAACTAACAGATATAACTAATTTATTATTATGTAATGAGCAATAAATGTGCTCTTTATGAAGATTGCATTATATAAACTAGATCTTAGGTTCAGATTGATGCTGAATGAATAATATTATGGAGAGTGAACTGGCAATTTGTAGTGTGACTTCCGAGACTAAGGCCTTACATAAAATAAATAAGACATATGGTCTGAATGTACTCATGGGATTCAGTACCAAATACTCAGTTCCCATGGACTGTATGATTTGCTATCATAAATACATGAACATTTAGTTTGGGTGATCAGAGCAGCTTATAAAACAATCTGGACCCTCATGTTCCAGTTCTAAAAAGTGAGATGTCCAAACTAAGAATAATGGGATGGCCCTTAAAATCAAAGCCCAATTCAATAAGAATATATATTATATATATATCAAGGCATATATTGCATCTATGTGCTTTATAATGACCCATTCTTAATGCTTTCTAAATATAAATATTAAAATTAATCAAGGGCTACTACTATAGTTTCAATCTGCAAAAGTACTATACGCCGGTTCATAAACTTGCATACTTAAATCATGCTAAAAGGGGTAATTAAAAGTGATCTAGCTTATCAAGTAATGCATATAGTTTATAAGAATAAACTGAGGAGGAGTAAAGCATATTTGGGACTTAATTAACTAATTATTTATAATATGCTTTAAACTATCATTCTCACTTTTACTTAACTAAATAGACATTAAATATGCAAACCTGAATTACACTAAGCCAAAACATAATAGCTTAACTAACATATATAAAAATAGGTTTTCAGATCGAAGATTTATAGGTGTTCTAAAAAGCAACATAAATTAGTTACATGAGAGCTTCTAATCAGCTCTCCAAAATTAATATTATCAATCTCTGCTCTGAATGAAGGCATAACATAAATTAATGAATTAACAATCTAAAATAAAATAAGATAGGCATGACAGCAGATTAGCAAGAAACAGCGATATAATAATAACTGATTACAGTTATTATGTTAAAAAATTATCAATCATAAATATTTATTAAGCAAGCAAGATTATTACAAAAATTATTATTAAATTTAAAGTTACAGAATTTACTTGTTAAAAGTTATTACAAGTTATTAATTACAAACATTCAACATTTAGCTGGCTTTAGAATTATGAATTAATTTAATAGTTTAGTTTAAGATATTTATAGAGCTCTGGGGGAAGAAATTTTACTGATCTTCTAGCAGAGATGTCTTTATTGCATTTGGTGCTGGCATTCTCCATCAGGCAGGCCTGTCTGATGTTTTTTGGCAGGCTGTAAATCTTGAACTCTTCCATCATCTTGGATTAATTTTTGAAGAAAAAAAAGACAGCAGCAGTTGCTCTCTACCCCACAGTTTTCCTCATAGAAAAAGAGTGAATGAGTGAACCTTGATATCTGAATTTTGGGTTTTTTTATTAACTCTTTCTCATCCCCCCCCCTCACAAGCCATTAAAAAGTTGTTTACAACTTTTAATTTTCAATTTTAAGTTTTAATAGCCAGCATAAATTTTAACAAAAACAAAAGATCTGGCTTAACTATTGACAAGTGATGCTGGGTTAATGATTTTGTCTTTGCACTTTTCAATTTTATTTTTAAATCTTTAAAAATCTTTGGTTCTTAGTTACAATTTAATGAGAGGTATTTCTGAGAAACCAGTGACTTTGATTTTCTTCTTTTTTAAAAGAGATTTAAGTTGTCAACATTCTGCTACATGTATAAGACAGATACCCTTGAATTTAAGATTTATATGTGAATACAAACAAATTTATAAACTTAATAACTTAAAAGATATAATTTAGAATTAATTTATAAAAGTTGTAATGTTAACTAAATCTATCACATTACATTTCCCTTCACACACACACATATATATATATGTGCTCCCACACATACATTGATGTTTGCAACTTACTTTAATTTAATCATTTCCAAAATTATGACTGCGTATATATGTATACAGACATTAATATTACTATTAGATGTGGGCACATATCCACACATACAAGTAAATTTACACTATTACATATCAAAATAAATTATTATATGTGGACTGAGATGAGTATGAACTAGAAAAAAAGACTACTATGATACATAGTAGGTGAAACAGGATGATAGACAAATAATATTGTTTCATATCATTAAAGTTGTGAAAACAAAAATAAACAGTAAAAAATGACTTTACTTATAATTTTGACTCAATTATGAATAAACTAAAAATTTAATTACATCTAGAGAATTAAAATTTTATCAATCTTGCCTATGAGATTTCCTGTACTCTCACCCCTATATCACTAGCTATGTGCATCCAATGCATAAAATAAAGTACTAAAAATATACTAGATTAATAATAAAATACTACAAGATTAAATAATGAATAATTAACCACAAATTTCAATATTGAATGACTAATAAAAATTATCTAAATACATAAAAATGTTATATACATATTTACATCGGGGAAGGGAAAACATATCCCTAGATAAAACTATCTAGTTCAGGTAGGATATGGGGTTACATCTTACATCTTTGAATGGCCATACTTTGCAAGCTGAATGTGCCCATCCAGGGGTTGGCTTCTAACAAATTTATCCACTCTGTTTCAGGTTCAATCCCTACTACCTGGCTCATATAACTTATGTGGACCAGTGTTCAGTTCTTGTCCTTCAACTTTATCTCTTATGGCTTCCAATTCTCTTTTCAGGAACAGCATGAATTCATTGGCATCACCAAGACTCATGTTCATGAGCTTTAATAATTTATGGCTTGCTTTCATATTCTGTTTGACCTTGGTTTTGAGCCCTATAAGTCTGTCTAAGACTTTACAACCTCTGGCTTCAATCTCTATTACTTTCCCATATTTATCCTCCAGTTTCTTTTGCAGATCTAAGGCTATCTGTTGGTCCCTATCCTCTAATCTCTTTTTCATTTTGCAATCTCTATCTTCTAGGGCTGCTTTCATTGTCTTATCTCTAGCTTCCCATCCTTTCTATATTTCTTGGTCCCTAGCTTTCAATTCTACCCTCAGCTCTAGCACATTTTGCATGTCCCTAACCTCCATTTCACAAAGGTCTTGTTGTACTTTGAATCCCAATCTTTCTTCCATACCCAAGAGCTATTGTTTGTTTTTCACCTCTGCTTCCAATACATCTTGCTGTATTTTTTTTTGTAGTCATGTCTCCATTTTGAGACCTCTTTGCTTGCTTCTTGCTTTTATATCTAAAATATCTTGCCAAATTTTGGCCTCTAACCTTTCCTCCACATCCCTGATATTTTGCTACATTTTATTTTCTAACATACCTTCCATTTTTAAAAGCTGTTGCTGGTTTTTTCTCCATTTCTAACATGTTTTGCTTCATTCCTTTTATTTCTCACAAAATCATGGCCAGTATCCCACTATCTCCCTTTACTTTCTCCACTGACTCTTTCCTTTGGAGTCCTTCCAATAACCCCTTCAAATGCATTTTTATATTTTCCATAAAATTAGACATTAAAAAAATAAAAGTTTGCAAATAAAAATTTGTTTTTAAAAAATTAAAAATTGAAAATTAAAAGTCATCTAAACTCGTATATATATAAAATCGCACAGATGAAAAATTATTAAAAGAAACTTTATTAAAAAAGAAAAAAGTATTTTAAAACTAAATTTAAAAAAAAAACTTAAAGATTTAAAAATAAAAATATATCTTTAAAAATATACAAAATTTAATGAATTCTATTGTGTAAAAAGGCTAAAAATGGAAATGATTATTTTTAATTAGTCTTAAGTAAACTAGCCCTTGGGCATCTCAAAATTTATAATTAAAGGTCCAATAGGAGAGAAAAACAATAAAAACAGAATAGCCAATAAAAAATTCCTCAGGAAATGGATCACAGCAAAAGAATCATTATCATCATGATGTCATATCCAGTCAATCCACAATTTTAATATAAAAAGAAAAAGATTGGAAATAAATTATTATGTGTGCTATATGTATAAGTCTGAGAGAGTTGAAGGAGAAGGGATTGAAAAGACACACTTTTAATCCCTTCAATTTTTCTAAAAGAAATGAAATAGTTTTCCTATATTGTAGAACCCAAGACATCAAGGTCCTGCAATAAAAACCTGCAAAGAATAATACCAGCTACAGTAAAGGATCTCCAGATGAATACCAATAGAATGGAAAACAGCATACCAGTCTCCCCTGGACGTTGTGGGAATTAGAAACAAAGGAATCCAAATTACAAGCAATTAAAAAGTATGGATTTTCTCTTTTAAAACCATAAGAACTTCATATAACTAATAAACTTTAACTATAAAACTTTTCCAGTATTCAAATTTAAATATAAATTACTATCTGACCAACCAAATCAATTATTAATAATTATTTTATCATATGTAGTTTTAAAATCATTTCCATTAATTTTTTTTTGTTCTTTTAAGTGTTTATTATGATTTTTTTCTGTTAAGCTAAACTTTTAATAAATGTTAAATTTAAGTTGGGTGTGGACAGCTGCATAGATTGTAAAATTATGTTAATTTAATTAAAGAGAAGGTTGATCTTAGGTTATTTGTTTCACAGTTAAATTGGATTAATGGGTTGGATGTATTGGTGTAATTAGCATGAAGATCCACTACATATCATCATCATCATCATCATCAACCATTATCAATCCACTGCAGGATGAAGGTCTCTCCAAGTTTAATCCATCTTCTCCGATCTTTAGCTTCTCTTTTCCACAACACTCCTGCACATTTTCTTATTTCATCCATCCATCTCACATGTGGTCTCTTTCTGGGTCTTTTACAATCTCTTGGAATCCAGTTTAAAATTTCAATTGTCCATCTATTATCATTTCTTCTAGCAATATGTCCAGCCCAACTCCATTTCAATCTTTTAATTTTTTCAATAAGGTCAGTAACACCTGTTTGTTGTCTTACCCATACATTGCATTTTCAATCTCTTCTTGTTTCTCCCAACATACATCTCTCCATACTCCTTTGAGTGGTCTGAAGTCTCTGTATTGCTCTTCTATTAAGTGTCCAAGTCTCAGATCCATAAGTAAGAATTAGTAAAACACATTTGTTAAAACCATTCTTTTCAAACACATAGGCATATTTCCTTTTAGTATCAAGTTATTTCTACCAAAAGCACTCCAACCAAGTTTAATTCTATGATTAATTTCCTCCATTATGTTTCCATCTGTATTAATAATCTGACCAAGGTATTTGTAACTGTTAACTTCTTCTAATTCTTCATAATCAATCTTTATTTTCATATTTTGAGCAAATCGATTAAACATTATTTTAGTCTTTTTAATATTTATCTTTAGTCCTACTTTTCTTCTTTCATCTGCTAACTCCTGCAACATTTCCTGCAGCTCTGAAGCATTATTTGCAAAAACAACTACATCTGCAAAATCTAAATGACTTAAATACTCTCCATTTACTTTCCTTCCTTTAGTTTCCCATTTTAATCCACAAAATACTTCTTGCAGCACTGCTGTAAAAAGTTTTGGAGATATGGAGTCACCTTGTCTTACACCTTTCTCAATGTTGATTTTTCCAGTATCATTATGTAATCTAATTGTTGCTGTTGCATTTTTATAAATATTCTTTAAAATATGACAATATCCTGGATATATACCTTGATGATCCAATGCTTTAATCACTGAAGAAATGTGTATAGAATCGAATGCCTTTTCATAATCTACAAATCCAAAACATAATGACAACTCATATTCATTTGTCCTTTCTATGATTTCTCTCAATACCTGGATATGATCTATTGTACTAAAACCACTCTTAAATCCAGCTTGTTCTCTTGGTTGGTGGAAATCCAAAGTTCTCTGTAAATGAGTTGTAATTATCTTGGTAAAATTTTTATATAAAACTGATAAAAGGCTGATAGGTCTGTAATTTCTAATATCTTCTTTATCACCTTTTTTAAATATTAATATTATTACTGCATTCTTCCAATCTTCCGGTACGTCTTTATCATTTAGACATTTGGTATATAACTTTGCTAAAATTGTTTCTATTTCTTCACCTGCTTCTTTTAATATATCAATTATAATTCCATCATTTCCTGGAGCCTTTCCTTTCTTCATACATTTAATTGCATGTTTCACTTCTTTATTTAAAATTCTGGGCAATTCAGAAGATGTAATAGATATAGGAGGTACTTGTTCTTTATTACTATATAATTCTTGATAAAAATCTTCTACCAATTTCATGATGTCATCTCTCTTTTTAGTAATAATTCCATCTTTTTTTCTTATTGCAGATATAAATTTCCTACCAATACCAAAATGTTGTTTAACATTCTTGAGACTTTTATTTTCTTCTACAACTTTCCTTGCTATTTCACAGTTATACTTTCTTATATCATTTTCAACTCTTTTCCGTACCATTTTATAAAATTCGAGATATTCAATTCTTTTTAATGCATCATTTTTGTGTATCTTCATATTCCTTCTTTTCTTCATAAATTCTCTAGTCTCAGTAGAAATTTTATTAGTCAATTGCTGCTTTTTTCTACCAGCTATCTTTGTTGCAGTTTTTAAAAGTGTATCAGTTATTTTCATATTAATTTCATTCAAATCTGAATCATGTTCAAAATCTCCTAACACTTGAAACCTATTTGTAAGTTCTAATTTAAATTCATTAGAATGTTTCTGAAGATTAGGAATATCAACTGTAAATATTGTTTTTCTTAATAATTTTTGTCTCTCTAGTTTTACATTAACACGTAACTTACACCTTACTAATCGATGATCACTTCCTGTATTAAATTTATTAAGAACATTACAATCTTGAAATATGTATTTCCTGTTAGTCAAAATATAATCCAAGTCTGCTGTATTTTCATTTGGATGCTTCCATGTCCATTTCCTTTTAACATTTTTCTCAAAAAATGAATTCATAATATAAAGTTTTTCTTTTTCTGCAAACTCCACAAGTCTATGTCCTCTCTCATTTCTATTACCATAACCAAAATTACCTACAGCAATTTCATCTTTCATTTGTCTACCAATTCTAGCATTAAAGTCTCCCATAACAATTTTAAAATGTTGTTTACTCTGATTAAAAGCCTTTTGTACATCCATATAAAAATCTTCTACTACTTCATCACTATGAGAACTTGTTGGAGCATAAACCTGAATTATCTGCATTTGGTATCTGCTATTAAGTTGTATAACTAATCTTGCAACTCTGTCCGATACACCATCAATCTCCACAATATTGTTCTTCCACTTTTTATTTATAATGAATCCTACTCCACTTGTATTTCCAATATGTGTGCCTTTATAATAGAGTATATGTCCACTTTTTAAATCAATTGTTTCTTCACCTTTTCTTCTAACTTCACAAAGTCCAATAATGTCCCATCTAATATAAGACAATTCTTCTTCTAATTCTTGCAATCTTCCTTCACTTGAAAGTGATCTACACAAACATTCATTCTGCCTTAGTAGGCACTGAGAAGAAAGACCATGGTGTTTCTTGATCTTAAACTCAGAGGTAAAAAGCCAATAAACTCAGAGGTAAAAAGCCAATAAACTCACCATGCTGGCTAATGCGTGTTGGTGAGCAGCCCATCCATGTTCGTATACTATATGAATAATCACATAGTAATAACAGCTGCAACGACAAGAACGTATGGAGTGGACATTAGGAATTTGCCCTGCTCAGTTTCTTTAAGGCCTCCAAGAGGAATCAAAGGGTCTCCTTTCAGTTAATAGCAAACTCTTTTCTGCAGCCCCACTACATGTAGGATCACATTATCCACCACACTTAGCCAAAATAAGCTAATTTCTTACTGACCATCAGAGACAGATGGTATTTCCTGCTCCTTGGATCACCCCTTTAGCCTATGGAATGGAATCGTAAGTCAGCAAAAAGGACCACAATCCTACCTATGGAGTTTTTTTTTGTATTGTTCTTCTCGCCAGACAGATGTAGCATTCCTGTACTGAATGAGGGACAATTTCTTCTATAACCATGCTGTTCAGATGTACATTTCTGAGAGTATGGTATTGTGCTGTTGTATTCATGTTGCATTGAATACATTGATATATCAGACAGATTAGCATTAGTTTGTCTGTGAACTTTTGGCCTAGGGTTAAATAAGGGATATAGAATATTTTCTTTTTCAAGTGCAATCTATGTAGTCTATCCACATTCAACATTCTAATAAAATATTAATTAATTCATCTGTGCAAACTTCTAAAATAAAAAATTAAAATGTAAATTAAATTAAATTCTAAAGTAAACATTAAAGTAAATAATTCTAAATTTTATATATGTGCAAAATGTTTCTGTGTATTGTTAATCTAGCAGTGGCTTATTTTTATTTTTTATTATCTTTATTTTTTTAAAATTAAAATATATATTTATCTCTGCTGCTCCGCGAGCTAGTGACTGGGGCATTTTGGTCATATTTATTTAAAAATTGGATCTTAACAGTATCTGTCTACTATATAAATTTTCCAGGTTCAAATGGCCTGGTGGTGCCTTGTGTGGCAGATATGGTAAGACTCCAATTTTCCCCAACCATTATAATAAATATATATTTATATATATTGCAACCTTCGGGGAGTGATGGATAGGGAGATAAGATGGTGATGGAAATGGGAAGTGATGAAGATGGGAGTGGAGGGATAGGGAGAGGAATACGGAGAAGGGAAGGGGGTGTGATGGTGAGAAAGTGATGAAGATTGTGCCATTTGTAACCTATGGGAAAGATGGATAGGTAGATGAGATGGTGATGAAAACAAAGTGATGAAAATGGGAATGGAGTGATGTTATGTTAAAATGAATGAATAATAATAATAGAGAGACTCTTACAGAATGAGCGTTTGCTCAGTGGCAGTTACAATAAAAGAAAGGAATACCACAGAGACATCTATTACAATGAAAGGGGACAATTTCAGAATAATAACAATGATAACATTTATTATACAGTAACTAATTACTAATAAAACTAAGAAGAGGAATAATTTCACTCTTATATTTTAAAATACTTTTAAAATGTAAATTCCCTTCCATAAAAATATATTCTCTGTGTATCTAAATTATTTGCATCATCAGAAATCCTTTATAAAAATCTACATCTTAATATTCAAAACTTAACACATTAGAATGTAAGAACCAAGCATGAACTTGAATACCTTTCTCTGGCAGAACAACAATAAATGTACTATGCTTCTCAATAGCAGATTAACAATATAATAAATAATGTTTAGCTAGAATGAATATTTTATTCAATAATATGAAATAATACTAATGCTGATAATGATCTCAGGATTGTAAATAACTTTGAAGAATTTCTTCTATAATCACTGGTTGCCAATGTATGACCGATATCCTGGGAGGCTCTGGGAGACATAAACTTTTCTTACAAGAGAATGCTTTCTAACATATAATTTAAAAACAGAAACAATTACAGAAAGAAAATATCTAATTTGCTAAAATAATGACAAAAGGAAATATTCTAAAATTCAGAATAATTATAGCCATTTATCTAGGACATCATTCAAAAAATAATAGAAAGAAAAGGGTACATTTTATGTCCTTCTACTATCCCACAGATAACTCGAAACTAAATTATCAAGTATACAATTTGTATATTCACATTATAATGGAATGGTCTATAAAATTTATGCAGTCTAAATAGCTAGAATAATCTAAACCAAAATTATATCAATTTTGAATGGATATTTAAAATATTCAATTTTAATTATTCTCATATAAAATTCCAGTCTTTGGAATTGAAAAGCTTCACAAAAGATTTTTATTAAATATGGCAAGTTTTTGGAACTACAAATTTAGATTATCTGTTACCCAAAATTTATCTGACAGAAATCAGAATTGTGACATTATAAACTTTGCAAATGACAAACTCAATAATTCTAATAGATATATGGAAATTTGTGTGTGAACCCAAGACAAATGGCATACAGAAAAGGAAAACAGAAACTAAATACAGAAAAGGAAAACAGAAACTAAATATTTTTAATAATAAAGTAATTAAATTTATTAAATGTTAAATATCAACATAAATATTATGTACAAGTTTTTTTGTTTACATGCAATACCCAGAACTCCTTGCTGCTATAAGCACTGTTACAATTGTCATTATATATTTTTTATACATCAGTTGACACATAGGCACATCCAGACTTTTAATATTAGTTATCATACGATTTAACTACAGGACCAATAAGTGGGTTGGACATCAATATTCCACAAAAATTAACTTATAAATAAAATCAATTTACCTCAAATTAGCTGATGTACCTTTTTAAACAGATTGAAATTTTAAAGAAACAATACCAAAAGTTTTAGCTTGGACTAAGTTGAACTATCATATAATTCAAACACTTATATTTGTCAAGTAATTTATAGCCTTATTTAACACACTATTTAGCTAAATTGTAATTGACTAATTTTATAGAAATTAAACTAATACAATATCAATGAGCATTGGATATAGGCAATTATATAAATCTTGCACTACGCATTTACTAAATTTGAACTAACAGGCTCGTGAAAATATTAATAATTGAAGAATGCAATCAATTTAACAAAAATTGCATGATATGAATCTAAGTTTCTACATTATTTTTTTAAAGAGAAATGGTGAAAAGTAAAATAAATTATTAAATTGTTTTTATAAATCTCTGTATTATTTTGATTGATTTACTCACTATCACAAATATATGATTAACAGAATCTAAAATAAATATGATATATTTGCACAATATAAACTAATTATTCTTTTTTTTTTTTTAAATTATCCAAAATATGATATTTGAATAATTTTTCTTTTGCAATAATATTATTATAGTCATAATTGATTACACAATTTTCTGCATAAAATTTTAATATTGTTTGCTGCCACATATTTCAGATTATACCATATTAAGATGCCACATGAGAAATAAAATAATTATATTATTATTGTTGTTATCATTATTATTAGTTATTATAGTATTAAATAGTAGATAAGATTAATAGTTACTTAATTAGGAGTAAGAATATTATTGTTATTATTATTAGTTAGGTGTAATTAGGAATGATATAAAATCCCTTATCATACTTGGCTACAGTAGGTATTTTAAAATTGATATTTATTTTTCAAGACCTTGAGATTATTATAATTGTATTTTAGTAAAAGAGATTAGAATTTAGTTTAGTAAAAGTATATTAAATTATTTACTATTTTAAAGTCGTAAGAATACTATGAGTTTATTATTATTATTTGAAATAATAGGGGGATGGTGTCTTATGCCATTGAGATAGTATCCTATGGGATATATGCTCAATGTAATTCTTTACTGCTTTACCTTCACTAAATTGTCTCATGATTTATTAGTATTTTATTAATGTAATTTTCATAAATAGAACTATATATCATTTATTAATTATTTAGAGCTAGTCAAATGGTAAAAATTATGATAGGATATCTTTATTATTTATTATATTAAAATTATAAGAATTTTAGCTGGAGCCTTATTATTTTATTGAGCTCGTTTTATTTTTCCATTATGTATTGAACTGAAGGTGAGGGTACTATATATATATATATATATATATATTTGTGTTGTAATTTGCACATGGTACATAAGCAAATTTTGTTTAATAGTTTAATATTTAATACTTATGTAAGTAATATTTATTTTATAAAGTGCAGACAGTTGAAATTGAAATTAAATTGAAAGGCTGCAAACTTCTCATGCTTATTATAATACTTATCTGACAACCAATCAGATGTTATGATGGCTGTCTGAATAGCAATCAAACTGTAAACACATGACAAATAATTTTACAAGAAAGGGTGGTCCATCCTTTTCACTACTTTCTATATATCTAAGCCAGTCTGAAGCATTTAGGTTTGAAAGCGTGAAGCTTTGTCATGTGTTTGCAGTTTGATCATTATTCAGACAGCCATCATAACATCTGATTGGCTGTCAGATAAGTATTATAATAAGCACAAGAGGTTTGCAGCCTTTCAATTTAATTTCAACTGTCTGAGCTTTATAAAATAAATATTATTTACATACATTACTGCAATTTATAACATCTAAAAACTACTGCATAGTAAATCATAGGATTTCGCACTGTATGATTGTAATTTAGACTCAATGAGTTAAATGTGAAGGATATTTAAATCTTCACACTTTCAAACCTAAATGCTTCAGATTGGCTTAGATATACAGAAAAACAAGTAGA
Source organism: Epiperipatus broadwayi (assembly GCA_028023455.1). Taxonomy (NCBI): domain Eukaryota; kingdom Metazoa; phylum Onychophora; class Udeonychophora; order Euonychophora; family Peripatidae; genus Epiperipatus; species Epiperipatus broadwayi. The sequence continues at coordinate 556,933 of JAQFVV010012444.1, read as the reverse complement.
GAAGAGGATGGACCGCCCTTTTCTTATAAAATTCTTTGTCATGTGTTTACAGTTCGATCGCTATTCAGACAGCCATAATAACATCTGATTGGCTGTCACATAAGTATTATAATAAGCACGAGAGGTTTGCAGTATTTAATACTTAGTGTTTTGATATTTAATACTTCGTATTTTCATGTTAGGTTTTATATTATATAAATAATTTTTGCTTGCTGATGACATGGTGCCTGAAGGTGACTTGAATAGAATGCAGGTCATCTTCACTAGAAATTTTGTCTATCAGAGGTAAATAGATTTAAAAGAGGAGACCTGCTACTTAAACATTTTTTTTTCTTCTAAAATTGTGATTGGTTGCAAGGTATTGGAGATAATGATATAAAACAATTGTTTATATATTTGGTAAAATAAAATAAACATGGCAAAGAGAAAACAAATATAATCATGGATCTAGTGAATTTTATAGGAATTAAGAAGCAGTCAATGAAAAAGAAGAAATAAGAAAGCAGTGCGGGTAAAAAAAAAAATTATTATTATATTTTTGATTATTGTTTAATGTTATTAAGATATTAGACAATAAGTTTAATTAAAATGAAGGAATATTTAAGGATAGCATAAGATAAGATAGAATAGGTGGAGCAGTGGGTTAAAAAATCATGTCAATTGGAGATAGCCATAGAAGGGCAGAAGTAAACAGTACATTGCCATATTGTAAATTTTCTTAATTACCATTTAAAAAACAGAATAGAAAATAGAAAAGGGATCTAGAACTAATATTACCATGAATAGCAGTACAGAAAAAAAGATAAAAAGAAGAGAAGGTTCAAGTCCATGTGTAGAAGATGAGTTGATCAAAAGCCCAGTATATTTCAAGAAGATATCTAGAATACTTCATGAGGAGCCATTAAGGGAAATCAGAAAAGATAATAAGGATTGGATCACAGCCCTGCAAGAAATGATGAAAAGGTCAGTCATAGAGATAGAAGCTAAAACCCAAAATAATATTTTGGATATGGAAGAGAGATTAGAATCTAAAGGACAAAAGTATATTTTGGATATGGAGGCTAGGAACCAGGACAAAAGAATATTTTGGATATGGCAGCTAGAAACCAACAGAATATTTTAGATATAGAGGTGAGGTTACAACCTAAAGGATGACAGAATCTTTTGATTATAGAGGAATGATTAAAAGACAAAAAGAATATTTTAGATATGAAGGCTAGGAACCAAAAGAATATTTTAGATATGGAGGTTAGGAACCAACAAAATATTTAAGATATGGAGGATGTTAGAAGCTACAGGATAACAGAATATTTTAAATATGGAGGCAAGATTGGAGGCCAAAGCACCATAAAAATGAAGAGATAAGTCAGAAATTAATAGAGCTTATGTAAAATTTTTTGGGATATTACCAAAGCTATATAGATGCTAAGGGAAGAGTTTAAACCACAAGGAATAAGGTAGAAGAACAATAAATGATCTTAAGAGACTTGGTAAATAAAATTTAAAAAAAAAATGTGAATCAGAAACTAAAGAAACAAGAAGAAATGAGGGAGGGTCTGTACAAGTTGAAGGAAACTTAATGCATGACAATAACATTGCTACCAAAGAAAGAATGGAGATAATGATTAACATCCAGCAATTAAAAGAAGATAGAAGCAAAGGAATGTAAAGGAAACATCCAGAGAGGTAACATATATACTTTAGGATGAATGGGCATAATATAAAAAATTATTAAGGGGGATTCTAAGCCATGTCAAATATGTAGCCAAAGTAAGGTCAATGAATTAGATAATGACAAACATTCTAAGAATGGTATAGGAAATGGCACTAGTATTGGTGGCATGAGTAATCCACATGCAAAGCCTCCAGATCACATATTATAAAATAAGTGTAGTAGAGGATAGTATATCCAGGAACCTTGGGAAAAACACAAGGGTTTTATATATTAAAGGACAACAAAGACTGGGAATGGGTATTCAAACTCACTTATCAAAATTTATCCAGGTATGGTCAGATTTGTACATTCATGAAACAAAAGCTAGATTCCTGGTAAAATACCCTAAACCTGATTGAACTGGGATAGTAAGATTCACATTCAACCAAGCTTCAATCTATTTACTAGTGCTTATGGCTTATCACTCTATGGATGATATTCGTGAGGTTACACATAGGCCTTATTTATTCATGAGCTGGTTCCAAACATAGAGTCATGAGATCCATAAAACTGATCATACATGCAATACCAAATGGGTTAAAGAAACTAATAATGGTATTTGTTAATTAGCCACTGTACATCGTGTGGTAGTGCTGTTTCTGTGCATAAACAGAAATATGCCATTTATGCAGCCAAAGTCATGGCATATAGAACAGTTCTCTTCATATTAGCTATTAGCAGACCTAGATGGCATTGCACACAAATATTATGGCCAGCTGATGTGCTTCATGATACTATGCAAATAGCGTGCACTTCACATATCACTATCGTATGATGTGAGGGTTATGTAATTCAACTAGCCATACCTGTTTTAAGGTTCATTTGAAGTAATAATGTTACACCCTATCTGACATACTATTATATAGTAATAATTGTAAGGCCAGCCCCGTGATTCCCTACACATTTTGGAAGGTGAAAATAATTTCAAAAGGGTAGGACCAAATACCATTTCCCAAAACTTATGCAAATAGGCACATTTTCATGAGAACAGCTACAAGACAAATCGTAATCTTTATTGAATAATATACATTTGTAAATAAATAGAAAAGTGTTTTTTGGATGTTTAATGTAGAATGCTAAGAATAATGTAAACTTGTTGGCAGTTGGACATTGTTTGAGAAATCATAAACTTGGTTTGATCAGAGTAATGCATCTTTTGTATCATCCTTTAGATCTGCAAACCAGCTGCCTTCCCTCTGCCCATTCCAGCACTACATGCTGAAATTTAAAACAATGCAATTTCATTTCATTTGGGCTGATTAGTTTGTTAATCAAGTGTGGTTTGATCAGAGTAATGCATCTTTTGTATGATTCTTCAGATCTGCAAACCAGCCGCCTTTCCTACCCATTCCAGCACTACACGCTGAAATTTAATTGAATGCAATTTCATTTCATTCCGGGCTGATTAGTTTGTATAATCAAGTGTTTTTTTTGTTTAAACATTAGAAAAGTAACGTAAATTTTTTTAAAATAAAAAGAAATTTTTTTGGTTTTGTCCCATACATTTTTTTAAAATAAAAAGAAAAGTTTTGTTTTGTCCCAGCCAGGAAACGTTATATTGAAATATTTTTGCACAGAAACAGTGCCACCACACAATGAACAGTGGCTAATTTACAATCACCATAATAATATTAAACTTAAGATAATATTAATATTTAATTCTAATGCAGATCAAACCTATGTCTAATCAATAATAATTTAATTGTAATATGAATAAAATGATAATGAAGACAAAGTAAATTTTAGAAAGTTTTATTATAATTAATAAAATTGAAAAATAAAATAAAGTACACACATAATTAGGAAACAAAATATATATGTAGGATTGGATGCACGCAGGCATGATACAGTGGAATGAGATTAATTATAGTGTCACAGTGTATAATCTTATTAGAGTAGGTTTAATAACTTCATGTGCAGTGAATAAATTTCACTTATGGAAAATTAATTAATATGTCAAATAATATTTTTCTGATAAGGTTTGCCAACTGGTAAGATAATGATGCTAGCCAGAGGTATACTAATTATTTATTACACCACTAATATGGCTGTGGTTTATATAAATTCCATAAGATTCAAATCCAAAATAAAGCTCAAGAATGATGCAAATCAGGCTCCATCAATCGGAGATTCTTATGGCTTCAGGTAAATTCTGAATATTATTATACTAAGGAAGAACAAGCTAAACTAGCATTACATATAAGGTGCTAGAGACATGTACTAAATGATGGTGTGGATGAGCAATTGTTCACAGGATCTCATATATAGGATGTGCGGTATCTTGAGACTGAATGATTTTCTAATGAATTAATAAAAAATATGTATGTCTGGAACTCGGACAGGATTATTTAAAAGTTCTGGGTCCTTGTGTCCCAGTTCTATATGTGGTAGCCTTACCAAAACAAAATACTCTCTAGGTGCAACTTGATGTCCACCATGAATGAGGATAGCCAAAGAATGGACAATCCCTGCTATTAACCCATGAAAAATTAGAAAGACACTAAATGTATGAATGCATACTTCATAAACAGATGCCCACAATACATAAGGCAAAGTAACAAATATGTCAAACTTAAACTAATTGTGCATTTAATAGATAGTTACTATCTGCATTGCCAATAGAAGTCTGTTCATAAATTAAGCATCTAATTATAATGCTATTATAGGAAAGGGCTAAATTAATATTAATAATCTCATTTAATAAATTAGTAATCTGCATCATTAATCAGATTCTACAAAAGAGAGGAAAGATATATTTGAGGGGGTTTACAATTAATAATAAACTATAAAATATACCTTGATATCATATCTCTCTGGCTAGGCTTTAACTATCAGATAAAATTATGTTCAAAATCATAACTTATAATTCCAGTATCACAAACCATAATAACTATTTAATAATATAAATCTAAATCAATTTATATTATAATATCTGTCACAAGGTAAACAGATCTTATTATTTTAATATAACTTAATTTTGAAACAGTGAGTTAGGTTAAGCTAAATGAGCATTATTTTATATTTATTAAATCAAAGATATAAATAATATCTTTGGTATAGCTCACTGTTTCGAGATATGTTTGGCATATTATCACATATATAATAAAAATAAAATTTAGAAAAAATTTATAAAATAGCATGGATATCATCACACATGAAAATAAAAGATAGGTTTTAAGCAATGGAATGGATATTAATTCTAGATTTTAATATATCCAGTTTTAGAGAGTTTACATATTTAAGTTTAAAAGGAATTAGGTAAGATTTATCAGTAGTTTTACATTTAATTTAGATAAAGTTTTAGAAATTAGCCTCGAATGTTCATTTAAATTTAAGAATAGCTATAGCTTGTACAGACAAAAGTTAAAGTTCATTTTAAAACTCTTGGTAGCATTCTTAGGATATTGTCTATAGTCTGATAGAAGCTTATCTGTTGGTACTTCTTGGTGGCAAGTATGATAGCAATTCTGATTCTCAGGATAAACAACATTCTTCTAGTTGAGATCTCAGTGCAGTAAGTCATTAGCAGGAATGTCTTCCATCACAATGATGGTTCTCCAGGCTTGGGAAACAGTATTTTCACTTACCCTACTCAACCATATCAAGATTCAAATTGGTGGGAACTATGTTAGCATGCTTCATAAAATTTTACAGTTTTTTTACCTAGAAAAATTTAGCCTATTTATGCTTGCTTGGGCTCAAGTTATAATTTTAAAAACAAATTTTCTTGAGTAAGACAAGAATTAGCACTTTTAAAATTTTATATTTTAAGTTACCAAAATAACTTTAATCCTCTGTTTTATCCTTTGAACAGGATGTTTTGCCAATCATTTATTTTTTCCATAAGATTTTAGCAATAGTTATGGTTGTTTACAAGATGGAATATATTTTTGACAACAAATTTTAGATTTAATAAACACGATAAGCTAAAATAAGTTATAAAGATATATATTTAGTGAAATATATAGTTATGCCTGTGTCATGCATGCAAATTATAATCATGTTAGTTGATTTAAATTATGCAATCTATGAATTAACTATTATTGTAATACACATATGAGGAAATCCGATATTTATGTATGTTACATGCTATATGCAAATAAATATTCCTATAGGAGTCTTAACTTCCTTCATATGTCATACCATATATTATCATCAATATCATTTTCAATTATTAATAATCCACTTCAGGATGAAATTCTCTCCGAGTTTAATCTAGCCAGTGAACTTCCTTATTTCATCCAGCCATCTCATGTCTGATCTTTTTCTAGATCTTGTACAATCTTTAGGGATCCAGTTTACCATCTCTTTTAGTATTTTAATCTCTTAATTCTTTCAATTTGTCAGTCATGTTATTCCTAACATACATCTCTCCATATTGCATTGAGTGGTCTAAAGCCCTTGTACTGTTCTTCTGCTGAATGTCTAAATTTCAGATTTATAAGTAAGAATTGGTAAATACATTTGTTAAAATCCTTTTTCAAAACATAGGCATATTTCTTTTTAAAGTTATTTCTACCAAAAGTAATCTTTTCAAGTTTAATTCTATAATTAATTTCATTTTGTTTCCATTTATGTTTATAATCCAACCAAGTTATTTCTAATTGCTAACTTTTTTCTAATTCATGATTATCAATGTTTATTTTCTTTTTCTGAGAAAATTCATTGAACTTCAGTTTCTTACTTTTTTCTGATAACTCTTGCAACATTTCCTGAAGCTCTGAAGCATTATTTACAAAACCAACCACATCATCTGCAAAATCTCCATTTACTTTTACACTAATTAAATTCATATTTTAATCTACAAAATACTTATAAAATACTGTTGGAAAACGTTTTGGAGATATAAAACAACCTTGTCATACACTTTTCTCAATATCAATTTTTTTAATGTCACCACATAATACGATCATTACTGTTGCATTTTGATAAGTATTCTTCAGAATATGATGATACTATTCTGAATTTATATCAAATGACTTTTCATAATCTACAAATCAAAGCATAATGGCAATTCATATTCAATGGAACTTTTTAAACTTTCCTTAATACTTGTATATGATCTTCATACTTAAATCATTTTTAAATTCAGTTGTTCTTTTGGTTGATTAAAATCCACAAGTTTGCTGTAGATGGGTTGTAATTATTTTGATAAAGATTTTGTACAAAACTGAAAGACAGATCTGTAATTTCATAATATCTTCTTCACCACCTTCCTTGAATATCAATATTACTACTGCATTCTTCTAATCATCTGATACATCTTTATTATTCAGATATTTGATATACAATTTTACCAGTAATTTTTTTATTTCGTCACCTGCTTGTTTCAATAACAATTCCAACTTTCCTGCAGTTTTTCCTTTCTTTATAGATTTAAATGCACTTTTTCATTTTAAATGCTGAGCAATTTAGAATATGTAATAATTGTAGAGGATTTTTTTTTTAAATAATAGTTCCATTTTTTCTTCTGATTGCATAAATAATTTTCCAATATGAAGATATTATTTTATACTTTTGAGATCTTTATTTTTTTCTATAACTTTTCTTACCAATTCACAATTATATTTTCTTATATCATTATTAACTATTTTTCTTACCATTTTTCAAAATTTTAGATATTCAATTCTTTTAATGGACAATTTAAAAAAATCATATTCTTTTTTTTCTTCATACATTGTTTTGTCTCAGTAGAAAATTTATTAGTAAATTGCTTCTTTTTTGTACCAGCTATGTTTGTTCAATTAATTTATCAGTGATCTTCTTGTAAAGTCTGTAAATATTTCAAAACAATTTGCAAAGTCTAATTTAAATTCATTGAAGGGTTTCTAAAGATTAGGTATATCAATTGTTAATGGTGACTTATTTAATAGTTTCATCTCTTGCATTAACACATATCTTATATCTCATTAATCCATGATCATCTTAAAATTCATATTTTCTAGTAGTCAAAATATAATCCAATTCTGCTATATCTTCATTTGGATTCTTTCATGTCTGTTTCTGTTTAACATTTTTCTCAATATATATATAGTTTTTTTTTATGAACTCCATGAATCAATGACCTCTCTCATTTCTATTACCAGAACTAAATTTACCCACAGCATTTTCATCTTTCAGTTGTTTATAAATTCTAATATTAAAGTGCCTCACAATAATTTTAAAATGTTATTTAGTCTGATCAAAAGACTTTTGTACATCCATATAAAAATCCTCTACTTCTTCATCACAATGAGAACTTGTTGAGACATAAACCTGAATAAACTGCATTTAGTATCTTTCATTAAGCTGAAAATTAATCTTGCCACTCTTTCTGATATATCATTAATGTCCACGATACTGTTATTTCATTTTTTATTTATAATAAACCCACTCCATTTGTGCTTCCAATATTTGTGTTTTTGCAATAAATATATGTTCACTTTTTAAATCAACTCTCTTAACTGTTTGTTCTAACTTCACAAAGTTTAATAATGTCGCATTTAATATTAAGTAGTTCTTCCAATTCTAGCAGTATTTCTTCTCATGAAAGTGATCTGCAATTGTAGATATTTACAATCAATCCATACACAGATCCATGCATTACTAATCCCAAACTAATCCAGAAATGATCCAAAGAATCAATAAGAGAATTTAAATTTTGTATGATAATAATATTAAATTTTAATAATGAAATAATTTATTGTCAGATGATTAAATGTTTGTGTTATATAGACTATATATAACAACAAAAGAAGATAAATGCAGTTTTTAAAAGAAAAACAATTTACTAGACATATAAATAATAAATACACATACATTCATTGATTTAAATAAGATTAAATGCTGTACCAAAATAGTAATAGAATTGGCAGTGTGTTCTGATATCACATATCTGACTGAATAAAATATAATTTATTTTCCTTTAGTATATATATAAATATTTAGTAATTTAACTGTAATTATTACCAATGCACTATTAATTTTCTTTCAAGACATAGTATTACTAATAAGATGATGTATCATAATCTATTAATTTATGACAATATCATTGTGCACACACACATGTATGATATATTGCTAAATTGTGTTTTATGCATTCATTAGGGATGATCGTGATAAATTCATATTTCAGATACTGTATTTTATCAATTGCATATCTAAACTTTTACAAAGTTTATCTGTTTTACAAAATGTATCTGTTTTGAAAGAATACTTCAAACTAATTTTTTTAAAAGAGAAAAAAAAATATCTTTCAACATTTATAATTAATTTTTTAAAAAGACAAAAAAAATATTCTTCCACTGTTTATCATTTAAATAAATAACAGTCATTTTAATATTTCTGAACTATCAGAGTATGTTACGATTTAGAAAAACAGGGCAATTAATATAAATATATGCCACCACATATATCTATGTGCAGTGATATTTGATATTCCTTATATGTTGACATGTAACTCCATTAACCTTGAAAAAAAATAGTTCTTATGTGAGCTATACAGCATCAGTTATGCACTGGTGGCATATTTGTTCAACAATAAAATATACACGAACTCTTCATTTTAACTAATGGAATACAGAGTAGAAATTATATATATCTACACATTAGGATAGGTTAATCATTTGTCCATAATATAAAAGAAAAAAAAAGTCAATAAATAAACATTACATTGAAAACAACATAGCAAATAACAAAAGAAGTGAATAGAGCCCATTTCATTATTGAAAAATAATAATAAATGATATATGTCATTAACAATGTTGGCTTACAAATAAATTATTACAGTAATTCATTTTTGTGGTTTGTCATATGAGTTAATATGACAATGTTTTTAATTATTTATAGAAATATTATACTGAGGTGCACTTTCTATATGTGCATTATTGTTTTAACTGAATATTGATAATTAACCAAAACAAAAAATGCTTTCCAAATTTGTAAACTATAAACATATAATTTTAAAATAAATTTAATGTGATGATCACATAAAATGTTTTTATATACAATTTTAACAGCCTTTTTTTAAAAATTTTAATTGTTATCTATCTAAGATACAAAAGCAATCAAATCTATTGGCTATGACTATAATTCCTTATAATTAATTAAAAAAAAACAACAACCAATCATTAAAGAGATAACAACCATAAAAAAATGTTCTAAAATTATGTCTGGCTAAAATTTTTAATTGTCTATAGACTCCTTATTTGATTTTTTTAAAATCAAAAACAAACTTTATTAACCTAGAAAAAAAGGGGGGAAAATACTTTAGCATTGTGTGATCAAATAAATTGGCAAATTAAAGTTCAATGGCAGATTCTGCCAAGTATTCGCTATCCAATAAAGAAAGTAGAAGAAAAAGTCCAATTATATATATATTTATTTTATCAAACCTTGTCTTTAAATGTCAATTAAATTCAATGCGCTCTTTTATAGTTCTGAATTTTCTAATTAGAATCTTTAATTCCTTATTTCAATGCAGGTATCAATGAGAGTTTATGTTTATAAATTAAGCTAATAAATGTTCTACACACTTGCAAATAAATGCATACACCAAATATGTGTTCAGTCATGTCTTTATCTCTGCAACATAGCCCACATATGTACCATCAATTGAAATAAATTCAGTTTCTTATGAAGTCAAAGTATTTTTGCTCAAAACATCACTATCTGAACCTTTTCAGGGGATTAAAGGTTGTCATGTTAAGATTTGAATTATTTGGCACTACTGCTTCATTAATGAGATAATAAGTCTCACAGTATTGATTTTTTTGTAATTTTACATGGGTTAGGAATAATGGTATTTTTTTTAATTTCAGATAATAATTCAGAAATCTTTTTCAACATCAAGTTAATCTAAGGATTACTTATTGTATCTGTACTAATCATGTTGATCTCAGATGAATCATCAAGAAATCTATCTGTATTGCTAAGCTGAGTATCAAAGGCACAGGACAGCAAAATCGATTGAGGAAAATCAACTTTGAAAGAATCCTGAGGGCAATCAGTCCACATAGTATCTATGATCAGCTCTTTATTGTTATGCTTGAGCTTCTTCCCTTTATTTCTTCTAGAGCCCAGCTCAATATCTGAGGAGCTTATACTCACATTTGAAACAATCTTTGTAACTATTAATGATGAAAATATCTTTGATTTAACTGTTATTTGAGGCTTTCCTCTTAGTCTTGAGTCGCTGCGTTGATAGTTCTTCAGTCAAACCTGTCTCCAGGGATTTAGATTTGTTAAGTATCTTTTCTTGTGATGCAGAGTTCAAAAAATCATAAGAATTTGTAGTGGATGCTTGTGCTGTGTTATAGTCAAGAGTTTTTTATTAAGGGAGACCTCACTTTATCTTGTACATCAAACATCAGCAAGTCAGTCGTGAGCAAGCTTTTCTGAAGTTTGTCAGTGGGATATCCATCTTGATTAATAGAAATATTATTTGATGTGCATTTATGAAATTTTTTTTTGATATGACATTTATTACAAAAACTATTTGGGTAATTGCTCACTATGTAGGTCTGCATCTTACATAAGAAACATTGCCCTAAAGGATATAATTATTGGGGCTGACTCACTACAGTGTAAAGTTGGGATAGAAGTGGGAACTATTCCTTTGAAGAAAGACAATTTGAATGTGGCATAGTTTGTAAGCACGTGGCAAATAGTGTTATTCATTAAGTTATAAGAAAAATCACTAACAGTATCAAATGGTTTCAGTAAGTTTTGTAAATGCTGTTCTCAAAATTTGATTTTGACTTCCTTATTTGAAATAACAAAATATCAAATTATTTAAAAGGCTGTCTTTGGTTTGATATCTATATTATTTTTTTCTTTTTAAAAATGTTATTAATATACCAGGGGGGGGGACATAACACCCCTGTCACCTTTGGTGCTCACCTGCCTTCATTTGACCCCATCCATTTTTATGGGAAAATACTTATTTCTAACATTTTTTTCCATACTATATATAGGCGGTTTCTGAAATTCTAACAGTATTACATTAAAGTTAGTTAAAATTAGAAAACAATGACACCAAACACATATATGTAGGATTTAAAATAATCCAGACTTAAAGTTATATAAAATTGTCCTTATGATTTTTTGCAAAACTTATTAGAGTAGACATATATTTCTAGGTTAGCAGATTACTTATTGGCAAAGAAAAAAAATATTGAAATAATGTTATAACAAAGATCATATGCTCAATGTTTTCAAATTATTTTCTTAAGACAAAAAAAAAAAAAAGAAAAACACTGGAAGATTAATCTTTTTTAAGCTTTTACCAATTTTAATTTAAAGAAATTAAAAAACAATAACTATAAATTACGTTTATCTATGAGCATAAATTCAATTTCTATTTTATCCATATCTATGTATTCCTTTTCTTGATTTTTATTTAATGTAAATTAATATGCACACAATACATTTTGGCCAGAGCAAGTTTACTATTAAACAAATAATTTTTAATAATTTTTTACTACAGATATTGTTTTTGTGATTTTTATTTTACCACACTTAATTATGTAATCATATATATTAGAATATTATAAATGACTGCCAAAAATGTTCATAAAGTATTGTCTGTCTACGAGGAGAAATTCAAATTCAATTTTTTCCATGTTAAGTAAGTAAGTCTGCATTAAGTATTTCAAAAAATGCAACTTTATTCTTTCTTTTTGTACATATAATTAATATTTACATCTAGTATTTTTCGTGAACTGCGTCATTTGCTTCTATTTCCATGAGATAAAATGATCACTTATGATTTTATATGTGTAGAGTAGATTACTTAAAGTCAACTTAATGTACAAATAAAATCTGATTTCATTATTATGATTTTGTTATTCAATTCGTGAGTAGGAAATATATTTAGACTGATGCTTGTATATTGGATTTCAGTCGAATCTATATTGGTGTGCATTCTCTTTGGATATCATTTCTCTGCATACAATATTAATAGAAAGGCCATTCAAAATTTAATCTAAAATATTGTGATATTTTCATTTTAGATGAATTTTTTAGATTATATTGCCATACATAAGAAAAGAAGATATCATCTTACAATTTCATTACTTTAAATAAAATGGAATTTTTTTTTCCAGTTTCCTTTTTAAAAAAAATCAAATTATAAATGTTTTAATAAAAATTTAAGTACCTACTAATAAAATAAAAAGATTTATAAGAATTTAAGCAGAAACTTTACTATTTTCTTTGCATTTATATATTGGATTATTTCCAAGGTAAGTATTGAATGTCTTTAGGAAAATTAAACTTTATTTAAATTTTCAAATTACATTCAACTGATAGTTAATAGCACACAGGTTAGTATATGCACATTTTGAGAGATATTAGTTTTGTCTCTTTTTCAGGTATTGCTTGCCCGCCCAGTGACAGTATTAGCATGAGAATAGAACCTGGACTCTTAGATCCTTCGATATTCAAAAATCTAAAGGTCCAGGTTCACTTCCCATGAAGAAGAGAAAATAAATACTAGTCAAAACTTTGTGCATATACTAATCCAAAGGTGGGCAAATGCAGCTCTCAGGGCATGTGGCTCTTAGTCACACTAAGTGCAGCTCCCATTGAAATCTAATTTTATTTTATTTCAGAATCTTTTTAATTGTACAAAAATTTGTAATATGATAGAAATTTTTATCAAACATTTTTGTTACTTATTTTATTACAAATTACATCATATATGTATGTACATATGATTTTCAAATACATTGGCAAACTGGATGTTCACATGTGTATATTTATGATTTGTGCAATTTTGTGGTTGTATATTTTAGTGATATGTCCTACTTCATATTTTTTCAAAAAACCTAGTATGGAGATTGTTTTATTAAGCAATTTAAATTTATGATGCATAATTTTCCCATGGTGTCAGTGCAAGCTTTCTAGAGATATGTGTCAGGTTAAGAAAATTATTTTAATTCTTTATAATTAGTACATTTAACATTTCATGGGTTTTTTTTTTTTTTAAACAATTATATAAAAAAACTTGAAAATAAAATTTGAAAGCATTTGCTTGATTTTGATTATGTTGTTTCTGTTTTTGGTGGTAAATAATAATGAAACAGATGTTTAAGAATTACCATGAAAATATTGACCAGAAATATAGTCCAAAATTGTCTTTAATTATTCTAAATTATTTTTATTCTTATTTTATTTTAAGAAGTCCTGTTTCTTTGACAATTTGTTGCACCATTTACAAATCGTTTAAAACAATAAATTAATATTTAGATATTTTTATTTTAATTAATTGTTTATGTATTTTGTTTGAATTTCAGACTTTGGACATAAATTTACTTGAATTTTTTGTTAACAAGACTTCAGAAAATATCAAAAAATAAAAATACAAACAAGAAAATAGAACCACTAAACATCACATGATAACCTTTTCTTATGCTAGTGCATAACTTATTAAAACAGGCAAAACTCTCCATACAGTAGTGCCTGTTTTAATAATAGTTATGTGCCTGCATAAGAAAGAGTGATCATGTGATGTTTAGTGGTTTAACACCAATCCTGCCTAATAGAATAGTGATGGCTATGGTTGTTAAAGAGCCAAAGACTCCAAAATGTATGGGTACTGAACTGAGTTCAGACCCATATAACTATATAAGATATTGAGCTTAGATTGAAAATATTACTGTGTTATCAATTTTATTCTCATAGTTTGGAGTTAAGTAAAAATAAAAAATGATTGCTGGAGGGTTGGAATCCTAAGATCTAGGTGCAGTGCTCTCAGATCCAAAGCTCCTCACTGATAAAGGTCACAAGCCAGAAACTAGTCTGGGGATATTGGATGAGTAGATGAGAATTTTATGCGCAAGCCTTCTGGCATCCATTTATTACTCTGTTTGGGACTACTGTATGGAGAGTTTTTCCAGTTAAATAATTATAGACCAAATAGCGGTAACATCAGTTTTATATAGTTTTCTCATATATGGTAGCTGGAAGAGTTGTAAAATGGATGGAAGAGAATAATGTAGTGGGGGAAATGCAAGGAGGTTTTAGGTCAGATAAGGATATAGGAGATAGTTTGTTTGTAGTTACACAACTTATGGAGATGAGTAGGAATTCAGGTAGATTGTTATATATGTTTTATAGATATAGAGAAAGCATATGATAGAGTAAATAGAAATAGATTGTGGGTAAGGTTAGCAAATTTGGGAATGGATGAAGCTTTAGTAAATATTATTAAGAAATTATATGAAAATAATTATTACCAATTAGGGGATATAGAATCAGTTAAAGTTAAAAATGGGATGGGATTAAGGCAAAGATGTCCTATGTCACCTATTTTGTTTTTGTTGTATTTGAGTGAAATGGAGAAAGCAATAGAAAGATTAGGAAGAGGGATAGAAATACTGTTAATAGGTGACAAGGGAGTATATACTTTGTCGGGTCCTTTTTGTGTGTGGATTTCTTTTTGTGTGCAGAAAAAAAGAGAAGATATGGAAATTATGTTGAGGACATGTGCAAGGGTGGGTAAAAGAGATGGGGATTAAATTTAGTGAAGAAAAATCAAATATAATGATGATTAATACTGGGGAAAGAGAAGATGTAAAAATTTTATTGGGGGATATAAAGTTAAGTGTGGTGGATAGATATAGGTATTTGGGAGTCATCTTATGTAATGAGGAAAATTGCTAGGATGAATGGGAGAAAAAATGGTAAATGAAGCAAAGAAAAGAAAGGGTTTGATAAAGAAACTAACAGTATTTTCATATAATAAATATGATGCAGCTATGGTAATGATGCATTATGTGTTAGTAAAAGGGGTTTAGATTATTTAGAGAAAGTACAAAGAAAAGTAGGAAGACATGCATTAGATGCAGAGATGTGGACAGCAAAGGAAGCAATTCAAGGAGAAATGGGATGGTAAAGTTTTTATATGAGCTGCAGAAAGTAAAATGAAAATGTTTGGTAGGTTGCAGTTTATGGATAGTAAAAGAATATCCAAAATAGTGTTTAATTGGGTTATGAGTAAAGGGCAGGTAACAAGACGGGTGAGAAAAGTAATGCAGTATGCAAAAGATTTGGATAAAGAATTATATCAGTATCCTTGTATAAAAGGTGGGATGATTGTGTTAGGAGGATTGTTGAGTGTTATATTGGTAAGGAATGGGATAAAAGAATAGAAGCATTAATAACAAATAGGGAGTTGGAGAGATGGAGAACTAGTGTGGAGGGTAAGAAGAGTTTAAATATATATGGAAGTAAATGGAACATTGGATGCAAGTTAATTTATGATAATAGTAAGGAAAGTAGTTTATTGTTTAAGGCTCAAATGAGATCTTTAGCAACAAGAGAATATACATGTAAATGGAAAACTATGGGTGATTTAGTGTGTAAATTGTGGAAGGTATAGAAAATATTAAGCATCTGTTGATTGAATGTAAATGCTTGAAACAGAAAGGGTACAGATAATGAAGTTATGGGAGAATAGTTATGAACAAAGTGATTATACAGAAAGTGAGTTATTGATTTTTATGCTGGGTTTGCAAAAAGATAAGGGGGATTTAGATATAAACGCCATAGAGTTGACAAAGATTATGTTGTGGAAATGGGATGGGGCAGAATATGGGGAAACTTAGAGTGGCGAATGGAAAATAAAGTGGCTAACAGGTTTATCAGGGCATAATTGCTGAGATATTCTTGACTTCGTTTAAGGAGAAGCCAAAATACATCACATCACATCCTGTTTTAAAAAAATAGATGCTTTCAGAAAGAATGGGTAAAAAAATTTGCTTTTATTGACAATAATGAAAAGTTGTGTCTTATTTGTAAAGTTACAATTACAAACTGCAAAGTTACAAATAAGTCATCTCCATTTTTCAATTCAATATCCACACAATTAAAAATTGTGAATAGAGAAACTTATGTAATTGCAAGCAGGTCTTCATAAGCAACAATGACTCTTGTATTCTTAGAATCATGAGGATGAGAAAGATGACAGAGCCAACAAAATCAGTTTTTTTGGTGGCTTGGAATGTTGCTCATGCCAAGTGTCCATATGGAGAATTTATTAAAAGAAACTTGGAAGAAGTGATTAAAGTTTTGTATTCATGTAATATAAATCTGCATAAATTGATCACACATAATCCTATGTCATGCCAAACAACTGAGCACCTTATAAGTGAAATTAGTAAAAATGTTGAAAATAGTTTGAAGTGAAAAAATGTACAGCATTCAGTTTAACTCTCGATGAGTCCACAGATATTCAAGATATTTCACAATTGGCTGTTTATAGGGGCTATGTATTTGAAGATATAAATATGAAGAAATTTTAGACCTATTAGCAAGAATTACTAAAACATCTTCTAATGTTGATGTCAAAAATGTGCTTAATGAGATGATCCTAAAATTCCACATTTGTTCTCTTCACTACATAATTCACGGTGAGCATCTCTTAGGGAAGTAGTTAAAATACAAAAATGTGTGGAAGATTGTTTTGCAGATTGTGAATTTAATTAGAAGAAATACCAAAACATACCATCAATTTAAGACCTTTTAAAAAGAGTTAAATGATGAAATTGGACAGTGGTCTCTCCTTTTGGTCTGTTATAAGATGGCTATCAACTTACATTTTGAGCTGTTTTGGGGAAATCATAACATTTTAAAAATAAAATATAAACCTAGAATTAGAAAATGAAACTTGGCTTTCTGACTTTTGGAAACAATTTGGTTTTACAAGAAAAGAAAAAAATAATTAGTGATTTGTCACAAATTGTATTTAGTTTTGAAGCTAAACTTTGACTTTTTGTACACGATTTTAAGTCGAGAATATGTAATCATTCTGCATGAATAAAAGCAAATATAATTAGTATCAAAAAAGAAAAAAATGGATGAATATAAAGAATAATTGGAAAAATTGCAAGGGGATTTTAAATGTAGGTTTGAAGATTTCAAAAGTTTTACACCTACATTTGCATATTTTTTGAACCAATTTATTTGAGATATTATTGAAAATGGATTTCCAATTTCTGAAATAATACTTGTTGAAAAAGCAACTGGGGAATTGGAGTTATTAGAGATGGAAAAGGATCAGGCATTGCAAATACATCCCAAAGTCTAGTAATTAAATTTTAGAAACTCGTGCCAGAATAAAAATATTCATATTTAAAGAAAGCTGCTTACAATCTAATTTCAATTTTGTACAACATATTATTGTGAATTATTATGCTCCACAATGAACTTTATCAAGTTGAAATATCATTCACAATTGACCAATCAACATCTCACAGAATTTCTGTGAATATCTAACAAATTATATGCCAAATTTCAACAATTTGATCAAAGGCCTTTGTTAAATGTTATACTTTTTATTATTATATTTTATTTTTATAATTAAAATTTTGAACTAATTATATTGTATTCTATTTCTTTCTCTTAATTATATTTTCTTATATACTTTATGCAGCACTTAAACTTGTATAGAATATGTCATAATATTAATTAAGTTGACTATAAGTATTTATTTTTGTGTATTTAAATAATAATAATAATAATAATAATATAGTGTAAACTTGTTGGGGCATAAACCTGAATTATCTGCATTTGGTATCTGCTATTAAGTTGTATAACTAATATTGCCACTCTGTTCAATATACCATCAATCTCCACAATGTTATTCTTCCACTTTTTATTTATAATGAATCATACTTTACTTGTATTTCCAACATTTGTGCTTTTATAGTAGAGTACATAATACAGATTGAAACATAATGGATGAAATTAATCATAGAATTAAATTTGGTTGGAGTGCTTTTGGTAGAAATAACTTTATACTAAAAGGAAATATACCTAGATGTTTGAAAAGGTTTTTAATAAATGTGTTTTACCATGGACACTTTATAGAAGAGCAATACACAGACTTCATACCATGCAAAAAAATATGGAGAGATGCATGTTGGGAGTAACAAGAAGAGATCAAAAATGCAATATATGGGTAAGAAAACAAACAAGTGTTACTGATCTCATTGAAAAAATTAAAAAAACTGAAGTGGAGTTGGGCTGGACATATCACTAGAAGAGATGATAATAGATGGACAATTGAAATCTTAAACTGGATTCCAAGAGATTGTAAAAGATCCAGAAAGAGACCATATGTGAGATGGATGGATGAAATAAGAAAGTGTGCAGAGATGATGTGGAGAAACTAAAGATCAGGGAAGATGGATTGAACTTGAAGAGACCTTCATCCCGCAGTGGTGTGACTTTGCAACATGTAAAAAACTAGCATGCCACTCTCATTGACTTCATGCATGCCCACCCTTGTACTATGTGCTATTACTAACAGTTGAATATAATTTGAAAATTTAAATAAAGTTTAATTTTTCTAAAGACATTTAATACTTAATATTAGATGATGAAAATAGTCCATTATATAAATACAACTAATATACCATCATCACAAACCTTCAGGAAAACATTTACTATTTTCTGTTTGAAAATAGAGAATAAAATATTCTTTTTAATCCATTCAAATAATAATAATAATCTTATAAAACAAAACATAACTATTTTTCATTTTGATATATACCTTATGAAGAACCAAAATATTATACTATTCTTTATTTTAAATATATATTTTTTATAATATTTAGGGTTATTAAATGTTATACATGAAATTAAAGTATGTTTTTTTTTATATGTCAAATTTTCTTGTAAAGTAATTTGTCTTCATTCACATACAATGATTTTATATCATTTATTCATAATAAACTGTCTTTAGTTTTCTTATTTTTAAAACTATATACATTTTGTTCCAACTCAATTTATACATCTATCATAGTAACTGTTATGATTTATTATTTTTCTTTTATACAATGAATACAGATTCTATAAACTATAGAAAATCTCTTTCAATATGTATGTATATAGAAAAAGAAGAAGGAAAAAGATAGTATTGCTTCTTATACCAATAAAATTGCCTTATGCTAAGACTAGAGGTCACTTTATTATTATAATAACAGTGATATCAAGAGATAATCATGACAAATAAATATTTATCATTGTAAAAATATATTTTATATATATACACACACACGCACAATAAAATAAAACATTGAAATTAATTCTACAATTTTCAATATACTAATATATAAATAAATAACAGCTATAACAAATTATAGCATGCTACCATTTCCAGTAATTTTATAATAAATACTATTGGAGATAGTAGTCATATCATAAGCCACCTATAACTGTTATTTATATGGGGGTATCTTAAAAGTTGTAGAATTACAATATTTTCTTTATATAGTGTATGATATTATATATGTGTGTGCAATTTTTCAAGTTTAATTCATAAAAAAATCATATCTCATTTCACCTCTTAGATAAGATAGTTCTTTAACCTAAGACATTGTGGATGAAAAACCCATTTGATTAAAAATTTTCAAATGTTATTCTAGTTAATTCTTCCACCAGAAATAGTAGAATGGGAATTAGTATTTTTAAAGATAAATTGGCAGAAAAATGTTATCAGGAACAAAATGTCCCTAATTCTCTCTTTATTATTAGTGGTAAGAGCATGCAACTTTCCTCAAACACATATCCACTAAGAAATTATGAAAAGGCATTTGATTCTATAAACATTTTTAAAACTATTAAAGCATCAAAATATAGTCTCAAAAATATTTATCAAAATGCAACAGCAGTGCTTAGATTGGTGATATTACGAACATTAATAATAAAAATAGCGTATAACCTAATGATTCCGTATCTCCAAAACTCCTTACAGCACTTTTATAAAAAGATTTGTGGACTAAAATGGGAAGCTAAGAAAGTAAAATAGAGATTATTTAAGTCATCTAGATTTTGCAGGACATGTAGTTGTTTTTGCAAATAATGCTTCAGAGCTTCAAGAAATGTTGCAAGAGTAAAGTAGGCCTACAAATAAATATTAAAAAGACTAAAAGTTCAAGAAGACTTTATATCATTCTACATCTAAGATCATTTGATCCTATAAATTTTATTGCTGATTTATGAAGGAATCATACATGCACATACTTAATGTTATTCATCCAAGAGATGATAAGATAATCTATACTATAGAAAAAAAAGAAAGATTGCTTTTCTAAGCCAAAATAATCATGAACCTAAGTATTAAAAACATAAATCTTGGTTGATGCAATATTCTCTAAAAAAAAGTGAAAATAAAATAAACAAAAAGTTTATTAAAAACATTTCTTATGACTGGAAATTATATAATTGACAAAGCTTATAGATTCTGGTCTCAAGGACTGGAATCAATTAGATACGAGTACTCTAATAAATTTACTAATAACACAAAAAGCTTGTTAAATTATAAGTCATAAATATTAAAGTCTCTAAAACAATAGTTAATACAGTAAAACTATATAGAAATTACTTATTCAATTCTATTGCTCCTTTCTATAAGTAAACCTGACAATACTTAATGGTATTGTTTGTTAAATTTGTATCTAATGCTATCCTATTCATATCATCAAACTAATTTCTGGTCTTTTCTAGTGAGGAGTAAGGGATATAAATCTAATGTATCTGGATCTTTTGAATCTATTGCACCTTTCATAAGCTACAAACAAGTTTGGTGATGTGGATAAGGTAACACTATATATATAAATTTAATAAGCACTATGATCTAATGTTAATTTCTTATCCAAGCTTACAATAGGTGGCAGTAGTGAAGCAAATGAATAGAATTCTATGAACCATTGTGGAACTTAGGATCATTATAATTTTTGTGCTTATTAGATGATAATTCCACTTACATCCATACTTATTATGAAGATTAACATCACTAGAGTTTCAAGAAAATTTATCAGATTCTGTAAAAATAAATGGAAGTAACCACCTTATTACAATTTGATAAATGATGAGACTGGAAACAAGATCAAAAATAGACATAAAGTATAATCTCACAAAAATAATTATTATCTGCAACAATTTTTCCTAACCAGATCAAAATATTTGGGTCAGAATAGTACTTCTTTATTTAGCTTATAATGTTTCACAAGATGCTAATTTATTACTACTTAGTGTAACGGTGTGGTCCTTTTTCAGGAATAGAGGTGGTCACATCTAACTATAGTCAAGACTAAGAATCTTCGTATAAGATGCCATGTATGAAACAATATAAATGTAATCGAAAATTGAATCCGTATTAAACAAGATAATTTTAAATCAAATCATTCAACCTAGATTAATCTACACCTCTGTTGATGGTTCTGTTATGCTCGGAATTCAAACTCAGGGCAGATATTGCATTTAACTCTCTTCAGGCATTACCATCAAATAGTAAAAATTATTTTAATAAATTATTCTGAAACTAACTTATTTAATATGATAAAATATTAATTTGATATATGTAAGTATGTGCATTCATCAATATTTTGTCTGGTAAAATAACTAAAATCAAATAAGAGACTTCCTTGAATTTAAAAATCAACTTTAACATGTTTATTAACAAGTAACACTATGAAAATATTTCATGTAACAAAAAAAAATATTTTTTTTTATTATAACACATGCTTATATATATTTCTATTATTTATAGCATTAAGTTAATTATTAATTAACACAAATACATTTTAATAATTTATAAAACAATAACTAAAAATTTACAATTATAATATAACTAATTAAGTATTAGTTCAAAATTATGTGCATCAAAAATAATTCACACTATAAGATCCTTGTAAAGTAATATTAGTATTATAAATAAATCCCTCCATGTACAGTCATATTATAAAATAAAGAAATTTTATGCAAAGAGGTTAATCTTTCACACAAAAATTATAACAAATATTACCATGTTAATTAAAATTAGTAATAAATGAAATTCTGTTCTGTCATCTATAGATTCAATACAGAGAATAAACTCTTATCTCCAGATTGAGTTAGTCTTAAATTTATCTCAATCAATGTCACTTTTTTAAAAAAAGAAAGTGGAAGAACTAAATTTTATTAAAATAAATAAAATTTAAAAAAAAGTTTAATGTAATGATCTTCTATTTTTCTTCATCGAGATAATTTTCTGGAATGAAGTACTCCCAACACGAATGATTTTTGAAAACAAAAATAAAATTTAGATGTCAAAAGTATATAACACACAAATAAAATCTGAAATGTTTTGGAAAATAGTCATATTCTCTTCTACGATGAGGTGAAGAATGTTCTTTAATAATAAAGTTCCATGTTCTTTGTTCATCGATCCTTGCAGAGGCAATCAAGATATTCTATTGATTAGGTTTCCTTATATTGTGTGTAGTTGGCATCTTCTCCAGATTATTGTGCTACCAAATTTCTCATTGAAAATTATATTGATGAAATACAGATATATATTATGCATTGTGTAGAAAATATAATTACATTCTTTGGTTAAAAGATTAGCATTCTGTCCCATGACAAATGGTGTTTAGCCACAATACATTTTCAATAATTTTTTATCTTCTTAAAATATTTAATTTCAATTTAAATAAATATTTTGAAGAAATTTCTCTTCATTAGAATTTCTCTTTAGAACAATCTTCTAAATGTCTATGATTTATAAATGAAAATATGTAAATAATTACATTTTTAAAATATAAACAATAAAATTCAGGAATAATTAATTTACTCCTTTTATAGAGTGAATTTAGAGTTCTTTTAAAATAAAATTTCTATTTCAAAGAAAATTCTTTAAAGTTATTAATCCATTTTTTAATATATATTTGTATTTCAAACATATCAAAACAAATGAGTGTTGTAGTTAATTCGTTAGCAAAAGATTGGATTAAATTATTAAAAATTTGGTTTGGTTTTTATACTGGAATTGACTTCCGGTAGCATATTTAATATTTGCTTTCCATGATTTAATATTTTCCTATTGTTAAAATAATTAAATTTATAATTGGGTTCTAAATTCTATTTCTTTTGCTTTAGTTGCTAAGATACAACATTGACCTGAGTTTATCTCCAAGTTTACATATTGGTTAATAAAATTCAATTAGTATAAACAATTATTTATATGTTAAAATAATAATTTTAAAGTTATTAATAACTATTTAAATATGTTCCTCTAACTTAAGATTTTAAGGCTTGAATTAATTTAGATATATATGTCTATCATAAATAATAAGCTTACTAATTATAAACTTACATTTTTTTTCATTTGTTTTGATATTACGTTTGGATAGCTTATGATAATAGGATTGTAAGTAACCCTTACATGGGAGAAGAATCATTTGAGATTCCAAAAAAGATTCATCAGTTCATTAAGACAATTACATTTCATCAATGGGAGACTTTCATTTCTGAAGCAGTGCCAGTTGGTGGACCTAAAACTATTGATAAACCAGTAATGATTGTGAAAATCAAACTTAGATGGCTTTATTTTTGTATTAAAAAAGTTTCTTTGAGATCTTGCACCATAAGTTTTTTGCTGCTTAAAGTTGCCTTGAGATATTAAATGAAAAAATAATGCTCGGATTTTGTAATAAGTTTGGTCTATTTAATAGCTTTATATATATTTTCTGTTAGTCAATTGACAATGAAATGTCATTCAGTAAAATGTTTGACTTTTTAAAAAAATATTTACTTTTTCAATTGGAAATCATTGTCAAATAAATTATCTTTATTGAAGTATTCAAAAGATGGTCTTATGTGAGATAATGGTAACATCAGGATTTAGAATATTTTTTATAAGTGTAATTACTAAAATAATTAGCTCAAAGCAGATATGCTCTAGCCTGAATCCAGATTCTGAAGGCAACTGGCTTTCAAGTAATTACTCTTTCAAAGAAATCATTAGGAAGCATGCATTGTATAAGGATTTCAAATTCATTGTTAAATTGTAAGATTGTTATAGTTTTCATTTCTGCCCAAATTTTTGGAATACTTTCAAAATAGATGCCATTGAATGTTTTTGACTTTGATTCTAAGTTTGGAAAGAAACTAGTAAAATATTACACCCTGGTTAAAAAATCAATATCTACTACTTAGATTGGATTATTGTTAGATAAATAGTATGAAAGATAAAACTCTCCATAATTTTAGATAATAAAGAATTATACCTCCTACATCTATTATATTTTCTGAATTGCCCAGAATTTTAAATGAAGAAGTGAGACATGCAGTTAAATTTGTGAAGAAAAGCTTCAGGTAATGATGGAATTATAATCGAGATTAAAAACGGGTAAAGAAATAATTTTTTTTTGGCAAAGTTATATACCAAATGTTTAAACAATAAAGATGTACCAGATGATTGGAAAAATACAGTATTAGTATAATTTTTAAGGTTATAAAGAAGATATTAGAAATTATAGGCAATATCGCCCTTTTATCAGTTTTATACAAAATTTTTATCAAGATAATTTACAACTCAATTACAGAGAACATTGGATTTTAATGAATCAAGAGAACAAGCTGGATTTAAAAGTGGTTTTAGTACAATAAATCATATTCCAAGTATTGAGAGAAGATAGAGAAAGGACCAATGAATACAAGTTGCCAGTATGTTTTGGGTTTGTAGATTATGAAAAGTCATTTGATTCCATAAACATTTCTTCAATGATTAAAACATTGGATCATGATATAGACCCAGGATATTGTCATATTCTGAAGAATATTTATAAAAATGCAACAGCAAGTTAGTTACATAATGATACTAGGAAGGTTAACAGTGGGAAGGGTATAAGACAGGGTGACTCCATATTTCCAAAACTTTTTACAACAATACTGGAAGTAGTATTTTGTAGTGGGAAATTAAAGGAGTAAAGGGAAATGGAGATTATTTAAATCATTTACATTTTTCATGTTGTTTTTGCAAATAATGCTTTAGAGCTTCAGAAAATGTTGCAAGAGTTATCAGACGAAAGTAGGACTAAAGGTGAATGTTCAAAAGACTAAAGTAACATTCAATGGATTTTCTCAAAAGATGGAAATGAAGATTTTGAGTTAGAAGTTAACTACAAATCTTGGCCAGATTATTACTACAGAAGGAAACAAAATGGATGAAATTAATCATAGAATTAAACTTGATTGAAGTGCTTTTGGTAGAAATACTAAAAGGAAATATGCCTGTGTATTTGAAAAGATTTTTAATGTGTTTTTCCACTTATAGAAGAGCAATAGACTTCAGACCATTCAAAGAAGTATGGAGAGATGCATGTTAGGTGTAGCAAGAATAGATTGAAAATGCAAACAGGTGTTATTGACATCGTTAAAAGAATTAAAAGACTGGAGTTGCTAGAAGAGATAATAGATGGACAATCGAAATCTTAAATGGAATTCCAAGAGATTTTAAAAGATCCAGATAGAAGCCACATGCGAGAAGAATGGATGAAATAAGAAAGTGTGCAGGGCTGATATGGACAAGAGAGGCTAGAAGTCGGAAAAGTTGGATTGAACTTGGAGAGATCTTCATTCTGCAGTGGATTGATAATGATGAATCTTAGATTTTTTACTTGACATTTAAAAATATAATTTTTATAGGCTAAATTATTGCCCATACAAGAGATTTTTCCGAGATTTAATTAAAAATTCTGTTGTAGGATTTTCCATTTCAAGTATTAAAATATTTATTAAATTGTCAACAGTGGTTGAGTCTTTGGTAAATATATGCTGAAAATAATTGTTTTTTTTTTTAAAAAAAATCTTCCATAGGAAAAAAAAATGAAACATTGTAATATTATTATAAAGACATCCACTGTAGTTTCTTCAGACACCTTTTTTAAAATTCTGCCTTAAGACTGAATGATTTTTAAAGGGGCATATGAATCTCAGTAATAATAAATTTAGTTTACATTGGTTAAGGTATTGAAATGAAATATAATCAAGAATATTCTAACATGTGTGAGGCGCAACTGTTCCCAAAAGCTATAAAGTGTTATGTAATTATATGTCAGTATTTAGAAGTATTCAAATTTTATTTAGTTTTCAAATATATTTAACTGTTAATAATAGTGCACAATATAATGTTTCAAATGGGATTATTCTCCTCTTTTAATTAGTAACAGTATGGGCAAGGGAATCAAATGTGAATCTTGAATATTGAATTTAAGATAATGCTCTAACCAACTAGATTCTGTCAGTCAGTTGTCAATAGAATTTTCATATATTTATCTTCGGAAGTCCTCCAGATTTTCTCTACTTTTTTCTAGGAGCAAGATTAATGAGTGGATTTCAAAAATGAATTATCTCACTAGGTTGACTTACGAGTTTAAAAAAGTAACTTTAAAAAGAAAAATACAATAAATAAATATATTCAAAGATGCTGCTCATACGACAATGATAAATAATTCCACAAATCATAATTGTAATCAACTGTTTAATTCTGCCCTTATAAAATGAAGTGAACAAATCAGGACTTCATAGATAAGTAAAAAAAATATTCTGACTGTTGCCTCTGACAGAATAGCCTAATTGGTTAGAACATCACATTGAAAGCAATACTCATGCATCTAAAAAAAAAATACCACATGAGATGTTGTTATACATTAATCTGTGTGCTAGTACTAATAATTAAATGTATTTGAGCTTAAATTTTTCTAAAGACCTTTAAAATAATTAATAGATGATGGAAGTCGTCCAACATATAATTACTACTAAAATGTCAACATAAACTTTCTGGCAAATATAATCAAAAATAGCTTATATGCCTAAATAAAACATTTTTGTTTAGCTTCAAAGTATGTCAGGGTTTTTTGTTATCAAACTTGAACTAGTCACTTGTTACATCCTCATAATTTATTATGATAAATGATCATAACTATGGTAATAACTGGTGTTGCCATTTGTATTTGGGTATTTAATTATGTGATTGCAATTAGTATTTTAACTATAGATGTTTACCTCTGTCCAATGTCTCAAAACAAAGACATGTTTAATACTTACAAATGTAAAGGCAGGCATTTTAACACAACATTCTAAGACATTAGTATATCAATTAAAAGTTCTTAGTAGAATATTTTCTGTAGTATTAATATAGCAACTATGTTATTTTTAGAATGGGTCTGTAGTATTAGTAGATCAACTAAGAGTTATTAGAATGATAAATCTTCTATAGCATTAGTACATCAACAAAATCATTAAAATGATGTTTTCTAACACATTAGTATATCAATTAAGAATTATTATAATAATGGGTTTTCTGAAATACTAGTATATCACCGAAGAATTATTATTAGAATAATGGCTCTATAGAACTAGTATATCAACTAATTCACTAAACTAATAGTATTTCTATAATACTAGTATATCATTTAAGAACTAATGGATTAATTAATAATTATTAGAATAAGATTTCTATAGTATTAATATATCTAAAAATTATTAAAATAAAATCCATTAGTATATCAATTGAGTTATTAAAATAATGTTTTCTATAATCCTAATACATCAATTAAAAATTATTATAATGGATCTATAGAAATAGATCAATTAGTTATTAGAATGATAGATCTTCTGCAATACATCAGTTAAAAATTCTTATTAAAATAATGGATCTGTAGCATCTTATTAGAACAATAGATTTTCTATAATACTAGTAGTTATTAAAACGAGTTTTCTAGCCAATTAGTATATCAATTAAAAAAAAAGTTTTTCTGCTGTATAGGTCTTTTGTTGTTCTAGTAATTCAACTAAGAGCTCTTATTGGAATAAGTAACTAATACATCAATACTAGGAGTTGTTATAATGGATACATCAAATAATTATCAGTTGGGAATATTTCAGTTTTTAATACAATATAGATAATATTTATTTCTGCAGCCTAACAGGCTTCTCTTAATCCTGATCTGGTTATCTCACCATAATATTAATCAATATGCACAAGTTTGTTGCACTTGTTAAACATTTCTCATATGGAGATCATTGATTTCATGCAGTATAGGCAAGGAAATGATTATCATCAATTTACTTCAACTGAATCAATGTTTGTTACAGTTTTTGAAAAAAATCGATTATAAAATAACATAATGGAAAACCCTATGTCAAACCATAAAACTGGTACCATTGATAACTACTAGATGTGGCTTGCTGTAGTCTAGACTGATGAGGAAAAGTATTTTATCTTTTAGTCAATAGTGAAATAGGGCAGATTGTTAATAAAAGAATTTGAATATAATTGTTTTTTTATTGATAGAGTGGATGTTTCTTAAACAAATGGATGTTATTAATTTGTAGGATATAATAGAATTATGTTATCAAAGAATTTAAAAGATATTGTATTTAGATTATTAATAACTGTCTTAATGATTGGGGTTAATTCTGAAAAAATTCTCCAATATTTCTTTATTAGTAGTAATAGGTTTGGCTATTTACACAATTAACTTTTAGTAGCTTTGAATTTATTTTCTAACATGAGAGCAAATCTGAAATAATAAAAGTTTATTAAAAACAAGTTTGCATTCCTCAATACCTATAATCTTAAACACTTCTCTATACTATTTGCCCAAATCTGTACCAACTTTTAAAATCTACAATGATGTAAGAGCCCTGGTAGTTAAAATCCTCAAAAATATTTAATTTTTTATTAAATGTTTGTACTTTGTTCACATATACTTCTATAAATTTGCTATATACTGTATTTTGATTCCAAAATCACATGTTAATTATAGTATGTCTAATCCATGACACATTGTGCAGTAAATTCAGAATTTTCTTTTTAAGCTCTTTTATTTATGAGCACAAATTTCAGTGAAGTATCAATTTTTGGCTTGTAAGCAGATGTTTCATTCAAGACTAAAAATTTTTTTTTGCTTTTATTTAATTTTGTTTATTTGAATCAAATCTTGTAACCGATTTTTAACATTTTTCGATTAAATGGATCTTCTTCAAATTTTGTATACGTCACGTATCAATAACAATGCATTATAACAATGAAATATTTCAGGGTTGTCCAGCCTAACAGTTTTAGTGGGCTGAATTTCAAAATATACTACTATTGGTTTTAGTAAGTTTTTAGTGATATGCACTAAATGTCAGTACATTTTTAAAAAAATATACTTTCATTGAATTTCATGACTAATTCTCTAAAAAGCATTTATAATTGATAAATGTAGAAAAAAAAAAAAAAGAAAATGAAGAATGAAGTCTTAATTTCTGTTGATTATTTAACTAAAACTTTTTTTTTTAAAAGGCCATCTTCATAAATAAAATATTCTAAATAATTTTTAATACGTGTCATCAAATACAGCATTTTCTTCTGTTTTCAAATTTAAAATTAACACTAATGTTTGAAAAATATGTGGGTATGCACAGAAGTAAAAACACCAAAAAATAATATCAATATCAAGATTATTGATAGAATTAAAATATTTAAAAAGCATTCAATTCAAATTATTTCATTTTTTTCACTCGAAAAAATCAAAACCTTTAAATGGGCCACATAAACCCTTGCCATGGATAACATGCGCACAATGTAAAGCAAGAATAAAAGACACATTAAATAAATGAAACAATTTTATAGACAATTAAGACTAATTTTGTACAAATAAAAGATCAAAAGCCAGAGAGCAATGAAGCAGGAGTATGTGTATAAAAGTTGCTATAAATTTTTTCTATGACAAAAGATGCAAACATTATCATGTGTGAATTGAAATTTGGATAAATTTTGTAACCAATTTTAACATCTATCAAATGGATTTCCTTCAAATTTTGTATATGTGTTAGATATTGATGACAATATAGTATGGCATGGTATTATTTTAGAGTTGTCTTGCCAGTTGTTGTTCCGCGTAAGTGTTGGTGGTTCAAATTTCAAAATGCATGACATCAGTTCAGTAAGTTTACAGTGATGGGCATAAGATGGTGGTATTTTTTTAAAGATGCTTTTGTTAAATATGCACTAAAAACTGTTTACAGTTAATTAAAATAGAAACAAAAACCAATGGATAAAATTTGTATTTCTCTGAATTTTTTAATTAAAACTTATTTTTAAAGGGTTGCCTTCAAAACAATTTTTCATATGCACGAATTTACTTTAAAAAATTAGAAATGCAGCAATATTATTTGAATAATTACAAAAAATGTATTGCAAAATATCTGATAACTAAAGAATTGAAAAATATAAAAAAGTTTTAAAAAATACATTAAAACCAAAAAAAAAAAATTTTTTTTTGACTGCAATATAGGTTGGTATTGTGAGAACACAATCAAACCACTCAAAAAAATAATAATAAATGCAACATGTACACCTATCTTGAATATAATTATTACCAATAATTATTTAAAATCTATTATTAATTTTATATATTAATAATTATGTAATATAGGGAGCATACCAACAGCTCAAATAAGCTCCCAACTGACAAGTGCGGCAAGATAAAATATTCAAAATCTTCACTCAGAACACTCCCATCCCCAAACCAACTAGTTTTGAGTTTTTGGCTCACCTCAGTGAGAAGCTAGAATATTCAGGCATTAGATCTACAGCACTTATTTAATACACAACATTTAAATAGAAACTCTGAAATTTTCTGACATGAAAATGTCTTTAACTCCACCTATCCAATTGTGTATTAAATAAGTGCTGGGTTTTGAGTTGATATTTTAGATCTAGTGTCTGAATACTCTACCTCCTCACTGAGGTGAATCAAAAGCTCGAAATTGGTTGATTTGGGGATGGGAGTGTTCTGGATGGAGATTTTGAATATTTTCTCTTGCCACACTTGTCAGTTGGGAGTTTAAGCTGTTGGTATCTCCCTATATTACATATTTATAAATGCAAGCTCATAAAAGCAATGACACGCTATATATGACTTGCTTTATTGATTATTAATAATTATGTACAAACTGGTCATTTAAAAATTATAATTTTAACTATTCTTAACTATATAGACATGTACATAATCATACTGTAAAAAAATATGTAAGTCCCAAAATTATCAAGGGAAAGAAATCACTATTAAGTTTTGTCGTTTATCATCCATTCATTAAATACACAATAATAAAATGGCATCATAATTGAAATAAGAAAAATGTGAACTTAAATAGACATAAATAGTATATAGAATGGTTAATAGAAAGAAAGGAATAAAACATTTTTTCCCCTTAAAAATAAAAGGAAGATTCAAACATTACACTGATTAGTCAATACATTTTTGAGTAAAATATAAGTTTGAATCCACCACTCAAAGCCATTTGATAGCAATTAGTAAAATATCACATCTCCAAAGAAGGTAATAATTTCTGAGAATAGAGAAAAAAACATGCTTATAATTATAAACAGACTTAATATACGTAAAAATATACAAGGATCAAAAATCTCTTTTATAATCCAATTGAATCTGAACATTAAAAATAATTAACCACTTCATCATTATTTAGAGGATTGTGTAAAATAAAATGTTATCAAGTTTCAATACAACCAATAACTTCAATAAAATTCTAACTCGGTTACGCAGCTATGATCGGCTGCAGGAGAATAAACATCATAGAGATGGAATGTTGACTATACTACAATAATGTCGAATCTGACTGTAATGAAAATTTAACTACTACTTGTCTGTGTTAAACATCAAATCAAAATGAACTACTACAAACAAGAGGAAATCCTGTGATGGAAATTATTGTAAATAAAAGAATGGAGTCATCATTGGGAAATTTGAACAGCATTCGAACAGGGAATGTTTTTTGAAAGACATTCATCAATATGAATTGTTTATAAAAAATAGGCTCGATTACACAAGATTAACATCATATGTAAGATTCTTTTGTATATATTTTATTTCTTTTGATAATAGGGCAAGCTTCATTTAACTATAAGCTAAATTTATTGATATCTACTGATTATTAATAAAATGTAAAGACCCCAAGTTAACTTAACAACCATTGTGACTATCTACAGACTTAAAAGGGTAAGATTTATTACTCTACCTAATTTTAAATACACACACCATGATGATTGTTTTATTGTAAATGTAATTCACTTGTTATAATTAAAGTATTAGTTAATTTTTTTGTTATTCAGAATGAATGATTAATATTCTTGTAAAAGTGATCTACTCTATCATTATTGAATGATTAATATTCTTGTATATGTGATCTACTCGATCACATTATAACAGCATCACTAATAGACTTTAAAATAAAATTCAATTTATATCTTTACGGTATTATATCATAGGAATAGGAAAGTCAACTATAATGTATAAATCAGTTTGAAAGAGCCAACTTTATATTGTTAGAATATTGAATTAATACATTCAGATAAGGAATGATCATCCCTCATAACAGTATATTATATAGCTTACTATATAATAGAAATGCAAAAACAAAGGATGATTAGATTTTATTTCATTTATTGTTAGATAATTCATATTATGTTTAAATTGAATTACAAATAGTTTGCTATTGATGTGATTTCATTAAATTATTATAAATCATTTATCTATTCCACAGTTGACCATATCTCAACACACCATATATATAATTGGTATGCAAGCAAGATATAATTATATCCCTGAACTAGAACTCATGTATATTCTTCCCAAGTTTGAATTCCATGGAATAGCGAGAATAGATTAGAATACGTAGAAATAGGCAGATAAAATGAATTTCCTGTTTTAGTATTCCATAATCATATTGATGGAAATGTCATTCCGTTGCCCATGACATTTAATGATTAGGTTATTTTGTTTGTCTATACATGTTCAATCTATTATAAATGGCCATCCCATTATATGTGATACCTGAAACAAAAGGGTTATCAAATGAAGATTTAGTAGCATTTATGTCATCCTGTTCCAGTGTATTTAACTTGAAATAAAAGCAAGCACTTTCATTTAATTTTTCAGTGCAATTTCTGAGGCAGTAAGCTGTGGAAAAATATTAAGTGATTTTTTCCTATACCATTACACCTTCAAACATTACTTGAAAACAATTCCTTTCATTGGTGGCAACAAAGGATTTAACTGTGAATAAAGCAAAGAACATTAATTGTGTGTAGTGACTTTCATTTTTTAGCTTACGTAAAATATTATCTTTGATAAGAAAAAATAACTCATCTTGAATAACCAAATAGACTATAACTGAATGTTATATTGCACCAAATGCTATTTTAATCCCATAATTTTATAAATTTTCCAAACATTTTGTCTCTTAGTCCTAATTATAAAACGATATCAAAAATCTTTTCTAAAAAAACATAATTACTACTTCTCAATATCAACTTTCTGTAATGTAACATATAACCAATCATAGATAGACTCTCAATCTGGAAGTAACAGCAAGATTTTAATATATTTGTGAAGAAACAGGTAAAACTAAAAAAATGCAAGACTATTCTATACAATGCTTTTCAGGAGTTAACTATTTTAACCCATTTCACTATTACTGTGTTATCTCAAGTAATAAATAGATACTAGATTATTAAATCCATGTCTAGTGTTATCCTATCCATATCTTCTAATTAGTTTCTGATTTATGATGTGAAAGTTGGTTCTAGAAATAGTGTAGCACTGGATGAAGACTTAAAATGCACTAGTATTTAATGATTATTCAAACTCATAATAGATGGCAGCAGTAGAGTGGAAGTTTTGTTTCATTTAACATTGCAGCTATTAAATATAATTGTCAGCATTTACCTCTTATCTTTTCTGTTATCCCTTGTTTTATTAATAGTGGAATTAAATGAATATATTTTCTTATTGTGTCCATTTACTTCATATAGTTTCTATACTCTAGGAATCATTCCTAAATACATAATATACAGTATGCACATCATTATTGAAACAATCTACTGCAAATATTAAATTTCATTTCTAATGCAAAATTAATCTGCTAACTTCAAGCCCATTTATATATATCACAAGAGTTACACAAGAGCAGGCTTTAATAAATTAAAAATTGTAGAAATTTGGTAGCAAGAAAATTAGAAAGGACGTTGTAAAATTTGCCTTTTTAATTAAAGACGATTTTGTAGATCACTAAACTCAAAAAATGTACTTGATGTTTTCTTTAGTTTGTTTGTATTGAAAAATTTATATATAAAGAACATTGAAATTGAAGACAGATGGGAAAATAAAAAATATTGAGAAATTAGATTAGCAAAATGTAGATATTGAAGGAGTTTATAAAATGTTAAAATCATTTTAAAAACAATGATAATACTAAATTAGAGATGAAATAAAACTTTTCAAAACACATTTCATTATTTCACAATTGTTTAAAATTGCATATAGCAAAGATCAAAATTATAACCTTCTAATCTATGTTGGGATAAAGAAATTAATAAAAAAATATTTATTGCAATACCCATATTTACACTCA
Organism: Epiperipatus broadwayi; assembly: GCA_028023455.1. Lineage (NCBI taxonomy): Eukaryota > Metazoa > Onychophora > Udeonychophora > Euonychophora > Peripatidae > Epiperipatus > Epiperipatus broadwayi. The sequence continues at coordinate 521,988 of JAQFVV010012444.1, read as the reverse complement.
AAATTTTCAGTAACAGATATTCTCCAATTAATTTAAATACAAGCTTAAATTGTGTTAAGATTGTACAGCTTACTATTTCTCAATGGCTGATCTAAAATATCTGTAACTATTATTTTTTTGATATTAAGTCAGACATATAGTACAAAGTTTATAATTCATGATTATTTTCCTTCATTAACAGATTTTATAGCAAAAATAATAATTCATAAAAATTAACTCATGGGTATGACTAGGATGTATGCATTACCCATTGATGGAGTGATTATTCCTAACATAGCAAAAAAAAAAAAAACTAATCATTAAGTTTCGTGTTCTTCATAAAAAAATGTTATGAAAATAATTTAGAAACTAGACCATAATATATTAGTTAACAACAAATAATTGAAAAACAAATATTTTCAATAAGTATGATCAAAGCAACATTTCCTAAAAAAATTATTGACTACAAATGGACAAAGCAAAAAAATCTGAAATGTTTCAAAAAAATATATTTAGTAAATAATGATTGAAAAAGAAATATTTTCAATGTGTCATCAATGCTTTGGAAGAAATTAAATTAGCTTTTGCTGAGATCACTAATTTCTTACTCAATGTTTGCATTAATCATGTATTGAAAATATTACTTTACCAATTATTTATTTGTCTAATATACTATTTTCAGGTTTGTTTTCTAAATGAATATTATTTTTAATTTTATTGGTTTTAGATTTTTTTTAAAAAAATATGAAATTTATAATTTTCCTATACTGACATGTGGACATTGTTCCCATAAAGTGAAATACAAGTCAAGCTAAAATGAAAATACATGTGCTTTATCAATACATATTTAAATGCTATCCCAAAAACAACAACTTGGAAATCAAAAAAATATGCAAAAAATATAAACATTAAAATGTGAAATTATAATAAATTTTATGATGTAGAAAGGCTTTTTTATTATCTCGGATCATTGTTACTAACTCTAAATTTTAAATGCGACAATTTAGACATACGTAGTTAGTTATAATGTTTATTGGATTATATTGAATATTTTTCACTTTATCTTCCAAAAGTTAATATAGTAATATTTTATGAATGTTTTCTAAGCATAAAACCATAAGCTTTATGAAATTTAAGAATATTTGCAAAATATCATTTTTAAGCAATAAGAGGTGGTACTAAAAAAAAAAAACCCTGGAATTTTGTAAAATAAAATTATGTATTTATTTTCAAATTACAAATTGAATCTTTTTCAATGTACTGTCCATTTGATGCAATACACCAAACGAAACACATTTTCCAGTTTTCAATGTAGTTCCAAAACTCTTGTAAAGTGATACCTTTTAATGCTTCTGGAAGTTTTTCTTCACCACTTCCAAGTCTGTAAAACTTTTCTTTTGAGGAATTTATTCCTATTCAAGGAAATAAAAAGTTGCCCTGAATGAAATTGCACATGGCTACTGGAAAAGCTGGATCATGCTGTTTTTACTTAAAAATTTGTTACTCACTCAAGACTTTGTGCGCTGGTGCATTGTTGTAATGAAGCTTGCACCCCCCTCCCCACTTTGTCATATAATGGAACATTACTGCTTTACATTATGCAAATGTTTCAGAACTTGGCAAAATGCTTGATTATGAACAAATTCAGAGTAATGACATTTGTGTAAACTAAAATGCATCACCTTAACATTAAATTTCACTCATTGCATTTTTTTGGGACATGGTAAATTTGACACTTCTATTAAACCATTTATTATTTTGTTTTCCCCAGAGCAGCTTGCATGTAAACTGTTTCAAGCATTATATAATTGTTTCCCTAACAAAAATAGAATTTGCCATTATAAAAATAGACAAATAAATGAGATACCCTTAACAAAAACATTTACTATGTGGGACGACTTCTTTCAATGTCCATGATTAGCAGATTGATGCAGAGTTTCTACAAGAGGCATTTAACAGAAGCATGTATTACAATGCCCTCATCCTCCACAGAATGATTTAGATTAATTTTAGGTATCCATCGTAATATAAAATTACAGAAAAAAAACTGATTAAATATCCTTGTATTGTAAATAGGGATGACTATAATTCCAAAATCAATATAAATTTAACAAAATTAAGTGATTGGAGAAGCCGTATCTGTAAATAACAAGATTATTAAATTTCCATAGGAAAAAAGATATTGTCTAGAACAAGTTTTTAATTGCAATGAACTAGATTGTGATACATCAATATCTTGAGATCAAAATCTAACTTCACTATTCTTTTTATTTAAAAAAAAAACAAACAATATGGTAAATTATAATTTTTCAGTAAATGTAAATGAATTAACACACAACTAGTAATTAAATTTGTAAAGCGCATAATCGTTACGTAAAGTAAAATGTATTAAAACTATAACCTTAAAATTATGGGCCTGAAAAAACGACAGTAGGGACCTCTGCAAATCGTGTTAAATGTTTGTTCTCAATTTATTAACTTTTTTTAAAAAATTTTCTTTATAACAATCTTAATTTATCATTACTATTACATAAGTGTTATTTTTCCTTTAGATAGTTCTATATTTATAAGTGTTATATATATGTGTGTGTTGAAATATATACATCTGAAGGTTTGTAATAATGGTATATTATAAGATGTGATATGTTGGACTATTTCCATCATTTATGAGTGAATATTGAATGTATAGAAAATTTTAAACTTTCCAAATACAAACAACTTGTTAGTGATAACACACAAACAGATAATATAGTTTAGTAATTACACGTTTCAAGTAATATTATTCTCCACTCTTCTTCAGGTGATGCTGGCCTATATGCACAGAGACAATATTCACTTAGAAGTTGATTCATCATATCTTTTCACAAAAACTTTATCTTGGGTTTGGAAAGTGGGAGTATTCATTTATATAGTTAAATCTACAAAGCGCATGTGCATTAGCTTATTGATATTAGTTTATAAAAACATAGCGCTATATAAAATAAATGTCTTGTTTACATATGTTCAAGCTCTCATTTCCAAACATAAACGTTTGGGTCAAAAAGATAGATGATTCATTCTATCTTTTCACAAAGATTATATCTTGTGTTTGGAAAGTGGGAGTATTCATTTATATAGTTAAATCTACAAAGTGCATGTGTATTAGCTTATTAATATTACATTGTCATATAAGCAGCTTCCTTGAATTTTCTTCTATGCATTTTTTCCTCTTTATCAATATCTTTGTATTTTCCCACTTAATCATCTCTCCTTCCCTCCCCCCCCCCCCCCCCCCCCCCCCCCCCCCCCCCCCCCCCCCCCCCCCCCCCCCCCCCCCCCCCCCCCCCCCCCCCCCCCCCCCCCCCCCCCCCCCCCCCCCCCCCCCCCCCCCCTCCCCCCCCCCCCCCTCCCCCCCCCCCCCCCCCCCCCCCCCCCCCCCCCCCCCCCCCCCCCCCCCCCCCCCCCCCCCCCCCCCCCCCCCCCCCCCCCCCCCCCCCCCCCCCCCCCCCCCCCCCCCCCCCCCCCCCCCCCCCCCCCCCCCCCCCCCCCCCCCCCCCCCCCCCCCCCCCCCCCCCCCCCCCCCCCCCCCCCCCCCCCCCCCCCCCCCCCCCCCCCCCCCCCCCCCCCCCCCCCCCCCCCCCCCCCCCCCCCCCCCCCCCCCCCCCCCCCCCCCCCCCCTCTCTCTCTCTCTCTCTCTCTCTCTCTCTCTCTCTCTCTCTCTCTCTCTCTCTCTCTCTCTCTCTCTCTCTCTCTCTCTCTCTCTCTCTCTCTCTCTCTCTCTCTCTCTCCCTCTCTCTCTCTCTCTCTCTCTCTCTCTCTCTCTCTCTCTCTCCCCCCCCCCCCCCCCCCCCCCCCCCCCCCCCCCCCTATCATCTCTCTCTCTCTCTCTCTCTCTACATGATCTGCTACAGTAGACACATCTGTTTTTTCTCTTTTAACCATTAGTTTGTGCTCTTTCAATTGCTGTTCAACAGCGCTTCAGGTCTCATCAATGTATTTCCTTCCACATTCACATGGTATTTCATAGATGTAGTTTTTGTTCTTCAGCATTTCCAGTTTAGGCTTAGTAGAAGTAAGCATTCCTCGAAGTGTGGTATGGCTTTGGAAAGCTGTTCTCTTATATTGACTGCAGATTTTCTTTAATTTGTCACCATTCCTGGTATGTATAAATACACTATTGTACCAATAATTGTTTTCTCTTTTGGTGTCTCTTTATGTTGTTTATTGAAGGTTTACCTGATGACTGCTGATGGATAACCATTATTCAAAAGCATTTGTTCTAGGTGGATCTTTTCTTTTTCCAAATCATGGGATCATTACTGTCACCCTTGCTCAGCAACATTTATATGGAAAAACATGAAACCATAGCCATAACTACTACACCAAGTCCACCTAAAGTGTGACTTCGATATGTTGATGATACATTTGTGGTATGGTCACATGGTGAAGTAAAATTAGTCATTCTGGATGCACATTTAACAACATCTACAATTAAATTCACAATGGAATCAGAATAAGAACAAAAATTGGCATTCTTGGATGTTTTTGTGACAAGACTCCCTCAGGGCAAAGTAAAAAGTGTATAGGAAATCAACACACACTGGCAAGTACTTGGCATATACATCCAATCATACAAGAAGCACTAAACAAGGAATTGTATTATGACTTTGGAACAGAACAAAGCTCTGTTCAGAAACCAGCAATTTAGAAAAAAAGATTCACATAAAACAAATGCTTATGAAGAATGGTTATCCATCAGCAGTCATCAGGAAAACCTTCAATAGACAACATGAGAAAACAATTGATATGGCAGTGTATCCATACATACCAGGAACGGCAGACAAATTAAAGATAATATGCAGTCAATATAACACTAGAACTGCTTTCCAAAGCCATACCACACTTCGAGGAATGCTTACTTCTACTAAACCTAAACTGGAAATGCTGAAGAGCAAAAACTGCATCTATGAAATACCATGTAAATGTGGAAATACATTGGTGAGACCTGTCGCCCTGTTGAACAGCAATTGAAAGAGCACAAGCTAATGGTTAAAATAGAAAAACAGATGAGTCTACCATAGCAGATCATGTATGTAGTAATGACCATATGCTTAAGTGAAAAAATATAAAGATATTGGATAGAGAAAAAAATTCAAGGAAGCTGCTCATATGACAATGGTAAATAATCCAATAAGTCAACCCATTGTGGCAATACAATGTATGGAAGCCTCTAATTAATCTTGCTCTTAGGAAAAAATAAAAAACTAATTGGCCTCATTAATAATAATAAAAAAAATTGAAGCCAATCCTCATAAATATATCAAATTTCAATGTTGCCTTTGACAGAATAACTCAGTAGTGTTTACCTGAAATTCAATATTCAAGAATCTAAAGGTGCGAGTTCAACTTCTAAGCGAATATTGTCACTGTGCATATAGGCAAGCAACACCTGAAGTAAAGTGGAGAATACTACTCGAAACATTGTGTTTAATTATCAACCTGCAGTCTTTTTGTTATTATTAACAAGTTTTGTATTTGGAGTTTAAAATTTTCTATACATTCAACATTCTCATAAATGATGGAAATAGTTCAACATATCACATCTTATAATATACCATCATTACAAACTTTCAGACAAATACTAAGTATGGACCCAAAGCTATGTTAAAATTTAGACATGAAAAATTGTCACAAATGGCTAAAGTAGAAAATCATTTAATTTTCTTATGTAAATCAGAAGAGATCTCTAAGGGTTTGCAGTTAAAACCTATTTTCTCCAGGAGAGCTGAGAAAATTATTCAGAAAGCAAATTAGGCCTTATTGAGAGAAAGTATAAAGGGTCAGCAGTTTACCAAATATCAAACCTTGTGATCTATTAGAAATGTGGAATCATTTCTACAAAATAAAGTTACAGATGAAGATTTTTCAAGAATTTGTCAAGCAGTGAATAGATCATATTGTAAGTTACAGATGATTTCTCAAGAATTTGTCAAGCAATGAACAGATCATATTGTAAGTTACATGGAAGAATAAAATAACTTCAGAAAAAGCTTGTAAATCTACATGGGCAAGTTATAAGTCATACTGCAACTAGTCTATCCTTGCCATCAGTGAAAAATCTTAGTTCTAAACACCTTACTGATTGTGAATTATCAATTCTTGAAAAAGGTTTGAATTTCGTCATTACCCCATCTATTGGATATAATGGCAGCCACTGACAAAGTGACCCAACTTAACTAGAAGCAGCAGTTATGCTGGAGTGCACAAGCAAAAGTCAAACATTTCATATGAAAGGAAAGCTATTAAATCTCTCAAACAGGATACATCTATAATCATTCTTCCTGCTGATAAAGGTAACACTAAAGTTGTAATGGATAAAACTGCCTCCTCTCAGCAGGCCAGTACAAAAAATTGGCAAAAAATCCAATTCCAAATAGATAAAACTACAAGCATTACTCTGGAAGCATCACAGGTATTTTAGTGATTCAATAAAAATAAAATTAACTTCATATTTCATCAAGATTCCTCACCTGTATGGACTGCCTAAAATGCATAAAGACAATGCTCCATTAAAACGTATTGTTAGTTCTAGAAATTTCACCATGTCAAAGATTTCTTCTTGAAGTTCTTAGTCCATTAGCATACAGGACAGTCTTTCACAGGGATTCTAAGCACTTTGTAAATTAGTCAGGAACATGAAAATGGAAAGAACTGATATACTGGTAAGCTTTGATGAGGAAAGTCTGTTTACAAATGTACCATGTCATGAAGCATTGTCTATTGTAAGCAAAAGGTTATCTGACAATAATATTTTACAAACTAGAACAGCTCTACCTATTGGTAATAGAATGGAATTATTATTCTGTGTAACAACATACTTTCAATATAACTCAGAATTATTCCAACAAAATCAAGCGATGGCCATGGGATCATTACTGTCACCCTTGCTCAGCAACATTTACATGGAAGAACTTGAAACCACAGCTATAAATACTACTCCATATCCACCTAAAGTGTGGCTTCACTATGTTGATACATATGTGGTATAGCCACATGAAGTAAAATTAGTCATTCTGGATGCACATTAACATACTCCTACAATTAAATTCACAATGGAATCAAAACAAGAACAAAACTTGGCATTCTTGGATGTTCTTGTGACAAGACTTCCTTAGGGCAAAGTAAAAACAAGTGTATAGAAAACCAAGACACACTGGCAAATATATCCAATCATACAAGCACTAAACAAGGAATTATACTATCACTATGGAACAGAGAAAAGGTTTGTTTAGAAACCAGTGATTTGGAAGATTGATAGAACAAATGCTTATGAAGAATGGTTATCCATCAGCAGTCATCAGGAAAATCTTCAATAGACAACACAGAGACACCAAAAGAGAAAACAATTATTGGTACGGTAGTGTATCCATACATACCAGGAATAGCAGACAAATTAAAGAAAATCTGCAGGCAATATAACATCAGAACTGCTTTCCAACGCCATACTACACTTTGAGGAATGCTTACCTCTTCTAAGCTAAACTGGAAATGCTGAAGAACAAAAACTGCATCTATGAAATACCATGTGAATGTGGAAGAAAATACATTGGTAAGACCTGTCGCCCTGTTGAACAGCAATTGAAAGAGCAAAAACTAATGGTTAAGAGAAAAAAACATGTGTCTACCATAAGCAGATCATGTATGTAGTAATGACTATATGCTTAAGTGGGGAAAGACAAAGATATTGGATAAAGAGGAAAAAATGCATAGAAAAAAATTCAAGGAAGCTGCTCATATGACAATGATAAATAATCTTATATGTCAACCCAGTGTGCCTATACACAATGTATGGAAGCCTCTAATCAATCTTGCTCTTAGGAAAAAAAAAACTAATTAGCCTCATTAATAAAAAAAAATTGAAGGACTCAGGAGGATTTGAACCAATTCTCATATATAAGTATATCAAATTTCTACTATATGTTGCCCTTTGACAGAATAGCTCAGTTGGTAGAGCGTTTGCCTGAAATTCAATATTCAAGAATCTAAAGGTACGAGTTCAACTTCTAAGTGAATATTCTCACTGTGCATATAGGCCAGCAATACCTGAAGAAGAGTGGAGAATAATACTCGAAACGTGTAATTAATAACCTGTAGTCTATTTGTGTGTTATTACTAACAAGTTGTTTGTATTTGGAAAGTTAGTTTAAAATTGTCTACACATTCAACATTCACTCATAAATGATGGAAATAGTCCAACATATCACATCTTGAAATATATACATTTACAGTAAACAAAACGTATTATAATCAAAGCATATCAACAAAACATGAGCTATTAATCTATAGTAAAAGATCTATGCAAAGTGGTGGATATTGTAGTAGTAATAAATTTTATTAAAGTAATTTCCTAATTTTAATCATGTTTTTGTTAAAATAATTATAATTCAACCTAAGAATAAAAAATTCACTAGTTCCTTCATAAATCATATGAGTATCAGAAATGATAAGATGGATCTTTTGATTCAAGAAGCATTACGTCACTCTAGCACTGCCATTAAATTATACAAGGCAACTAAGTATTAGTAAACAAAATTGAAATATATATATAACTGATCATACAAAATATTGAGTACAGAGAATTAAACAGCTATTTAGTTGGATCAATTAAAAAATGCATTCAAACAGAATGTTTCTTAAAGTGTATCAATTTCTTTAAACCGTATCAAACAAGTATTTGAAAAATATTTAATTAAAACAGATCCTTTTTATAGACTGCTTCTATATAAAAAAGAATTTGGTAAAATGAGTGGCGATATATATACTGTATTATCATTATGTGGGAATATATATAAGGCAAAGCAAATCTTGAAATAAAAAACCTTTCTCATGCAAAAATTCATATTTTGGGATCCCATTTACACAAACTTTGAAGTTTTTATAAATTCTGTGTATACTTTTTTCAATCTTTAACCAAAATTTGTTTTGTTACAGAATTTCTGACAAATAAAATACTTTTTTTTTATTATACTAAACTACAGGAACTATTATTTACAGAAATGAACATTATTTTTTTTGGTCATCACATTTAACAATGCTTTCCCCCAATTAGTAAAAAATTGTTCCCAACTCATTAAGAATTTCTCTACTTCATGATGAATTTTCATTTATATTATTATGCTATATTCCAAATAGTAAACCTACCAAGCACCAAAAACAACTTCCCTGTGGTGATGCTCCGAAAATCTTATTTGGACTGTGCAGTGACGAATGATTAAAAAAAAAAGATCAATCATACTTAACGAAGATGCATTCTATTTTCACAGTAATTTAACAAAAGCACCATAATGGTATTGATAAATATTAGTAATAGCTCTACCTGTATGCAATTTTATTTCCTTCAGTGAATTCCCCATCAAAAAAGAATATATTTCTTTACTTTCTAGAATTTTAAAAAGTTTAAATCTTATATCAAAGATAATTATGTTAAAGAGGCAGGTAGGTTCCAATTAAATAAAAAAATCATGCATCTAGTGCTTTAAAATGGCAAATAAAAAAACACAAGAAAAGTTAGTTATACACGAAGAAGGCAGATATGTTATTAAAAATGTTTCTACTTTTCAAATATTTTGCTTTATTATGCAAAATTCTGATTAATGACTCGCATATTCCCATGCTACTTTATGTAAACTGTTTTATAATTTTTTAGCCATAAAAATAGATATGAATGCCATTTTTTTGAAAATTAGATATGCTGTAGAAATTTTCAGTGACTAAAATAAAAAGATATACAATCATGAAATTTAATGAAAATGTATTTTTGAAAAATATACCATCAAAATTTACTAAACAGATATCAATGTGGTTTGAAAAATGCCCCCCCCCCCAACATTATTAAACTGAACAATCCTGAAATATTACATTGTCCTCAATATCTAACATATATACAAAATTTGGGGGGGACGGGACGGACGACTTATTCAATAGAAGTTTGTTAAAAATCAGCTGCAAGATTTGACCCAAATAAACAAAACAGAATTTCTAAGCTAAATAAAAGAATTTTAAAATGCAGGACATTTTCCAATTTATTCTAGTTTTTTGATAAAAATGCTATTGTAGCTATCTATAGAATAAAAGAAATTGTTGATGAAATTAAAAAAGTCGAATATGAAATTGATTCAAGCTTTAAACATATTTTGCTTCTTTTGTTAATAATATCACTGATATTTCAAATCATATTGAAATATTATTTGATGTATTTCAGGCTTAAGATGAATTAGAAATAATTACAATTCAAAATCTTTAATATTTGGAAATGACAAATTATCCAAAATTTTCTCCTTGCTTTCACTCTCAATAGTCTTATCAGAATCAGCATATTCAGATATGAATAGTATTAAATCAAAACTTAAAAAATAATGGAGGGATTTTGGATCAGTGTTAGGGCATTTTCTTAAGCACTGGATTTTAAATGTCAGATACAAGCAATATTATTAATATTGCAAATACAAGTATTCATCCAAGTCTTATACAGAAGTATACTTCAATACTCACTGTAAAAGAATTGCTTGTCACAAAAAAAATCATTTTTATATATTTTTTGATGATTTAAGTCATTCAGGAGTTCTGCATTAGAGATTTGTCAGTCATAAAAACCCGATTGATTAAATAATGTATGTTGTCTATATATGCTAGGCGAACTAATATTTTAAAAGATCTGGACTAGATAGATGACTAGTCATCTAATGCCTATCAGTTTGAGACCATGACAATGAGGGTTAATTTCTGGTTTCTGTAGTATAGTAGAATGGCCTTAATATAAAGAATACTGCCATGTAATTTAAAATTGATGATCAGACTATTAAATTAATCATACGAGACTGAAGGCATTGTGAAAAGTGTTAAAAATGGGAATTCATAAGTTAACTTAAGAGTATATTTTTTGATTTTTTTTTTATGCTGGTTAAAATAAAATTACACACACAAAAAAATTATCCAATTGGAAATGAAAAATCAAAGCTGATGGTGAATATTATGTCACGTAATATGAAAATCACAATAGTGCAAAATGAGCCTGTAGACTGGGTACAATATGAATCACAATCCATATTGTAGATATCACAATCCAAATCTAAAGTAATTTGGAAAACTATATATACACTATTTTTATAGAACACACATTTGATATTTCATATTTATTAATTACATTTTTTGTGACAAATTTTAACGTATAAATTTTTAAAAATATATATTTTATATTTTGTGATTATTTGCACCATTCAGCGGTGGTAGACTTTGTTTTTAAGAATTTACCGAACATTTGCATGAAATAATTATGAGATGATTTCACCACCAGGATTTACCAAAAGTTTATTCACAGAGAGGATTGACAACTAAATTCAATTTGGTAATTATTATTATAGATGTTGTCACAGACTTCTGATAATGATTAAAAAGGCACTCTGCCCAATCATAAAATTTTCAATATTATTATATGGGAGTAATTTATAATTTTTTCTCAGATTGTTTCATTGTTGAAACAACTCTGGTTAACTTCAGTATTATCATCCTTTATTATTGTTGCTCAATATAATTAATTCAGCTTTAGTATTAGCAATTCTTTAGAAAATGCAGCAAGCCTCACAAGACTTTCTCCATTATCATTAATGCCATCTCTGTAACAGCATAGCTGGTATTATATAATTGCTGAAAACAGTTTTACATAGAAATCTAAGAGAATTCCATAAATTCTTGATAGATTAACAACTTTAGCATTATGAAATACTTGACAAGAGTGGGAAAATTTGAATCACAGAATTGTAGATAAAAAACTGTTGTATTAAAAAGAAAAAAAAAATTTCTTTAAAGATTTTCAGAATAGCAAAATTAGAATTTCTAACCACTAAATCATCACTTTTCTGATTTAAAATACTGGTCTTCTTATGTGATTTTCGAATATCAGACAATATAGAGCTAAAGTACAACAAATATCACAATCATCTACTTTACAATCACAATTAATAACTACTATAGCTTAATTAGGTTTACATTTAACAGCTGTTAAGTTATAAAGATAAATAATATTCAAGAAATGCATATACCAATTAAACTAAATATATTCACACCAATATATAATTTTCATTAGAATTTTTAATTTAACATTAGAATACATTAAAAACGAATAATACATGCATTTTTAATTTTCTAAAATTATATGCTGTATATGTAATATGCATGTATTTTTCAAATTAACTTCTTAATCAATAAATACAAACATCTAGAAAAGATGATTGCAAAGTATTGATTTAATGGCAGTAAGTTTCTGCCCTGGTATTTACAATTTGAACCTTTGCAAGTAATAAGCTGATTAAAGATCTGGCTTTTAAATAAGATCATGGTCCATTTCCAGAACTGTTAATGAATGTTGGTTTATTAAAAATTTGTATGCTTTAAGAATGGATGGCCATCTGTTCTTTTAAAATATTGACATGGAGTTTAGTTTATTCATAGCAAGTGTGGAGCTAATTTTTTTAAACATCTAATTTACATTTGTATTTTTATATTGGACTATTTCCTTAATTTAATATGAGTATTAAATGTCTTTAGAAAAATTTAACTTAAATATTCCAAATACAATCAACTGTTAGTAATAGCACATCAAACAAGTTAGTATATGCACAACATTTCGAGAGGTATTATTCTCCCCTCTTCTTCAGGTTTTGCTGGCCTGACCAGTGACAGTACTAACATGGGATTCGAACCTGGACCCTCAGATTCTTGAGTATTGAATTTTAAGGTAACGCTCTAACTGAGCCAGCCTGCCAAAGGCAAGTCAGTAGAAATTTCATATACTTATCTATGAAGTTCCTTCTGATTTTTCCACTTTTTCTAAGATGATTAATGATTTCCATACATTATGTATAGTCACACTAGATTGGCTTATGGAATTTTTTGCCATTGTCATGTGAGCAGCTTCTTTAAATTTTCTTCTTTGTACCTTTTCTTCTCCATCCAATATTTTTGTATTTTCCCAATTGAACATATGTTCATTGGCACATGCATGATCTGCTACCTTAGATTGTTTTCTCTCTTCTAATCATCAGTTTGTGTTTTTGCAAATGCTTTTCAATGGAACTGGTCTCACCAATATGTTTTTCCACATTCACATGGTATTTCATAGATGCAGTTTTTTCTTTTCAGCATTTCAAGTTTAGGTTTTGTAAATTCGAATTGCTCGTAATTTGGTATGCCAATGAACATATGTTCAATTGGGAAACTACAAAAATATTGGATGGAGAAGGTACAAAGAAGAAAATTTAAAGAAGCTAGCTGCTCACATTACAATGGCAAAAAATTCCATAAGCCAATCTAGTGTGACTATACATAATGTATGGAAGCCACTAATCAACTTAGAAAAAGTGAAAAAAATCAGGAGGAACTTCATAGATAAGTATGTGAAATTTCTACTGACTTGCCTTTGGCAGGCTGGCTCGGTTAGAGACTTACTTTAAAATTCAATACTCAAGAATCTAAGGGTCCAGGTTCGAATCCCATGCTAGTACTGTTACTGGTCAGGCCAGCAACACCTGAAGAGGGGAGAATAATACCTCTCGAAATGTTGTGCATATACTAACTTGTTCGATGTGCTATTATTTACAGTTGAATGTATTTGGAATATTTAAATAAAGTTAAATTTTTCTAAAGACATTCAATACTCATATTAGATGATGGAAATAGTCCAATATAAAAATACAACTAGAACACCATCATCACAAACCTTCAGGAAAACATCTAATTTATATGTATATTAATTAAACAATGTATTAAGTTTGGTAATATCCAAAAGTTTCAGGTGTTAATTAATATACTTGTGATCAAATGTGGATATGACAGAACTGATAAATTCAAATATATGGATAATTATTTTTTTTAGAAATTAAACTGAGATAAATCAAATACTTGCTTTTAATACTCTTAAGGAAAGCTAATCCTTTATTATGAACTGCATGATGTTTATATATATATATAAAATTAGACAAAAAAAAAAAAAAGATCAACTCAAATCTTAAATCATATGAAGAGCCTCGGATCTGAGAGCACTGCATCTAGATCTTAAGATTAAAGGCAACCCTCCAGCAACTACCTTTTACTTATTTAGTTAACTATAAAGCTATGAGCCCAAGATGAAAACACAATAAGTTTGTACTGAAAACATCTTGGTCTCATAGCTTTAAAAGGTGGCTAATGGAGGATTGCCCCAGATCCTAATCTAAGATCTAGATGCAGTGCTCTCAGAACCAAGGCTACTCACTGATAAAGTCATAAGCTAGAAACTAATCTGGAGATAGTGAATGAGTAGACACTAAAGAGGAATTTTATGCATAAACCACTATTGATTACTAAGGTTTGCACTGGATGGCACTATTGTATAGAGAGTTGACTATTGTTTAAACATCTTAAATGTTGAGAAATTAACTAAAATGTTAAAAATCTCACACTGCTGTGTTTTCTCTACTTAATTACATATAGAAAATTATTAAATATTCACCTATTAAAAAATATTTTTTTTCTCAAATGCGCGCAATATGCTTTATCAATTCAACTGGAATTTCATCAATACATAAAACCTTTTGACTTCATATATATATATATATATAGCTTTTACAATCACATTATGATATGAACTATACAATTCTCATCTATTTTACTTTTTCAATTAGAAATAATAGGATTGTTATTTATATCATTTCCAAATATTTATATTCTCTAATATAATGCAAATACAGACATAACTAGGCAAATAATCATCATAGGTAATAGTTTCTAAATGCAGTCTTTTTAATAATTTTTTTTTATACTAATAGTTATCCATTCTTTGCATCATGTTTTTCACTGTCAAACTGTTTTATTATACCTTGCACAGTAGCAGCTTGCAATAATAGCTATCTGCTTAATGATAATTTACTATAGCAATACTATTTTTAAAATGGCACTATTTTGTGAGGGTTTTGGCACTAAGTGCTCAACATCTAACATATATGTGAAGCACTTTGTTGATCAATTGACAACAGCCTACATTTGAAAATCAACAATTTTCCAAACTACAGAATTTTTTTTTAAAAAAAAATTAACTGGCAATTATATCTAGTTTCATGTGATAAAAATAGACAAATATGATGAAAATGTACCATCATCCATTAAACATAATCAATATTTATATAATATTTAGCTTTTTAATTTATAAATTATGTTTAAAGCATTATTATGCATTGCAAATAAACTAAGATTTTAGAAAAATAAATTATTTTAGATGTATCACAAATATATTTTTTAATTTTCAAAAATTATCAATTACATCATCTATAAAGAATCTTAGCATAATTACTATCTTATTTTTAAATATATTCATGCCACTATAAATAATTGTATATTTTTATAAATAAGCAATATTTATTTTGCCTTCTGTCACTGTTTAACTGATAAAGCACTACTGCACATTTCGTATGTGATAATATGCATTTGTGAATGAAAAAAGGTCATTTCAATTAAGAGCAACATTTGCTTAAAATCTATTAATAAAGAAATGCTAATATATTAGATCTACTTTTCTTTGAAATTTTTCATATTTTAGAAGTTCTTCCAGTTAAACTTGTCTAGCTTTTATCTGCTTCTCTCTTCAGCTTCTTATAAAACTTCATACAAATCCTGTATTCTTCAGCATTTTTCCTTTTCTTTTCATCATTTTATTAAACATTTATTATTGCATAAATATATCTTTCACTCTTTTATGTTGTGTTAGAATGTTGACATTTAAATTTCTGACCCATTATAAATGAAAGTTTTTAACTAATTTTTTATCATTATTTTAGCACTTACTATTTTCTTTAAAATTTCATTTACATTTCTACATTTACTAAATGTCAGTTTTATGAATTTTTAATACTACTTATCAATCAAATTAAGAATAAAACACAATATCTAATAACATTTACTTCCAATGGTTTTGTTTTTTTCTCATAATGATTGCTAAGAATTTTATGAAGCACAAATAATTATAAAGTCTCACTAAAAATATATATATAAATACATCTTAAAACTTATATTTTAGATAATCAGTTATATATTACTTACCCATCCTTCCGAATCATTTTACAACAAATCATGTTATGATTACTGGATTCCTTAGAACTAAATGTTACATATTTTGACCTAAGCATTTACAATTAAAATCCCAAAGCTGTAATAATAAACCATTACCCTTTATTAGCCAAATGAATGATCTTGATACTGATAAATATCACAATCATTCTTGAATAAACTGTCAATTCATGAATAAGTAAAAATACCTTTAAAAAAAAACAAATATATTTAAAAATGCAATAATTTGTGACAAACATTTAATATAGATTAAATACCATTATTTTTAAGCCAGCCATCACAACTTAGCAAAATTATACCGTAAAAACTACAATCCCTATAATGCACCCATTTGTGAAAAAAATTGAACTGCTAAAAAAAAATTAAAGCTTATCCATATGCAATGTGAATACATATATAATCATAACTGTGCTAACGATAACAGAAAAAACAAAGAAGATAATCCAATATCCGGTCATCTACAATTACAACGTAGCAGAAAACAAGTTTTATCGGGTGTTAATTATCAATTATATATATAATATAAAAACAAAAAAATTTCCATATCCACCTAAATGTTTATCCTTATATTAAAAACAAAACCTAAAATCAAATGACATTGAATTGTCTAATATCAGTCACTTTTCTATTAACATTATAGTAAAAAACACAATGAGCACTATGATAAAGTGGCAACTTTCATTGTTGTATTTTCTATCACATACTCATCGCAAAATTTCTTTGTAAAAAAATAAATGTAAATAATAAAAATTAAATTTTTGTTTAATTAATATTTTCAAGGCCTCAAATATAGGAGTATTTTTAATGCATTTTTCTTTTTAGCATTATAACTATGTAAATGATTTTGTTCAAAGCTGTAAAATTTCCTAATTTAAAAAGAATCAAAAACCAAGGATATTGGAATAATGGTATTCAACCTATATTATTTATATTTGCTGTTTACATATTATTAAAACATAGATAACTAGATATACAACAGCACCTTACTGCTATATTAGATCATCTTACTTTCTAGTAATTTTTGATCCAATCATGTTTTAATCTTCATAATGTTAAAACAGGTAAATTCTATATTTAATTTTGAAAGTTAGACTGAAGTAGTAATATTTTCATATAGTCACCAACAAGATTCTAACTGCAGCATGTTTATCCATCATGAATGAATAAATTAAATATGCATAATAAATTAGGATTGTAGATTTTAGCTTTAATCTGGTCTTCAGATCAAAGGATGTATGGACACAACATGATTTTTGGATAACCATTTGCTATTATTACATATATGGACAGACAATAATCAATATATATTTCAAATTCGTCAATTTCAAAAAGATATTTTAAGTGTCCTTAAAGAACTACTTTTGCAATTTATAATGAGACACAGCAGCTACAATTAACTGGTTTTCATTAAAAAATTATCAAATACAATTTTCAGAATTAAAAATAAATTGATTTTTGCCTGTGTATGAATAGGAATAAAAAATTAATAAACATTCTGTAGCTTATCTTATATATTGAAAACTACATAAGATTGAGAAATTAGTCCATAACAACACACAACCATATTAAATTATAATATTAAAAAAGAAAATCATTAAAATTATAATAAAATACTTAACCAAAATTTTTTAGATTTTACTTTTTCTAGCAAGTTCTAGGAGTTGCTGTATGTTGTTTATCAATGAATTTCATGAAACTTTCTTCCAATATGGATTATTACTAAACATTTTCATTATATTTTACTGTAACTTGCAAAAAGTTTAGCAAAAGTAGTCTATTAATTAAAATATTGGCTAAATATTTCACTATTATTTTTTGAATTTAGTAATCAATAGTTAAATTATATGTTCATGTTTTGTTTAATTATGATATATATACAAGAAAAGATACTCTGACAGAAATAAGAATGTAGCAAGCAATGACTCTAATTGATAACATCATTACTTAACTTTTTAGTCAAATAAATATATCAGTAATATTGTTAATATAGAAATAAAAAGCTCATAGTGAAATTTCAATCAATATTTTCTAATAAAAATGATTAAAAAATAATTTCACATCTTGTGATTCAAATCTGAACAAATGTTGATGTCAAAATTCACTTTCTTTTGCATATCTGTGCATTATAATTGACAAATAATTTTCAAATTTGCATGCAATAAATTTTACTATTTTTGAAATGTTTCTCTAACAATTTTTTTTACATTCAAAATATATAAAAAAAAATACAATTTATTGCTTTCAAAAATAATATAGAAAAACTGATTCTTTAATGGAAAAAATGCTATCTTGTATATGCAAAAACATTACAAGAATTTGTTTCAATGCGTAAATCGTGCAACTGTAATATTAATTATATATGAATTCTTTTTTATTTAATTCTTAATTTTATGTGAATTGAATAACACCATTGTAACTAAAATCATAATACTGATGACAATTTGCTAGTAAACAGAATCAATATGTTCAAAGTTTTTCCTTCAGAAAATAAAAACCAATCTTCATTGATAATAAAAATAATAATGGGCAACACAGCAGAAGCACAGAGTTGAGCATTCAAAAATAAAGCTATCTTCCAAACTGTAAATTTGGCCAATTAAGTAAATGAACTGCTTGGGATATCACCTTAATTCATTTCAAAAACTGCAATAGAAATCTTTTTCATTTTTAATGTTTAATGGTAGAATTAATATGGCTAACAACATAACAACACAAATTAATAATTTATGGACTATGAAAATAAAATTTAATCTTTTTTCTTGAGTTTACCTGTAGGAAATAATCGGTGGCCCTATTAATCAATTGGATACTGAAAATGTAAATTTAGAAATGATTGAAATTCTTTTCTAATTGTCCATATCAAAACATGACCCTGAGACATAATTTTAGTTTAGCTTATTTAATCAAACCAGGCACTGCAATGCAACACTGCACAATTATCATTTACCCTCTCTCTCATGATAGATGGCGCTGGAAATCAGTTTATAACAATGAAGCTGCACAGTTATCTATCAAGAGAGACAGGATTAACAAAGAACCCGAATGAGAGTTCAAAGACGGAGTAAATACATATAGTCCAAGTTATTATAGAAAATAGTCCACTCCTAATAGAGACCAATTCTGGCAAAGACCAGATTTGGTCACAGATGCACAGTGCGGCATTACTTCAAAAGTCTATCAGCAGCATTTATTTCAACTGCTGAAGGATTGGCTAAAAGAATCCACCAATTAAAAAAAATGTCCATGGATCCCACTAGCGGAGCATCTAAAAGATTAGTCATTTGTGGCAAACCACTACTGAAGGGCAGCGTCTAATAATAAAAGTTCCGCAGAAGAACCGGAGGTTTGGGTTAATCAAGTCCATATTAAAAAGAATAAAATAAATCCATTTAACAATCGTTTATGCGTCGCTTTTCTTCCTAAAAAATGAAAAGAAATATATAAAATGTTTTAAAATATTTTGTCAAATACATATTAATAATCATTATTATTGAAAGCATTTATAAAAACAAAAATCTATTATTTCATAATCAAATGGTTTGTTTTATAAAATAATAAATATTAAATTAACATTCAATGTTTGTGAATATCAACATTTAATACCAAATAAACTCAAATTGTAAGATATATCTTTACTTTTATCTAAATATGGCAATTCTCATTTATTAAGATCATAAACTTCTAGTCTTAAAAAATGTATAAAAAATAATCCGAATTTTTTATATGGATGAAGAAATATGATATCTACTGCAAAAATTAGTCCACATGCTATATTATTCAGTATATAGAACTACAATTGAACAATATAATGAGAACATATATTACTAATATATATTTATTATCAAGTAACACAGAAATTGAAATACATACTAATTTTTTTTTATAAATAAACCCATGTCAAGTTTACATTGTTTGCAGCTTTACTATTTAATGAATCAATATTGTATTAAAGCAAATCAATGCCTATTAAAAAAATTGAAAAATATAAAACTAGAAACATGAAACTTAAAATCAGAGGAACAATCTGAACATCACCAGAACTTCACAAGCAGAAGGCAGAGTTGCAACTTCAAAATCACACTTTTCCAGAATCCTGCATGAAACTGGTGACAACCTGAGACTGGAAGCATATCATAATTTGACTGTCTTCCACAACATTGGTGAAACTCATGATTTCAACAACTAAATGTTGAATTCTTTTGCTCCAAGTTCTTGGGTCAAAGCTGCAAATTAGATGAACAATTAGGAAAAACGGATTCAACACATTATGTAAACATTAATTCTAGATCTAACATCTACTTTTCCAAGAAAAAAGTACTCCAATTCATAACCCACACGCTGAATATCGGTCTAAGACCAATGTTATACATCTCCCATGGTCTTTGCAATTATCCAATATAATGACAAATTAAACAAACATTTTTTTTAAAAAAATATATATATATTCTCCAACATTATAAATAAATGCATCAACTTCTTATATTTCCATATATTAATTAATGAACATATATATAAATTCACATATCATACTGTAGTAGTGATAAAAAAAATATTGGAAATGTATAATATTAAAACAGGCAAAACTCTCCATACAGTATTGCCACTCAGTGCAAGCCAGAGTAATCAATGGATGCCAGAAGGCTTGTGCATAAAATCCCCATCTAGTGCCCACTCATCCAATATCTCCAGACTAGTTTCTGGCTTATGGACTTCATCAGTGAGAAGCCTTGGATCTGAGAGCACTGTACCTAGATTTTAGGATCTGATGCAATCTTCCAGCAGCCACCTTTTATCTCTACTTAATTACAAAACTATTGAGTCTTAAATTGAAAACACAATAATATTTTCAATCGAAGTTCATTAGCTTGTATAATCATAGTTTTGTAGTTAAGTCGAGATAAAAAGTGGCTGCTGGAAAGTTGCATTAGATCCTAAGATCTAGGTGCAATGCTCTCAGATCCAAGGCTCCTCACTGACAAAGGCCACAAGCCAGAAACTAGTCTGGGGATATTGGATGAGTAGGCACTAGATGGGGATTTTACGCACAAGCCTTCTGGCATTCATTGAATGGCAATACTGTATGGAGAGTTTTGCCTGTTTTAATAACAGTTATAAGCAAGCATAAGAAATGGTGCTCATATGATGTTTATTGGTGTAAATGTATAATGTGAATTTTTATATATATTCATTAGTTAATATATGGAAATAAGCTTTAGGAAAGAAATAAGTTTATGCATTTATTTATAATAGTATCTTTGGCAATTTTAACAATGAAAAAACAATTCCCATCACCACCCTCCCAGAATTTATGCTTTCAACCATAGAACTTCTAGACATTATATATAATGTTATATAATTTTATCCGTCACAAATTATACATTAGTCTTAATGTAAACATTGAAAAGTATGAGTGTTTTTATATCGTATTGAGCCAATTCTGTACATGTAAGATTCAATTTTTTTTATTTCAGCTAAGGAATGGAAAAAAAATTGCTATTTGTTCAATTAAATGAAAACATGGGCTCAAACTATTACTTGGGGACTTCAATATCATATGAACTCCAATGCAACTATTCATATGAATTTATATATTAAATATATAATAGTAATTTTCTACTAAAAAAATACTTTTCCATTTTTTTTTAAATAAAATAAGTTTTTAATATATAAAACTGTAAGAATTTCGACTTGAGGCCTTAAAGAAATCAAGGAAGGCAAAATTACATATTCAACTTGTTGGAAGACATCAAATGCAGTAATTCAAAATACTCCAATAAGATCTTGTTTTGATGATTCAATCATCTACTTTTAGGTGCACATAGTGCTTTTGAATGGATCAAACAACATAAACAATTTTAATGCAGGAAATGAAAAATGTTATATGATTATGTTATGAATAACAGAAAATATAGCATTCTAAAACCAATGTATTTAAAAGATTCAACATCAGATGTGATTATTGATATGTAAGACACCTATTAATCTCGAGCTAAATAAACAGCAATAAGATTGTAATAATTTTCAAAAATATTTAATTGAATTTAACATACAACTTATAAATCATTCAGATTTGAACCAAGTCAATAAGTTTGTCAAAATAAAAAACAATAATAGAGGGGGGGGGGGGTTGCTGCCCAATTAAGACTTGTGATAAGTAACCCATGTTCTTCCTTGAACTGAATCTGTTAAACAAACTTTTTATGAATTGTCTATGTCTAGCTTTTCACTACAAAATATTTATGATCTGTAACCCAAAATTTTACAAATACCATCATTAATTTATTAAAAATTTGATGGGATTTATGCAGTCTTATAAAAAATATGAGATTTAGAATTTTGGGATTAATTTGCTTTTGTAACAGTTTTCTTTTTTAAATTTTATTATTATGTTGAATAACTTGATGCATTATATTCATTTCTACAAAATAAAATCAGAAAATAATACATATATAGATATTTAACTTCTATCATCAGATGAAAATAGTATTAATCTCAGATATGCCACAAAGATTGGTTTACATACTTCACAGGCCAACAATGATATTGCAAAAAAAAAAAAAACCCATTCAAATTAATGAGATGGCTATTTAGAAATTTAATAAAGATCAAACTGCGAGCTGGAACATTAGTCATTCTAAAACTTAGATCTTGTGAAAATCATTAATCAGAAAAAGAAAAAAAATTGTTTGCATCTTCAAATACAAAGATAAAATAGAGATAAATTGGATTCTAATAAACAAAATTTATAAAAATATCTTTATTTAAAATATTCACAAAATAATTATGAACTGGCAATTAGTATATATCTGAAATAAAATAAAAAAGCATAAAGATGAGAATTCCAAAATGACTGTGATTTTGGATAATTAAGTTTTATAGTACTTAAATAAATTCAACTGCTAGCCCTATAATTATATCCCAATATCATCCAAAACATATGGAGTAACAAATGTACTAAAATTAATCAGGCATATTGAAAAATGAATGGATTTTACAGTTTTTCTATTAATCTGGTTAAAATCCTTTAGCACTGAATTGTAATCTCAATTTTATTCAATAACTTCATCTCTTTTCAAAAGCCAGATTTCTAGGACAGTATTGATTTGGAAATCAAATATATAAATTGAAATGCAGTGAAACTACATGATCATCAACCTTAATATATCTTGGATTACTATCTAAGTCAGATGAGATTTTCTTTTCACTATGTATATAAGTTCTGTTTGAAGGCAAATTTGATTAATCAGGCATCAGAGAACTACAATGAAGTGATAACCCTTAATCAACTATGCTATGTCTGGCATGGCTCATTAATCTGCCAATACAATTTTTTTTAGCATCTTATTATTTAAAGCTACGTAATACTCATTTAATGAATCCCTCATATTTTCAAAAACATAGGTCTACAGAAAAAAACAAAACTGAAAATTAGTTTCAATTCTTGGATATGATCAATGAGATATAACACCCTGTTTTCAATGAGCATAATATTAGCTATCCAAAGAATGCTGTGATATTAAACTGTTAAGTATCATGTAAAGATATGCTTAAGAAATTTGTCCCAGGCTCTAATTTGAAAAAATGTCTAAGACAATAATCTTATAATAGTAGTAACCAGTCTCTTTAGAGATTTCTATCACTGCTACTTTACTTTAATATAATTAATTTTTTTTTAAAAAAAGAGACTAATTGGACATCTTTCAAATATATAAGATGTTAACTTATTTAAAATAAATGATTTATTCCATGCAGATCACAAAAATAAAAACACTTCATTTCCAATAGTCAAACATTTATGTAAAGTAAAAAAATTCTTCCATTAAAATATTTTGACATTTACAAAAACTACTAACTTCTGCGAGCTGAAATGTCCCCCTCATTTGCTTTTCTAAATGATGGACTAACATTAAGATGTGTTGTTTTTTTCACTAAAAGAAAAATTAATATCTTCTATTTAAGAACATATACCTGAGATTATGATGTACTGTATTACTTATTTCAGAAAATATGAAAGACAAATTTATTTCAGATAATTTATTTCCAAAAATACAACTGCTAATCAAGATGACCAGTATTCGTCACCCATCCCTTCCAGTTCATTGTATTATTTTTGTTTCACATTTTGTCAGACTATCTTTCATATTATCTGATTAAAATTTCTATTCCATTCTTGTAAAACATTATCAGTACAATAAATTTTTTTGTGCCAGTTTGTTCAATACCTCAAATAAAACTTTTTGCTTATCCACTTCTATTTAAATTTTGCTAACTTTCAACCCAAATTAAGTTCTGATTCATTGTCTATTGATTTCTATCATCATAGATTTACTACTTCTCCTCCATAAATCATAGAATGCAAGATCATAATTTATTGTTAAATATTCAGTATTTATTACAAGTAAGTTTTTAAAATGTCTCAAATTCAGTAAAATTGAATTCTTAAAAAATAAATATAAAAGGAAAATGTATGAAAATTAATTTCCATTGAAAGACAGCTACCTATTATGTATGAGTTGATAAAAAAAAAAAACCCTATAAAATTGCTAAAACTTCAATGCACTCTTCTTTTGAGGAACTATTATAAGATCAATAGAAAAAATTAACCAGTTTGATAAGAGATTTACATGCGGCAAAGATTCAATTACAGCGGATATATATATATTATCAATCATCCAATAAAAAAAAATTTTTTTTTCTTTAATTAAGATAAATTATTGACATATTTTAATGAACAGAAAGAATTACTAGTAGAATATATAAAAACAAATTATTATTAGTTTAAAAGTTAAAATTAATATTAAATCTAAAAATTACTTCCTAAATTCAGGGCTTTGATTATTATGCCATAGAATATTTCTATTTAAATGACTTGTTTTATACTAATTTAAATTCAAGAAAAAGCCTTTACTTTTCAACCTTCTCATGCAAGAAGTTTGTATGTATAGACATTTTGATCTCAGCCCACAGTATACTGATATATACACACAATTTGTGCTATTGCTAAACTTTTCTTACATATTTCTTAAAATTAAATGCCTAAATTCTGAATAAAATAAATTTATTTAATGTATATATTCAAAAGGCTGATTTGCTTTCTCTTATGACAATCAACTAAAATTAGTGTTTTGTAATTTATAAACAGAGCTGTATATTAAAAAACAAACAAACCTGTTTTTCTATATATGAATCTATTTAAAAAAATCAAAATATTTACAATAAACAAGAATAAATCCCTGGAAGAAGGTAAAATCACTTCTCAAAACATTTATTGTGAATCAAGATTGAAAAACCAAACAAAACCAATATAATAATCCGTTTTTGAACATTGTAATGATAGTAGAATACATGAATGGCACATATTTATAGAAGTTAGTTAAATGATAGTAGAATACATGAATGGCACATATTTATAGAAGTTAGTTGTAGTGAAAGATATCAGAACAAAACTCTATTGGCTAAAGAATCTGAAAATGAATGATCAAAAGAGAAACAGTTTTGCATCAACTACTTATCTGTGTTCTAAGTTCCCAAGTCATCATGGATATGGTACAGGTAGCACATAGATATAACAGGTCATCTCCACCAACTGAAACTATGTAGAGATTTATAAAAATCTACCAAGTTATAAATAAATAACTACAAAACTGAAGCCAACCACAGAAATCTTAAATTTTATATTTAGTCATCTTGGATATCATTTGATATTTCAGCTAGAAAATCAACATTAAATTTATCCATAAGCCAAGAAAAAATTATTAAATACATGTAAGACAGCAAGATTGTCAAAAGGAGGAATTTTTATAGTACTAATTAAAATCCTATTTTAATAATGTATAATTGTTTATAGTTTTTGATAAAATATAATCTATTTAAAGTTTAGCTATCTTAAATATTTAATAAACCATTCAGAAATAATCATTTATAATCTATTTTCACATATATGTACTTAAGAATATTGTTTCTACATGTCAATAATTTTCCAGATATTTAGCTAATTATTGATTATAAGATTTAAAGAAAGGCAAAGATTTACAACAAAATATCCTGAGATTAAATTAACTCTTTAATTAATATAATCTCATATGTAACATGTAAATAGAAAATTCATATATGTATATTATTATTTTATTTACTAAATTTAGTTTGTTCAAATTTAGTTTTTCTTTCTTTCTAACTTTGCACTATTATTTTGCTACTATGCTTGAAACTCATGTATCTTCTCTGAACTTGACTAAGATTAACTGATTGCTTTAAAAGAAAAAAATGTTTTCCTGAATGAAGTAGTTCTTGTTATATAGATAATTATATACCCACACTGTTGACAGCTCAATTTGCATATTAGTATCATAATCAATTCTAATATGTGTTGTAAATATATCGATAAACCATTCCATTAAGATACATATGAATATATGTTCTTTGCCAGAAATAGGTAGAATAATCAGGCAAAAAAACACCACAATCAAGTAATAATACTTAATTATTATGGATAGTTTGCCATTGCTTGTTAATCTTCTTAACACCATCCAAGCATATCAATTTAAAATTTGTTATCACTGAGAGGATTTTACATCATTAGGATGCAGATAATACAAGTAAGTACAGAAATTTAGCATTAATCAAAGATTCTAACATTTTTTTTTTTGTAATGATAATTTAGTTCACTAATAAATCTAGATTTAGACAGTCTCTCCTTTAAGCCATTACTACAAGAATCACAAAGACTAAAATTTTCAACTCTCCAACTGCAAAGAATAGAAAAAGTAATTAATTTTCTTAGTTTCAAATTCAAATAACTTTGGAGTGTATCTCTGAAAACCTCTATTTTCAGAGATTTAACATTCACAGTTTCTTAATTGGAGAACACATTTTAAATTAAGCCTGCAAGCAATGTTGCTTAAATATACACTTTTCTCCAGGCATTTAACTACTTCATGGGTCATAACTTTAAGACTAGCCTTAATATATATTACTTAGGTAATGAGTATGCGCTTAATAAATTATTAATTACTACTTCATGGGTTCCAAGACAAAAAAAAAGTTACTGGACTCTTTTTTTTTTTAAAAAGTGCTTATTATTTTCATCACTACTCTCTGAAAACCTATGGAATATACTTTTTGATTATTTCAACTGAATTTCTCGGCAAATTGTTGTGATAATCCAAACAATTATTATACCTTCCAACTTTATACTCAAAAGCAATATGGTTAATTCTATTATACTTAAATCTATTCTTTTTATTATTTTTTTTGTGAGGCAGTAAATCTTTAGGCTTACTATCTGGCATTTTAATATACAACTTTTTAAGAGTTGTGTAGTAAAAGCAATCAAATGGCCAATATCTAATTATGTGGTAAATTTCCAGATAATCTTACAATGACTTTTTTATTAAATAAGAATGAAGATATTATGCACCTGAATATTATCTAGTTGGCATGTTTTGTTAGGCAGTGCACAGATTTGCTTTTCCACATACTTAGTATTTAAAAAAAAATTGGGTACTTATGAATTTTCAAGCAAACCAAGATGGTACCCTGTATTTTTGATAAAAGTAGTTTTGAGGGCTTATAATCTACCGAAGATGTTAATTGTTAAAACAAAATTAATAAATCAATTGTTAAATTTAAAAAAAGGAGTAAATTCGATAAATTTCATTAAGAAGCTTTACTTCAACCTTTTTCCTTATATTATAACATGAAAAAAGACAAGATGGTCTTAACATTGTCAAACTTTGGTTCAATTCAATGTGTTTCCTTTTGTCAGCAGTTTTTTAGATAAATTCTCATAATGATAAACATTTGGGACCTTTGTGTCACAGAATATGATGTAATGGACTATTTCCAAAGGTACAGGATCCTGTCTTCCCGAAAAATGTGCACTAATGGTCACGATATGATTGCATGCCGCCAACAAGAACAAAATATAATTATTGTATTTATATATTTTTTTCTATTAATAAGTTAATCCAAAAGAAAAGAAAAATAATTGTAAATATTGTAATTAATTTTTCCACAATGATTTTTTTAAAAAATAACAATAATAAAAAATAAAATGTAAATATTATATACAATGTTTCATAGCAGACATTTTTTTGTAAACATTTTTGGGAGGCTCCCAAAACTGTAGATTTATCAAAAATATGGCAGCCATCTTGGTTTACTTGAAAACTCACAAAGTATTCAAAATTGTTCAAATACTTTTATAGAAATCAAACAGAATAATGAATTCTAAATTTAGGATTTTCTAATTTCTATAGGTATTACACAAATATTAGGTAGTAAAACTTAGTTGACTGTGTTCTCATCAATTCTATTAATAAGTAAACTATCTCCTTTTCATACTTAAGTTTTGCAGTGTTTAAATTTTATTAAACAATATCAATGTTTTGACTGCTTAACAATCTTCTTCAAAACCCCCCTCCTTCCTTTTTTATTTTATTTTTAAAGATCTTTGAAGATTGTTTGAAATATCATTTAATAAAATTTAAACAATGCAAAAATTAAGTGAAAAGATAATTTACTTATTATTGAATAAAAGACTGTAAAAAAAAGGAAAGACCCTTTACATATTAGTTCTATTATTAATCTATGGTTCAAATATTCACTAATAAATCATTAAAAAGAAAATTATTAAGATATTTCCAGATATCTTATATAATGCTAATTTGACCACTTATGTTTCAAAAAACTTGCTGGTGGATTCTGAGCCACCATTACATATTATATTACCTGCACTAATTCTTTTTTTCATTAAATTAAAAAATTTATAATTATATTCCATTTCTTTATTTTTACTTTTCTTAAAGATTTTGTTTACACAAATTTAATGTTGAATTATCTTTACTTTTAATATGTAATTGCCTTTCTTTAGGATTATTTCTTATAATCTATTTAATGGTTTTGCAGCATTTTATTTATTGTCATAAAAATTTGCATTCTTACGGATTTATTTTTCTATTAGGCAAAAGTTTTAAAATAGTCAACTATACAATAAAAGATCTCTCCAAGAGCAGCACAAAAACATTATTTACAGGGTTTCACCCAATGTCTGGCAATGAAGGTCTTAACAATTTTCCATACATATATTGCTCTGCCAAAGAACAATTAAATATCAATTTGTTTAATACAGGCGTCAATTATCTTGACATGATCTTGCTGAAATTTACAGATAAAACTATTTTGAACTAATTATATATATATGACAAATAACTTCATCTATATATATTGTACTTCTCAGTCCGTTATTTTGTTTTATAATGCATTTTCACTTTAAACGCAAATATCAGCAGATTCATATAATAAAACCGCAAAGAAAAAATAAATACCAATTACTTCTATAAAAATTTATTAGTTAAAACAATCAACTGTTCTAGTGATAGAACACACTTGGTAATCAATAGGGACACTAGCTAGCTTCTAGAACTGACATAATTACAAAACTTTAAAATTATCATATTTCTTCATGCAGTCACCACTTAAAACACCTTAACAAAAAAGATAATTCTAAGTGATCTAATAATCAGAACATGAACAAAAAATTATTTTTATCACTATAAAATGGAAAATACTATATATTTTAATAATAATAGCAGTTATAATCCACCAAAAACACTTCTTTCAATGTTGTTATAATCCACTAACATGTTAGTGCATCAACAATTTATAAATAATATTATGGAGATAAACTTAAAAAAAATTGCTAAGCTAGATTTTTGATGTAAAATTTATTAAATTAGATATATTTTTGATACAATATTATTAAACACTACATTATAGTTAAAATCATTTGATACATATATGAATTATTTAGTTTTTCACCTCATTTTAATTACAAAAAAAAAAAAAAATTCATGAACACAAACTACTGTATCAAAATATTAAATTATTCTGTGAATAAATTTAAATGTGTTTGCAGAACATTCACTTATTTGCATAGATTTTTGTTTTGATAATATTTTTCTTTGCATATGGAAAATGATTTGAGAAAAAGAAAAATCAGATGCATATTATATAAATATACATAAATTATGGAGAGTTGATTATTCGCATTATAACTTTAATATTGTGTAATTTTAATGGGATTTGATTTTTAAATTTTAACTAAATATTACTGAGATGGCAGTTATACGGCAAACTATAGTCATTGTTTTATGAATGTATTATTTATATAATGGGAGTAATATATTTATTCGCTAAAATAGCTTCTTAAATAAATATTTAAGCATTTCATGATTGTAAATAAAAAAAAAGTTCTTTATATCACAAATTATTTTCTTAGTTTCACATTGAATAAATATCACTGCAATACTGTATCATACTAATCCAGTTTGAGTCACATCTATTGTTTCATTCATTTAAATATATAGTTTGGCTAGCTAATTATATATATTTGAATTATCAAAATGTTTAGCATCCTATAATAAAATTTTATTTTTCTATGATTTAGCTTAGTAATTAAAAAATTAGTTTATTTTAAATCAAAATTTACTTACAACTCATGAAATTTTAAGACAATTAAAATAGATACAAAGAAAAAAGATTTAAAAAAAGACATTAATTATTAAACAAATCTTGATTTTAAAATGAACTAATTTCTTAATTACTAAGATAAGTTTGACATAAAAAACTTTCAGATGATATTTTGAAAGTTTTAGTGATAAACTACAATTTAAAAAAACACAAAGTCTGGATGACAATGACAGGCATTTAATCAGATATAAAAATAGGACTAAATTCAGTGTCATTTCTCCATGAAAGAAAAATGATTAAGATGACAAATTATATATATACTTGGATTATAATATGATTATTAAAAACAATTCCATTTTATTTGATAATGAAGCAGAGGTCTTTTTTTCTTAGATCAGATTAATCTCAAAAACTTGATAAATATAAAATGATTTGACCAAAATAATCTGTTTATGAAATGAAAATTAAACCCATACTATTATAATTGGAAGGTATTTTTCTATATACATTAGTCAGTGATAAACATTGGTATAGTTTTTATTCTGAATTGTACTTAAGAATTTGATTTTGACAAAATGTATAAAAAATCAAAATTAAACACTCTTACATACCAACAATTACATGACTTTCTCATATAATTCTAATAGAAAATTTTCATCCTATTACAAAGCCATCTACTGTAATCTTGAAGAATTAATAGATATCCAATAATACAGTATTCTAATATTCCAATCCTGAATTATTCTGGCATTGGCCTTCATCAACAGGAATTAGGATGCAAATTTGGAATTAATACACTTATACATTTAGCAGCCACCTTTTATTCATTTATACTACTCAAGCTAACAGCCAAAAATAATGAAAAAAAAAACTCTAAGGATTTGTACCCAAGCCAATTTGATTGCACAAATATATATAGAACTGACACCAGGCCAGTTTCTAGACATTATTGATATCCACTGATTACTCAAAACTTACAAGGATGACTAGAGTAAAGTGAAAAAAAAAAATTTGTTACCAAAGCATATGAGAAAGTTGTGATATTATTAATATTAACTTTCCTAACCAAAGGGTGGAAAGATGCTTACAATTAGCATAAAACAGAGATATCTAAAATATATAGAAACCAACTTTGTGTCAGCTCTTTATAAGTATGCTGTGACTGCTGAATGTACACTTTGAATTCTAATCGTCATTGATCAAAGCAAAAGCCAGAAACTGATTTGGGGGAAACTACAACATTTGTTGTCCATTAATTATTCAAAGTTATATCGGTTTACAGTAATATGAAAAATAACAATGTAGTGATGAGTGCACATTACACTAATCTATGGGAATTTCATTGGGCTTTATAATATTTTAAGTAGCACTTGAAGTTAGATCATTATTGCAAAATGATCTTATCCAAATCTAGAGCATTCAAAAACTTGAATATTTGACAAAAGAACCACAAGACCATCAATAATGAACTACAAAATTAGTCATATTAAACTAAACAGTGAAACAAACATTTTATAACTACTGCAAGTGTTAAAAATACATTAATACTAAATGCAGGAAATAGTCTATGATCTTGCAATGTGGAAAATAAAGAATATTTAGTGAAACAATCAATTCTGAATCCACTCCCTGCTAAAATCTCTGAACATTATTCGAAAAATATATATGAATAAAAAAGAAATTAAATTTCGTCTTTGAAGTATAAACTCTAATGCATAGATCATAGTCAAGTAATAGATTATAATAATATAATTCATATCACCTATAATATAAAGATGCTCTGGTCAACTAGCCATGTTATACGTGTATATCCAATATGGTTTTGTTAGATTAATATTTAATTTGATACAAAATTATGCTGAATGTTCACACATTTATCTATAGTTATTCATTAAAACATTGATACTTTTCAATGTTATTTGTAAAATACAATAGTCTATACCAGGGGTTGGCAACCTATGGCACCTGTGCCATGCTTGGCACGTCAACGATTATCAATGACACTCGGAATAAATTGAAATAGTAAAATATATATATAAATTTCAGCGTCTTTTTTTTTTTACATTCAATATTGAATTTACAATTAAATCATTATTTATCAGAAAATAATACACTTGACTTCATTTAAAAGATATTTTTGTTTACAAGCGGGGAAAAAATTCTATATAATCTTCTGATAAAATTAAAAAATGAGATCGTAATCCAAATAAAAAGCTTATTATGTAATCAATTCTAGAAAGCTATTTTCAGCAGTTGAATTATAAATAATCGACGCTCATTGGTGGTGCTTCTTTCAAAAAAAAAAAAATTAGAGTTGGGAATGGAAAATAAAGTGGCTAACAAGTTTCTCTGGATATAATTGCTGAAAGATTCCTGACTCCGTTTAAGGAGAAGCCATAATACATCACATCACATCATCATATCTCACGGCATAGTGACTGAGAGATTCTCAAAATGTCCCACAAAAAATTAAAACATGATATTCACTCCTTTCAAGACTCTTGTACAAATGAATACGAATTTGTACAGCAAAAAGATTGTACTGTGTGTACATTATGCTGTGAAAGTATTGTATGTAGTACCTCAAGTGTACAAAAACATTATCAAACTAAACGTGTTCTTATTTAAAAACTCAGATGAGAAAAGTGAAGCTATAAAAATAGCTTTCTGCCTTTAAGAAACAAACTAATTATTTTAGTCAATAATTGGAACCCAAAATAAAGCCACCGAATGTAGTTATACAGTTGCTCATTGTGTGGCTGAAAGGCAAACCTTTCACAGATGGACAGTTCATCAAAGAAACATTTTTGAAAAATGTTGAAATCTTATTCAGTAATCTACCAAATAAACAAAGGATACTGTCTCCAATTCAAGAAATACCAGCTTCTACAAGATCAATTCAAAGAAGAATAACTGACATGGCCAAAAATGTAACAACAAAAAAGAAAACCAAGCTGTTTTATTCAGTGTTGCTGTTGATGAAAGCACTAATGTAAATGATGTGGCGCAACTAGCAATAGTTACAAGATATTGTGACAACAATCATATTTATGAAGGATTGTGTTGCTTGATTCCTCTTACTAGTACAACAAAGGGACATTATATTTTCACTGCATTTTTTTAATTATTTTGCAAATCAGAAAATCAACATAAATAAAATATTTAGTGTTACTACTGATGCCAGCCGTGCAATGTTCAGAAAGGAAAAGGGATTTGTTAAACTTCTTGAAAATCATATTGAACATTAAATATTGAGTTTCTACTGCATTATACACCAGGGAAATTTAGTTGCAAAAATCTCATCACAATGCTTGACTTCTGTAATGGACACTGTCATTAAAATAATTAATTTCATAGTTTCTCATTCTTCATTAGCATATAGGCAATTTAAATCCCTTTTGCAAGAAATGAATAGTACATATACAGACCTCCCTCTATACAGCAATGTTCATTGGATTAGTTGAAGTAATGTCTGAAAGAAATCAAAATGTTTCTTGATGAAAAAGAACATCCAGAAATAAATGATGAAGACTGGTTATGCAAATTGATGTTTCTGACCAATATAACTCAACACCTGAATGAGTTAAACTTGCATTTGCAAGGGAAGGGCCAAACAGTACTAGAACTTTTATGAATATTAGAAAGGATTTGCATCAAAATTAGCTATATTTTGGTGTGATATTACCACTAACACCTACAAGTAATTTCCAAATGTAAAGACTCATACAAATCAATTTAGCATTAACAAAGATGAATTTTAAAAATGCATTGAAGCTCTCAGAGAATAATTTTCCAAACACTGTGAAGACTTCCAAATACACACCCATATTTTCTTTCCTCATCAAACCTGACTTAATTGATTTAACTCTTTTTGAGTGGATGGATATTGATAGTTTTGAAATGGAATTAATCAAATTAATAACATCAGAAAACTAAATTTGTAGAATTGCAGAAAACTCTTGAAGGGAACTGTCTAGAAAAGTCAGCTGCCATTCTCAATTGTTGGATATCATTACCTGAAAGATTTAATTCTTTGAAAAAAATTGCTTGTGCGGCATTTGGTTCAACTTACTTATGTGAACAAATTTTTTCACATAGGAAAAATATTTTGAACATTCAGAAGCATGCGTGAAGCTAAGTGACCAATTACATACCTGACATTAAGCAATTGAGCAAAGAGGTATAAGGACAATGTTCACATTAATTTATTTTAATAATAAAAAATGGCTAATCATATTAGAATTCATATTTTTTCTTATGTAAATTATATATTTTGTATAGGTTAAAAGTTGTAATTTATAATTTGTAATATAATTTTTAATAAGCATGTTAAAAATTATAAATTTAAAAAAAGATACTTTTCACA
The DNA here is from genome assembly GCA_028023455.1 of Epiperipatus broadwayi. NCBI lineage: Eukaryota > Metazoa > Onychophora > Udeonychophora > Euonychophora > Peripatidae > Epiperipatus > Epiperipatus broadwayi. The sequence continues at coordinate 487,040 of JAQFVV010012444.1, read as the reverse complement.
TGATTCTAAGTATTTTAAAATATTGAATGACCAATAATATAAGATCCAGTTATAATGGACTTCAAAATTATATATTATATAGTAGTGTATATTATATATTATAATATATATAAAACTTTGAAGCCCATTATAACTGAACCAATTTTGATAATATAATATAATAAGATTGGTAAAATCATGTCAGCACGAAGAATAACATTGTAACATAGGTTCGGCACCACTACTAAAAGATTGCTGACCCCTGGTCTATACCAACGGTGGCGAACCTTTTACATATGCATGCCAAAAATTTCCAAAAAATATTTATTGAATGACTGGTGCGTCATATAGTTATTTAATCAAAATAGAAATAACTTAATTATTGCAATTTTTTAAGTTTATAAACAAAATAATAATAATAATTAAACAAAATTTCTAAATAAGCTAAGTGAACAATATTTATTTAGAAGAGCACAAGTTGAAGAAAACGTAATAAAAAAAATTAATAGTAATTAAAACAAAATTTTGGAAATAAACATATAAAATCAACATAAATAGAAATTATTCAATGAGATTTTTGCTGTTGTACATTGGATATCAAATGTTTTATATCTGGTTCATATTTTGTCACTTTTAATAATGTACATGCTGAACTAGATTCATTTATCATTCAATTTCTCGAACTGTCTTCAATTAAATTCATTTCTGAAAATCGATTCACATGCATATGTAGAGGAAAAAATTGATAATATAGCAATTGCTACTTTTTTTAAACAATTAAATGTTTCAGGAATAGCATTCCAGGAAGACAGTAGTTCCGCTTCAGCATTCTTTTTACATGCCCAACTCATTCCTCAAATCAACAAATTTTTGTTTTTATATAGAACTAGATAGAAAATTGACTGATTGCATTTCCATATCTTCCAAATTAAGTCACTCAAAAATTTCTAACTTGAGACTATCCATTGATATTACGTATGGGTATAAAATAAATTTTGATGTTTCTGAAATTTGTTTGAACTATGCAAATCTTAAAGAAAATTAATCACTTATTGATTGAATAAAACAGCACAAAACTCGTGTCAATTTTACTTGATCAGGCTTCTCATGAGATTCTAAATCAGAGTATGGAGAGTTTTGCCTGTTTTAATAACAGTTATGAGCAAGCATAAGAAACAGTGATCATGTGATGTTTAATTTTTTAATCAATCCTGCCTAATAGGATAGTGGTGGCTATGGTTGTTAAAAAGGCAAAGACACCAAAATGTATGGGTGCTGAACTGAGTTCAGACCTATATGACTATATAAGCTAATGAACTTGGATTGAAAATATGTTTTCAATTTCATTCTCATAGTTTTGTAGTTAAGTAGAAATAAAAGGTGGCTGCTGGAGGATTGCATTAGATCCTAAGATCTAGGTGCAGTGCTCTCAGATCCCAGGCTCCTCACTGATGAAGGCCATAAGCCAGAAACTAGTCTGGGGATATTGGATGAGTAGGCACTAGATAAGGATTTTAGCACACACGCCTTCTGGCACCCATTGATTACTCTGGCTTGCACTGAGTGGCACTACCGTATGGAGTTTTGCCTGTTTTAATTTTATTTTTAAATACTTGGGCAATATATTCTTTTTGTTCATCTTTACTTCTTTCACAGAGCGATTTATGATTGGTCTCATAATGTCGTTTTACTGATGATGTTCTCAATACAACTGTTCCAGAACATAAAACACAGACTGCCTTGGTACCTCTATTAATCATTCCATACCCAATCAGTCCACCAATTCCGAAATTCTCTACTGCTTGACAATTTTTGTTTTTTATTTTCACTAGTCATATATATAATGGTAACAAATTTATTTAAAAGTAAATTTAAATGAGCTTTAATAATTTTATAAATCCAAGATTTATTATATGTTAAAATATATTATTTTTATATTTCATTTTTACAGCAAAACTTCAAGCAAAAAAAAAAGTCGTTTGATAGCATTAATTTCACATTTCGTTTCTTTGTTCATGATTTTGATTATGTTAAAAAAATGAATGGTGTTAATACATTTGGATCAAAAAATATTAGGACAGAAAACCATTTTATTACTTTTACTTTAGATTTGAAAAAATTTACTTTACTTCAAAGAGTTATAAAATATTTTAGAGTTTACTTTCTAGTTTTATTGGAATCATTTGACTGGTTTCCACAATAAACTGGTACTACTTTATTTAATTTATTAAAATATCATTCCCACCTAAATATGTATATTTTTTTTTTTTAAATTTTGTAATTTATTGTTTCTAATTAGAATTCAATTGTAAATCAAATTCTATTATAATATTATATTTATTTATTTTACCTTTAGTTTACTGTAAATTTTTATTAGTACTGATTTTAGCAACAAAAAAAATATTGAATAATTTAAACAATAGAAAATTATGTAAATAGTTCGCATGTCAGTAAAAAAATTCGAATATCATCTCTGGCATGCGTGATATAGTTTCACCATAACTGGTCTATACTATATTCATTTTGGTGCTTCTATATGTCACTAAGATTTAAGCAACTAAATAGTGAATGAAAGGAGCAATTTTGTATGTAGCTACTATGCCAAAACTTTATTACAATGTATAAAATTATACTTAGTTGTTTTGTTAATTTCATTACAACTAATTGGCATTTTTATTATATGACTACATATTTTATTATTTAATATGTTAGTACTCATATGAACGCAATTTTTTTTATTTTTGCTGCCACATATTACATATTTAATTAAATAGTTATTATATTGTACTAAAAATAAACTTATTGTAAAAAAAATCCTATAGAGTATTAGGAATTTTGTTTTTCTAAAATAAATTTTTAAAATGATTAAACTGGGCAGATAAAATAACTTTGCTTAGAAGTGCTTTGTTATAAAATGCATGATTAAATAGTTATCGAGGTAAAGTGATTATTTATAATTGTTATAAAAAAATTTAAAAAGGAAAATATTTACATATGTAAAAAAATGCATTTTATTATTAATACATTCGACCATAATTTTTTTTTAACATATATTAAAGTATATCTTTGCAGTTGAAATACTTGTTACTATACTTGAAAGGTTTTTATAAAACATATTACTTGAATGCTTGACTAATATAAGTAATAAAAGTCATAGATATCCATCAATTAATGAGTCTATTCACACTTTTTGTTCTAATAATATATTAGTTGAATAATAAGTTAAATAATGCCGAGATATTCTTTTATTTATAGTTTTTTAAATAAAACTTTAGTTTTACTTTTATGAATTTCAATTTTCAACTTAACTTTATCCATTGTTGAAATAATTCTATTAAAATTAATTTTCTGAACATTTCAATTTCTACGTAACACATTATAACCAATTATCACTCTTTATTCAGTTTTTAATATCTAGTTTAAATACAACACTGTTTTGAATATTACCAATTAGCATTTTGCAATAGTGCAAACAGTTGACCATAAAAACTTCAAGCTATATCTTTTCAACCAATACATTCTTATACTGTATTACGCTAGAGTTCACGGATTTCTCATGTTTACATGTCCCTGGAAAGAAGTTATTATCACCAAATGAAAATTAAATGTATGTTAGAAAAATCATACTTTATTTGGTATATGCCATTATTTTACTAAAAATCAGTTACCAGCAGTTAACTTGCAACTAAAGTATAGTGACTGATGTATCATTAAATCTAAATAGGTGGATAAGCAAAGTTAGCTTGGATTTAAAATCTTATATTTGATAATTCAACCCATTAGCTTGAATAACACATTAAAAGATGAATGGGTATTATATAGAGTTACTTTTCTTTATAAGGAAAGCCACCCATCATGTGATGTTATATTTTAGTGCAAAAAATAGTACTTCCTACCAGAAAAGTAGATATCTTAGAGGAAAGACTTTGAGCTGCCATCAAATATTCATTGATTTTACTAATACTGGAGATGAGGTATTGTCCAAAGGGATGTGCCAGAGATTGATCAAGTCAATATGTCTCTTGGCTCTAAGTTTTTACTTTATTTATTTCAAATGATCCAGTAATGACATATATTTCAAATAGATAATAACACAATTTGAAGATTAGTTTAGATTTTGTTTCACTTTGATCAGCCTTATTATCTATTTATATATTATTTAAATAAATAACAGAACATCAAAAGATTGAAAAGATGTATTCTATTCTCAAATATTATGCAATTTAAGCATTATGTATTCATACTTCTCAATAAATTTGGGTAATTGATCTATTAAAATACAGTGCCAGAGATGCTATTTCTAAATATATTTGTAATTTTACTTCACAATTCTAACATTTGAGAAAAATTATAGAAAGAACCAGTGTATATGAATTGCTATTAAGCTTTGGATTTGTAATTATGAAAAAACATTTGATTCTATAAGCATTTTTATAGTGATTAAGATATAGATCAAGAATATAATCATATTCTAAAGAATTTTTATCAAAATCAATAACAATGATTAGATTACATAATGATACTAAAAAGATTAACAATGAGAAAGATGTACAACAGGGTGATTCCATATCTTCAAAACTTTTTACAGCAGTTTTACAAAAAGTATTTTGTGAATTAAAATGTGAAGCTAAGAAAGTAAAAGTAAATGGAGACAATTAAATCGTCTATATTTTGCAGATGATGTGGTTGTTTTTGCAAATAATGCTTCATGAAATATTGCAAGCGTTATTACATGAATGTAAAAAAAAATAAAGCCTAAAGATAAATGCTAAAAAGGCTAAATTAATGTTCAATGGATTTTCTAAGAAAATAAAGATTGATAATAATGAATTAGAAAAAGTTAACAACTACAAGTAATTTGGTCAGATTATTAATTCAGATGGAAGCATAACAATAGAAATTAATTATAGAATTAATCCTGGATGGATTGTTTTTGGTAGAAATAATATTAAAAATACATGTGCCTATACTTGGGAAAAAAATTTTTTTTTTTTTAACAAATGTATTTTACCAGTTCTTACTTATGGATCTGAATTTGGGCACTGGATGACATTGAAAAATTAAAAGATTGAAGTGGAGCTGGGCTGGATGAGATAATAGATGTACAGTTAAAATCTTAAACAGGACCCCAAGTTTGCAAAAAACTTAGAAAGAGACCATATGAGATGAATGGATGAAATAAGGAAGTTCGCTGGTGTGGTAAAGATAGAAATTGGATTAAACTTAAGAGAAATCTTCCTACAATGGATTAATAGTTGAAAATGATGATGATGAATCCCAATATTTTAACATTCACTATGACTATTTCATCAAATATGATAAACTTCTTTTAAAATTATGTATTTTCTTATTGGAGATTTTTTAAAAAACATAGTTCTCCCTTTCAAACTGATAGCACTTATTAAAATACAAAATCATCACCGTATCCACAAAATCAGATTTCATCAATTGAAAAAAATGAAAAATTAGAAATTAATAAAAAAAGATGTTCGTTTTCTAATTAACAGTGAAAATGCTACAATCACAAAATACAACCAAAGAAAGAGCTTCTGGTATTTGTACACTACATTTAAGCATATTTGAAATTTAAGAATTAAACATTTATACTTTTTTCCATCTCTATAGTCAGCAATTTTCTTAACAAAAAAAAATAAATTATTTTTGGTAATGTCTTAATGTGTTAAAAATTTATGGCTTACCATTATCTATAGTTTTCATACTCTGTAAGACTTGGAACCAAATTACACAGATAGAAGTTTTACTGTATTAAACACTTTACTTGTATTGTATTTATTATGAACATTAGTTTCAAAATACATAGGGAATAGTATAGTTACAAAAGATAAAATTTGGTATATGACTGTAATACATTCCATTTGATGAATTATAATTATTTTAATGGCTTTCTGTCACTGCAAAACCGATTGGTATCAACAAAAAACAACTATTCTTATTTATTGTTGGCTTGCAATAGAAGGTAATAAAATAATTGCAAAAATTTTAGCAATTTTGATGGTTTCCAGATGGACAGTTTTGATAAAATGTAAACAAGAAATACAGACAAAATACAACACAAATTTAAATTCTGAAGTAATTATAAATTTAAATTTCTAATTAAAACAGAATTTTTTATATATGTTAAATATTATTATATTTTTAAAAACCACTATTCAATCCTGATGGATTATTCAAAATAGATTGACATTCAATTAGCTTAATAAGAGAATGTAAACAAAGCATACAATTTCACCAACTTAATGATGATAATACTCAAAGCATTACATACCTGTGGCCCACCAACTTTTCTCTGATCATCTTCTTCTTGCCGTTTCTCATAATGTATAAAGTCATCAAAAATTGATGTAGTGTGTCGATAGCTGTGCATAATCTTCAACACTTGTTTCCCCTTTTCACATGGGACTTCTTGGGTATCTCTAGAATTAGTTACAGGTTTATTTTCATTGTTCTCCAAACGAATATGCCTTAATTCCCGGTTTGGCACATCTTTTACATAAATCCATTTTACTTTAAATTGTCCTTTCCATTTATCCTGAGCCCAAACACCACTAGAGGCACTGTAGTCTACTTCTGACATCATCTGAGCCATTCCACAAAAATGTCCACTTCCATTAACACTGAAGAATAAAAATAATACACCTTTACCTTCTCTTTCTTTAAATGCACCATCCAACCGTTTGTTACCATGCTCTGTACTACACCAAATACTATATTTAATGGAGCGATGGATATCGTCCTCAGAATAACTTTTAATAATAAAGAAACGAGCTCCTTTAGGATTTAAATTAAAATCCTTGGGATTATATTCATTGGTCGATCTTAATTTTTCAAGAACAGGATGAGTAGAATAACTAAGAGATTGTCCACAAGATGGCACAGATGACTGTGGTGGCGAATACGCGTTAGTCCCCCGACCTCGAGACACTCCCCCCCATGTTGGACGATTAGGTTGAATAGCGCCTGGTTTACTTACTAGATTATTTTTATTATCCCATGTTCCAATGTCCATATTCTGTTTAGCCTGCAACAAAGGGGCGGGTGGCATTGCTTTTGATTTCAGTTTTGGTTGGGGTTTGGCTGGTTGGCTTGCTACGGATGCCCAGCTCATTTTTTTAGGAGCTGAATTAGATGAAGATGAATCACCACTAGGGGATGATTTCAAGTCCGTAGGAGTAATTAGTTTTCCATCCTTAGAAATTGCACTCTCAGTTTTATCTCCCAAATTAAGACTATTAACTCCTTGTTCAACACTTTTCACATCATAGTCCATTCTTCCCACTTCACGATAATAATCCTCATGATAACTATGATTTGTTTTTCGTCCACTACTACCCCAGGTACTATAGTCCCCACTACCAGGAAAGTAGCTGAAACCTGGCTGACTATAACTAAATCCAGTCTGTCCAAATATTCCATCAGATACATATTGCTGATCTCCATATCCACCTAGAAATGTTACTGGATCTCCATTACTCCAAGCTCCTTCTCCAATGCCTTGATTTAAATAAGGAAATGACACTGAATGATAATAACTAGACATGTAAGGATCTGCCATGCTGCTACTGGACATTGGTGGTGAAGTGTAGCTCTTAAAATAAAAAAGAAAAAAACTTGTTAATCTTAGTTGAAGCATACAACACATTAAAACTTATAAAAAATTTTAAAATAGTAATTAGAATAAAAAATTAGTTCTTGCATGAAGTTTGCTCTAATAAAATACAATATTATATATAAAAATACTTTTGGCCCATTAAAAAAATAAAAATAACCCAAACACTCACTATTCACACAAATATATCAATATCTGAAAGGAAGTAGTATATTATAATCATGAGGAAATACAAAATGATTCCTTAAAATAAAGACTAAAAATATATCTGAACCCTTTCCACTGATTAATGACCAAAACAACAAAAGACTAAAACCTAAACCTCCTCTTTCATGTAAACAGAAGTATCTATAACAACATAATATGCATGTTTTTATTAAAGTTTAATAATATTGATTTATATAACAAATAATTATTGAAAAAATTACTTTTGATAACTTCTAGTTTTAATTTAACTCTTGAGCTTTCTATGGGATAGAAAAGGAATTTGCTACTAATACAAGGTGCTTCACCAAAAATATGCATATAAAGCATGTTCTAGCATTAAACCATTGGCCTTTCCAGACATTTTTGTGTGCGTGCATATATATACAAGTGCACAGTTTACAGTTCGGAAATTGGTAAGATGAGGTAAATTTACCATCAGTATTTTCTTAAAGGCATTTTACTAAGAATTATATTTACAAATGTTTGTTTCTTTATACATTACCACTTTGTTTGGAGTAGCATTTTTATTTGAAGGGATCTTTTCACTTGGTTTTCTCAAATTTATCAAACAAAATTATAACCAAGGAAATAGTGCTTTTCACTATTTATATATATAATTAGCTTTTCCACATGACTATTTAAATTTATCTGAAATTACAATTTATAATATAAACCATTACATATATTATTTTTTCAACATAAATTTTAAACAGTGTACTAAATTATAAATTTAATCATATACCTATTAAAATATCTTAACATTTATGGTTTAAATAAAGTGTCAGATGATTGTGTTCACATTAGGACAGTTGGATTATTCCTTCCTATCAGTGGTACATTAATATTTGATAATATTCAATGCTTCTTCATTTGCCTCCAAAATAATTATGAAACACTAATAACATTCTGAACTCAAGATCGGAAATGAACTTGTACATTAAATTCAATTTGTCAATGATTTGCAAAAAAAGTTTTAAAATAGAAGTCAAAGACTTATTTTTAATTCCATTTATTTTTAACTGTATAATTTTGCTCATTCAGAACTAATCAAATCACGGCCTATATAGCATTAATAATAATTGATTTACAAATCAGAACTTGTGCTGCATTATACTATAAACTACACTGTATCTCATGCATGAACTTCTCACTATTAGCTTACTTGATGAGGCTGGTGTCTCCAGGCATCAAAGTCTTCGTCATTTACATTATCTTTAGGACCATTGGACACTAATAAAAAAAAAAGTTTTACTATGTATCTGAATATGCATACATATATATATGTATTGAAAATTTTTATTTTGCTTGTTAAAAACTTTCACAATATATCTTATGCATTTGTATTTATAAATACATAAAATTATAAAACATCTTACTTTTTTTTACAACTGGAAATCTTTTTATTATACAGGCGGTCCTCTATTTTCATACATTATACTTTTGAACAATTCGCTATTTCACATACATTTTGTACTTTTGATTTTTATCTATATATGTATGACAAAATGCGCATACTTTCATGTAATGATTTTCTTTTTCTCATAGACTATTAGTCACTAGTCCGTTCCTACCTCTCTGACATTAATCACATCCATTTTGGGCATCAAGGTTACTTATATATATGTAGTGTAAAAAAACTGCAGACATAAATCTTTTGAATTTATTATTTTTTAAATGTGATAGCAAATTATTATTATAATTTAATATTATTAAACATTACAGTGGTGGAATTTTCCAGTTAAATTATTCCTTTGCATTTCTTTAACAAAACAGAAGAGTAAATAGAGGAAGATATTTTTTCTTAGTTATAAAAAAATAAATATTGCTTGTATTATAATTGATTATCCTGATTTCTTTTTGTTTGCAAATTAAGGTCTCGTTTAAATAGCAAACAAAGAAGACACTTCTGTATAGATTCGTACCCTGTCATTCCAAAGCAAATGTAGGGAATTTATTGTACAAGCCACTCTGGTCTAAATTATTTAAATAAGCTTTGGGGCAGATAGAAGAATTAACTAGAATTTGTAAAAAATTACTACTGAAATATTTTTTGCCTATAAATTTATTTTATTATTATTAAGTAAAAAAGATAATCAAAGATTCATTTGTCTGCTAGGTTATTTTTTTTTTTTTTGTTTTATTTAAATGATAAGCATGTATTGTGGTTATATAACTTACTTCTGTCTACTTTTTAAAACTCATATTCTTGTAAATATAACGAATAAAACCTATATCAAGCCTTCAAAGAAAACTTAACCTGGTTTTCTCAGTTGTTCTCAAAACGGCAAATCTTTTGCTTCAATCAGTCGTACATGTAATTTAAGCCCATCTACAATATGTTCAATTGTGAAAAACAAGAAAAGAAAAAGTACAATTCAATTATCTCTTGACAAATTTATAAAGAAAACACTAGATATTAATCAATAATAAGTAAATATGTGTATTTTGAAAAGTTTTTTTGATCTTTTTTTTTTACATTGCTCTACTTTTATATATTTCAGAAAACAATCAGGTACGAAAATAGGACCACCTGTAATAAAATTTTTACAGTTAAAAATAAAAAAATATTTTTTTTATTAATTATCTACATATAAATTTAAAATGAGAAAGAATTTAAATCTATATCCAACTCATATCTCAGGTGACTTACTAACTAGTCACAGTAGACACTGTTCAGTCAAGCACATGCAAAATCCCTTTCCCTCTTTCACTATAATACAAAATCTTATCATAACAATTATAACGAGAAGTGTTTCTATAAATAATCCAATCTTCAAACTAAGAATACAAAAAAGCACGAATACTACTTTTATTACTTCTATAATAATTTTACCATTTAATATTAAAATACATTTTTCTGATTTTCCAGAGAACTAATATGAACTGAAAATAGTGCATTTTAATTTTAACTTTTATGCAAATTAGAGAGTAAAATAAAGACCAAGATAAGGCACTCAAAAATACATTACAATTTGTTACAAATTACACAATATATTCACTGGGTCTAATAATAAAAATTCCAGACACTTTTCCCATTAGTTTTCATATGGAATACAGGCTATAAATATTTCCTTGGGATAAAGTGCACTTCAAATTTAATCAACACAGACAATTATACTTTTCTTGCTAAATCTCTAATCATATACAAAACAACAAAAAATTGCCATAATTGTGTTGTAACATACAATCAAATATAAAATTTTTAATTCTATGCTGTTTTTGGTGATTAAAAATTTTTAGTGTTCATTACATTAAAAAAATTATTTTGCCAATGGGAAACATTATGACTTTTTAATTTAAAAAAAAAAACTAACTTTATACCTAAATTTCAACAACTTCTTTAATAAATATAAAAACATACAACTACAATATCTTTTTTGTTGTTATTCTATGAAATATAAGCCAAAAATATCTAAACTTTGAGGAAGGAAATGGGAAGAATGCATAGATCCATCTGGATAATTGCCAAAGCAAGACTACCTTACAGCCACCCAAGAGAAAAAAAACAACTTATGTATATAAGTCCTCTGCTTAAAGACAGGTGGAGTATCCAGGTGACAGAAAACTATGCCTAAAATATAACCCTTTATCATTCTCAGTAAGTGTCAACTACCAATCACTTCAATATAATTTACATTAGTATCTTAATATTTAGATATTAATGAGCCATTATATCATAATAAAAAAAATCTCAGTAAGAAGTGCCAATGCATGGGTAAAAGGCATAGGTGAAGTTAATAAAATTTTCACAAATGTTTAGCTTAGAGTTTTCAGAGTATATTTACTCCATATTCATAGCCATCATTGGAAGCAATTTCTTGATCCACAAATCATGTCTGGATTCAATATCATTAAACCTTATAAGCTATTTAACATATTATTTATATTGCTACTACGATAACTGATATATTATTACAAAGAGAGATATTATTTTTATTTTCCTCTATTTTTTTTTTTTCATGTCATAGCATCATCCGGGAGGCGAACCTACAACCGTCTGCAACCAACTACTTGCTTGCAAGGTGGCTGCGATGACCTCTCGGCTAACGACGCTCGACATTTTCCTCTATTTTAGAAGTGATTTCTTTGTGAATTGGAATATAAAAAAAAAAAATCTATGAGCAAATCATTATCAATAAGAACCGAGTGTTAATTAGTTAAGAAACTGCAATGCAAATAACTATAAATCAGAAAGGGATGCAGCAATAACAATATTGTACAATTTTTTTACTGATGAAGGCAAAAGTCAGAAATTATTCTGGGAATGAAGATATTATAGGACTGAAGTTTATTCTAGATGGTTTTAGAGGAGAGTGAAAAGGGTAATATAGAAAAAAAATATTTACCATTAAATAGTTCATATTAATTTTATCAAGATTTCACTGCTGGTAGCAGAGACAGTATTTGAAATTAAAAAACTTTATGTAGTTAGATATTTCAAAGATTTAATTAAGACTAGTTTGCTCTTAAAATCATTTAAAAATGAATAATGGTATAATTTAATTTTCAAACATCACCCAATATCTATTTTCAAAACAAAAAAAAAAAAAACTTGAGAAAATCAATTTTATTAACAAATATGCTAACTATTGTGAGAGAAAAAGAAGAAACTATTAGCAAATTAAGCAAATGAAAAATATATTAACTATTATGCCGTAACTTCCATCAATATAATAAAAAATAACTAATTATAGATCTAACAATACTGCAATGATTATACTTGAAATCTAAAGATTTTAATCAACTGCCAAATGAAAAAATGTACTCTTATGATCATGGTTACTTAACTATACAGAATAGAACTCAACCAGTTTGCAATAACACTTTTAAAGAAGACATATAAAATTCAATATACACCTGGGTCTCTTTTTACGCGGACTTATTTAACACGATTTTGAAGTTACGCGATTCGTGTTTCACCGGAAGTCAACCTCCGATAATGTAAATAATAAATTTCGCGCACTTACGTTATATTGAAAGTAATAGCACATTATTGGAATTCTACTTTCATCTTAGTAATTTCAATATTTTCAGTGCTTTATAATAGTAAGATTTTATGCAATAATGAAATTAAAATCATGATTTCCACATTTTATGTATACACACATTAAATTTTATAAGATTATAATGTAAATTTGTTCAAACATTGTGCGTGTTAATTTTGCATTTTAAATCACATTCTGTTTTTGCTTTTTAAAAAAGAACGTAATCAATTATTAATCATTTAGTGTCCACAAGTTTATTTTTAAAAGGTCAGTAATAGCAGTGGACACAATTAAAAATTAAAATCTGATTTTTAATTGTAATTAACAATTTAAAAATTACTTACGGGCGATTTGAAATTAATGTGATTTAAAACGAAATTTGATTTTTAAACGGAATTGAAAATTAAAGACAAAAATAAGAATTTAATTTTTAGTTGTTAGTATTAATTAAATTTTTCCCAGCAGTGGTGAATAAATGTCTTTTTATTATCATAAGTCTAAGTTCATAAACAATTAATAAAATCACATCGTCGTCGTCAACAGAAAACCATAAACACAACATGAGAGTGAACTTGGTGCTAGTTTTATTTCCTCTTGTGAGAATAATTGCCGAGATATTCTTGACTTCGTTTAAGGAGAAGCCAAATACATCACATAAGAATCTGATTTTTTACTAGTTGGCAAACGAACGTGTTTTTGGGCAAATAGCGATAATTAAAACGTGTATAAAAAAATGTAAATTACTGTACTGTAAATTATGCATAAAAATATATTATTTTGAATAAAATTAAATATTAATAGTTAAAAAAAGTTTGTCTTGTATCAATTTTTTTCAAATTTGAAATTTTTTATTAGTCATATTTTATTTCCTTTTTTTTTTGCGCGAATTTTAAAGTAATTTTACGTTGGTGCTTTGCTTTTACGCGAATTTTGAAAAATCACAGACCGCATCCCCCTCTTTTCAATATAAGTTACGTCTATTTTTGCGTGATTTCGTTTGCGAGTGTTTTCTGAGGAACCTATCTATCGCGTAAAACGAGACTCAGGTGTATAATAACTTATTACTTTCAAAATGTATTTTAAACAGCAAGTGAAGTTAAAAAAAAAAGAAACTACTAGTCCTGTAATGGCTTTCTTATAATGATACATATTTAACTGAAAATGTGTACATGTCGAAATTATTATATTTAAATAAAATATGAAATAATATACAGATCCAAATTTGAATTATAATAATCTTTACTTCATTTATCTTTGATTCTTTCATAGGCAGTGAATATTATAGAAAACTATTTGCGGATAGATATGTCATTTAATGTTTTAATTTGAACTTTCAGATAGTAACTTTCTAAGATCCCAAAATAATTTATACAGAAATTATTCCAGTTTCAATCTCTGACGACTTTGAGTATTGAAAGTATAAAAAAATTTGCTGAAATACATAATGGATATAAAATTATAACTAAATCAAAACATATACAGGAAAGAATATAAAACATTCAGGTTTAATTGTGGGTCTAATAATTCAAAAACAAAAGTATTACTTTTGTAAGCAGCTTACAATGTTTTAGATACTTCAACTTCGATGTTTTTAAGATAGTTTTTAAAACATTTCCTCAACCAATTATTTAATTTTGCAAAAGATATTATAAACTTTAGTTTGGCAATCTTTCTAGTCATCCCATTTTTCTTTACATGTTTCAAGATCATACACTGGTCAATGCAAGCTTTCTAACTGATAATCATCTCAAGCAAACTTCAACATTCTTTGAAAAGGATTTCCTCTCGATGATAAACCACATATATCTCATATCTAACTTCACTCACAGAAGTCACCTGATATTTACTTTTGTTTGTACTTTATATATTTTATCTTTCTCACGTTTTTATAATTTGTACTTTACATATCTTATCTTTCTCATGTTTTTATAATTATAGAATTTAATTCCATAAACAGCATCTAATAGTGGCCAAAAAAAATTAAAAACAAAAAACCACTTTTACTTAATGTTTGGTTTTTAACCAAAAATTTCTTATGAAAAATGTTTCCAAATATTTCATGTTTCTTATAAATAATTATCATGTAGTGCCATTTAACTATAAAGAGCATTGGTAATGGCTACTTATTTTTTGATTGAATGTTGCTTTATAATTGCTATACAAATAACAATTTTAAATATTTTTACATAATTATCTGAGTTATTTTTATTCATATAATGAAAATATTGCATCAAGATTAGATTAGTAAACTCTCTAACATACGTGTATAAAATATACAAAGATAACTATTATCCTAGATAATCCTTTGGTAAAGTATTTTAAATTCAAATCACAAATCATAAGATAAAAAACAATAAAAAAAATTATAATAATGAATAAAGTTAAATATTAAAAATATTTGATCAATTCAGAATAAATGATAAACTTACAAAAACTCTTGTGAGACTCTAGCGTTCAATAAAAATTGGGAGCTCTATTCCAAATTGTTTAGACTACAATATAATTTGCTTACAATTACTCTTAAAAAAAATCAATCCAATAGATTGACAGATCAAATAAACATACTCATCTAAAAATAACTATTTTGCCACTGTTAAAAGCCCCCGCCCTGTTCCCACCATACGCTTATATGAACACCCTTCTACGTATACTTATATATACAATTTGTTCATGTTTATTAATATTCAATAACACACATTTTTACAATGATTATAAGTTCTAATGATTCAAAACACTTAAACTGAGGCATAAATATGAACATAATGTGATGATCCACCACTTTAGATACATCATCCGATGATAATAAATGATTACAATTATTATTATTAATGGATAATATATCTGCAATAGTTAATTAACTCATTACCTTCCATGGAATGGGTTATTTTAAATGTTATACAATGCCCTGCATGATAACCGCAGTGGAAGTATCAATGAAAGAGTAAGATGCTCAATCAATTCAGTTCTGAATAGCCAGTAATGGAACTTCTTATGAAGTCGTGAGCAATAAAACGGATTATTTATTTACATTTTTTTATTACAAGAATGACAATTAGATATATTTATTTAAAATCAGGAATACATCAAAACAAATTCATCAGATATTTTTTTTTGTATAAAGACTTAAAATTTTAAATATTTTTACAACATGCTCAATGAATTTAGATTTTAATTAGTTATTACGAGAGTTGATTTTTACATAATATTTCACTTCTTAATAGTCTATACTTAATATTCTCTCATTTTATTAAATTCTTTATCTCAAATTTGACAAATCAAACAACCTATATATTTGAAAACAAAGATAATATTTCTCTGAATTAAAAATACGATCTATTTCTAAAACAGTTACCTTTTTCATAACATAATTCTTAAATATCTAGGTTTATATTATAAAATCTGGATTCTACGTGCAAATATAAAAATTTTGAACAAAATTTAATTTTCATATAATTTTTGACTTTTCCAAATTTTATCAAATTCCAGGTGATAATCAAAGATGCATAAATAATAATAAAAGACCTGTAACATCATTAAAATATGAAAATCCGTCAATTTAAAAGCTTTCTTAAATAAATAAAACTTAATTAATTATCACCTTTATTCACTCTTTATTATTAAATAAATTATCATTTTCATTAAAAATTTAAACAATGAATGAATGAACATAACATTTCAACACAAAATAAAACAAAACTTTCTATAGAAACAGTATATAGTTTTAAGTATCAAAAAATATTGGAATTATCAAAAAGTTGAAATTATTTAAAATCCATCCAAAGAGAAATCAATAAACTAGTAAAAAAAAAAAAGCAAGTCCAAAGTAAAGCTCTCTTAAATTTCATCTCAAATTCAAAATAGCTTCCTGTGAATATTATATTACAGAAATGTAAACAACAAACATACAGTTAACATTATGAAACAAAAAATAAAAAGTTAACAAACAAGTGTTCAGTAGAATTAGATATTAAATTCTTACTAGAATCCATTAAAAAATCAAATAAAAACATTTATTAAAAAACAAATTTAGTTAATTATCTAATAAATAAGTCATCACATGATTTTTTTTTACTCTATTTTTCTATTGTAATCAATGTCTTTAATGAGTTTACAATTTATCTTTCTTAAAACAACTAGTCCTCCTATGACTTAATCCAATAATGTTAAATTCTTACACTTCCTAATAATCATCCTATATCTTGCATTATTTTGCTTATGTAAAGTCATTATAGCAACTAACAGCAGCTGGCAAAAAAAAAAATTGTTGTTAAATGAAAGAAAACTCTGATTCTCTTTGTTGCCTTAAAAAACCCAAGCAGAGCAAATTCTTAATATGCCATATTCTTTAAGCTGTTATTACTATCCGATTTTTCTTTAAAGTAAACAAACATTGAAGGGGTGGTTCACCAATATGCATCAGTCAAGATGATGAATTAATTGGCTTTTTACTTCTTTTAAGATCAAGAAATACTTATGATTTTTATGTTGTCTAGATAGCAAAATGAATGTCTAAATGATTTTTATATATACAGATATTAAGCATAACAATAAATTATAGCCCATATTTCTAGGAAGCTGAAGTCACCAGCTAAGGCAGAAATTAATTGCTGAAGATGGATAAGTTCTTTTGATTATGAATCTATACTACCATTCAATGGCAATATTTTATTTAGAGATTTACAACTTACAGATTTAAGTGAAAGAAAATTGCATGAATTGGAAGAATAAATGTCTAATAGTATGTGGGACATTATTGGATTTTGTGAAATTAAAAAGATGAAGAGACTATTTAAAAGTCATCATGCGCTTTACTCCAAAAGCACAAATATTGGAAATACAAGTGAAGAACAACATTGTGGAAATTGATGGTACATTAGATAGAATGATAAGCTTAATTATTTAAATCAATGGAAGATATCAAATTCAGGTTTATGACCCAACAAATTCTCACTGTGCTTAAGAAATAGAGGCTTTATATAGATATACAAAATGGTTTCGACCAGACTATATATTTTCAAATTGTCAAGGAAGGCTTTAATGCAGGAATTGGTAAATGTTTGGTGAGAGTGTTGTAAGTAAATTTGGTTATAGTGACAGAAATGAGACAACATACTTGTGGCATTGATAAAAAAAATGTATATTACGAGATCTTTTTTTGAGAAAATATAGAAATGAACAATGGAAGCATCTGAATTAAGGTACAGAACTAATTATATTTTAACTAATAGAAAAGATGTACTTCAAAAACATAATGTTCTTAATAAATTCAACATGAAGTGATCATCAATTAGTGAAATGTAAGATAGGTATTAATGCAAAACTAGAGAAACGAAAACTATTAATAAAAATAGTATTAACATAATTGATATACCTAATTCTTAAGACACTAATAAATTTAAATTAAAACTTTAAAATTGTTTAAAAATATTAAGACTTTAAATATGATTTAGATTCGACTGAAATGAATAAAATGACTAATACTCTATTAAAAACTACAAGAAAAATAACATAAAAAGCAGCAATTTACCATTATATTTTCTATTGAGACCAGACTATCTATGAAGAAATATGAAATTTTTTAAAAATAATCCATTAAGAAGAATTGAATATATAGAATTTTGTAAAATGGTATTAAAAATAATTAATAATAAAAAAAATAATTGTGAATTGACAAAAAAAGTTATAGAAGAGAATAAGTATAACATAACATCTTGGTATTGGAAGAAAATTATTTCTATAATAAAAAAAGTTGGAACTATTTGTAAAAAGAGGTAATATCATTATAATAAAAAACAAAGTAACTTTTATGATTACTACATCTTTTGAATTGCTAACTATTTTAAATAAAGAGGTGAGACATGAGATTTTAATGTATAAAGGGAAAGATCCAGGAAATGATAGGTGAAGAAATAAAAAAATTGCTGGCAAAACAAAATACCAAATGTCCTAATAATAAAGATATGATAATTGGAAGATTTATATTTAAAAAAGGTAATAAGGAAAACATTTAGAAATTACTGATCTATCAATTTTCTAACTAAATTTACAAGTGGTTTTAGCACAATCGATCACATCCAAATATTGAGATAAATGATATAAAAAAAGTGTGAATATAAGTTGCTTTTATGCTTTGGATTTGTAATTCTAAAAAAAAACATTTGATTCTATGAATATTTTTATTAGTTTTGTATTATCAATATATAGGCTCAGGATATTTGATATTCTAAAGTATTATCAAAATACAACAGCAATGATTAGATTACACATTTGATACTAAGATTAATATTGAGAAAGATTTATGATAGGTTGATTCCACATCTCTGAAATTTTTTACAATAGTTTTACAAAATATATTTTGTGATTAAAATAGGAAGGAAAAGTAAATGGAGATTATTGTATGTCATCTAGATTTTGCAGCTGAATTTCAAGAAATGTGTTATCAGATGAAAGTCTAAAAATAAATACAAAAAAAAAAAACTATAGTAATATTGGATTTTCTCAGAAAAAAATAAAGACCAATAGACCCTGCATATTAATGTTATTTTTTTTGTATCGAGAGGTAAATATAAGAATCACAAATTGCCATGATATCAAAAACTCAAATATATTCCAACATATAAAATACTTGTGTGATCATTCAAAATATGCCCTTCAAGTGTTATATCTTCTGCAATTGATCTCTCTTGGCAAGATAATATTTGTTCTTTATTGCGGAAGTAACTTTTATAGAATGTTCTCTTATCTAGATAGAATATCCATTTTCATTGTTACATAATAGGACAATTGGATTTAATCAACAATTTGTGTTTTGCTCTTTCATATAGATATTCTGCTAGTAATCCTTCTTTGTGGTGACTATTCATTTGTATTGTTTCATGGGTTTAGCACCTATCCCCGTACATGAAACTCATATATAAAAAAGTTCATTCAGTCTTTCAAAAACTACAATTATCTTTTATAATCTTCTATACAATTTTTTTCTTGTATATAGTTTTACTTTTTCATACTAATTATTTTTCGAATAGCTAATTAATTTTGCTTCCAAAAATAAAAATTATTCAATTTAATGACAATGTGAAAACGTTTTAAGGATGCACTCATAACCTACATTAAATAAAAAAAAAACAAAAAAATATTATAAAGATATTTAAACGAATTAAGATGGGCTTCATAAATAAAACCAGTGCAATTTATAATCAGTAATTCGAAATTGTAATAAATTTTTGGTCGAATCACATATCTAACTTCAGTTAATGCAAACTATTGTATTATTAGAATGTTTCAAAGTACATCTGGAATTTTGTAAAAATCATTCCATAAATTTTTCAAATTAATATAATATTACCCTATGTTGTTTAACTGTGAGGCAGTCAATATTTTTTCCAACTTTGGCTGTGTTGAGGAGAATTTAACTATTCAAATAACTTCCTGAATAAGGCCTTACAGCCATTCTGTGTGTGCATGTGTATACAGTGTGAATGAGACAAATATAATCTTTTTGTTAACTTTTATACTGAAAATAAGAATACTTTTTTTAAAAAAGTAAATAACTTAAGGCGGTCTTATGTTAAATTATAACTAACTACTGCATGGTTCCTGATCGTATGACTAGAATTGAAAATAACCAGAAATAAAAGCTTTTACATCAAAGAAACATAACGTTTGTACGTTATCCAAATCAAGTGCAATATTAAAAACTATTTCAAAGTTTTAAATAACGATTAATAAAAAATACAGAGAAATATGACGCATAATGGCAAATTGTGAAACAATTCTGATAAGCTCTTATTTTAAAATATAACAATCTTGTAAATAAATCAAACGTTGAAAACTCCAGAAAGCCCACGTTGAACATTGTACGTAAACCACCCATGTCGTGACGTCATGAAAAACAAAAATATAACGATCATTAACTATGGCACTAGTTTTCAAAATAATTATAACAAAAAACATATTATCATAAGTTCAATTAATAATGAACCAAACATTAAATGCAAACTGAACAGATTGTTAGATAAGAATAGCATAGATTTAACTTCCCAAATACCATCTTCCGGTCACAAGAAACCTACCTTGATTAGCTTGTCCTTTCATTCGCTGCATACATCAATATAATACCACAATAAAAAGAAGAAAAAAAAAAGAAAAAAAATAGATTAGTTTAACAAAAAATTTCTAAAACAAAAGAACTTTAAATAACTTTTATAAAGTTGAAAAACTTAACTATCAAGAGATTGCAAATAAAGAAGGAAGACGTTACCTGATCAACGCTTAAAGACATCACACAATTTCACTTCTTATACAATAAGTCTCGTATAGTATCCGTATTAATAAATTCTTGAGAATATTAATATTATTATTAAATAAAATACAAGTCTTTAGTAAGAAATTTTAAGACAAAATACGTGGACAAAGTCCCTTAAAGTTTTACGTACGTTGGAGGGAACAATGGCGGCCTTGCATGTGCCTCACTCCCGCGCCAGCTCACGTGACACTTGACCTCATGACGTCGACAATATTTCATAATAAAATAAGTATGTTAAGCGTGCTTAATACAGTATAAACTTTTATCAGTATTTAGAGTGTATTTATTATAATATTAAAGTTTTTGTTGTTGTTGTATATCTTTAAATGATTTTTATAAAATAAGTTGTTAATCTATCATTGTAGACATATGCTAATCTGAGCCTCTATCCTGTATGAACAATATTATCTTTGCCCAGAATCCTTTATGAAAAGATTCAATATTCTTGGTAGATGAAAACAATTTTAAGCTTTAATATATATATATATTTCTCTAGGATTGTTAAGTTAAAGACAATGAAAGAACCAATGTTACGAAAAAAATAATATTTGTAGTTATAGCTGCTTGAATATGTTATGAGTCTAGCCATTTCTTAACAATGTCTTTTTAGCACCGAATAATGAATCCCTTCAAATCATTACTATATCAGTAATAAAAACTTTCGGTAGTCAAGCGTTGTTAGCCGAGAGGTCAGCAAGCAAGCCATTGGTTGCAGACGGTTGTTGCGGGCATCGCCTCCCGGACGTTGCTATTACATGAAAAAAAAAAAAACCTTCGGTATAATGTGCACGATTTAATTAGATTGATATAGCTTTCCAAGAAATTAATCTCCCAAAGAGAAAAAAACTGGCGGAAATATTTTTGTTTATAATATACAATATTTATTTATCATAACTATCTTTTCTATTGCATTGCCAAATCCATATAATATTAATATCATCTATGTGTTTTATTACTTTTACAATGCTTTTTTTTACAACTTAATATGATAGTTTCGGTTGCCCCAGCAATCTTCAGAACTTTGGGCGAAAGCTATCTTTAGTTTACTGGAAGATACAGAGGGGTAGAATTTTTTGGACTTTTAGGTTTTATATGAGGACCCTTTCTTTGTGTTTGAAAAATTAAAATGCTAATGGATGGAAGACTACTTTTTTTTTTTTTTCGTGATTTTTCAGACATCAGGAGAAAGTCCTCGTATAAAACCTAAAAGTCTTCCCCCTCTGTGTCCTCCATTACAAGTGTTCCATCCAATTCCATTGAAGCACAACTCTGTCATGAAAACAATAAACTCAAGATAGCTTTAGCCCAAAGTTCTGAAGAAGATTGCTGGAGCAATCAAAACTGTCATATTAGGTTATAAATAAAGCATTGTAAAAGTAATAAAGAACACAGATGATATTAATACAATATTTATTTACTGTGAATCTTTCCACCTTATAAATTTAATTTTTTAATAAATAATGAACAGTTTTAAATGCCCTAGATTTTTGCGATAACATTAATTTTTTATGCCCACTAAAAACAAATAATTGAAAGATAAAGTTAAAATTTTTTGACTAAAACACTCAAGAAAATAAATATTTACACATAGATGATCTTAAATTATTTTTCTCTTCACTAGTAAAATTATAATTATAAATATGCGACTTTTTTTTTTGCATTAAATAGTGAAGCTATAATTTTACTCTAATTTATAACAGGTTTGCTTAGCGCTTTCCAAACAATGGTTGAAATATAATAAAGCTATTCCATAATCTTTCTACTGCCACTTATTTTCATTCACTATTGTTCCAAATGCTCATGTTTCCCCAGATCTTATTTATGAAAGTAAATTCATCTTCCCTTTATCTCTGTGAATAAGTCACAATGTCTCTGCATATAGTTCATTCAATTTTACCGTTTAGTCCTAATTTGAAAGGTAAACAACTTTATACAATAATCAATCTAAATAAAATTAAAACAAACAACTAATTGTATTTACAGTTATTTAATTATCAACCCAGCTAAAATCTTGTATTGAAACCTTTTCAAGATATAAAGTTTTATACATCACATGACTTACTAACTACATTTCCTCCACCTATTAGACATTATTTTACCTTTAACAATATAATTAACACTACACATATAAATACATAAAAAATGACAAAATAAAATTAGATAAAAATAATAATAACTTAAAACTATATAAATACATATATTTTAATATACCTATATAAATAAATAAATATTCAACTTCCCCTTCCCTTTTATAAATCCTCATTCACAATTCAACCCTAGCTTTTTACCATAATTTTTATTAAATCTTCCAATTATCTAATAAAAGGGATATGTTATGAAACTTTATACATTCAGAAAAATTTGGATAGATGTGTAAATATACTTAAAGGTTCAGCAAGATTAGATGAAAAATGGGCATTATTAGGAAATTGGAAGATTTAATAAAAGTTATGGTAAAAAGCTAGGATTGAATTGTGAATGAGGATTTATAAAAGGGAAGGGGAAATTGAATATTTATTTATTTATATAGGTATATTAAAATATATGTATATAGTTTTAAGTTATTATTATTATTATGTTATGTCATTTGTTTCTGTATTTATATGCATAATATTAATTATATTGTTGAAGGTAAAATAATGTCTAATAGGTGGAGGAAATGTAGTTAATAAGTCATGTGATGTATAAAACTTTATATCTCGAAAAGGTCTTGATATAAGATGAAAGCCGGGTTGATAATTAAATAACTGTAAATATAATTAGTTGTTTATTTCAATTTTATTTAGATTGATTATTGTATTAAGTATATATCCATAACAACATTGTGGAAAAATAATTATTTTTATATTGGATATTTGACCACTGTATATATATTGTAACGATATATAAATATGTTGTTACATTAATTTAAAATAAAAACTTAAAAGTTCGCAAATAAAAGTAAAAAACTAAATGCTAAAATTAAAATGTTTGTTAAACGTATATACATTCGCACAGATGCCAAACTTTAAAAATTTTTTTTTTAAAAAACAAATAAATAAGTATTTGAACGTACTTTTTTATAAAAAAAAAAGTACAAGATTTAAAAATAAAAACAGGTATTAATTAATTCTTGTAATCTGTAAATGGAAATGATTGTTTATAAATTGTTTGAAAAGCAAGCTAGCCTTGGGCTCTTGTATAATTAAAATGATCTGATGAAAGATAGATAAGAAAATAAAGAGAAATTAGCTTGACCAATGGAAGCACTAAGCCTTGGCTTGGACCCTAACGAAAGTGATGGATTAGTAATGTTTTGTTGATTGAATCCATGTGGATAATATAAAAAGGGAAATACAGTTTTTTTCTGACAGTTCCAGCGTTTTGTGTTTGAGAGATGTGGTAGGACGCACATACCACACTCTCTATTTAAAAAAAAAAAATGAAAAGACTGTGATACCTTGAACCAGCTATTCTCATCTCCAGAACATTATCTTCCAATGGAGGCGTCGTGGGAATTAAAAGCAGAAACCTGGACTCTTCTACCGTGAGCTATGAACTTTACAAATTAACAACAACAAAAAAAAGTAATTAAGAACTTTCGTCATTGTTTTTTTGAAAGATTCAGCTAATTTAAATTTTAAAATGAACTCTTATTTGATTTTCAAATTAATAATTGATTGTTTAAATTTATATAGTTAAGTTTTGCTAAAATCATTTCCATTTTATTATTTTTATTTGTAATAATATTTATTGTAGAAATTATTAAATGCATTACATTTAAGTTGGGTATAGACGTTGCATAGATTCGTTAGCGGTTGATTAATGTTGTGGTTTTTACGGTCGATTAGAGCATATAAGTCAACAATGTCACTGCGGTGTCTTATGATGAACACCAAAGGGTCTCCTGTATTCCCTCAGCAATTGACGTTATCGATTGACTTTGTATTTTGATCGGTTGTGTTTAATTTGGAATATTTTTGACCATGGAATCTGTGCAGCCGATCTATACTCGTCATTATAAAACAAATTGTATAAAAATAATCTGTGCGAACGTATTTAAATGTTAAATTTAAGTCGGGTGTGAATGGCTATATAGTTTTGTAAAGTTATATTAAGGGAGGGTAATCTTAGGTTGTTAATTTCGTAGTTGAATTGGTTCAATGGATATATTTGTGTAATTGTAGATGTAGTATGAGATCCGCTACGGGCAGGATTATATATATACGCCACACACCTTCTGTTTGCCTATGGATGGGTTTGTAAGATGGCAAAGGACCGCAGTCCATTCCTATGGAGTTTTATGTTTATTGTTCTACTCGCCAACAGATGTAACATTCCTGTTGGTGGAGAGACAATGTCTTCTCTAATTCTACTTACTGATCAGATGTACATTCCTGACAGTATAGTATTTTGTGTTGTCGTATTCTCATGCTACATTGAATACATAAATGTATCAGATGGATTGGTGCCGGTTTGATTGCGAAATTTGTTGCCTAAGGTTAAATCAGGGAAGAATATTTTCTTTTCAAATGCAGATCTATGTAGTCTATTCATACTCGACTCACTAAATAAATATTAAACTCATGGTTGTAATTTACTTAAATGTAAAACTAAAGATTAATAGAAAAATCTAAAATGTTGAATTTATTCCTCAAATTAGAATGATTTTATATGTGCGTAAATAAATATTTTTTATGTGTTAATTTCTGGCAGTGGCTTTTATTTATTTATATTTAAGATATAAATTAAGATATAGATTTTTATCTCTGCGTCTCCACTGAGCTAGTGACTTGGGCTAACGATCTGAATATTTAAATAAAGTGGAATCTTAACAGTGCATATCTGCCTACTCTATAAATTTTTCTAGGTTTAAATGCCTAGATGGCACCCCGTAGAGCAGATATCGTAGTTTGCAGTTAGATTCGATCTTCACTTTGTTTTGGATCGTTATAATATATATGTAAACAACTTTCTCTATTAGGCATGTAATCTCATCGTTTGATTTTTTTTTTAATTCATAATTTTTCTCACACATCTCAAAAGCCTTTAATCTCTTAATACCATGAGCTAAAAGAGTTCAAATCTTAGTTTCATGCATGACATTGGGCAAATGTAGAATTTCATAAATTTTTAGGCAAAGATCCAGATGCAATATTTAAAATATTAAGCCCTGTTTAACATTAGTTTTCTACTTATCTCCTCACAATTGCAATATTTATTTCATCTAATATCATTCAATGAAATTACTTTACAAATTCTGAGTATTACCATTGTCTTGGCTTTTTTAACATTAATCTTCATACCAAATCACAAAGCAATTCAGTTAATGTTTTCTATCTTTTTAATCAGAATTCTAGGACTTTAAACCAATACTAACTGATCATCTGCATATTTAATTGTTTGATAGATTTGCCAATCATTAGCAATCTAAATTTTGTATGGCCTAGATCCTTTTTTATTATAGTTAATCAAGAAAAAGAAACAAAATTATGGAAAATATTAATAATATATAGGGTACTCGGGGGTTAGGTAATCTATATCTTTATTTTAGAAAAAGAATCAACTAATTATAAAAATCTTATTTAATGTAATAATTTTGTTATGTTCTTTATAATTATGGTGTTTTAGTGTATGAAAAATGACAAAAGCAGCAAATTCTCTAACACACTTTTTCTTTTCAAATCTTGTTTTTTTATTTTATGAACTTTTTTTTTTAAAATTAAAAATTACTAAAACAACAAGCTTTTAACATGTTTTTTTTTTTTTCAAACTTAGATTTTTTTGTAAAAAAAATTGTTTTTTGTAATTTTTAGTATAAAAATCTTCTCTATATCCTTTTTTTTATATTTTAAAAAAAGATCTTTTTGCAATATGAATTTGTTGTGTATTCAACTATGAAGTTGACTGCCAACAATTATCACAAAAATTATTAATTATCCAAAACGTTATTAAATAAGAATAAATACGTTTATTTACATATTATATAAATACACACCCAGTAAGATTTAACTAAATAACGATCCATAGTTCCTTTATATACACATTAACAATTAGTCCTTGATTTAAAGTTCTAAATCATTAATGTTATAATCACCACCAAAAACTACAATAGTGATGGATCTAAGTGAATATTAAAAGTTTATACTCACAGCACTTAAAATGCAATCCTAATTGGGCCTGAATGGCTCAGTTGGTTAGCGGTAATACTCAAGAATCAAAGGGTCCAGGTTTAAATCCCTTGCTATTATTATCACTGGTCAGGCCAGCAACAACTAAAGAAGAGGGAAGAATAATACCTCTTGAAATGTGCATATACTAACCTGTTTGATGTGCTATTACTCACAGTTGAATGTATTTGGAATATTTAAATAAAGTTAAATTTTTCTAACAACATTCAATACTCAGATGATGGAAATAGTCCAATATAAAAATACAAACCAAATAATAAAAGACCCGTGAGGTCTATAAACATTTTCCATAACCAGCTTGCTTTCATCTTCAGAGGCGCAGTCTCTGGGACACTTCTATCATTGCAGAAAAGTTTAGGGCAAGTTTTCCCTCAGTTTTTCTCAAAGGTCCCTATGACAGCAACAACAACAGCAGTGGATGAGTGGAGAAAAGCTGATGACAATGCTCTTTTGTTGTGCACACTATTTATACTGTTTTCTTGTTGCTTGAATTCACAGATAAATTCTTATCATTCCAATGTAAAAGTAAATCCATTTGACTAATGCATTTTGACAATGATGATAAGAATCCGGCTTCTAATTACAATCATTCATATTCCTCAGTAATTATCTTCAAATATTTATTCTATTTGTTTTCTATTAAAATAGTTTAATGGTTTGATTTTAATACAATACAGTTTTCTTGGTATTTTAAATCCACAAGTTATATCCAGCCTTGAAAATAATCATTTGCATTATTTTTTGGCAGTGTTTTACAGAATACTTTTAACTTACAATCTTTATCTGTTTAAGTCTAATTTATCTGCATTGCCTTTATTTTTACAGAATGTATTTATTTTTTTAAAACTTACATATCTATTTACATTTCCATTAATTGTTAGTGATTTTTTTATTGCTTTTAAACTAGATATGTATTTACATTTCATTACTGTTTTTTCTCTGAAGTAAAACTTAGCTTTATAACTTATAGCTCTCTAGTTACTAAAGCCTAATATATTTTCTATAAAATATAGCAGAACTATAGAAATTCTGCCTTCTGATCATTATCATTTTAATGAGTATTTATTTGTTTTGTAGTAAATGAAAAAAAAATTGAACTATACAAGAAGGGAAAAAGAACATGACTTACATCTTTGGAATGTTGATGCTTGAATGTGGAGTTCTTTTACAGGATCTCTAACACCATGATAGAACTAAATTTAATAAAAGTTAGATGTATATTAAGCAATTGAATGGATATTTATTTGTGATTGTAGAAATGTAGTTGTTAAACTATTTTCATATTAAAGAACAAATAAGTATATAGCCATGGAGGGTTCATAAATCATAGTTCATAAATATAACCAAAAATATATTGCTAGATTACACAGAACATATGTTGTTAAGAGTAAAAATATTTATTTTAATTTCTTTTAAAATGTAAATAAAATGTAGCCGAAATCAGTGGAAATTGGGAGGGGGGGGGTTATAGCTATAATAATCGTATACTGTATATATCAAACTTTTTCATTAAAGAAAGATAGAAAATAATTTAAGGAAGTGGATATAATAACATTATCTCTCATGTTCAGTGATTACTTAAGCTTCCAAAAATAAAGAAAATAATTTTTAAAAACATATGTAATATGCTTGGGGAGATGATACATGTGTGCTTTTATCTTTATACTAATTAAATAATATTTAATTACAAGTATTTCTCAACTACAGAGAACATTAAATTTCAACCAACCAAGAGAACAAGCTGGATTTAAAAGTGGTTTTAGTACAGTAAATTATATCCAAGTATTGAGAAAAGCTACAGAAAGGACTAATGAATATGAATTGCCATTATGCTTTGGATTTATAGATTATAAAAAGGCATTTGATTCTATAAGCATTTTTTCAGTGATTAAAACATTGGATCATCAAGGTATTATACCCCTATTCAATAGTGTTACATGTTTCGTAATTTTTAAAGAAAAAATTAATTATAAGTGGCTTAAAGATTTTTTTTAAAACAAAAATTTAAAAAATACTGCGTCGTTTTAGTATTATAAAGTGTTACAAATTAAAGAGCAGGAGGGGGGAGAAATGTACAAAAATTGAGAATAAAATTTTGTTTGTAAAAGAAAACTTTCAAAAACGTAATTAATTAGTTTATAAGATTTCTGATTAATAATAAAATCAATAGTTGAATTATAAATGAAAAAAACTGTAAACTATCTTATCAAGATCATTTAGATGAATCTGAACAGATTAAGTATTAAGGCAAATCTAAAAAATTAATTAATTGAAAAAATGAAAAAATAATTAAAAGACATTTCAAGTCAAGATCTAAATTAAAAAATAACGATAAGAAATTCAAATAATAGGAGAGAAAAAAGTATATAAGTTGCTCTCTTTATTGTTCTTCAGTATGGTTTGTAATGTAGTCTGGTTTGTGATTAATACAGTCGGGCTGCAATCTGTAATTCGTTCGCATTGCTATTAGTCCCGAGTTTGGGTTTTTTCTAAAGAATGCAGAGCCAGAGTTTCATTGAGAATCCAAACAACCAGAGATCTAGATATTCGTAACTGTAAATGCAACAAAGCCAATCGTTACTGCTGTGGTTAACATTAATGGAGAGGCTACATAAGCCATGTATGTGTCCGATAGGGCTTCATGTTCCCAACCTCTGTAAGTCAACTATTCCACCTGGAATAAATGCTGGAAACTGATGCCAAAATCAAAGTAAATGCTACCGCTATTCTCTTTCCCATTGCTGAGTCACAGAATGGAAACAAGCCATGATGCCATCAATGGAGAACCAAAGACCCAACCAGTTTGAAAATGCACACAAATGAAAACCTATGTAAAGATACTTTAAATAACTAAATATATTTTGATCACTGTCTATAGACACTTTATATTTAAATGAAATGAAATATAATTAACGAAGGACTGTCATAATTTAGCCTGAGTAATTACTTATAAGTTTTTATATGTAAATTTCAATTTTCTTGTGTTATATTAGATATGTGGGTGTTTAAATAAATATTAATGTTTGCTTTAATTGTTATTTTGTCTATTTTCTCTTTCTCCCTTGTCACTGAATCACCAGTAATTTACTGTAAAGTTACTTTATACGCTAAGTAAATATGCTGGACTCTGAGACAGAGTGTGAGTTAGTCATGGAATATTTCAAGTGCTGGATTAAGGGCCTACCATCCAAGCAAGTTAATTATTTCTTGTAATTAGCTGGTGCCTGAGGTTTACTTCTAAACAAATAAAATGCTTTGGATGGCAGGAGTTTGAATCTAGCAGATGAGGTGGGCCACGGTCTGGAAATGAGATCGTGTTATGCTTTGTATAGATCAGTCTGACCATGGGTATTGTTGATGGCTCTGTTATTGATGTTATTTCCCCTCTGCTTGAAGGCCTGGTCCATTCATGTAATACTAAAAATATAAAATTTAAAATTATGTTAAATAAGGTTGAAACCCAATTAAACAAAATCTATTAAATGGACTTGGTTCAGTATAGACCCACAATTTTGTCATATTCTGAAGAAAAGTTATAAAAATGCTACAGCAACAATTGGATTACATAATGATACTAGGAAGATTAATATTGAGAAGGATGTAAGACAGGGTGACTTCATATCTCCAAAACTTTTTATAGCAGTGCTGCAAGAAGTATTTTGTGGATTAAAATAGAAAGCTAAAGGTATAAAAATAAATGAAGATTATTTAAGTCATTTAGATTTTGCAGATGATGTAGCTGTTTTATCAAATAGTGCTTTAAAGTTTCTGGAAATATTGCAAGAATTATCAGATGAAAGTAAGGAAGTAGGACTAAAAGTAAATGTTAAAAAGACTAAAGTAATGTTCAATGGATTTTCACAAAAGTTGAAAATAAAGATCAATTATGATGAGTTAGAAGAAGTTAACTACAAATACCTTGGTCAGATTATTACTACAGATGCAAACATAATGGATGAAATTAATCATAGAATTAAATTTTGGTTGGAGTGCTTTAAAAGGAAATATGCCTATGTGTTTGAAAAGGAAAGTTTTTAATAAATGTGCCTTTTCAGTTCTTACTTATGAAACTAAGACTTGGACACTTAATAGAAGAGCAATACAAAAACTTCAAACCACTCAAAGAAGTATGGAGAGATGCATGTTAGGAGTAATAAGAAGAGATCAAAAACACAAAATATGGATAAGGGAACAAACAAGTGTTACTGACATTGTTGAAAGAATTAAAAGAGCAACATGGAGTTGAGCTGGACATATTGCTAGAAGAGATAATAGATGGACAATTGAAATCTTAAATGGGATTCTAAGAGATTTTAAAAGACCCAGAAAGAGACCAGATATGAGATGTATGGATGAAATAAGAAAGTGTGTAGGGGTGATATGGAGAAGAGAGGCTAGAGATCAGAGAAAATAGATTGAACTTGGAGAGATCTTCATCTTGCAGTGGATTGATAATACATATTCAGCCTGTATTTTGCCCATCCCTCTTCTATGTATTTAAATAGACATATAAAAGTCCTATACATGAGAGGTCAGAGTGACTTAAAATTAACATGAGTATGACAATAATGTTGGTATCAACAAGGGTTTTGAGTATTTTGTAATCAGATTTTCAATGATATGAATGGCCGAAAAGTTGGAAAGTGAAGAAGATTGAAGCCTATTGATTAAAGTTTGAAGATTTGCCATCTTAATATAAACTGAGCATTGATCATATATATATATGTGGGAGATAATGACCTGGACAAACTAATAAGTGCTGGTTCATCACAAAATATATGTATTGGAGATCATTTATTTTTTCGCATGTATACGGTCATGTGTATCGATTGTATAAGATGGAGTGGATAGTTGTAGGGAGCTTGAAAGTGTGAGTTCAAATCCTTTCCAATTAATTAAATAATGCACAAGTATTAAATTACACCACATGGTTAAGAAATACAATAGCACTATCTGTGAAATAAATATAGAGTCCATATTTCACAGAGGACAGTGCTGGATTTCTTAACCATGTGGGGTGATTTAATATTTGAATTTTTATTTCAGTTTAGCATTAGCACTGGGATTATTTTCATATATTACACAAGAATTGTGCAGACATATATTAACATTTATAAGAATATAAATAATATTTACTGGCTTGTTATATTTTTATGCAATTTATTCAGTTTTTAAATAATCTATTCAATTTAGTTAGAAATAAAAAATCCAGATAATTTACAATATGAATTAAGTGAATATTTTCTAGTACTATTGTATTCCTAAAAAGACATTACTAAGCTTCTCAACCTGATTCTTTGACAAATAACCTGACCTTTGTTGTCATTCATGCAACATCTGCCTGAAAACACGTTTGATTTAAAAAAACTCTTGATCCATTATAATGAATTTTTTTTTTTGCCCAAAGTCAAGTGTCTCTAATTAAACAAAGTTTCCAAGGGCATAGGTTTTCCTCTATCAATGGATTCTAAATGACAGTACTATTATATCTACAGTCTTAGAACTTCTTCAGGCATTAGCTTTCATAAGTTAGTGCTTAGAATTCGAAGTTGAAATTGATGTGCTTATGCATCTAGCAACCCTTTTTAATTCTTTTCTTCTATTCAAACTTAAAAATTACATCTCTCATAGCTATATAGTGTAACAGGCACATACGATGTTACATTGTTTTTTTATTATTAAACATGAAAAAAATAAAAGTTCGCAAATAAAACTTCTTTTTTTTAAGAATTAAAAATTGAAAATTAAAATTCTATACTAAACTCATATATATATAAAATCGCACAGATGAAAAAAATTATTAAAATAAAACTTTATTAAAAATAGAAAAGATATTTTAAAAACAAAAACTTAAAAAGATTTGGAGATAAAAATATATTTTTAAGTTTGGAAAACAAATTAATTAATGTTATTGAAAAATGGAAATGATTATTTTAATTAGTCAAAGTGAACTAGCCCTTGGGCATTTAAATGTATAAGCAATGGTCAGATAGGAAAACAATAGAAACTAATGGCCAATGAAAGAGATCCATCGAGGAATCAGACTTCAATGAAAGAATCATCATCATCGATGACGTAATGTCCATTGGATCCTAAAGTTACATATAAAAGAAAAAGTTTGTTAATAAAATTTTTAGTGAGTGAGGAAAATTATTAAGAGAGGTGTGATAGCAGTGGTGATATGTGTTAGTGCGGAGTTGAAGGAGAAGGGATTGAAAAGACGCACTCTTCAATCCCTTCAGTTCTGCTAAGAAAGAAAGAGAAATGACCTATCACTTTCTACATTGAGGACCAGCTAAAGTAAAAGATCTCCGGATGAATAAATAAAACGGCCAACAGAATACCAATCTCTTTAGGATGGCGTGGGAATTCACATTCAAACGGCAAGCAACGGATAAAAAGGAATGTTTTAAATTCGTAAGAACTTTTTGAACTCTAAACTTTAAATATATTTCTAAAACTCCAGTATACTAAACAATAAGAACTTTAATTCTAAAACTTGTTCCGTATTTAAAATAATTGCAATAGAATCCTATCTGACCAATTTAATTTATTAATAAATAATTTTATTTAATGTATTTCTTTTATAAAATCATTTCCATTTATTTATTTATTTTTTTTGTTAAGTTTTTATTATGATTTCTGTTTTTCGTCAAACTAAATTATATAAATGTTAAATTTAAGTCGGGCGTGAATGGCTATATAGATTTGTAAAGTTATATTAGGGGAGGGTAATCTTAGGTTATTTGTTTCGTAGTTAAATTAGGTCAATGGATTGGATATATTGGTGAAATTAGTAGATGTAGTACGAGATTCGCTATGGGCAGAATCACTTTATACGCCGTACACTTCTTTTTTGCCTATGGAATGCAATCGTAAGTTGGCAAAATGACCGCAGTCTTTTCCTATGGAGTTTTTTTTTTATTGCTCTTCTCATTAGATAGATGTAGTATTCCTATCTGATGAGAGGCAATTTCTTCTCTTAACCTTTTGTGCTGCCGTATTCATGTTACATTGAATGCATCGATATTATCAGATGGCTTGACGTTGGTTTAACTGCGAACTTTTGGCCTAAGGTTAAATAAGGATAGAATATTTTCTTTTCAAATGCAAATCTATGTAGTCTATTCATACTCGACCCTCTAAATAAAAATGCATTAAATTTAAGTTGTGTATGGACATTGCATGGATTCGTTAGCGGTTAATTATGTTGTGGTTTTCATATTTGGTTAGAATATATAAGTCATCGATGTCAATGCGGTATCTTATGATGAATGTCATTGGGTTTCTTGTATTCCCTCTGCAATTGACGGTATCAATGACTTTGTATTTTGATCGGTTATGCTTATTTCGAGATGTTTTTAACCGTGGAATCTATGCAGCTGATCGATACTCAACATTATAAAACAAACCTTTATAAATCCATCAGTGCGAACTTATAAAAATTAAAATGTAAATTTATAAAAATTAAAATGTAAATTAAAATCAAAGTTAAAAATGTAAGTTAAATTTTAAAATGTGAACTGATACTAAAATAAATTTAAATA
Source organism: Epiperipatus broadwayi (assembly GCA_028023455.1). Taxonomy (NCBI): domain Eukaryota; kingdom Metazoa; phylum Onychophora; class Udeonychophora; order Euonychophora; family Peripatidae; genus Epiperipatus; species Epiperipatus broadwayi. The sequence goes on along the minus strand of JAQFVV010012444.1, from coordinate 452,220 downwards.
TTATATATGTGCATAAATGAATGTTTGTGTGTATAATTACTGGCAGTGGCTTATTTTATTCTTTTTTATATATTCTTAGATAAGAATTATCTATAAATTTAAATCTCTGCTATTCCACTGAGCTAGTGACAATGGGCTAACGACCGGAATCAAAATGCATAAAATAAAATAAAATATTTTTTTTTGACTTACGTATCTGCCTTCTTTATAAATTTTCTAGGTTCAAATGCCTAGTGGCGCCCTGTAGTACAGATTATGTTAAGTCTCATATTCTCTGGATCGTTATAATAGATCTGTCACCAAATTAATAGTAACATCTCGTGATTACTTAAGCCTACAGTAGGCATCTTTTAAATCATGTAGTAAAAATAAACTGGGAAAGTCATGTTGTATTGCTTTTAGACAATAAAGTGTTCCAGTTAACTGTTCATCACTTGCTATTTTAACTCTTTTTTTTTTTACAACTTCAAATTTAGAATGCATGCTAAATCATAATTTTTATACAATTACACATTTCTGTAATTATATATGATTTAAAAGTATTTCATGATTGTCTTAGACTACTTTATTTATAAAATCATATTTAATTTGATATAAAGATTTCCAATTTCTATTTATTATTAATCACAAGTGTATTATATTATTTGAAATTTTGTATCACTTTTACTATCACTAAACCTTCATCCTAGTATTCCATGCAGGACAAAAAATTAATAAAAATCCATTTACTCACATTCTGATAATCTTAACTATGTCAATATTCCAAATTCATTTGTAATTTACCGTTTGACTTGTTCATCTTTTAAATTTTGATTTTAGCAGTACTATTTTTTACTATCAACTATTTTAAAATCGGCGTCTTTTTTATATACAATTTAACAAAAATAAGTAAGAAACTTTTTTAAACTTTAATAATTGTAATTGATATTGGTAATTTATCATTTGTCATAATTATAATATTAATTTATTTAAATGTAAAGATATATCTATTCATTACATTGACAATAAATATATAAAAAAGCCAATATTTATCAAAAAAAAAAAAAAAAAGCCAATTATGTAACATTTTAATTTTATTTAGAATGCTTTAGAATATATTTTTAATTTTCTATTTTCATTTCAAATAATATAATTCATACGAACATAATAATAAAAAATACATTTTTATTAACAAATATTGTAATAAGAACTTAATTTTAAACTTTGCATGTTTGGTTAATATTTTATAGCGCTAATATTGAATTAACAAATATTCTAAAAAAATAATTCTGAAAATTTATTTTCAACAAGTTCAAATTTTTCTAAGAGGTTGTGTTTGACAGATTAATCAGTTTAACTGAGAAAATTATCCATTATGAGTACAACTGATTTATTATTGACATTTGAAAATGTTAAAGTTCTTTTAAAAAATATTTTTATTAGATGAAGAAATATAATAGTATGGTATTAACTTTGGCCATTTTATTTTATCAAAAATTCTGAAGTGGGAAATAACCCAGGATTTTTTAATAGTTATTAAACAAAACATATTTAGGTAGCAAGTCTATTGCTTCTGCTCCAGATTTGCACTTAATGTAATCTTGAAGCGGTGAGCTATTTCTGTTCACTCTTAATAATATGAGCTTGTCATTTGGATTCAGCAAGCAGAAAAATGTCTATCATTGGATAATATATATAAACAAATAATCAATGGAAATAATACATAAATTAAAATATTCTCAGTGGTTTGTTTCCCTTGTCCTTACAGAGAAAATGAGCAATATCTTTGTCCTTTTTGATATGTCGATACAGTTGTCTAAAACATTAAGAAATTATATAGCTTAGAAGATGCTTACATATTATCTTCTGGATCTATGTGTTGAGAAAAAATTCTATAATTGTTATGTGAGGTTACAATGTTATTACATATAATAAAACATTTAAAATATTAATTTGAGTTTTGCCTCTTTATACATAACAACTAGCTGGAAATTGAAGTAAAATCATGAATACTCATCAGGATATGGTCTTGGAGTTTTTTTTAATAATAACTTAAATGGAGTCTCTTGAAAAATTTGATCCAATTTGTCCAGAATCATGACCTGCATACTTGAACAGACTAAATTTTATAGGGACACTAATAAAATTAATGCCAAACTAATGTTCGGGTATGTTTATAAATGTACCATTGTATTGACTGCTATACAAAAAATCTGAATAGATGTAGGGTATTCAACAAATTCAAGTTTTTATTAAGCTAAACCATTTTAACAACTAATGCAAATGGACTAACGCATTATGATTCAAATATTAAATTAATTCTAATACGCGATATTTCATTATTCAACACTGAAACAATCTTAGCCCACTCTAATAGAAATGGAGTGGCACACTTATTATCTTCACTTCTGACATATTGACCAGAGTTGAAAAAATTACTCTCAAATAGATAGACTGGCCCTAGTCTTGGCAGCAGGTGTTAAACAATTGCAATAATATGTGTACAGATTATTTTTTCCCTAAACTGATCATAAACCTTTATTAGGCACATTTGATACTGAAAGAAGGTTACCACAGCATGATTTGCCATGCATGTTAAGATCATTTAACTTGCTGAACATATAGCTTTAAACTGTATTATATTAAAGGAAAAAACAAATGTTGATATACTCAGTAGATTACCAGATAAAATTAAAATAATATATACATTAAATGCAAGAAGAAATCATTAATAAATACAAATTGATTTAGAAAATAGTAACCAAATAAACAGTAGTGATAATTCAATGATCACAAAATGACCAATGATACTAACTTCTGACTAAATAAATATGCACAAAGTAGCCAAATAACAATTTACAATATGGTCATAATACTTTTTGGGTAAAAAGACATGAGCTATCTATTGGGAATGAATGTATGTTATGGGGCAATCATATTGTACTGCTCAGGTAAACAAACCTTAAAATTTAAAAATATTACGTAATCATCTTTTTCCTTATACTTATATAAGTTGTTAAACAGAAATTTTTTTCACACAATTGTGTCACCTAGTGCAAGCTCTAGTAATCAATAGATTCTAGAAGAGGGTGCAACATAATCCCTATCCAGTGCATTCCAATTCAATATCCTCAGAAGTTTATGGATTTCATCAGTGATGAATCTGGGATCTGGGAGCAGTGCATATGGACTTTTGAATATAATGCACTATCTCTTCATGACTCACCATATATCCTTTTGCTTAAGTATGAGCCTATCATGGCAAACTGAAAGTACACTAATGTTTTTAATCCAAATTAATTTGTCTGTGTAGCCATACAGATCTGTTTTTAAATAACCTCACTTACTTTTATTCAGTGGCTAGGATTAACATTAAATCTTTAAAACCTAACATAATCATCTTTTTCTTTATGCCATTAAATCCTTAAAACCTAACATAATCATCTTTTTTTTTATGCATACACAAACTGTCAAAACAATAGCAATTTTTTTTCCACACAGTGGCATGTAATGCAAGCTCTGATCAATATATGCTAGGAGATTATGTCTCAATACTTTCTAATCTAATATTGAAGCAGATAATCTGAAGCTCAGATTACACTTCACGAGTATCAATAATCATTGTGCCAGCTAACAGGGTTCAAAGTCTATTTCTCCATGCTTGTACACATACTTGCTATTTACCCATAATTTTTTTTTCACTTCAATATTAATCCCATTTTGATAGAAATAAATTAATGATTTGGGAAAGAAAGTGAATCAATAGAGTCGTGGACATGCAAGGAGGGATAGATTTAATCAAAATATATGCATACTTTTAATTTACTAATAATGTATATATGAATTAGCTGGGAAATATGTAAGTACAGTTTTATATATTTTATTAATCATGGTGGCACAACTTAATGCAATTGGATTGAAAATTTCTAGAAACATTACTATAAAATTTAAAACAAAGAAAAAAAAAGGGGGGGGGGGATGAATTAGTGTAAGTCAAATAAATCAAAAGTGCTATGAATAAAAGTACTTTTTCATTAATACAAAATTAATCTAAGAGATCTTGACAAATACTAAATTAAAATGTAAAACAATCGTTCAAGAATTTTTTAGACCGATTGCATTATCACAAATTCCTTATGAAACAAAGGTGGGCTTGTTGTAAAACAGGGGTCCCCAACCTTTTTGAACTTAAGAGCACATTCTATAATACCGGACAGATGGCAGGCACCATTTATTTTTTTCAACCAGATGGTGGGCACCATTTATTTTTTCAATGTAAATTTATAGCTGAATATTGTTAATAATATACATAATGTACAAAAAAATATTTATTTCAAAAATAAAATTTTAGCATATAATTAACGTTTATATTTTTACGCTGTAAAAATATAGTATCCCCTACAATTTGATTACATATATAATACAATAATCTATAAGAAATTTTGAAAATTAAATTTATTTGTATCAGATACATAATTTTTTATCATGTTTGGATAGCAGCAGGCACATGTAAAATGGTCTGCGGGCTCCATGGTGCCCACGGGCGTAGGGTTGGGGAACCCTGTTATAAAAAATTAGCTATTGTGCCAAAATTATACATTGCTCCAGGCCACAAGTTAGTGCATTGCAACATTCCAAGAGATCGTATAATAGTGCAAAAATTGGAAAAATCAAAAAATCATAAAAATAAAAATCTGAGTATGCTTTCTTTTAGCCCAACCTAAATTATTAACTTATTGGAGAAAGAATTTGGTTTAACTGATTTCATGCTGTCCATTACCATAGACATGACCAAGGACTAAAACCATCATGCCTTTCCTTTGGCCGTTCCTGAGCCACTCTCTATGGAAATGCTTCTCGAACTTAAATGAAACCTTGAACTATATAACTGCGCCCTAAACTTGATCTGGAAAAGCATGCTACCTGCCATTAATTTCTGACCATGTCAAAATAGTAAAATGTTATACCGGCATGGACTCAAGAAAGTATTACAAAGGTAATAATGCTGCCTCACATTTATCTTCTATATCTTATGTATATTCATTGTAACTAAAATTTAATGTGAACTAAATGCACATTCTTATAAAAGTAACTTACCTATGTAGTAATCTTTAATCCACTTTCCATGATTCTTTATAAAAACTAATCATATAATTCTCTATTAGCCTGGCAATATTCTTATTTTAAAATGGTGCAGCATTGATTTTCTAAATATATATATCTTTTTGTTTCGTTCAAGTAATATGCCATTAATTTATTCCCCAACTCTGCAAATGGGTTTAAATTTAGCTTCTGCTGTTATTTAAAAAAAAAAGGAGTGTCATTTAATTAATTAAGTTGTTTATTATAAAGTTATACATTTGCTGAGTTGGAAAGTTTTTAAAATGTTCATTTTTTTTTTTAGTATCTTATTATTGCGGTTTGGTGGAGGAGGAAAACATTTCCCACATTAATAAAAAATAAAGTAAATTATTTAAGATAGCAGATTTTGGGAAATTAAAAAGTAAAGATTATATATATATTTCATATGTCATTTTATGTTTAAAAATCGCCTAAATTAATACTCATATATCATATAATGATTTTCCAAATATCCTCAGCCAAGTAAATAAGCAAATTAATGCTATTAAAATTTTTATTTATCACCTTGTGTCCAATCCCAAAATAATGTTAAAGTTAAAGTTAGATGGCATAGAGTGAGAGAGAATTGAGCTCTATTTTAAATTTAGTAAAAGAAAGAAAACTATTAAAGTGGGAAAATAAATATAATAAAAGAAAGAAAATTACTAAAGTAGGAAAATCAATCTTATATTTCAAAATATGTGTCATAATGTTCGTATCTTACACCCTTAAATAATTTGATCATACCATTAAAAAAGGGAATAACTAATACCATGGGCTAACTTTAAGCATCAGAAATAGCTGTTATATATATTGTCCAAGTGTTGCTAATATCAATCTATTTCATATTTGTGTGCTATTCATCCAAAGTAGGCATCAGGAAAGACCCGAGCCATTTATTCGTCACTTCCAGTCAATGATAGGGAATAGATCCTGAATCATGGGCCTGATTAACAATGGGATTTTTGCACCATCAGTGCAATCTCATTCAGGCTGAATATTTCTTTGTTCTGTGATAAGTTGGTCTCATATAATGCGAAACAAAAATCGCACTTCCATTCACTACTCTCATAAGAACACCATCATGTCTCATAAATAAATTTCTTTAATATAAAAACAGCTTGTACATTAGCACTGCCATTATTCTACCTTATTCTTTGTTATTAAACCCTGCCTATTCAACTCCATAGTTTGACGTTGTGATTACTTGAGCTGAAGTACACATATTTAAATGTTATAGCTGAATTTTATATTTAAATCTATAAATTAATGTATTAGTATCTGATTCTGGATAATTAAAATGCTCAATATACACTTCCCCTACATTTCATCTGAAATATAAAATCTTTATTGAGGTATAATGTCCTAATGCAATAAATTAATTGCATATACAAAATATTGGTAATCTATTCCCAGGTTAAGTGATTGTTCATAAAACCTTATATATATATATATAGAGAGAGACCTTCTGAATGGGCACAAGTAATTAAGCTGTGTTATGTCAGTAATGAACAACTGCATTGTGCTAAAAAAAATGAAATCGCCTTAAAATTTAAAATTTTTTCTATTAATGGCTTAAAAACTTATATGTTGGCCAACTGTGCATTTTAGTTAGCAATTTTTCAAGCATTTAGTATTGTTATTATATTTTGATAGTGTTAACACAAGGAAGGGGGTGGATTATACCAGAAAGTGTTATGATAGTAATTGGATTGCTACAAGGTTTGTTTTATTTATAAGATAGTATTGGTGTGTTTAATGGTTTTCTGATTTATTATTCTTTGATACCCATTTATTTACTAATATTATAGTCAGTTGTAACCCATAGACATATTAAGTATGTTTTAGTTAGTATAATTTAATATTCACATAGCAGTGTATATGTATGAATGTATCATTATCTCATTTCCATTTCATATCCTAATTACAACAAACAATATCAAACTTACAATAAAACATTTAAATTACAGTAATTATCTTTAATAATTTTGCAAAAATATATATTTTTTTAGTGATGGATGGATATTTGAGTTAGTAAATTATTTGACCAACTTCAATAATATTATAAACCATTTTATTTAATAGTTGATTGATATTTATTTGTTTCAGAGTTAAAAAAAGAGAAAAAAGTTCATTTTTTTTATTTGATTTGACTTCATTGTGAAAGTCAAAATATTTTTTTTTTTTTTAGAAAAGATTTTTTTGAATATTAATTAATTGATTAAATGTAAAAAAAATAAAGAATGTGGGAGTTAAGCTTTGGCTGATCAGGTGACTTTTTTGATTGGTGGGGAGATTTTTTTTTTAAAAACTGATAGTTAATAATAATAATAATAAAAAAACATTATCTTTTGTAATTTCAACAAGTGTATTTTTCATTTTCTGCTGCTATCGATTATATATCTCTTTTCCAAAACAGTTTAAAGTGAAACTTTAAAGCAGCCTTTTCATGAAGCTTATTATTGAAACTCCAGATGTTTAAGCTTTATAGAGGATAATGGCTGAATAAAAAATATAAAGGTATCAATCTTGCTTCTTTTGTCTAATTAAAACATTTAAATTAACACTTTCACTTTTGTTTAAAGATGTGCTTTTCTGATATTAAACTTACGTTAGTTCATTTACTTTTATTTATCTCCATTAAAAAGAATATAAAAATGCAAGAACTTTATAATTTTTTAAGTCCCATGTGTGATGTTTATAATGTTTTGTCATCATGGATGTATATTCAGAACTGTTTAACAAAATTTACTTTGATAAGCTCTCTGTGTAACTTATATTTTATGTATACAAAAGTGAAGTTAAACGTTAAAAGGATATGTGTACTTGATTATGTGTTTGATATTTAATAATTATTGCGGAATGCCAACTTTATATCTTATTTTATGCTTATAAAATAATATGTGTTTTATTAAAGAAATAGAAATATGACTTACCCAGGATAATTAATTACTACTACTTACAAAATATATATGTCTAAATCGAATAGAAGGACTTTAATATTACATATTTTTGTTCTCTTCGATATATGGATATATGTGTTAATGTTTAAGGAAATACAAATTGCCTGTGGACAATTATCAGCAATTTATCAAAGTTAATAATGCAAATACCAATCTATAAATTTGGAAAGTAAATATTTTCTGCAGAAAAATATGTTAAGTTATCAGTGAATTAAATACCTTAGATGTGCTTAAAAATAAATAACAGAATATACCAATTACAGCTGAAACTGTCTTTCCATGTATTTATTATTATAAATATTTATCGTTTGTGTGATATATAAGTAAACTTGATTGTCTTATGGCTAAAGGACATTGGATGTTTACTAAATTAATTGTGAATTATAACTGTTTTGTCCTACAAGAACTTACTTTATGTTTCATATTCATATTTAAACATGCACTCATTTTGGAATTCATCTCCGGATCATTTATTAAGCTTGAACAGGAACTTTGCAAGTGAATATATTTTTTTTCTCAAGTTTAAAAGAAGAATGACTCTATTTTTTTATTATTATTTATTGTTAATAGTATATACATCATAGATAGTTAGACAGATTTAGTGTTGTATGTATTTAATATTATATGTTTATTTAATTTGCGAGCTTCGAGAACGTCTCAGGATAGCATACCCACAAAAACGATGGATATGCTGGTAAAATCTTATTGCTTAAGTGTGATTTGTTTTCTTTTATTTGAAAGTGAAACATATATATTTTGGGTATATTATTAAAGATGGTTCAATCTTATATATCTTTCTTTATCTCGAAGTGAGAATTAATTTCAAGAGTAGCTAGAGAAAGAATAAAAAAAAAAGGAAAGAATATTGTGTTAGAGGTAATAAACTAATTTATTAGAGTATTGCTGTTTAAAGTATAAAAACCCGTTCATAATAATTAATATTATTTAAATTTGAAACAATTGAATGTCTTATTTAAGATAAAAAATTCATATTTTGATATGTTATTTATCTATCGTAACTTTCGCACATTATATAACTTAGAATTGATTTTCATACTCTTATTTGTGTCTATTTTGTGCAATTATTATATTTACTTAATAAACATTTAGCTTTATAACTATTTCTCAATATGAATTTCGGAGGTTGTCATATTCTAAAGAATTGAAGGAATGAGTGATTTATCTGTGCGTATTTATCTGCCAGCGTATAATGCTAGATATGTAGAAGAGCTGTGAAAAAGGAAGTTATTCTTGATACGTTCTATGTTTGTAGGGATGAAAGATTTTTCCCCTTAGTATATTATTAAGTATTTAACTGAGTGGAGCCTATTTTAGATTGCATACGTACGTATTATGAAATGATATTTATGAAGTCAAGTGACATTTTCCTATTGTTTGTTTGGTGATGAGAAAAATTCCACCAATAGTGTATTTTAGATTCAAATAAGTTATTGTTGATATATTAGTCAAAGAGTTTGTTCGCTCCTCATGTGCTGGACTCCTCTTGAACGTATAGTTTGTATTATCATAAAATATAGCTCTGTGTAATTCAATCAGTGGTCAGATAAATAGTTAATTTAAATTCTTTATTGAATATTAGAATAGATATAGTGTTCTATTTGCTGTAAGTATATGATATTGTCCGAAATTAAATAATTATTTAATAATTTTTGAATAAATTGATAATGTGCAGAAAATATTGTTTTCTGTTATTATTGAATAAATTGATAATGTGCAGAAAATATTATTTTCTGTTATTATTGCATGGGATGTAACACACACGCATAATTTAGATAATATCGCGTATATAAAAATATAATATTGTTAAATTTAAAATAGGAAATAAATGTTTTGAAACATCTCATATTAATTTGCCACACGTTAAAGATCATCAAAATCATCAGAATGAATATGATTTTATTGCTATGTCTGAAAAGTGTACTTATTTAAAGCGATTGTTTAATTAAGATTATTTAAAGCTGCTCTCTTGATAGTAAAGTGTATATTGTGCCCAATAATATAATGTATTATTTATTCAGTGTTGTATATTAATAAAAATTATTTAGGTAGCCTGGATATTCAAAGTAGAATATTAAGGTATAATTTGTTAGCTAAGTTACGTTTATAAATATGTCAATAATAAATTGTGTAATATGTAATGGGGATAATCCTAAATTTCAATTAATAAATTTGCTTGTAAATTTTAAAATTGAGACAAAAGTCTTATTCTGATATTATTTACTTTTAACTAAACCTTAAGTGTAAATAAAAGCTTTGTTTATTATTTAAAACTGTGTTTCGAGTTGTTCTTATTTTAAACTGTGTTTCGAGTTGTTCTTATATGCATTCGAATTCTGGTTTCCACACCTCCATATTTCATGCATCTATTACAAAATTGAATATATTATTTTATGGCTTTGATATTAAATATGCTAAGATCTGATAATATTGTTTCCTAGATCCAAACATTACATGAGATATTTTACCATGTGATAAACTTATAAGAGTGTTGCCTAGTTAAAGTATTATTTGGATGATGATGTGAGATTAAAAGATACCCTATCTCCTTCACTATCTAATCGTTAGCCCAGTAAACATTATTCAATTTATTTCATTATATCTTATTATAATTTAGAGTTATAAATTACTGGCTAATATAGTTCTTAGTCTGTGTTATAGATTCCCTGAGATCTAATTTTGTGTTCCTAGATCAACATTGATTCAGCTATTTAAATTAAGATGTGCTGAACAATAGAGTTATTTAGTGTTATGTTTTTCTATTCTGTCAGAGTTATATTGAGCTATTATAGAGTGTAAGTGGATGATGGAAGAGATCAAATTGAAATTATATTTTATTAGATGGAATAAATAAAACTCTGCTAGCCTGTATCATTTGGTTAATTAATAAATAAGGTTTATATTTTATTTGATAGCTTATAGTATTTCTTCCTTAGTGAAGCTGTAAGATAAACATAATTAAAAGAGTCTCAGCATTAATTATGAATAAGATAAAATGATAAATCGTTTATTCATTAATAGAACTGGCGCCCTGGGCATTTGCTCATATAATGTACATGAATGGTGATGTGTGAGTAGGTTATAATATATATATATATATGCTTATAACATTAGGCTGATAATAGGTATTATTCAATTAAATTACTGTAGTCCTTTTTATTCCAATGCAATAATAATGAATTATTGGCATACGTATTAAACTGCACTATTAATAAATGTATTAAATAGGTTATATCTGTTTTAATATATGTATAAAACCGCATTGCTAATAAATGGATTAAATAAAATTATATCTGGTTAAATATACGTATAAAACCGCACTATTAGTAAAGGTATTAAATAAAGTTGCATTTGTTTTTAATATACATATAAGATTATGCAGAAGATGCGTATTATTAAACTATATTTAAAATCTTACTCTGGAGTCATTGCCTATACTATTGAGTATGCTTTCCCACACACATATATCTATACACATTAGGTTGATATGTACCTATAAGACAAACAATTTATGCTTTCCCACACACATATATCTATACACATTAGGTTGATATGTACCTATAAGACATAAATAATTTATTATCGATAAGTATTATATAGATCTGACCAGTTGCCTAATTAGAGTCTTTTTGTTTTACTGCTGAGCTGCTGGCTGGAAATAATTGAATATAACTTGTATCATCAGTATTGCTAATCATAAGTAAAGAGACCTAGATGTGAACCTGTAGGGCAAAGTTAGAGAAAGTTCCTGACTTATATATCTTGTACATGATCTGACTCGGGGTATTCAGGCTGGAATTCTAGGTCTGGTTATATGAATTATGCAAACTGACTGGTACAGTGGTATTATTTCCACAAGTTTGGTGCGCCATCATGAGGCTTTAATTAAATACTCACATACCTGAATTATAGATATGTATGAATGAAATTGAATATAAAATGTAGATTTTTTTTAAACAATGTTTTAAAATGTAACTGTCCTCTGTTTTAATAGCATCTGGTAATTTATTTACCAATATAAATTTTGCCAGCAGGTGGTGGATTAAAAGCAATGAAATATGTGAGGCAATGATTTACCAAGAGGAGTAAACTATATAAAAAATCATGAATTTAGTTTAACATAAGGTACAATGGCAATATGTATAAATAAATAATTAATCAACCATCACTGTTCTAGGTGCATTAGAACAAAAGGAGATAGAAAATAGAAAATAATGCAAATTGAAAGTTAGTATATACAGAGATAGAGCAGGGTAGCAAAAATAGAAAGAAATAGAGGGTCAACAAGGAAGGGATTAAGAAAGAGTGTAGAAGAAATAGTGAGAGGAATGAGGGAACAGAGAGAGAAAGGTGTGTGTCAATAATCAAATAGAATAATAAAAGAGTCAATAACTTTATTTTCAGAAATTTTAAGATACATGGAAAACACAGAATAAAAGCAAATAAAGAAGAAAAGCGATGAATCGCTGAAGTTCTGGAAGAACATAGCCCTAAGATCACATACAAAGACCTGATAAACTTACTACATAACCCAGACCAGGAAGCCAAATGATAGAGTTTGATAAGATGATGGTGACTACGATGCAAAAAGTGCAGCAAGGTCTAATCAAGGCAATGAAGGGAATTGTTGGAGGACCATCAAATCTGACACACCATATACAGATACAAAAGTTTCATGGAGAACCAAGTGAAAACCCATATGAACATTTAGAAAGTTTAGCGATTTTTTTTTCTGTCAACCAGTAAGTAATGATGAGCAAGTGATGATGAAACCGCTAAAGACTGATGAAGGTCAATAAAATAGGAATTCTATATACAGCAAGTAGCCCTCACGAGAACTCTTAACAGCATTTAGATATTTTGATGCCCATATTATCAGACTAATTTGATACAATATGCAACCTGGTTGCAAGAAATGATGTTGATGAGCTGCATCAGTGACATGGAAGAAATGGCTAATTTCCTTGCATCTGTAGAATGCAAGTATCATCCTACCAATGGAAGCCAGGGAGACAGTAATGGAACCAGCCAACAAAGTAAGAAATATGGTGAATACAAAGAAGTAACCAAAACAGATGAAATGCAAGTCCATAAAATGAGACCCAGAAGAATATCAAGCAGATCACAATTACAATACCATAATTATCCATGAACCAGAAGACACTATCAACAAAATGACTGCCAGTGTATCACCAATTAAACATCAGCATAGGAGATAGGATGATGAGTGCCCTACTGGTCTCCAGTAGCCAGGTCTCAATCATCGCCAAATCATGGTTGCAAAGATTCCAGGAATGAGGAGGCAAGTATGAGCAATTACCAAGACACGTAATAATATGATTCTAGCCAATGGAGAGAAAACAATAAGTGACAATTATCAGGTCTGGATAGAAATCAAAATTGCTTACAAACTTATTGCTCACACCCTTCTAGTCATCCCTGGGCTAATATATGACATAGTGTTGGAATTCGATTTCTTGACCCAACATAATGGAGTTATAGATTATCCTAAAAGAATATGCCAGATGCAAGATGAACAAGTCACATTTGAAACTTCAGGGATTCCACTTGCTGGGACTAGCAATTGCTTCATCCAACCAGTGGATCAAAGACCATCTCTACAAAGATTAAGAAGGCTGGATTAACAAAAGCAATGGACCAATTTCATGTCAAAAAAATTTTGGAAGACCACATACAAGTATTTTCCAACACCCCTGACAAGATCTGTGGATATATTCACAGAATACAAATCTGGAAAGAGCTGTACAAACAGTCAAGGATGTACCCAATCCCATTTCTATATAGTGAGGAAGTAGGAAAACAGATCCACCAACTGCTGGACTGGGACATCATCAAACAATTCCCATTCTCTTATAATAATTTATTGGTCATTGTAAAAAAGAAAAATGGGAGTCTGCACCTATGCCTCGATGCCCATCACTCAAACAACATGACAATCCCTAAACCAGATGTGCCACCTCCAATACAAGATGTATTCATGCAACTAGCAGGACTTACTTCTCCACATTAGACCATACCACCAGTTACTGGCAGATGGCCTTGGGTCCACGTGATCAAAAGTATACCGCTTTCCGATACCAAGGGCACATCCACATATTCAAGAGAGTCCCATTTGAGTTAATCAATAGCAGACTGGGGCTGATGTAATGTATAAAGTGTGTCCTCTCAGAAGAAATACAACAACATATGATATGTTCTGTGAATGATATTGTAATAGCATCCACAAGTTTTGATGAACACATGAAGCATCTGGCGATGTTTTTCCAAGAATGCATTAGGGAAAACATCACTATCAATATGAAAAAAACCAATTTGCCATAACCAAAATCTCCTTCCTGGGCCACATCATCAACCAGTGAGGGATCAAGGTGCACCCTCAAAAAGTAGAGGCCATTCAATGGTTCCCATACCCACTACCTGAAAACAGGTCAAATCCTTCCTAGGCCTCTGTAACTTCTATCACTGATTCTATCTCAACTTTGCCCAGGAAACAAACCACTTAACCAACTTATTATATAAAGAAAGAAAATGAGAATGGATAGATGCCCATGAACAAAAAATGAAAATCATAAGACTGTGATGCTCCATCATCTGGATTTCAGTCATCCATTCCATGTCCAAACCAATAGCAAGAAAAGCGGTTTGGGAGTGGGCCAGCTGGCAAGCACCAGGTGATGTATTTTAGCAGTCAAACTCTGAAGGGTGAAGAAATTAATTATACCACAAAACAAGAAACCCTCATGATTGTTTGGGCATGCCAGAAATTTAAGCAATTCCTCCTTGGATCTGAGGTTATCATCATTATGAATCACTGCTACCTTGAGTTCCTAAATAAAAGTTTCTTGAACAACCATGGACTAATCTGATGGAGCCTAGTCTTACAGAAATTCCAATATAAGGTTATTTACTATCCTGGCCTGGAGAACATTGTAGCTGATATATTAAGCCAGCATAACATTGTAGCTGATATATTAAGCCAGCATCCTGTACCCATAGCCCCACAGAATCATGAGGTTGTTGATCATTTGGTAGAAGTCATGATGACCATAAAAGAAACAGCTATTGAATCAGAATTGAAAAACTTGGACTATTGGCAGGACTTGAAGCCCTAATATAGATCAATTATCCAACAGATCCAAGAACCAAAAAGTCTATCTGAAAACCTAAATGGAATGCCCAATACTGATTGAAAGATGGGATCCCTGCAAGTAAGAACTAATTGCAAAGATGATTTGTTGAAGATATTAATGCCTCATCAATTAAAAACCCAAGTAATATCTCAAGTACATGAAACTATAAGGTATTATGAACTCAGAAGACAGAAGAGGCTTTGAGACACCAATTCTGCTGGCTTGGCATGTATGCATAGATCCTGACCACTTCAAGGAAATGCATTACTTGCTCCCAATGCAAACCTCCAAATCGATCCTATGCTGGTAAAATTAAACTTATCATAGCTACTGGTCCTAACAAGTTATTAGCCATTGACCACTATGGTCCATTAGCAAAGTTCTGAAAAATTCCAGTACCTGGTGGTGACTTATGACATTTTTTCAAAGTATGTCCTGGCATATCCGGTACAGACAGCTCACTCTAAAGGGGTGATTTGAGTACTCAGAAACCTATAGTTCCCGGAAGTCAGAAAAACTGAGGTGATACTATCTGACCAGGGATCAGCCTTCACTTCTAAGAAATAGATGCAATGGATAACAAAACAGAGCATCACTCAACAACTCACTTCCATCAGTAACCCACAATCCAACCTGTGTGAATGGGTCATGCATGAGATCAACAGATGGTTTCACTCTTGTCTTACCACCAACCATAGAGGGTGGGTAATTAATAATACTAAGGGGATCATCAATTGTATTAACAACATGGTTAATGAATCAACAAGATTTACCCCTCAGCCATTCCGCTATGGGAAGCCATGCTACCAGCTATTTAAAACCACTTTACCCAAGGACAAAGCTCACATCAATCCAAGCCAAGACCAAAAGAATGCCTGGGTATGCTTGGCTTATATGGCCAAGAGACATTTATGGAGGGAACACCCACTCCACCACAGCTTCCAGGAAGATAATAAAGCATGGTTAAGGAATCAAAGAACTAGCATTACTACAAAAAAGTGACAATTTTTTTTCCTTGTACTAGGGATCATTCCAAATAACAAAAAGATATGAGTGACAATTTTTTTTCCTTGTACCAGGGATCATTCCAAATAACAAAAAGATATGGGGAAAATGCCTTCCTCTTGCAAGGGGACAAAGGGATTAAGAGAACATTCAACTCAAAGCACTTAAAGCCATATGAACCTCCTGATCAAGGAAAATAAAAGAATTCAAAATAGCAAACCCTAAAAAAAGGACACGGAAACATGATGGAGATTTTGGACCTCCATTGAAATAAAATAAAATACAACACAACCATTAGGGAATGTTAAAAAATAAATAAATAGGGAATATATCATGCCAATCAACTAATTTGCTATCAAGTATTCAGCATTTATTAACATGGGTTGTTTCTCTGGCACCACAGTGTTTAAGTAAGATAATTTTTTTTATTAGACGCAGTGTTTAAGGAAGATAATTTTTGTTAGATTTTTTTGTCATTTATAAGTCCAGGAAAATGAAGTGGATAATCTGAAGCTCAGATTATGCTTCATGAGTATCAATAATCATTGTACCATCTAACAGGGTCATCGTTTTTAAATGAGGAAGTTTGACATCACTGTAAATTGCTTAGTTTTTGTACTACGTTTACGGTTTTGACGTCATTTTTTAGAACGCAAAAAGTTTTATAATATACTGCCATCTATTGAATTATTTTACAAGTAAAAAATCAATTAAATGATGATTTATGTCAAACAAAAACTAAGCACTGCCTTCTCACATCTTTTCTTGAATCTTATTGGCTGTTGAAATTTTGTAAACAAAAGAAAATGAAAAAGCTCCGCCTTCTCATCATCTTTTCTTGAATCTTATTGGCTGTTAAAATTTTTATATGGCTGCCAAAAAGTAAAAAGTTACGAATGTTTTTGTTTTATTTTGAAAATGATAAACGAATGTTTTAGAGCATTTTAAAATATTTTTTTGATGAAATACAAATGAAATACAAATTATTTTCATATAATATGCCAAAAATAAATATTATTTTACAAAAATAGTTAAGATTTTAGCAAGAATTATTTATTTATTGCAAAGTGGGGAAAAAAAATCATAACGTGAAATTGATGATTGACGTTTCTTTTCATGTCAACCGTAACAAATATTTTTAAAATTATAAATCAAAATTTATTTTTGAACAAACTTTCGTTTATTTTTATAATGTGAGAAATTACTAATATACTTTTTACAAACGAAACTAAAGTGAATATATTTAATAAACGGTCAATAACTTTTGAAAAATTGACACATTAATTTGTGAATTGGCCAATTAAAAGCTTTGAGTGTTACCACCTGTGGTGAATGATAAATTAGTCGCCTGAAGGGTTAATCCCATTTTTGATAGAAATAAATTAATGATTTGGGAAAGTGAATTAATGGAGTCATGGACACACAACAAGGGATAGATTTAATTAAAATATACACACACTTTTAATGTACTAATAATGTATAAATAAATTAGTTGGGAAATATGTATGTAAAGTTTTATATATTTTATTCATCATGGTAGCACAAGATAATGCAATTGGGTTGAAAATTTCTAGAAACATTACTATAAAATTTAAAACAAAGAAAAAGGGGGGAGGTGAATTAATTAGTGTAAGTCAAATAAATCAAAAATGCTATGAATAAAAGTCACTTTTCCTTTAACACAAAATTAATGTATCTAAGAGATCTTGACAAATACTAAAATAAAACAAAAAACAATCATTCAAGAATTTTTCAGATGGATTGCATTATCATAAATTCCTTATGAAACAAAGGTGGGATTGCTGTAAAAAATTAGCTAAGGTACCAAAATTATACAATGCTTCAAGCCACAAGTTAGTGCATTGCAACATTCCAAGAGATCATATAATAGTGCAAAAATTGGAAAAATCAAAAAATCATAAAAATCAAAATCAAAATCTGAGTCTTCTTTTTTTTAGCTCAGCCTAAATTATTAGCTTTTTGGAGAATTTGGTTTAACTGATTTCATGTTGTCCATTACCATAGACATGACTGAGGAGTAAAACCATCATGCCTTTCCTTTGGCCATTCCTGAGCCACTCTCTATGGAAATGTTTCTCGAACTTAAATGAAACCTTAAACTATTTAACTGTGCCCTGTAAACTATTTAACTGTGCCCTGAACTTGATCTGGAAAAGCATCCTACCTGCCATTAATTTCTGACGATGTCAAAATAATGAAATGTTACACTGGCATGGACTCAAGAAAGTATTACAAAAGTAATAATGCCACCTCACATTTATCTTCTTTATCTTATGTATATTCATTGTAACTAAAATTTAATGTAAAAATGCACATTCTTATGTATATTCATTGTAACTAAAATTTAATGTAAACTAAATGCACATTCTTATAAAAGTAACTTACTTATGTAGTAATCTTTAATCCACTTTCCATGATTCTTTATAAAACTAATCATATAATTGTCTATTAGCTTTGCAAAATTCTTATTTTAAAATGGTGTGGCATTGATTTCCTATATAATTGTAATATATATTGTAACAGGCACACATGCTGTTACATTATTCTAATAAATAAAATTAGAAATTAAAATAAAAAAGTTCACAAATAAAAGTTTGTTTTTCAGATTTAAAAAATTGAAAATTGAAAGTGTTCTAAACTCATATATATATAAAATTGCACAGATGAAAAATTATTAAAAGAAAACTTTATTAAAAAAAGTACACCTGGGGTCTCATTTTATGTGATAGATTGGTTCCTCAGAAAACATGCACAAAAGAAATCACACAAAAATAAATTTAATTTACCTTGAAAAATGGGGGATAGGTTTTGTACTTTTCAGAAATCGGCATAAAAGCAAAGCAACAAGAAAAAATTACTTTAAAATTCGCATTAAAGAAATAAGGAAATAAAGTATGACTAATAATAAATTTCAAATATTTGAAAAAAATTAATACAAGACAAACTTTTTTTACTAACTACAGTATTTAATTTTACATTTTTCATACGTATTTTAATCATTACTGCTATTTGATAATATGCGTTCATTTGTGAACTAGTAAGAAATCAGATTCGTGACATGATGTACCACTTTCAGTCTTGTGCTGTGTTAATGGTTTTATGTTTCTATATTAAAAAAATGAGATTGCAATCAAAACAAAATATTATCATTAGAAAGATTATTTTCAGTTTATAAAATCAATAAAATCTTCATTATTACTTATTTTAAAAATCTAAAAAAATATTTATTTCTGTTAATATCTAACAAAATACATTTTAAAAGTTTAAAATTTTTGAATATTTATTGCAATATTTTTATACATACATATAAATCTATTATTATTTACTCATTAGCATAAGTAGTTTATTTAGATAGAAGCTAAGATTCTAAATACAAGCTTCAGGCCATATTCATGTTAGCTGCTGATATAACATTATATTTTTGAAAAAAAAAAGTATTTCAAGTCAAAATAAGTTATTAATAATTTAAATTTCTTGATATCTAATAAATATAGTGTAAAGGGTAGCTTACAATGCACACATTCCTAAAAAATCAAGCATATTTATTGAACCCAATCCATTTGGAATTTATATTAATAATGGGAAGATTATTTGTTTGTTATTTATTACATATATACATATAATGCACAATGGATTATTTTATTATAAAATAAAATACGATCAATATTTTAGAAAGTAATATTGTATATATATATAAACTATTTGATTAAATAAACTGTAATATTTTTTAATTTAAAATTGAATATTAATTTATAGTTAAATGATTTTGGGATGGCCTGAAGTTAAGTTGGGGTGGGCATGTGTGTGAAAATAAAACTGATTTTATTATTTTTTTTTTTTAATTTGTAATAAATGAAATTTATTTAAACAATAGGCATTTAAAAATCTAAATAAATATAAACAATAGGTTTAAAATATCAGCATCTCAGAGAGATTCTCAGCATTTTATATAAAAATAGAAACTTTTTACAAAATCGTTCTTCTTGTCAAGAGAGATAACAGCTATAACAATAGACAGTAATTTAAACTAAAATTTAGAATGCTAAAATGGAGTTCTGTTTTTTCTTTTAGTTAAATTATAAACATTTTAAAAGTCAAATGCTGTAACTAAAAGTTTACCAAATTCAGAGGAAAGAAAATGAAATAAGAAGTAAAAATAATTGATAAATTCTTAAATAATTAAATCGTGTTTTAAAAGTTTTTGGAGTAAATTTGAATATTTTAAATCTTTTCAAAAAGAATAATGAAAATTAAGTCTGCTGAAACTTGAAAAAAAAAAGAAATAATTTTCTTAATATATATGTAAAGCACTTTAATATTGTTCAATACAAATATATGATTATAAATAATTATGGAATTGTACTTTAATATGATTATGGGCAAGAGCAAAACATGCTATTGTGTGTCATGGTATCTCCTACCAGTTGCATTAAACCTCTCTCTCTATATATATTTTTCTACTTTATTGTAAACTCACAAGAAGATGCCTGCAGTCCAAAGTAAACAAGGATGGGAATACTTAATGATGAATCAGAAGAGGATCAAGGTGTTTACCATTAAACACAACTACAGGAGACACCATTGTACCTATCTATCCTTGCTAAGGAAAATGATTTACTAAGTAAAACTGCTTTGAAGAACAACTTGCCTAACTATCAACTACTACTACTTCTATTATGATGATTTTTATGAACTTTGTTCCAATTACCATTTTTAATCAAAGAATCAATATTGTAAATTTTTGTTTATTTATTTTTGTTTTTAAGTCTTGTTATCTGTTGTATTTTCACATTCTGATGCTGAAACCTCATTTTTCAGAATTAACAAAGAAGAAAAGGGGGATTATTCACTTTGATATTTTTCTATTTTCATTGTAAATAAAATTTAGGTTAACCCACCTGCTTCACATCAGGTTATCCACAAAAAAATTAAGGTAAGATTCTCTACATTTATTTTCATAGATTAAATTGCAACACTTATACAGAATACATATGTTTTATTTTGTGATTAACCTTGTATATATATTTTCCAGTATGTTTGACTAATCAACTAGTATCTATCTCTATCATATATATATATATATATATATATATATATATATATATATATATATATATATATATATATATATATATATAAATTGGGAGAACTTGTTAAATAGATTAACATTTGTAAATATATAATTTAGCTATCCAGCATCTCAATTATATTAAATAACTAAAGTTTATTCTTCTATATAAGTATGATTTGTAGAGAATGAGTGACATAGGTGGATTTCTACCATGGGGTATAAGGATTGGATGTGGAGGATAATTAATTAAGAAAATGGTAGAGGTTCACATGTGACACATGTACATATGATGATGATTATTATTATTATTTATCATTACTATTGTTGTTATACTTGATGATATTTATTATTGTTAATAAATGTTTAAGAGTTTGTATCATTTTGGTCTCTGGTTTATTGAGTTGTCCTGACATTCCACAGTTTATAAATAATTATACATGCACACCCATCTATTTTTTTTATTATATAAAAGCTTGAAAATAAAAGAAATATAATAAATGCTAGTTGTAACCTATATATAGGTGCAGGTGTTGATGTGTGTATCTGTTCATACCTGCTTAAGGAGTCAAAAGCAATATTTTCTCTGGGTTTGAATATTAGGGCATAACAGAATTAAAAAGGGGAAAAGTGGATGAACTAATCTAAATTGCATTTAATATTATTAAATAGGGATAGAGTTAGTCAATTAAAGGGTATGCAATCATTGGTTAAGCATTTCATCAGGTTCTCATTAGCATTCTATCAGAAGACCCACAGTCTGAACATAGTTGGATGCAACTTTTTTCTCTTCTAAGCATGGTAGGTTTCTGAGATTGTTTCATCAGGGGCAATAAATTAGAGCATTTAACTTATCCCCACACCATATTGCTACATCTGCATAGTAATACAATCTGCAAGCTAGTTGACCATCCATTACATCTGGTGCACCATCATTGGGCTTGGTTAGTTTATGACTGTTGATGTAGAGTACTGCCCATTATACTAGTGTTAGCAATGTTTGGGATTAGTTGTAATCATTCCATCCATTATATCTGGTGCCATCAACTTTTGGGACTAGTGGTCATCATTCTATCTTATATCTGGTGCTCAACTTTGGGACTCGATAGATAGATGTTTCATAGCATGTAGACTTTGTGTAAGTTGGTCATATATTGAGATCGAACCAGCTGATGATTGAATCGCTGATCTATATATCCAAGTGGTCATTTTCCATCCATTATATCTGGCACACAATGTGGTAGGCATGAAGATATTACAGTTGATAGAGGTATCCAAGTATATTTACTAATAGTTATATCTGGCACAATGTGTTAGGCATAAAGATATTACATTTGATAGATGTATCCAAATGTATTTACCAATAGTTACATCTGGTATCCAGTATGTTAGGTATGATATACTCTAATTGTAAAGGAAGTCCAACCATTGGACTGGCGTTTAAATTATTTTTTAAAAAAATGTTAAAGCACATTTCATTTTATATTTTTCTATCAATATAAACCCAAATGAACTTATACACATGACAAATAACTAGCACTTTCATTAAAAAATAATAGTAATAGGGATACTAGATCACATAAACTTGAATCAATTTTCAATAAGAGATCTAA
The DNA here is from genome assembly GCA_028023455.1 of Epiperipatus broadwayi. Classification (NCBI taxonomy): domain Eukaryota; kingdom Metazoa; phylum Onychophora; class Udeonychophora; order Euonychophora; family Peripatidae; genus Epiperipatus; species Epiperipatus broadwayi. The sequence goes on along the minus strand of JAQFVV010012444.1, from coordinate 429,281 downwards.
AGTATTGAGTGTAAATTGGAAATATAAAGGATTGGACAATAAACAGAGACCGATGATAAATAGTTAAATGATTAATAATTGATAATAAAATAGAGTTAGGCGTGTAAAAGGACATAGGCTAAAAGTAGATCTATTAAAAACAAAAAAAAGAGGTAAAGATAAATGCAATGGTTGGGAGTGACATGATGCACTGTGGCATGTGATTATTTATAGTTTCATCAATAAATATTTTATAAATAGTTTGCAAGTAAAATATTTAATGATAAACAGAAATGGTAAGCAATTAAGTAATATGGAATCAAAACATTTGGAGATAGGGAAAGATAGTAGTGACAGTGAGATGGTAGATGATACTACCAGTAATAAAGTAGAATCTACAATGATTCAGATACCTGGGGGGTCTATTCTGGAGGTTGAACAATCCCCACAAATGCAAGAAGGAAGTCAAACAGTTTCTCAAATTCAGATGATTTCTTCCAGTGAGATTACTCAAGTGCCTGAAGTTGGAGTAACTCAGGTTATGCAAGACCCTACAGCCTTGGCACAACTAATCCAAGCAATCATGGAGATGAAAAGTGATATAAATAGTATGAAAGTGAATATGGAGAGTGATATGAATAGTATGAAAGAGAATATGGCAATCAAGGCTGATGAAATGAAAAGTGATATGAATAGTATGAAAGAGAATATGAAAAGTGATATGAATAGTAAGATGGAGAATATGGCAATCAAGGCTGATGAAATGAAAAGTGATATAAATAGTAAGATGGAGAATATGGCAATCAAGGCTGATGAAATGAGGTGATATAAATAGTAAGTTGGAAAATATGGCAACCAAGGCAGATATAAATAAAATAAAAGAAGAATTGAAGAAGGATGTGAATGATATGAAAGAACAAATGGAAACAAAAATTGATAATGTTGAAATTAAGCTGTCTGAAGATATGGGACAACTTTCCCTAAAGTTAGAAAATGTTCAGAAAGACAATATTGAGTTGAAGCAAGGAATGTTAGAGTTGAAGAAGGAAATCAATGAAGAGAATACAAAGTGCCAACAGTGACTAGATGATTTTAAATCCAGTGTCATGGAACAATTCAATGCAAAATATGATGAGGCATGTAAGAGTAAGGAAACATTAAAACATGAGGTGCATGTGGAGCAGGATAAATTCCTAACCAAGGTTCAAGATGAATTTCAGGGAATTTAATCAAGAATAGAACAACTTTCCATATCACAAAATAATCAGGTTAAGTCATGCAACAAGATGCTAATAGATTTGGATCAACATCTTAAACAAGTTTAGGGAAGAATAGCCAAAGGGGGGATGGACAAGACTACAGACAAAGACAATATAGAAAAGTTGGTAGGAAGTGCTCATGAAATAAGAGATGAAATCCATAGAATGGGTGAAGCCTTTAATCAGAGATTGGTAGTGCTCGAGTCTCAACTGTGCTAAGAGATGCCGACCAGTGGAGAAAAACATGATAACATTGATGTAAGGATGCACAGTAGTAATAAAATAAGGGATAATAGGACTCATCATCTATAGATGGCCCTTAAGGACCCACAGAAGTTAAGTGATCCTTCTGAAGAAACTCTCCTCTCACATCACATTCTGTCTGAGGCAGAAGATTATCCTCCTAATTGTAGTCTAGAAGGTTTAATTCCAGATAGTTATAGAACACACTATGATGATCATACATTGACCCCACTTGTAAATACTACAAATGCCATTCTTGAAGGCATTAAAGAAATTGATAAATGCAATCATTTTAGCTGGGTGTTATGAAAATTAGAGCCTTTCCATAATTGACAAGATGATCCAAACATAGAAAATTATATGATGAGAATAGAGACGACCGTGTTGCAGTTCATCAGACAGAAAGGTTTTCAGTTCCATAAGTTATGTAACACTTATGAAGGACCCTTCACATTTATGAGGCATATAAATGACAGTACTTAAAAGAAAAAGTACATAATAAGGGAACTTCAAATGATGCAACTTTGGACACATAAATTGGATTTTTTTTACCACGGATGAATTCTCAAGAGATGTATATATTTTTTTAAGAAGAGAAATAAATGAATGAATAAATCAAATGGTGTATGTATATATAATACAACTTATAATAGTATAGGAAAATGATTTGGTAAGACATAGACCAGATAGTTTATTATATCAACTGGAGTGTGAATGAATCTACTGGATTTACACCCATTGAACTACATTTTAATCAACCAATTCCCATGTTGTTCACTAAATATCAACCTATGACTAGATATAAGCAGAATAGTATGGAGGATAATGTGCAGAAAGCATATCTTCAATTGGTAAGTAAGGCCAAAAAAAGGAACAAAAATAAGACTAGAACTCCATATACTTTCAAAGTAGGAGATCAAGTTTTAATAAAAAAAACCTCATGTTAGTAAGCAAATTGAAAATAAGTACAGTAAGTTTTACAATCTATATGAAGGACCTTACACAATAGTTAAACAATCGAGTCCTAATGCATTTTGGTTGGATATGGAAGGACAAGTTAGGGGCACATATAATATCCAAATTATGAAACCATACTATGGACAATCTTAGTAATTGTAGAATTATCATACTCAACTGATATGTGGAAAGAAAAAGAATGAATGTTGACAAGTAAAAAAAAATTAGATATTATGAAGTTAGGTTAAGTATTATGATGAGAGTATTTCCTAATGGTTGCAAAAGCAGATATTAGGATATTTTAAAGCCAATTTATTTAAAAGAGTTAAATCACACTAAATGATGGTTGCTCCAATCTTCTGTTAGTCCTCAAAGGAAATCCAATAAAACTCAATAGGAGCAGGATAGAGGATACCAAGAAAAAAATATGTGCTATCTGAAACAAAAACATATTTTAATTAGTGTGCTAAAAATAACCATCATTAGTTTTAAAAAAACCTATGTTTGAACCCCACCTTGCAAAATATTTCATGAGAATAGAAAGAAATTTGTTTAGTTGAGTGTAGAAAATAGTAAAATAAGGTTTCACTACCCTTCCTATATTTGCATAAAAAAACCCATCAAACTTCTAATGCAAACTTTGTGTAAGTGTTAAAATTTTCATGACAGATTAAAATTCTAACCCTGTAAGGAGAGGGGGTTGTAAAGGCTATCTTATAATGCACATATTCCTAAAAAGATCAAGCATATTCATTGAACCCAATCCATTTGGAATTTATATTCATAATGGGAAGATTATTTGTTTGTTATTTATTACATATAATGCACAATAGATTATTTTATTATAAAATAAAATACAATCAATATTTTAGAAAGTAATATTGTATATATATATATATAAACTATTTGATTAAATAAACTGCAATGTATATATTTTTTTTTAAAATTTAAAATTGAATATTAATTTATAGTTAAATGATTTTGGGATGGCCTGAAGTTAAGTTGGGGTGGGCATATGTGTGAAAATAAAACTGATTTTATTATTATTTTTTTATATGTAATAAATGAAATGTATTTAAACAATAGGCATTTAAAAATCTAAATAAATTTAAACAATAGGCAGTTTAAAATATCAGTGTCTCAGAGAGATTCTCAGCATTTTATATAAAAATAGAAACTTTTTACAAAATCATTCTTCTTGTCAAGAGAGATAACAGCTATAGCAATAGACAGTAATTTAAACTAAAATTTAGAATGCTAAAATGGGAGTTCTGTTTTTTCTTTTAGTTAAATTATAAACATTTTAAAAGTCAAATGCTGTAACTAAAAGTTTACCAAATTCAGAGGAAAAAAAATGAAATAAGAAGTAAGAATAATTGAGAAATTCTTAAATAATTAAATCGTGTTTTAAAAGTTGTTGGAGTAAATTTGAATATTTTAAATCTTTTCAAAAAGAATAATGAAAATTAAGACTGCTGAAAATTGGAAAAAAAATGAAATAATTTTCTTAATACATATGTAAAGCACTTCAATATTGTTCAATACAAATATATTATAAATAATTATGGAATTGTACTTTAATATGATTATGGGCTAGAGCAAAACATGCTATTGTGTGTCATGGTATTTCCTACCAGCTGCATTAAACCTCTCTCTATATATATATTTATCTACTTTATTGTAAACACACAAAAATATGCCTGTAGTCCAAAGTAAACAAGGATTGCAATACTTAATGATGAATCAAAAGAGAATCAAGGTGTTTACCATTAAACACAACTATAGGAGACACCATTGTACCTCTATCTATCCTTGCTAAGGAAAATGATTTACTAAGTAAAACTGCTTTGAAGAACAACTTGCCTAACTATCAATTACTACTACTTCTATTATGATGACTTTTATGAACTTTGTTCCAATTACCATTTTTAATCAAAGAATCAATATTGTAAATTTTTGTTTATTTTTTTTTTTAAGTCTTGTTATCTGTTGTATTTTCACACTCTGATACTGAAGCCTCATTTTTCAGAAATAGCAAAGAAGAAAGGGGGATTATTCACTTTGATATTTTTCTATTTTCATTGTAAATAAAATTTAGGTTAACCCACTTGCTTCACATCAGGTTATCCACATAAAGATTAAAGTAAGATTCTCTACATTTATTTTCATAGATTAAATTGCAACACTTATACAGAATACATATGTTTTATTTTGTTATTAACCTTGTATATATATTTTCCAGTATGTTTGACTAACAACTAGTATCTATCTCTATCATATATATAAATTGGGGAAACTTGTTAAATAGATTAACATTTGTAAATGTATAATTTAGCTAGCCAGTATCTCAATTATATTAAATAACTAAAGTTTATTTTTCTATATAATTATGATTTGTAGAGAATGAGTGACATAGGTGGATTTCTACCATGGGGTATAAGCATGGATGTGGAGGATAATTAATTAGTAAAATGGTAGAGGTTCACATGTGACACATGTACATATGATGATGATTATTATTCTTTTTATCATTACTATTGTTGTTATACTTGATGATATTTATTATTGTTAATAAATGTATAAGAGTTTGTATCATTCCAGTCTCTGGTTTACTGAGTTGTCCTGACATTCCACAGCTTATAAATAATTATATATGCACACACATCTATTTTTTTTATTATATGAAAGCTTGAAAATAAAAGAAATATAATAAATGCTAGTTGTAACCTATATATAGGTGCAGGTGTTGATGTGTGTATCTGTTCATACCTGCTAAAGGAGTCAAAAGCAATATTCTCTCTGGGTTTGAATATTAGGGCATAACGGAATTAAAAAGGAGAAAAGTGGATGAACTAACCTAAATTGCATTTAATATTATTAAATAGGGATAGAGTTAGTCAATTAAAGGCTATGCAATCATTGGTTAAGCATTTCATCAAGTTCTCATTAGCATTCTATCAGAAGACCCACAGTCTGAACATAGTTGGATGCAACTTTTTTCCCTTCTAAGCCTGGTAGGTCTCTGCAGATTGTTTCATCAGGGGCAATAAATTAGAGCATATTAACTTATCCCCACACCATATTGCTACATCTGCATAGTAGTACAATCTGCAAGCTAGTTGACCATCCATTACATCTGGTGCACCATCATTGGGCTTGGTTAGTTTATGACTGTTGATGAAGAGTACTGCCCATTATACTGGTGTTAGCAATGTTTGGGATTAGTTGTAATCATTTCATTCGTTATATCTGGTGCCATCAACTTTTGGGGCTAGTGGTCATCGTTCCATCCATTATAATAGTCAAATATGAAAGATATTAAGAAGAAGCATGAATCACATAACTTCAAAATGGCATTAAAATAATCCACATAAAACAAGACCCAGGTGTACTTTAAAACTAAATTTTTAACAAAAACTTAAAGATTTAAAGATAAAAATATATCTTTAAGAATGTACAAAATTTAATTACTATGGTGTAAAAGGCTAAAAATGAAAATGATTATTTTTAATTATTCTTAAGTAAACTAGCCCTTGGGCATCTCAAAAGGAGAGAAAAACAATAAAAACAGAATAGTCAATAAAAAAAATCATCAGGAAAACGATCAGCATGATGTCATGTCCAGTTAATCTGCAATTTTAATATAAAAAAGAAAAGATTGAAAACAAAGTATTAAGTGTGTTATATGTGTTAATTCTAGGAGAGTTGAAGGAGTAGGGATTGAAGAGATGCACTTTTTAATCCTTTAAGTTTTTCCAAAAGAAGAAATGAAATATCGTTTGTCTACATTGCAGATCCCATTACATCAGGGTCCTGCAATTAAATCCTGCAAAGAACTATACCAGTTAGAGCAAAGGATCTCAAGATGAATACCAATAGAATGGCTAACAGCATACTGGTCTCCCCAGGATGTCATGGGAATTAGAAACAACCCAGGATCCAAATTACAAGCAACTAAAAAGTATAGACTTTTTTTTTAAAAATTGTATAAACTCTCTATAACTGATGAACTTTAACTATAAAATTTTTCCAGTATTTAAATAGAAATATATATTCCTATCTGACCAAACCAAATCATTTATGAATAATTACTTATATCATATGTAGTTTTAAAATCATTTTTATTAACTTTTTTTTTGTTCTTTTGTTTATTATGATTTTTTTTATGTTAAGCTAAACTTTTAATAAATGTTAAATATAAGTTGGGTGAGGATGGCTGCATAGATCATAAAGTTATGTTCGTTTAATTAAAGGGAGGGTTAATCTTAGGTAATTTCTTTCACAGTTAAATTGGGTTAATGGGTTGCATGTATTGGTGTAATTTGTAAATGTAGCATAAAAATCTGCTACATGCAGGATCACATTACACACTGAACTTGGGCAAAATAGGCACATTTCTTACTGACCATCGGAAGCAGATGGTATTCCCTGCTTCTTGGATCATCCCTTTAGCCTATGGAATGGGATAGTAAGTCAGCAAAAAGGAACACAATCCTTTTCTATGGAGTTTTTTTAATTGTTCTTCTCACCAGACAGTCAAAGTATTTATGCACTGAATGAAAGACATTTCTTCTAGATAACCATGCTGTTGAGATGTATATTTCTGACAATATATTCATGTTGTATTGAGTACATCGATATATCAGATCGATTAGCATTATTTTGACCAAATTTTGGGCCTAGGATTAAATAAGGGATATAGAATATTTTCTTTTCAAATGCAATCTATGTAGTCTATCCATACTTGACACTAATAAAAAAATTAATCCATCTGTGCGAACTTTTAAAATAAAAAAAAAGGTAAAATGTAAATTAAGTTCTAAAGTAAAAGTTATACAAAAATAAATAATTCTGAATTTTATATATGTGCAAAATAAATGTTTCTGTCTATTGTTAATCTAGTGGTGGCTTATTCTTATTTTTTTATCTTTCTTTATAATAAAATATATATTTTTTCTGCTGCTCTGCGAGCTAGTGACTGGGGCATTTCAGTTGTACTTATTTAAATTTTGGATCTTACTCTATCTGCCTATTATATAAATTTTCCAGGTTCGAATGGCCTGATGGCACCCTTGTATGGCAGATACAGTAAGACTCCAAATACCACCCTGACCATTATAATTGGACTCCCAATGTGGCACAATGTATAATAAACCACGAGTACTCTGATTAAATTTTTGTTTTAAATGAAATATTTTATCTAACTACATAAAGCTGTATACTTTAAATCTTATAAAAGCACTGCCAGAAAGAAATAGCACATATATTAATCATAAGAAAGAAAATATATTAATAACTTTAAATCGTAATTTTTTTTTTTAAAAGAAAAAGTCAAAAGGTTGCAATTAGTATAATTTTTTTAAATATATATTATGCTTTAAAGTGTATAGGCGTGCACAACTACGTAAGTTTATGAATGTAAATGTGGCACCTCATAATGAGTGTCTTTTGAGAATCTACTTGTGTAACCCTATTTAAGCATTTCAATTGATCATAAATAAGTTGGTGATAGATATAATTGTGCTGCAAATATACATGTATAAACTCATTATTTCTTAAAATGTATTTACTTCAATGCAACCTCCTTAAATAAATAATTTGTTTGTCATGCTGTGTGTTAAAAATGAAATGTAGAGGAAAGGAAACTCTTGGGGGGAGGTGGCATAAGCATAGATGGTTGGTAGGAAAATGATTGTCAACATTTTTTTTGCATGTAGTCTTTTTTTGTAAATTATTAACTGAAAAAGTATTTGTAAATTGATGTCGATAATTGTGTACCGTAATTACTAACCCTAAGTAAATTTTTTTTAAGCAAGTTTACTGATATGTAATGGGCACACATGCTGTTAAATTATTCTAATAAATAAAATTAGAAATTAAAAATAAAAAAGTTCACAAATAAAAGTTTGTTTTTCAGATTTAAAAAAATTGAAAATTAAAAGTCATCTAAACTTGTATATATATATAAAATTGCACAGATGGAAAATTATTAAAAGAAAACTCTATTAAAAAAAGTAATTTAAAACTAAATTTTCAACAAAAACTTAAAGATAAAAATATATCTTTAAGAATGTACAAAATTTAATTACTATTGTGTAAAAGGCTAAAAATGGAAATGATTATTTTTAATTAGTCTTAAGTAAACTAGCCCTTGGGCATCTCAAAATTTATAATTAAAGGTCAGATAGGAGAAAAAAACAATAAAAACAGAATAGCCAATAAAAAAACTCCTCAGGAAACGAACCACAGTGAACGAATCATCATCATGATGTCAACTCCAGTTAATCGGCAATTTTAATATAAAAAGGAAAAGATCAGAAATAAAATATTAAGTGTGTTATATGTGTTAGTTCTGGGAGAGTTGAAGGAGTAGGGATTAAAAAGATGCACTTTTCAATCCTTTAAGTTTTTCCAAAAGAAATGAAATAATGTTTTCTTCTATTGTGGACCCCATTACATCAGGGTCCTGCAATAAAATCCTGCAAAGAACTATACCAGCTACAGTAAAGGACCTCCAGATGAATACCAATAGAATGGCTAACAGTATGGGAATTAGAAACAACACGGGATCCAAATTACAAGCAACTAAAAAGTATGGACTTTCTTTTTAAAACCGTAAGAACTCTATGTAACAAATGAACTTTAACTATAAAACTTTTCCAGTATTTAAATAGAAATATATATTCCTATCTGACCAAACCAAATCATTTATTAATAATTACTTTTATCATATTGTAGTTTTAAAATCATTTCCATTAATTTATTGTTTTTGTTCTTTTAAGTGTTTATTATGAATTTTTTTCTGTTAAGCTAAACTTTTAATAAATGTTAAATTTAAGTTGGGTGTGGATGGCTGCATAGATCATAAAGTTATGTTAGTTTAATTAAAGGGAGGGTTAATCTTAGGTTATTTGTTTCACAGTTAAATTGGGTTAATGGGTTGGATGTATCAGTGTAATTAGTAAATGTAGCATGAAGATCTGCTATGTGCAGGTTCACATTAGACATCATCCTTGGCAAAATAGTCTCATTTCTTATTGATCATTGGAAGCAGATGGTATTCCCTGCTCCTTGGATCAAGCCTTTAGCCTATGGAATGGGATGGTAAGTCAGCAAAAAGGACCACAATCTCTTCCTATGGAGTTTTTTTTTCTTGTTCTTCTTACCAGTCAGATGAAGTATTCCTGGACTGGATGAGATACATTTCTTCTAGATAACCATGCTGTTCAGATGTATATTTCTGACAGTACGGTATTGTGCTGTCGTATTCATGTTGCATTGAATACATCGATATATCAGATAGACTGGCATTAGTTTGATTGCAAATTTTTGGTCTAGGGTTAAATAAGGGATATAGAATATTTTCTTTTCAAATGCAATCTATGTAGTCTATTCATACTCCACATGAATAAAAAAATTAATCCATATGTACGAACTTCTAAAATAAAAATGGTAAAATGTAAATTAAAGTGAGTTCTAAAGTAAAAGTTATACAAAAATAAATAATTCTGAATTTTATACATTTGCAAAATAAATGTTTCTGTGTATTGTTAATCTAGCAGTGGCTTATTATTATTTTTTTATTATCTTTCTTTATAATAAAATGTATATTATCTCTGCTGCTCCATGAGCTAGTGACTGGGGAATTTTGGTCATACTTATTTAAATTTTGGATCTTACTGTATCTGCCTACTATATAAATTTTCCAGGTTCGAATGGCCTGGGGGTGCCCTTGTGTGGCAGATATGGTATGATTTTAATACCACCCCGACCATTATAATATATATATATATTGTTTCATTCAAATAATATGCCATTAATTTATTCTCCAATTCTGCAAATGGGTTTAAATTTAGCTAAGTTGCCTATTATTTTTTAAAAAAGGAGCATCATTTAATTAATTACGTTATTATAAAGTTATACATTTGCTGAATTGGAAAGTTTTTAAAATGTTATTTTTCTTAGTATCTTATTATTGCAGTTTGGTGGAGGGGGAAAACATTTCCCATGTTAATAAAAAAAAAAGTAAATGATTTAAGATCGCAGATTTTGGGAATTTAAAAAGTAAAGATTATATACACCTGAATCTCTTTTTACGGGGACTTATTTAACATGATTTTGAAGTTATGCAATTCATGTTTCACTGGAAGTTGATTTCCGATAATGTGCTATTACTTTAAATAATAAATTTCGCGCACTTACGTTATATTGAAAGTAATAGCACATTATTGGAATTCGACTTTCATCTTAGTAATTTCAATATTTTCAGTGCTTTATAATAGTAAGATTTTATGCAATAATAAAATTAAAATCATGATTTCCAAATTTTATGTATACACACATTAAATTTTACAAGATTATAATGTAAATTTGTTCAAACATTGTACGTGTTAATTTTGCATTTTAAATCACATTCTGTTTTTGCTTTTTAAAAAAGAATGTAATCAATTATTATTTTTTTATTAATGACACTAATCATTAACGTGCTCTTAAATTCCAATGAGAGCTAAATGGTTGTATGTCTGGATATTGTGAGCTTTGTAAACAATTAATAATATCATCATCTCAAAGATTAATTACTAATTACGTTGTCACCAGAAAATCATAATAATTAAAACGTGTATAAAAAATGTAAATTACTGTACTGTAAATAATGCATAAAAATATATTATTTTGAATAAAATTAAATATTATAGTTAAAAAAAGTTTGTCTTGTATCAATTTTTTTCAAATTTGAATTTTTTTATTAGTCATATTTTATTTCCTTATTTTTTTTTGCGCGAATTTCAAAGTAATTTTACATTGTTGCTTTGCTTTTATGCAAATTTGAAAAATCACAGACTGCATCCCCTCTTTTTCAATGTAAGTTACGTCTATTTTTGCGCGTTTCATTTGCGCATGTTTTCTGAGGAACCTATCTATCGTGTAAAACGAGACCCAGGTGTATGTATTTTATATGTCATTTTATGTTTAAAAATCGCATAAATTAATACTCGTATATAATATAATGATTCTCCAAATATCCTCAGCCAAGTAAATAAGTAAATTAATGCTATTAAAATTTTTTTTATCACCTTGTGTCCAATTCCAAAATAATGTTAAAGTTAAAGTTAGATGGCATAGGGTGGGGGAGAATTGAGATCTATATTTTAAATTTATTAAAAGAAAGAAAACTACTAAAGTGGGAGAATCAATCTTATATTTCAAAATACGTGTCATAATGTTTGTATCTTTAAATAAGTCAGCTTAAATAATTTGATCATACCATCAAAAAAAAAGAAATAACTAACACTATGGGTTAACTTTAAGCACCAGAAATAATTGTTACATATATTGTCCAAGTATGCTAATGTCAGTCTATTTCATAATTTTGTGCTATTCATCAAAAGTAGGCATCAGGAAAGACCTAAGCCGTTTATTCAACACTTCCAATCTGTGATAGGGGAATAGAGACCCTGGACCATGGATTAATAATAGGATTTTTGCACCATCAGTGCAATCCCATTCAGGCTGAATATTTCTTCATTCCAATGACCAATCTCTGTAAATTTGGAGTGAGGTAAGTCAGTCTCATATAATGCGAAACAAAAATTGCACTTCCATTCACTACTCTCATAAGCACACCGTCATGTAAATGAATTTCTTTAATATAAAACAGCCCACACATTAACATTGCTATTACTCTACCTTATTCTTTTTTATTAAACCCTGCCTATTCAATTCCATAGTTTGATGTTGTGATCACTTGAGCTGGAGTACACATATTTAAATGTTATAGCTGAATTTTATATTTAAATCTATAAATTAATGCATTAGTATCCGATTCTGGATAATTAAAATGCTCAATATACCCTTCCCCTATGTTCCATCTGAAATATAAAATCTTTATTGAGGCATAATGTCCTAACGCAATAAATTAATTGCATATACAAAATGTTGGTAATCTATTCCCAGGTTAAATGATTATTCATAAAAACTTATATATATTGTAACGATATATAAATATGTCGTTACATTAATTTAAAATAAAAACTTAAAAGTTCGCAAATAAAAGTAAAAAACTAAATGTTAAAATTAAAATGTTTGTTAAACGTATATACATTCGCACAGATGCCAAACTTTAAAAATTTTTTTTTTTTTTTTTAAAAAAACAAATAAGTATTTGAACGTACTTTTTTTATAAAAAAAAAAAAGTACAAGATTTAAAAATAAAAACAGGTATTAATTAATGTAATCTGTAAATGGAAATGATTGTTTATGAATTATCGAAAACCAAGCTAGCCTTGGGCTCTTGTATGATTAAAATGATCTGATGAAAGATAGATAAGAAAATAAAGAGAAATTAGCTTGACCAATGGAAGCACTAAGCCTTGGCTCGGACCCTAATGAAAGTGATGGATTAGTGATGTCTTTGTTCATTCAATCTGGAGATTTACTATAAAAAGAGAAATATTGAGTTCCAGCATTGTGTGTTTGAGAGTTGTGGTAGGACGCACATACCACACTCTCTATTTAAAAGAAAAAGGAAAAGACTGTGATACCTTGAACCAGCTATTGTCATCTCCAGAACATTATCTTCCAATGGAGGCGTCACAGGAATTAAAAGCAGAAACCTGGACTCTTCTACCGTAAGCTATATTGACATGAACTCTAAATTGAAAAATAATTAAGAACTTTCGTTCAAGCTTATGAACTTCTATCTGACTTTTAAGTTTAAAATCAATTAATAATGTTTAATTATATATGTTTTCCGATTGATAAAAATCATTTCCATTTTTTTTTCTCTTATTGTATAAATTATTTGTTGTTTAAGTTTTAAATGAGGGAATTTAAGGTTGGGTATAGACGTTGCATAGTTTCGTTAGCGGTTGATTATGTTGAAGTTTTCACATTTGATTAGAATATATAGGTCAACGAGGTTAATGCGGGCATCTTACGATGAATGCCATGGAGCCTTGTGTATTCCCTTTGCAATTGACGTGATCGATGATTTTGTATTTTGATCGATTGTGTTTAATTTGGATGTTTTTGACTGTGGAATCTGTGCAGCCGATCTATACTCAACATTTTAAAAGCAAATTTATAAAAATAATCTGTGCGAATGTATTTAAATGTTAAATTTAAGTCGGGCGTGAATGGCTATATGGTTTTGTAAAGTTATATTAAGGGAGGGTAATCTTAGGTTATTCATTTCGTAGTTGAATTGGTTCAATGGATTGGATATATTTGTGTAATTGTAGATGTAGTATGAGATCCGCTTCGGGCAGGATTGCATATATACGCCACACACCTTCTGTTTGCCTATGGATGGGTTTGTAAGTCGGCAGAAGACCGCAGTCCATTCCTATGGAGTTTTTTGTTTATTGTTCTACTTGCCAACAGATGTAACATTCCTGTTGGTGGAGAGTCAATGTCTTCTCTAATTCTACTTACTGTTCAGATGGAAATTCCTGACAGTACAGTATTTTGTGTTGTCGTATATTCATGCTACATTGAATACATAAATGTATCAGATGGATTGGCGCCGTTTTGGCTACGAACTTTTGGCCTAAGGTTCAATAAGGGAAAGAATATTTTCTTTTCAAATGCAGACCTATATAGTCTATTCATACTCGACTCACTAAATAAAAATTAAACTTATTGAAATCTTTTTAAATGTAAATTTACAAGTTAATATAAAAATCTAAAATGTTAAACTTATTCCTCAAAATTTAAATGTTATTTTATATGTGCGTAAATAAATATTTTTATGTGTTAATTTCTGGCAGTGGCTTTTACTTATTGATATATAAGATATAAATTAAGATATAGATTTTTATCTCTGCGTCTCCGCTGAGCTAGTGACATGGGCTAACGACCGGAATATTTAAATAAAGTGGAATCTTAACAGCGCGTATCTGTCTACTCTATAAATTTTTCTAGGTTTAAATGCCTAGATGGCGCCTTGTAGAGCAGATACCATTTTGTGGTTAGATTTGATTTTCACTTTCATTTCGATCGTTATAATATATTTGCTTGTAATATTAAGCTGATAGCAGCGTATTATTCAATTAAATTACTGTAGTTCCTTTTACTCCATTAATGCAATAATAAAGAATTATTGGCATATATACAAAACTGCACTATTAATAAATGTATTAAATAAAGTTGTATCTGTTTTAATATATGTATAAAACCACACTATTCATGAATATATTAAATAAGATTATATCTGTTTTAATATACGTATAAAACCGCATTATTAATAAATGGATTAAATAAAATTATATCTGGTTAAATATACGTATAAAACCGCATTATTAGTAAAGGTATTAAATAAAGTTGTATTTGTTTTTAATATACATATAAGATGATGAAATATGTAAATGTTGTAATGCGAGGCTAATATTCATATTTATTCAAACGTAATATATATCTATTAATGCAGAAGATGCGTATTATTAAACTATATTTAAAATCTTACTCTGGAGTCATTGCCTATACTATTGAGTATGCTTTCTCACACACATATACTACACACATTAGGTTGATACATACCCATAAGACATAAACAATTTATTATCGATAACTATTATATAGATCTGGCCAGTTGCTTAATTAGAGTCATTTTGTTTTATCGCTGAGCTGCTGGCCAGAAATAATTGAATATGACTTATATCATCAGTATTGCTAATCATAAGTAAAGAGACCTAGATGTGAACCTGTAGGGCAAAGTTAGAGAAAGTTCCTGACTTATATATCTTGTACATGATCTGACTTGAGGTACTCAGGCTGGAATTCCAGGTTTGGTTATATGAATTACACAAACTGACTGGTACAATATCTCCAGATTAGTTTAAAAAAATGTATGAGATGAGTGCTAGAGCTGTGATTCATTAGATCCCAAAAATGTAAGTGCACTGCTCTCATATCCATGGTTACTCACTGAGTGAAGCCATAAACTAGAAATTAGTCTGAAGATATTGCTTTATGGTCCTCCTGGACTAGTGAGAATAAAATTTTCACTAAATCTTATGATTCTAATATAGAATCTCAGGTACATTACTTCCAGAAAAAGGGGCAATTTTTGACCACAAGCAACTGGGCTGGGGAAGAATCCACTTAGATCATGCTAGATCTTGAAATGGCAAATGATTTCCTATTGTTATTGATGCCTGTGCTAAATGGTTTGAAGTGGTTATTGTACACAACTTCAACCCTACTAATTCTGAGAGAAAAATACTTGCAACTAATGATCTTAATAGTCGAACAACTTTCATATCTACCTAACTCAAAAGAGTTCTATAATGAAATCAATCATATATTAACATAGCATACGATTTACACAGCAATGGACAACTGAACAATAGATGCAAGAGATTAAACTATTCTCCAGAAGAAAATAGGAAATGATTAAAGTATATGCATAACTGCTAATCAATACACAATTCTACCTATTGTTCATGGCAGAACTCTGGCTAAAATGTTTATGACTCATAGTTTGAGAATGAGTTACCCAGTCTCAAACCTAAATCTATAACAAAGCAAATGAAGCAGCAAATGGAAATCAATGTTCTCTGTAAGAGTTGACTGTCATATTGTCACCATTTCCTATGCTTACACAAGCTGTTAAAATTGTAGCAAACTCTCCATACAATAGTGCCATCCAGTACAAACCTCAGTAATCAATGAATGAAAAAAGGTTTATACATAAAATCTCTATCTAGTGCCTACTCATCCAATATCTCCAGACTAGTTTCTGTTTTATATCTTTCATCAGTAAGGATCCTTGGATATGAGAGCATTGCATCTTAGGATCTAATGCAACCCTCCAGCAACTACCTTTTACCTACTTAAGTTATCAATAGAGCTATGAGTGTGAAAACACAATAATGTCTTCATTCTAAGCTCATTCGCTTGTATAGAGGCAATGTCATAGCTTTTTAGTTGACTGAGTAGATAAAAGATGACTGCTGGAGGGTCGCATTAGATACTAAAATCTAGTTGCAATACTGTCAGATCCAAAGCTCCTCAATGATGGAAGCTATAAGCTAGAAACTGGTTTGTGGATATTGAAAGAGTAAGCACAAGATAGGAATTTTACACACAATCCTTCATGCATCCATTGATTACCAAGCCTTGTACTGGATGGCATTTCTGAATGGAGAGTTTGATACTATTTTAACAGCTTGGGTAAGCACAGGAAATGGTGGTCATGTGATATTTTAGTGGTTTTATACCAATACTGCCCATAGAATGATGGTGACTTGTTTTTTAAAAATCAAAGAAACCAAAATGTATAGATACTGAATTGGGTTCAGATGTAACAGTCAGAATCGTCTATCTTGCTAACACACTGCAGAATTCAAACCCCAGACACGAAACTGTACATTCTAGAAGGGGTTGCCTTCTAGATATACTAAGTTCGAATCTAAAGTCCAATTTTCACAGCGCCATCTACGTGATAACGCTCTGATGCCACTACTAGTATAACCTTTGACCGGTGCCTGGTGGTCAGGAAGAAACAAAAGACTCTATACTAAAAAGCTTGGGTGGCTAATTAATGTCTATGGATTTACAAAAGAAATGCAGAAAAAAAAAAATATATATATAGACCCAGACAGTGATAGGAATCAAATAAAATAAGAGATCAAATTTAGTTTTAAATAATTTCACAAAATTTATTCATATAAATTATATATATTATGCCACTGTCTGCTTATATGAGACAGGGATGCGTATTAAATAATTGTTGGCATTATATTTCAATAAATGACAAAAGGTTTTAAAGCAAAGTGATATATTCTATTCCTCGGGCTAATAGCATTACGATAATGTGCTTGAAGAGTGTAACGGGCAAGGGACGATCGAAAAGCTCCAACTTCCCTTTCACTTATATATGTAATGGGGAATTCTTATTATTCAAAATCGTCCACCTTCCGCTACCTCAAGCAGAGAGAAATACGGAAACAGACGAGCCGATTTCCGTACTTGACCGAATCTGTACGCTATATGGATATAACCTCCAGATTATTTTTCCCGATCAACTTCCTCCCGGCTGCTGTAAGATATTACAGTTACAGCACTTGGTTAATTTATAAATTTTACAGGATAAAATCCTGCACCATCAACATTTCACGTGTTAATCTCATAACTAAAAGAATGAAAAAAAATGAAATAATATTTCTACCCTCCCAGTATTAGACTATTTTGTGGAGTGGCGAAGAACGAGACAAGACAGATTTAAATAAATTAATATATTTTTAATACTAACAAATAATTTGATAATAAAAGATATAAGAAACATTAACATAAAATTAAACATATTATATTCTATAGTGCTATAAGGAAACAAATACTTGAAATTCTTATAAATAAATACTTGAAATCATTATAAATGCTGTCACATTTATAACTCGTTAGCCTAGCTGTCTATCAAAAGAATGTCATTACCATTCCTGAAAGGCATTTGGCCATTGTCTATGGAATTTATGTGCACATTTGACGATATATAAAATAACATTTAAGTTACCTAGGGTTTAGTCTGTGAGTTCATTCTGACGTGTTGTCGACCGTCACGTGGATTATCCACTTCTTTAGGAGGGACGATCGTAGCTTATATTTGGCGGGATGTAGCTTCTTGGTTAATAAGGCATGGAGGATGAGGAATCACAGGTCGGGCCACTACAGGAGTCCATAGGCAGGCGTTACTTCCGTAGCTGTTACATTATTGCAGAACCATTGATACAGAAGTCCGGATTGACCGCGATCATGATGGCCTTAGCCGGTCATACTATATGAGATATCGATGGTAAAAGTCATGTTGGTTAGCTATATCGGCTGATTCTTGGAGCCGTGATTTTTTCACCTTGTTGACTCGAAGTCTCAAGCTCTAATCTCACCTTTAATCTCCTTAGCTCTCCACCTAATTTTTTCCTTTTTTTTCTTTTTTTTTTTTAATTAAAACATTCCAATGGTCTTTGTCCTTTAGATTCTTTGTTTCCACTTGTTGTTGACACCTCCCATGCTATGCCTTCGGCCATATGTAACTTTATTTTATATGATTTTATAGCACTATGTACATTTTATTTATTTCCTTATTTTTCTTTGATTACTTACACAAATTTTAACGCATGTTTTTCTTTATTTCTTATTTATATTTTAATAATCATTTATTTTTTATCTAATTCTTGCTTTAACTCTACTCCATAAAACCCGCATTTCGTTTATCATCAAATGTGTACTTTGAAGCCCAGATTCTTATCTTTTCGAACATATTAATTTTCTAGGTTTTTCTTTCTGCGCTATCGAAGTTTTTTCTTTCCCCCTCTTTTTTTTTTTTTAAACTTTACTTTTCCTAAATCATATTTTACTACATGTTTTATTTATGTTTCTTTACTGCTTTAACTTTCCTACCGTATGCTGGTAGTATTATAATTTAATATTTACTTTTATCAAAATTCGGACTTTGACTAGCAAAAGATAACGATCTTGTTAACTTTAGTTTCCTCTCTTTCTCTTTGTTGTGCTAATTTTCAACATTTCTTGGTTTTGTTAATTTCCAAGCTCATTTTTTCTTTCTTATTTATTTATTTCTTTCCAACCCTAACATTTCTAATTTGCAGATGTTTTGTAGGTACATGTGTGACCACAGTATGTGCACTCATCACATTACACCGTTCCCCCCTTTAAAATTTTTTTTCATAAAAAAATTTTTAACCTTATGCCTGGAAATCTAAGTGCTCCCAACTATTGTTCGAACTCCTTTTTTTTTTTTTATTGCTACTATGATGTGGCGATGAGGTTAATCTATAGAGAGGTGACCAGGTAAATTATATCCCTTTCTTTGCTGAACCAAGCAGTATAGCCAAACCAATTTAATCCTAACATTACCACGCGTGCGTTTAATTTCTGCCGCTACTCGTATCTACAGGTTCGAATCCACAGGATATCTCTGTGACCCAATTAAACCTGTTCATACATCGCATTTCTGCAATAAGGCAGCTCTAAGTGCCAACTCCGGACACTATTATTGAGGTGGCTTGGATGACTGGCATCTTTCCATCCAGCTCTTTCATGAGCCCAGTGTATTTCTGAAAGCTCTATATTCATACCAAAAGGGGTTCTTTCCCCATAGATTGGTCTCTGGACCATTGACTCACGATATATGTGCTTAATATCTAACTGGAAATATTAATCCAGTGAGTCATTGTGATACTGGGATCTCTGTCCCTGTGTTCTCTGTGTGATAATACTTGATGCACCGCAGAACACACAAGCATGGCAAAGAAGAAGGCAAAACCAAGTACTGCTAATAAGATCAAGCTACAAATATCTAAGCCTACTTTCCCTCAACCTCAATCTACAACCCCATCCTGCCAATTAATTTATCCTTTATCATTTTATCCTAAAGTCCCTCATACTGTTTGGCCATCTATTGGCTCATCATTTCTTTATATTGTTAGTTTCTGTATGCCCATCCATTCTCCATGATTCGAGGTCCATGTCCATTTCTGAATGTGTCATCATCTAGCCCCCCCCTTTTTTATTTTTTTATTTTGGGATTGCTCTTACGTTTTATCTGGTGGTTGTCTTTCTTTATTACATAGCCTTAGTGATCGAGCATTGTATACTCCCTTTTCATCTGATCCCTGGGCTATCACGAAGGCATTATTCCCATACCGCTTTTGGATCGTGTATGGTCCTTCATAAATGGGTTGGAACTTCTTAAATATATTTTGTGATGGGTAACTTACTGGGTGCACCCTTACCATGTTCTTATCACTGACCTGGAATTGACTTTCCATTCCCCTGAATCTTTGCCTTCTTATTTCACCCATCCTTTCCATTTGATTGTGTGCCTGCTCCATGTCCCTTCTTCTATTTACTACTTTAGTTCCTACAGGTAATCGACCCTTAAATGGGCATGGGATATGTTTCCCAAAATGCAGCCAAATGGGTTCAAAACCTGTGGACTCATTCTTTGCACAATTGATCATGTTCACTATACGTGGGGTTTCCTTTACCCACATACAATGGTCGTCAGATATATATACCCAAAACAGACGCCCGAGCTCTCTCATGACCTGTTCGCAGGGGTTCGACTGAGGGTTATGGATCGATGTCAATGTGTGCTTTATTCTGTGTTTAACGATCCATTTCTTCCACTCGCATGACGTAAATGGGTACCGTGATCTGATAAGATCTGATTAGGAGTTCCCACTATCTTAAAATGTTGTTGCTCAAGGGCCTTAATGGTCTGCTTAGCATTGGATTGCGTGACTGGATATGCCACCACCAACTTTGAGAAAAGGTCATACATGACCAGTAAGTATTTCTTCTTATTAAAAGCTGGCAACGGACCATAAAAGTCGATGGCTAATATACTGTTCAGCTGATCGGTGTATATGGGTTGTAATGATCCTACTCCTGATACATTGGGGGGTTTAGTTCGAGCGCAGATGTCACATGTTCGAATAACGCTGGCAATGTCATCATGCATTCCTGGCCAGTAAAACCAGTGTCTCAAGCAACTCTCCACTTTATTTCTCCCATAATGCCCACATGTTTCATGGACATACTGAATGGTCTGTTTTCTCAGGACCCTGGGCATGATGATGCGTGTCTGCTTCTTTCGCTTGAGCATCCATTGTAAGAGTCCTCCTTTCACACAGCAGTGGTTTCGGTCCTGCCACAGGGTGTTTCCCTTTATCTCTGATATAGATTGATGCTGTAAATATCCTATCAATTGTCGGCACTCCAGATCCATCCTTTGGTGTTCTTTTAACTTGTGTATTTCACCTGCTATCTTGAGCTCTCCATCTATCTCAGTAACCACAATGTATGCCCCATCACATTTCATGTGTTGAGTCATTTCTATTGGGTACCGACTAAGAGTATCGGCCACAATATTCTCCTTCCCACGGCAATACTCTACCCTGTAGTTAAACTCTTGTAGGAACAAGCTCCATCTCAACAACCTATTGTTAGCCAGAAAACTGTGATTTAAGAACTCAAGGCTGCGGTGATCGGTCAATA
Source organism: Epiperipatus broadwayi (assembly GCA_028023455.1). Lineage (NCBI taxonomy): Eukaryota > Metazoa > Onychophora > Udeonychophora > Euonychophora > Peripatidae > Epiperipatus > Epiperipatus broadwayi. Next base: position 407,826 of record JAQFVV010012444.1, on the reverse strand, counting down.
CCACAATGTCTGACCCAACCAAGTATTGCCGGAAATTTTTTGAATGCCCATATCACTGCGAGAGCCTCCTTCTCTGTAACAGTATAATTAAGTTCCAGGCCTTTCAGCAACCGGCTAATAAAGCCAAGGACTCTGTGTTGTCCTTCCTCCTGTATTTGGAACATCGCGGCAGCTAATCCAAATCCGCTACTATCAGTTTGCACGAAAAAAGTCTTGTTAAAATCCGGATATGCCAGCATCACTGTGTCCAAGAAGCCTGCCTTTACTCTCTGAAAGCTTTTTTCATGTTGTTCCCTCCATGTCCATGGTGTTTCCTTTTTCAGAAAATGTAATAGCGGCTCCATGTCCAAAGAGAACCCTCTATAGAACCGATTATAGAAGTTGCATAAACCCAGAAACGATTTAATGTGTTTTCTGTTCCGAGGCGTTGGAAATTCCTGGATGGCTTTGATCTTCTCTGGGTTTGGTACTACCCTTTTCCCACTAATAATGTGGCCCAGGAACTTGACTTCTGCTGCCATTATGTGACTTTTGTTTAAATTAATCCTGATGCCCTTCCGCTTACATTCATCCAAGAACCCTTCCACATGTTTGAAATGTTCCTCGATATTCTCAGATGCGATAACAATGTCGTCCACATATATCACGATGAAACTCTTTATCTTATCATCTAATACTTGATCCAAACATCGGATGAGCCCTGCTCCACTATTTCTCAATCCGATCGGAATCCTATTAAAGTTGTAGGCATGTCCCTCATATCTAAATGCCGTGTCCTTCCTATCTCTAGGATGTAGCTTGATCTGCCAGTAACTGGCCGTCAAATTGAATGTCGAAAATACCCCTTTGCCTTGGAATCTTGTGAGTACCTCACTTATAGGGGGTGGAGCATTAATGTCCGGAATAGTTATCTTATTCAGGTGCCATGCATCCAGACATAATCAGATGGATCCATCTTTTTTTTTCACTGTCACAATAGGGTTATTAAATGCCGATGAACACTTAGAAATCACCCCCCACTTTAGCATCCTATCTATCTGAGCCTCCACTTCTTGCTTATATTGGTAGGGTATTGGGTAAGCACGAGCCCGATATGGCTGTTCCTCCATAAGTCTTATCCGATGCTCATAACCTCGAATGACCCCTGGGACCTCTGAGAATACCACACCATTCCTCGCGATAATCTTCTTCAACCTATCCCTCTGATCGTTATCTATCAACGTCGACTCATCCACTATCTGTTCCCATTCTATCTCCATCAAAGCATTTTGTGCAAGAATTTCTCCCTGATAAACTCCTCTATCATCTTGGTTTTTTTTCATAAAGTTTAGCCGTGTGCCATTTATCTCCATATAGCCCTGTTTATAGTTTAGTATGCATCCCACCTGGTGCATGAAATCAGAACCTAACACAAGGTCATGGATTAACCCCTCCAAGATCACCAATACATGTTCAAACATTTTCCCTGCAATGTCTATCCTTACGTATACCTGTTGGGACTACAGTTTTACCCTTTTCCCGTTCGCCAACAGTACTTGAACTGATTTTAATGGCAGCATTCTGAGTTCTGCACTGCCATCCTTCAACCTGTCCCACATTTCCTGAGACATAATAGAGATCTGACTTCCCAAATCAAATAGTGCATTGACCACAAGTCCTTCCACCTCAATCGTTAATTTTGGACATACCTGGAGAGCCATGTCTAATGCTTCTTTCTCTTCCCCATAACCTAGGTTTGCTACTTGGACCTGCTGCTGTTTTCCCTTCTTCTTGCCGTCCTGAAACTCTACTCGGTCTCTACTGTGGTCCAATGCACTCAACAGTTCTGCCATCTGTTCCACTGACTCTTTAATCTCTGTACTGATGAGAGTACGTTCAATGTCCTTCGAAAACCCGGACCTAATTATATGGAGTATTTGCGTCTCAGATAACGGGTTTGCCGTTATTAGTCGTAATCTAGCCACCTGTCGACGGAGGAATGTTACGAATGACTCCTCCGGTCTCCATCTGTGCTGTTTTATTCGATGCAACATATGCTCCTGGAGCTCCTCACTCCAATAACTGCTCTTCAACATTCTCTGGTATGCTGCAAACATAATGGGCTTCTGGAATAGCAAATTCCACCAGACTTGAGACTCGCCCTGCAGATGGCTGCAAGCGACTACTATCTTGGCTTTTTCACTCACTCTACTGAATTGAAAGTACCGTTCCAGGCTGCTCAAGTGTTCCATCAGGCTTTCTCCAGGGTTACCATTGAAAACTTGTACCTTCAGGAAGTGGTGGAAGCCCACAGGATAGTCCATGTAATTTCCAGATTCTCTGATTCTGTTTTCTCCATTAGTTCTTGGTTCTCAGCCCTCTATATTGGCCTTAATTCTGCTATTGGCTGTACTCTTTACACATTCTTCCACTCTTGTGTTTAAGCTGGCTACTACTTTGCCACTTGACCTAAACTCTCCTGCACACTCATCATCACTCTTTGACTCTTATCTTTAACTACGTCCGTCTCTTCATCTAACGGTCTTATCTCCCTTTCTGGATGTCATATATCCTTTTCCCAATCACAATCTTCTAATTCTCTAACTCTCTCCTCAACCATTTCAGATTTCGCATATCCACACGGCCCTATACTCCTTTGTTCCTCCATCCCCATCTCTGGGTGAAATCCAGCCCATGTATCATTAGACTTTGATTGCTGGATGATCTCATTTTTTACTTCTTCCTTGAATGCAGCCATTCTTTTCTGGCTATCGATTTCGACCTTGATCATCCATTCTTCTATTCTTCTCTCCTGTCTGTTCATGTATTCTTCCACGAATTGCTGTTGATCAATCCTCATTTGCCTTAGCATATCCATGATATCATTATTACTTATTTTACCCAGTGCTTTCATCTCTTTATCTTCATTCCCTTCTCTCACTTCCTTTCCTTGAACGTCCATTTTATATTGGGATCTCGTATGCATAAATATAATGTTCTTTAACCCTTAATCTACGTTTTTAATATTGTTTTACTAAACTCTTCTGGCTATATTTATATAACGAAAAAAAATTTTTTTTCTATTGATTCTCTGCTTTCCTTTTACTTTGATTAACGATTTAATATTTGTGATTTATAAGTTAGCGTTTAGATCGCTAGCCAACCCAAACATTTGTACTCTGGTTCCTCTTCTTGTCCGCCTGCCCTAGATTTGCCCAACTGCCCGTCCACCTTGATGATTGTCCTCATTTTTCCCTACTCATCTACCTCTGACTCACTTTAATTAATTCAATGCTGCACGTTTATATATATATATTTTTTAAAATTTTAACTCACTACTATATCGATATATCTAAAGAAATTCATTTTGACTGTGTTTCCAGACGCATGTACCCTTCCGATATATATTTTCTACTCCTACGTTTACAAAATTCAGCCCCTTAAGGTTACTGCTGTTTTAAACAAGATCATACACACATATATATATTTTTACTTCTCTTACACATGCGACTATTCTAGAATCACACATATACATTTTTCTCCCACTTAACTAAAATACGCGACAATACTTATAGTTTCTTCATTTAAATTATACATGCGAATTCCCTTTATCATTAAAATATTTTATTTTCCGCTTAACTGGAACCCGTTATTATTTATTCACACATATACATTTCTACATTTAACTTAGTTTCGACTATTTTAATCATTTAACCTTTATAACTACAACATTACTGAAACTGTTTCACTATTTCTAACTTAACTATTTTATGTTTTCGTTAATTAATTACATCCAGATAATCTATATCCGATCGCTATAATTATAGCTGAATACATTTTATTATACGATTATGAAACCACCCACACATTTATCTATTCTTTAACTTTACTGGGCTATGCGGCTACTATATATATATATTATTTATCGTAAACTTTCATGAAACTTTGTGTTATTCTCTTTCTTTTTCTTCTTTAAAAACGATTTATATTACATTACAGCAATCATTTGATATAATTAGTTATTTGTTCATTACAACTTGTGTAATTATTCTTGTCTCAGTTTATCCCTCATTACGCATTTCAAAACTTTCGTAATAATACCGAAAATATTTTCCCCCTCGCTACTCTTTGTACACCTTTGACGTGAAATGCTCGTATGGAGTATTATAAAAAAAAACTTATCCCCTTCGCCTTCGCCCTTCACCACTTTAACTTGCAACGCTAAATTTATATGTTTGAAAACATATATATTAACCAATTTTTATTTTAGGAAATATTTATTATATTATATAATTATTCAACACGTGATTGTTAATTGGGCAGAAGTTTCAAATCCCGGACAGGCCCCCAAAAATATGTAACGGGCATGGGACGATCGAAAAGCTCCAACTTCCCTTTCACTTATATATGTAATGGGGAATTCTTATTATTCAAAATCATCCACCTTCCGCTACCTCAAGCAGAGAGAAATATGGAAACAGACGAGCCGATTTCCATACTTACCAAATCTGTATGCTATACGGATATAACCTCCAGATTATTTTTCCCGATCAACTTTCTCCTGGCTGCTGTAAGATATTACAGCGCTTGGTTAATTTATAAATTTTACAGGATAAAATCCTGCACCATCAACGTTTCACATGTTAATCTCATAACTAAAAGAATGCAAAAAAAAAATGAAATAATATTTCTACCCTCCCAGTATTAGACTATTTTGTGGAGTGGCGAAGAACGAGACAAGACAGATTTAAATAAATTAATATATTTTTAATACTAACAAATAATTTGATAATAAAAGATATAAGAAACATTAACATAAAATTAAACATATTATATTCTATAGTGCTATAAGGAAACAAATACTTGAAATTCTTATAAATAAATACTTGAAATCATTATAAATGCTGTCACATTTATAACTCGTTAGCCTAGCTGTCTATCAAAAGAATGTCATTACCATTCCTGAAAGGCATTTGGCCATTGTCTATGGAATTTATGTGCACATTTGATGATATATAAAATAATATTTAAGTTACCTAGGGTTTAATCTGTGAGTTCATTCCGATGTGTTGTCGACATGATGGCCTTAGCCGGTCATACTATATGAGATATCGATGGTAAAAGTCATGTTGGTTAGCTATATCGGCTGATTCTTGGAGCCGCGATTTTTTCACCTTGTCGACTCGAAGTCTCAAGCTCTAATCTCACCTTTAATCTCCTTAGCTCTCCACCTAATTTTTTCCATTTTTTTTTCTTTTTTTTTTAATTAAAACATTCCAATGGTCTTTGTCCTTTAGATTCTTTGTTTCCACTTGTTGTTGACACCTCCCATGCTATGCCTTCGGCCATATGTGACTTTATTTTATATGATTTTATAGCACTACATACATTTTATTTATTTCCTTATTTTTCTTTGATTACTTACACAAATTTTAACGCATGTTTTTCTTTATTTTTTATTTACATTTTAATAATCATTTTCTTGCTTTAACTCTAGGGTAAGCACAGGAAATGGTGGTCATGTGATATTTTAGTGGTTTTATACCAATACTGCCCATAGAATGATGGTGACTTGTTTTTTAAAAATCAAAGAAACCAAAATGTATAGATACTGAATTGGGTTCAGATGTAACAGTCAGAATCGTCTATCTCACTAACACACTGCAGAATTCAAAACCCAGACATGAAACTGTACATTCTAGGAGGGGTTGCCTTCTAGATATACTAAGTTCGAATCTAAAGTCCAATTTTCACAGCGCCATCTACGTGATAACGCTCTGATGCCACTACTAGTATAACCTTTGACCGGTGCCTGGTGGTCAGGAAGAAACAAAAGACTCTATACTAAAAAGCTTGGGTGGCTAATTAACGTCTATGGATTTACAAAAGAAATGCAGAAAAAAATATATATATATAGACCCAGACAGTGATAGGAATCAAATAAAATAAGAGATCAAATTTAGTTTTAAATAATTTCACAAAATTTATTCATATAAATTATATATATAATGCCACTGTCTGCTTATATGAGACAGGGACGCATATTAAATAATTGTTGGCATTATATTTCAATAAATGACAAAAGGTTTTAAAGTAAAGTGATATATTCTATTCCTCGGGCTAATAGCATTACGATAATGTGCTTGAAGAGATAGGAACATGTGCGAGGTGCTTTGAGTAATTATACAAGTTTAAGAAAATATTTGAAATTAAGTGTTCTAAAATATTTATTGATTTCGAGAATAGCACGGACAAAAGCTTACTAAGCAACAAAGTGGGAATGTGATCAAAGCATTTATTTGAGAATAATATTAATAGAGTTGCATTGGGAGGTCAGTATTACTGATAATGAATTTATTAAAGTTGGAGGGTGTGACACGTTTAAGTCATGGATGCTTTGTAAAATAAATATAAAATAAAACAATATTGAAGATCCGGAATAATTACGGAGGGCATCTCACCACTAACCCGTAGGAAAGTATTTTATGAACAGCCGAAACTTAGCGACTGTGTGACAATTGCGTTTAATTCTCAGGTGTGTCATTTGGAACACACTCTGCCTGGAAACTTGCAATATACGAAAAGAACGGACTTTGCCGTGTAAAGAATCCTTGGAAAAATAAAACAAAGCGGTCTCAACAACCAATCCATTTACCAGCAATAAGAGACTAGTGTATATAAAAACATACTGAATGGGTTTTACTCAGATTAAGAGAAATGCCCAATCAAATTCCCCGAAATTCATTTAAAAGCGTCCGCACATTCTCGACGTCAGTGATGAACTTTATAATTAAAGTAGAACACGGTAATTAAAATAGGAAAATGCATGCTTGCGGGTTTGAAAAGTAAGTATAGATTTATATACGCAATCATGCATTAGGGGACACATTTAATCATTGATCTCACACATACTCTCATATTAGATTAAAATCAATAACATGTAGATTTTAAACTATGTGATTCTATTATATATTAAAGAATAGAATCTCTCTCGAACGAGTGATTTGCAAGATAATAAAATTGGAAAATTATTTAGAAATTTAAAATATGCCTTCATAGCGGTGTCTTATTTTCAACAAAGGGAATAATTCACTCGGTCAAAGACGATTCTCACACATTATCATAATAAAATAAAAGAAAGCTTTATAAATAGAAAATATTAGCCCAAGGATAGAGCAAAACTGTTGATTATATTATATTAACACGTTAAAGAAATACATAATTAAGTTGTGTGAAATATAAGGAAAACAATTTTAAATAGCTATAGCATGTTAGTTATCACAAGAGCTCTTGGGTTAATTTAGGGTTACCTCTGGAGAAGCATTTAGGTAGATTGATAGTCGGCAGGTTTTTATATAATTTAACAGCAAAATCTGGAAATGTTCATATTTTTGGCAGCAGCAGCAGTTCCGGGGTTCCCTGTGTGATAACTTCCGATGGTCTACGGCAGCAGATGACCATTCTGGAGAGAAGTAGCCTTCTCGCGCTCTACTCTGTCATGTCAAGATTTACAAATTACTAGAATAGAACTCAGAATGATTTCTCTTAGAAACATTAGAAGAAAAAACTGGAGAACAAAAGAAAAACATTCTTTTTATAGTAGACATTAACAATAGAACTGCCCTGGAGCATTACAAAAATATATCAGACTTATCAGCTGTAATTAAATCTATCCCAATGTCTAAAGGAATTCAACATTAATTAATTTCTTTTGTTAATTTCCCTGTCGACATTCGGATTACAAACTAGATTTAATTAAAAATTACTTTTATTAATTAAAGAAAACCTTAAGTGGACATCTGCTGTTTTTAAATAAAACTTATATAATATTAACTAATTAAAATATTGTCCCTCATTTATTTTAAAGAAATATTTGGAATGACTTTTATTAAATTAAACGAAAGTTATTTTACTTTTAAATTGCAATATTTGAATCTATTTACTAAACGAATATTTACTAAATGAGTTTTATTTTAAATCAAAATACATTACAACGGTAATATATTTGTAAATAGATTCAAACAAAATAACTTTAACAATTTATAATTTTGATATGTTTTAAAATGGGTATCATAGTGTGTGCGCAATTACGACTTATATAACTTAAATTTTAATAAATCAAAATTATGTGAACATATACATAATCTATAATCTTTTATTTATTTGGGAATGACTTATATATATATATATATAATACGAGCATTGTACTCGTGGTTTAAAATTAGGCAGGATTTTCGGTATATAAGCATATTGCAGACACACTACGATAGATTGGGGTTCAAACTAAGGTATGAGGGTAGGAAATAGGTGAGAAAAGGTGAAACGAAGATCTGCAAAGCAGACCTTACTGTTTCACTATCTAGTGCCTACTCATCCAATATCTCCAGACTAGTTTCTGGTTTGTATCTTTCATCAGTAAGGATCCTTGGATATGAGAGCATTTCATCTTAGGATCTAATGCAACCCTCCAGCAACTACCTTTTACCTACTTAGTTATCAATAAAGCTATGAGTGTGAAAACACAATAATGTTTTCAATCTAAGCTCATTCGCTTGTATAGAGGCAATGCCATAGCTTTTTAGTTGACTGAGTAGATAAAAGATGACTGCTGGAGGATCACATTAGATACTAAAATCTAGTTGCAATACTGTCAGATCCAAAGCTCCTCAATGATGGAAGCTATAAGTTAGAAACTGGTTTGTGGATATTGAAAGAGTAAGCACAAGATAGGAATTTTACACACAATCCTTCATGCATCCATTGATTACCAAGCCTTGTACTGGATGGCATTTCTGAATGGAGAGTTTGATACTATTTTAACAGCTTGGGTAAGCACAGGAAATGGTGGTCATGTGATATTTTAGTGGTTTTATACCAATACTTCCCATAGAATGATGGTGACTTGTTTTTTAAAAATCAAAGAAACCAAAATGTATAGATACTGAATTGGGTTCAGATGTATATGACTATAAAAAAAACAAATAATTTCAGATTGAAAACATTATTGTCAACTCATAGTTTTATAGTTAGCTATATAAGTAAAAGATGTCTGCCAGAGAGTATATTGTGTTTTAAGATCTAGCTACAGTGCTTTCAGACCCAAGGCTCCTCACTGATGAAAACCACAGTCTATAAACTAGTCTGTGGAGAATGGATGAATAGGAAATAGATAGGGATTTTCTGCACAAATCTTCTTGGGTCCATTGATCATTAAGACTTGTAGTGGGTAGCACTATTGTATGGAGAATTTGCTTCTGTTTTAAGGGTAGACTGTGTCTGAACTAAAAATATAAGAGCTGAGCATACTAAAACAAACAAGGTGCAATAATATATTGAAACAGTGAGATTCGTATTCGAATCTCAAGTTTCACCTTTTTTTCTGTCGTCTCTCACTGACCGGTCTATCCCACCCAAATTTAAACTTTTTGGTATCGAATTGTGTGTGTAACAATATTAAAAATGTATAAATATATGTAGAACTCAACATAAACACGCACACATTTTGATCTCAAATTAAACGCAATAAATACGGATAAAATAATGTAATTTAGAGTCCTTCTAGTTAAATAAACTTTGGTGTAATATTAATCATTTATTTTGAATTTTATAAAGTTCGTATTTGTTGCTTAGTTTAAATTTCGTTAAATAATAATTCTAACAAAATCTGATGCAATAATTAATTAAAGTTAAAATAATTTTATTCCCTTTTGTCTTTGAAAATTTAAAAGCATCGGTCAGTGATAGATAATAAATTAATTATAGCAAAATTCCTAGAAAAATGTAATTAACGAATGTAAAGAAAAACAAACAATAGACAGCAAATTTCTTTCTAATTAAAACCAGCAGAGCATTGATTATCCTGAGGGCAAGATTAATAAAACCTAAAAATATCTCAACAGAAAAATTAAAAGATTAAGATAAGAAAAGGAGGCCATCTTAGACTTGCTAAAGATTTGGACTTGAATTTTAGCTTTGCTCTCGAGTGGAGCGTCTAAAATATCTTAAATAAATTAATACTGCAAGGTATGACCGAGTAAGCGCCGAAATTATTCTCCATCGGAAGATGGCCCACCATATGCTGAGCTTCACCTTGCCCATCGGAAAAACACCAAAATGATCTGCTGCCTAAAATAAACAAGAAAGCCGCTGCTGTTAAAAATCAATAAAACAACATGCCCAGGACAAGAAAGAAAATTTCTAATTACGAACAATCTGCTATTAAACCAATGGACGAAAACAACTTATAAAACAGGTACCTGTGTTTATGTATTCCAACTTATAGAGTACTCTCGTAATTATAAGCTATAGCTCATCTCCTATTATTTGTATAACTTCTAAAGGTAAAAAATTGTAAATTTGTGAAACTAAAATTTAAGAATTCATGTAATCTGTAAACTTCTCGCATAATCTAGCTTACCCTCCCTCTATCACTTCTTAGGTGTGTATTTCTTAAATCTATATTTTATTAATAATTATCAATGAAATATTACCTTTTCAGAATTGTCTTAGTGTTAAAGCTAAATCCATAATCGCTCAAACAGTGAATGCGTGTCGAATTGTCATTAATATTGCTTTTATAAATAACTTAAATTTCATATAAATCGACACGCATTCAAAGAATCAGTTATTGTAATGCAGGGTTGACTACTCCGTAATAGCTGGCATACTTGCTATAATAATTCCCTTTTTAGATATTTTTATTATTATTAAATGTTAATGAATAATTATGTAAATTTCATTTCTTTGAGAGTCACCAATTTTCTTTCAGTCAAAGTTGATAATGTTGGGCCGAGTTTGAAATCTAGTTAAATGTTACCACAATTTTTTAGATATTATATATGTGTTACGTTTTGAAGCCCCGATGGCTCATTCCACGCCGTGAACACTCCGGATTCTCCATGGTTGAATTAACCCCAGTCGTCCTACGCAAGCGGACATGATCAATGTTCCCGTAGGGCTTGACGACCGTCACGCAGCCAGCTGGCAAATTGCGACACGGACCGCTTGTCCCTGGTTATGCTATTGTGACACCTTACCTCTTCGGGTCGAGGCATAGACCAACCCGAAGACCCTTATAACTTATTCACGGTCTTGCAGTTTTAGCGCTGCCATTTTACATCGCCCTTCTAAAGCGTACCACGTGTTCTTTTATATTAGTTATTATTCTCTCCATCACTCCGCCTCGGCATTATCTTCGTCATATACTCTCAAATAAATGTTTGCCCTTAGTCGTAAAATAAAGATTTTTATTAAATAAATGTATGTCCGCCGTTACTGATGACTCTGGCAGTGCAAAGTATAAATTCCTTACAGCACGCATTAGAAATACTCACTCGAGAACCCTGGGTAGCTGGATTACGCCTTCCTATAAATAAATGCTCCTAGTAAAGAAATGTATTTTCTATATATAATATTGCCAATTAGATATTGAAACTCTTAATTTAAAAATATGATCAATAACCTTACTAATGTTGTCTTTTATTAAAAATGTAAATAAATAATTTTAACTATACGTCTGTAGTTAAGTTTTCATTTGCTCGATGCCCATTATATATATTTCCTCGATTATATGTGTTAGTTAATATTCGTTTGATTGTTGGCCAACTCGGAAACAAAACCCATGAATCTCGTGCATCTCCCTGACTACCGTGCCTAAAGAAGTGTTTACTTATGTCGCATCAGAGGCGTTATTCCGTAGATTGTATTGTGGAACCGATAAACTATGTTCGAACTCAGTATTACCGGTGGCTTCGCTACTCGATGGTGCTGCTGTTCTGTGTAGTGGTCGAATTCTGCAATATGTTAACGAGATACACGTGTTTTGACTGTTACAATATATATATAAAGTTGTCAAAATATAGCATTTATTTGCATGTTTATGAAATAAAATAATTTATATATATTGAAATATTGTAGAGCTTAAAAATAATAATTAAAATTAATAATAATTAGCCATTTATTTTTTTATGTTCTATACAATTTATCCAAATTTTATAAACCCTACCTAGGTTATCTGCTTTTCTGACAAGATATAATGATTAATTTTTATAAATTATTCAAATGTTCATTATCTAATCTATTATGGGATTTTGATTTTATCACATTCAGTAAACTAAACTCTATTCACAATCGTCTCTGGAAGCATAGAAAAGTTGCACAAATATCAAAAAGTACTGAAAGATCTACATGTTCTTGTCTTTTTAAGACATATGTAAATTAAATATTAAATGATTTGATTACTCCAATTTTTCATTTACTAAAAATTTTAAATTGCCATATTGTTCTAAAATTGCATCTAAACTTAAATGGTTTTTATCATTATTATTTATTATATTTTACAAATAAACATTTCAGACTATCTTTTCCATGCTAAATGCTTATTTTTCATTACAAAAGGATCCAAGGCCAGTCATTTATATCTCCTCTGGAAATCTAGTATTCAAATGATTACAAAACAGTAGAATAAATTTATTTATTGTCGAAGTATAATCATTGGAATCTAAAACTGTTCTCAGTTTCATAATTTTTGCCGTTGCCAAATTCCACAAATACACTTTGAAAAATCACATATGCTGTTCAATATTATGGGTTTTTGGGAGTTTTTAAAACAATGTTTATTTAACAGATCTTTGAATTCTTTATTTTATTCTGTATAATAACTTGTTAAAAGATCATCGTTTTTTTTTACCAAAGTATTTATGTTGGCCAATTTTTTTTAAGTTTTTTAATTCTTGTAGATGATCTACCAAACATTAATCTTAAAAGAGTTTCAATATCTTTAATAAATGGAAACTGTTTCCAGGTATCATCTATTGCAGAGATCTTCCCTGTGAGCCACACAATGCTATTGAATTAAATATGAGCAGTCACACCATTATTTGTTCCTAATATTACAGAGGTAAACTGCTATGTCCTGGGGTATTTAACACCAACTTGCACACTAATTCAATAAATATTTATTTTAACAATAATAATAAAATAAAAACAATAAAGAATTGATAGCCCATTTAAATTAAATAAGTCTCTATAATTTATCCTTGAGTGTTTAACTTTTCATGCACAGAGAATAAAATTAAATACAAATTTTGTATTTCCAATTTCGCAGCTTTTTAAACACTAATGTGCTTACTTTAATTAGGTAAATACATTTATCATTTCAAAACCAATTATCTTCTAGCAATTTAATATGTCTTTACCTGACAATGCACTTTTATCTATGTACAAATAAGACTCTTTGAAAGTTCTCTTTTGTATGCTTACCTGGCACACACCGTTTAGGTATTTTATTTGCCTAAACGCAGCTACTAATTTTTCACTGTGATCAAGTTAATCCTCAATTAATTACTATTTTACCGGTAACCATTTTTATAGGGCAGCAAGTACACATCTTGGTAAAATGTGAGGTTTTTTGTTTACTGTTCATTCAATTGTATATAAATGATTTATTTACCGACAAATTTTATTCAATTGGATTTATCAATCTTAGTTGGCGCGTAAGTATATTTTTCTGAAGTAATTAAATGAAAAATTAAATATTGAAATAATTCATACTTATTTATTAAAATAAGAATAATATATACACATATAATATAAATTTCTGAAATGTTGATCAATTATTTTAGATGATCTAAACTCTAAAGGGTTTCAATAGATGATGCATGGAAATATAAAGTATTAGATGATATATATTAGCTAACTCTTAAATTGTAAATTATCATAATGTAAGACTCACAATAATGGTTTCAAGAAAGGCTCTTGATTAATTGCGCCAAACAATATTTTATTTCTCAATGAGCTTTCAAGGAAGTACTTTGATCATATAACCCATATAGTTTAAACTATTATTGGATTGCTGTTAAATTAATTAAATAAGTTTTAATAAGACATTATTATTGTTAATTATTTATATTTTAATTATTACTAGTCTTCAATACCAATATTTCTCAATCTTTTTTTCTCTGTGGCTTAGATTCCAGAAAAAATTTCCAAGGACCAATAATATAATTAAAATAAATAATCTTAATTTTTTTTTTTTATCTGTGACATTATATATAAATATTACTGGTTCAATTCCTGAAATCTATGCTGCTTTTTTTACTTACTTGACATTATTATAATGTCTTAGTTAATATAAAAAACTACTCAAATATGTAGTGATATTATTATTCACACAATAAAATTACAAAAAAAAAAAAACAACAACTGCTAAATGCTGTCAAAGTATTATTCAATGTGTAGTTAAAAAAAATCAGGGATCACTATTTCTTGATTTTTTTTACTAACACCACAATGCTTGCCTACCATACTATCTGCTCTGCCAGTATATAAACTTACACAATTTTTTTCAATCCAAAACATGTTTGTTAATGTAAGAAATTAACACATTAAAAATTTGGGAGCTTGTTGCTTATGAAGTTAGTTCTATGCAACACAGAAAATTTTCTTTAATGTCTTCAGAAATAAAGTCAACATATCTAATGTATTAGATTAATATAGCTTTTTTGGAAATATCAGATGGTTCATCAATTTGAATTGCAAATATTTTTGATTTCTTAATTTTGTTTATTATTAGGTGGTGATATATGTTTTTTGACAATATAGTAGCAATTTACCTTCTAATAGTGTCATTATAAAAAGGTATCAATCTGATTTTATCGCCAGCCAATAATCCAAACATTTCTGAACAAACATCTAATAAAATTGGTTTTATCAGAGTTTTTGCAGCAGTAAAAGATTTTTTGGCTTTAGCAATCTGAAGTATTACTTAATAGGAACATTTTAATCTTTATTCTGAACAACATTTGTTTAAATGTTTTTTCTGTTACATTAAAAATATAAAAGTTTTTTTCTCTAATTCTGAATGTTTTGACTTGAAATGTAACATTTTTGATGGTTTCATTGCATCATTAGATCGATCAAACATCATGAAAGATCAATACATTTAGGCCAAAGAATAAATCCATACCTCAGATATTCATCATTGTAATTAATGAAGGAAGATTTTTTTTTCTCATGGGCTCCCAATTTCAGTTTCATTTAATTTTGCTCAAAACGTTGGATTCTTATTTTAAAAAATGAAATAATGTACCTTGCCTCTTTGTGATCATTTTGCTAAAGGTTGAAAGTATTTATTATATTATTATATTTTAAATTTATATTAATATTTTATATATTTTTTCTAAACTTTAGATTTATGAAATCCTTGTTAAATATATACTTTTATAATGAATAAAAATATGCACAAAGCTTCCAACAATTAGTTTAAAATGCTACTGCCTCCAGCTTGGCTCTGATTGTGGTATGATTTTAACATGGGGTTATTTGTTTTTTAGTATGACTTTTTAATATAACAAAGGAAACATTTTGATTTATTTAAAGCAAGGGTGGGAACCTCTGGCTAGTAGGACAATTCTGGCCTTCCAAAATACTCAATCTATCCTCCCCTGTGGACAATTTCACAAATATATATAAAATGGATCTAAATATTGAACTAAGAGTTAAGCAAAATAAAATATTTATTTTCTCAACTTCTTTTTCTCTCTCCAATACTCACAATAATAATTCTTAATTTTATCAAAGGTGCAATATTCCAATAAATTATTTACATTGTGTGGTCGTTCTGACTGAATTTACATTTAAGATTCTAAGAGCATTTTGTTGGTTTTTATACTCATTTTCACAGACAAACATATAACTAGCAAAAATTAAACTCAAATTTTACTTCATTTTATTATTATTTTGCATTTAATTTTTTTTATTAAGATAGCTACCCTGAGCAAGATAAAAAAAATTGAGATAGAAAATTATCCATTTCAAAAGAAATGAATTAACACATATTTTTTTAAGAAATAAATAATAAATCAATATTTCAATTAATAAAGAACACATTATTAAACGGTATCATTCTGATTACACTAAATTATTGAAGGAAAAATAAATATTAAAATAGAAAACTTGAAAAGGAGCTTTATCAGGTAGCTAACATAATTTTATAAAAAGTATAAACAAAACAGAAAATTCTATGAAAGCAAGTTATTTAAACAAAAAAAAAGAAGCAGAAAATTTTAAACCATTTTTTTAAGAGGAGTTTATAGAAGTCTGCTGTAGAATTAATATATCCAGGACATAAAAAGAAAATTGAGAATGTAAATATGTCAAAAAATAGATACAAAGTGAATTGGAAAATTTGTCATTAAATGTGGAACACTCAATAATAATGAATTTACTTTATTTTTAATTCATAAAAACAATTATGGTTCTCATTTAAAAAGGGAAGTTTAAATTAATCTGCCACTTAAAAAAGTACCCATCTTTAATAATTAAAGGTAAATAAATCATATTTTTGATAGAATATAGCAGGTTAATTTTTAAGTCAGTAATTTTGTATGGATCACGAATAATATTATAAATATTCAAATGGTCTTTGGCAGAAAAAAAATTTCCCTTCCTTGGGCTTAAAGAAACAAAGTAATCCATTTAAAGAATTTACTATATATTCCAGTTTTTTTATCATTATAAATTATTTTAAAAAAATTTAAAAAAAAATAAATATTTAATTTAAGATTTTCTTTTACTGTTTCTCTATTATATTTTAATCTCGTTATACTAAATAACTAATAAATATACCATTGAATTTTGTTTTTGTTTTTTTCACTGCATTTTTATAAAATTAAAAAAGAAACAAAAGTTCAAAATTATTTAATCCTTCTAAATTCTTTTCTTCTTCCTCTGTTTTTGCTGTCTTCATATATAATATTGAATTTCAAAAATCTCACACACTTCACTTTTCAGCAAAAAAACTTTTATTATTGATTACAGTTTCGACTGTACCATGCAGTCTTCATCAGATCTACAAAATTTAAACACATATAAACATACAACCATTAAAATACATTATTTTATATAAAATTATTAAATTCCTATCAAACTTTTAAAGTTTTATAAAAATATTTCCTAACCTTTTCAAATCATATAATATCATTAAAATATTTACCATCCTATTTTATATTCTTTTAAAATCTTTTGTATCCTCTTTCTTTATAACACATACCTATACATATAACTTTATTACATATAATATTTACATTATAAAGGTAAGAAAATTTTATATGGAATAATTAAGAAGAAAAAATGAATGGAAATAAGTATTTAGTTGGAATAAAAGATAAAGAAAGATTATATTGATAGTGATTAAATAAAAAATTTTTTTTTGGAGTAGTGTAATTAAAATTATTTTATAATGTAAATATTATATGTATTAAAGTTATATGTATAGGTATGTGTTATAAAGAAAGAGGATACAAAAGATTTTAAAAGAATATAAAATAGGATGGTAAATATTTTAATGATATTATATGATTTGAAAAGGTTAGGAAATATTTTTAAAAAACTTTAAAAGTTTGATAGGAATTTAATAATTTTATATACAATAATGTATTTTAATGGTTGTATGTTTATATGTGTTCAAATTTTGTAGATCTGATGAAGACTGCATGGTACAGTCGAAACTGTAATCAATAATAAAAGTTTTTTTTGCTGAAAAGTGAAGTGTGTGTCATTTTTGAAATTCAATATTCAAAATTATTTGTTATTTAAAAATGTATCATTTTGTGATGTCTTACTAATGGCATAAATTATATGATATTGGCAGAATCTGCACAAGATTAGAGACACATTAAAATATATTTATTTTCATTGAAAATTAGTTTTGAAATTTAGCTTGTAATTATCAAATTAAGAATAATGATAGCACTTTATGCAGAAATATATGAAGGGGTAGAAGAATGTTTTTGACAATTGAAAGTATCATCCAAAAAATGCAGATGTCTGATCAAACCAAGCTTATAATTTTGAAATACTAAAAGCTTATAACTTTTAAAATATGAATTTTATTACAATATATGCCTATAACCACATGTTGAATAAATGTAAAATTGATCAAATCAAGCTTATGATTTTGAAATACTAAAAGATTATGACTTCAGCTGAAAAAGAATTTGGCTTAAATAAAGCATATTAACTTTACAATGAATCATTTTTTTTCTTACACAATGAAACTCTGATATTGCATGTTCCCTTTGTTATTTGTAATTGGAAAAAAAAATAGTGTTGTTCACATTTGATCTCCTGATGTGGATATTGGATCTATACTTGATTATGTGAGAGTTTTGCTGGCTCTAGTAATTGATATATATGAACAATGCTAATGTTTTTTTATCTTCATCTCTTTTTTTGTAATAACATGTGAAAAATAAAGCACAAAAAGTAGTCTATTTGATAAAAAAAATCTGATTCATTAATTGTAAAATTAATATCTTTACTTTAAACAAATGTGGTTTATTATTAAGTGTAAAATTAATATGCTTTGGCAGTTGTTTCTATATTCGTTCAACATTTAACTTATTTCAACATGTGATTAAAGGCCTGTATTGTAATAAAATTTGCAATTTAGAAGTTATATGCTATTAGTATTTAAAAATTATAATCTTAGTTTGGTCAATTTTACATTTATTCAACAAGTGGTTTTGAACATATTGTGCCATTACTTTTCGTATAAAAGTTTGTAGGACAAGAATCAAAGATTTTAATTGCAGCTAGAATCACATCATATGAGGGCGCCACCAGTAAATAACCTGGAGCCACGAAATTAGAAGAATCTTATATCGTGGCTGTTAATTTTTATACGTATGACAGATCTAGCCAACCTCCCTTTTGCAATCCCATTTTTTTTTATATGTGTGTATACGCTACGGTCATATGTTTTATTATCACATACAAATGCTAAAAGAATGAACACGAACACTACATATGTTTCAAATAATACTCAGCTTTATTTTGAGTTTTACTTCACTTTTATTCAAGATCCCAGATAGAAATACATCCTTAGCAATCCCTCAACATGCCTAACATTATTGTTCTTTTTTCTCACTCTCTCTTTTTTTATATATAAATAAAAAAAACTTACAAAGGTGAAGAATAATATATATATTTTTCATTCTCGAAGGAACATGCGGTCTTACTTATATATATAAGTGTCCCAGACCGATCTGAATCTTGATCAGTGCAGGGACTAAGTGATTTACTATTAGGAGATAATTATTGTACTAAACCCCTACCCTCTCTTTCAATATTTACTCCACCCTTAAACTTTTCGTTGCCTTCTTAAATCATTTCTATTTTTAATCTCCTCTATAGTCTTGAATTTCATCAAAGGTTATTTGAAAAACCCTCAAAACAAAAAAATTTAACAAAACATATAAACAAATTGAACAATGTTATTATACGCATTATAAATGTATATATGACAAAACCCCTTTTATTGTCACGGTGTATAGTTCATGGCTGATTCGATACAATCCTAATCAGATATGTTTTTATGGATCAGCAATCAATAGTTCAAATAAAAAAAAAGTTTATATTACCCTGATCGATCATTGTCCATACACGTTCCTTGGGATCCTTTGGGAGTTGATTCACAGTAACACATTTTGTCCTCCGGCTTAACTTCGCTTTCTCTTCGGTGGTTTATTGGTGATGAAATCCAGAAATCAGCTAATGTCCCGGCTGGGGATGGATTTTAGTTGTTTAGCCTTCTAACATTTTTATTTTTCAAAAAGTTCTCTTCTGTTATAACAAATTAACAATTAATTAAACAATAGGTTTGTCTCTTATTTATAGTTCTTTTTCCATTGTTCTTTTATCTGATTATGTTCCCAGCCAGTGATTGCATTTCTTTAATTTTTTTTTTAGTTTGTTTTTAACACCAGCTAACTAGAAGCCACGACTATAGAATTAATTATAATTCCTTTCTCTCTTTCCTCCACCTTTTCAGATCAGAAAATTTAATTACGAAATTGTTTAAAAAAAAACAAAAATTTCTTTAATTAATATCACTTTCGATGTAATCTCAATCCAATTAAAAAAATAACTAATCTACCATTTTGTCCTTTTTTTTTCTTTCTATTCTGTTCTTTTAAAGTCCCATTAAAAATAAAACAATAAATAATGCCAAAAACCCACTATATATATATATAAACTAATAAATAATACTGCAAAAAAAAACTTTCTATATACACAGCATTTATTTATTATTATATGCCTAATATATATGTGATTTTTACATATATAAAGAATATAACATGAGCCGCTCGAAATTATCAACTCATTGCATCCCTTCCGGAAAAAAAATTATTAAAAAAAAACTTTAATTACTCCGTAAAGGCTTGCCTGTAAATTCTCTTATCCTGTTACCTTTTTCACTAGGTTCATTACTATTTTCCCACCTAATCTTAGAGTCTTCCCCATCTTCCATATCGTTATACTCCATATTGACTAATATTTCTATGGCTTCCTTAATCGATAGCTGTCGATTTTCTGCCAGTTTCCGCTGTACTCCTGAAGAAAGATAGTATCTTATCATTCTCATTATTTGAAATTGGTCCATTGGATAAGCTTCCAATGTTCTTAATTTTGCAACTTGATGCTGGAAAAACTGACTGTATGTTCCGTCTTTGTCAGGTTTATATTTCTCTCGTGATATTTTCATGTGTATCGCCTCTTGTTTTTCCACACCCCAGAATCCCTGTAGAATCATGTTTTGATATTCTGAGAAAGTTTTGGGTCTGTAATTTACAGCTTTCCACCATTTCCGTGTGGGACCACTTAAATAGCTCGTCGCTATAATAATTTTTTCTTCCTCCTCTGATCTATGAAAGTGAAAAAAATCTTGGAACTATTCAAATAATCAAATGGGCTTTCTTCCCTGTCTCCTTTAAACCCTTTTAAATGAATAAACTTGGATAATGCCATTCTATTGAGGTTATTTTCCTTGGGTTCATTCAGTTTCTTTTCCATTTTACTTTCCTCCGTGTCTATTCCTGTCCACTTCTTTCCTGGTTTTACTTTTATTTGTTCTAGTTGTTCTTTCCCTTCCATCTCTCTCACTATCCTTATTGGCTTCAACATCTGTTCTACTTAAATTCCCTTCTATATCCGATCTGTTTTCTTTATTCTATTTTAACTCATTTATCTCTTTTTTCATGTCTTTGATCATTTTTTAAATTTCTTTTATTTCTTTCTGGTCTTCTTCTATCATACCTTTAATCTCCTTTATTTCTTTCTGGTCTTCCAAAACTATTCTTTTTAGGTCATTAATAGCTCCCAGTATCTCTTCCAACTGACACAGCTCGGGGTTCCTGAATGTCACCACCTGGCTTTTCACTACACTTTCGTCCTCGCTCATTTTTATTTTTGTCTTTTTTTGTTCTATACTTAATTCTAAATCCTCCTCCAACCAAGACACCAACTCTGATCTCATCTAAAACCTAAACCACCCCTCCTCTCACAACTCTTATCTCCGGCCGTTTATTGTTCTCGTAGGCCCCAAAACGTGGGTACGCCATTTTCTATATTTTCTCTAGCCTACCCATCTGGCCATTACTTTTTGTATAAAAGTTTGTAGGCCAAGAATCAAAGATTTTAATTACAGCTAAAATCGTATCATATGAGGGCGCCACCAGTAAATAACCTGGAGCCACGAAATTAGAAGAATTTTATATCGTGGCTGTTAATTTTTATACGTATGACAGATCTAGCTAACCTCCCTTTTGCAATCCCATTTTTTTTTATATGCGTGCATACGCTACGGTCATATGTTTTATTATCACATACAAATGTTAAAAGAATGAACACGAACACTACATATGTTTCAAATAATACTCAGCTTTATTTTGAGTTTTACTTCACTTTTATTCAAGACCCCAGATAGAAATACATCCTTAACAATCCCTCAACATGCCTAACATTATCGTTCTTTTTTCTCATTCTCTTTTTTTTTTATATATAAATAAAAAAAACTTACAAACGTGAAGAGTAATATATATATTTTTCATTCTCGAAGGAACATGCGCTCTTACTTATATATATATAAGCATCCTAGACCGATCTGAATCTTGATCAGTGCAGGGACTAAGCGACTTACTATTAGGAGATAATTATTGTACTAAACCCCTACCCTCTCTTTCAATATTTACTCCACCCTTAAACTTTTCGTTGCCTTCTTAAATCATTTCTATTTTTAATCTCCTCTATAGTCTTGAATTTCGTCAAAAGTTATTTGAAAAACCCTCAAAACAAAAAAATTTAACAAAACATATAAACAAATTGAACAATGTTATTATACGCATTATAAATGTATATATGACAAAACCCCTTCTATTGTTGCGGTGTATAGTTCATGGCTGATTCGATACAATCCTAATCAGATATGTTTTTATGGATCAGCAATCAATAGTTCAATTAAAAAAAAGTTTATATTACCCTGATCGATCAGTGTCCATATGCATTCCTTGGGATCCTTTGGGAGTTGATTCACAGTAACACATTTTGTCCTCCAGCTTAACTTCCCTTTCTCTTCGGTGGTTTATCGGTGATGAAATCCAGAAATCAGCTAATGTCCCGGCTGGGGACGAATTTTAGTTATTTAGCCTTCTAACATTTTTATTTTTCAAAAAGTTCTCTTCTGTTATAACAAATTAATAATTAATTAAACAATAGGTTTGTCTCTTATTTATAGTCCTTTTTCCATTGTCCTTTTATCTGATCATGTTCCTAGCCAGTGATTGCACTTCTTTAATTTTTTTTAGTTTGTTTTTAACACCAGCTAACTAGAAGCCTCGACAATAGAATTAATTATAATTCTTTTCTCTCTTTCCCCCACCTTTTCAGATCAGAAAATTTAATTACGAAATTGTTTTAAAAAAAACAAAAATTTCTTTAATTAATATCACTTTCGATGTAATCTCAATCCAATTAAAAAAATAACTAATCTACCATTTTGTCCTTTTTTTTTTCTATTCTGTTCTTTTAAAGTCCCATTAAAAATAAAACAATAAATAATGTCAAAAACCCACTATATATATATATATATATATATATATATATATATATATATATATATAACTAATAAATAATACTGCAAAAAAAAACTTTCTATATACACAGCATTTATTTATTATTATATATCTAATATATATGTGTATGTACGTGATTTTTACATATATAAAGAATATAACATGAGCCGCTCAAAATTATCGGCTCAATATATTCTAACAAAATTTGGTTAATGATGGTGTATCATGCTAAAATATACAGAAATGGGAAAGGATATTTTTGATGATACAAAGTATCAATCTAAAAAATGTAGAAGTCACACATACATGTTTTATTTAATTTTTTAATGTCTTTTCCTTTTTTAAATTAACATGTGTGTTCATTCTTTTTTTTATTCACCTTTTCTCTTTAAATATTTTAAATTTGTATTTTAGAAATTGTAAGCTTTTAATACTTTGAAATTTATTCATTCCCCCCATTTTTTATATTTAGTATATTTTACTCATGTAATTTGATCAAACATAGTTGTACAAAATTTGTACTATAATTTTGTTAATTATCGATGTAAATTGCAATTTTGTAACAAATGGTCATACTGTACCTATTATTTATTGCTTGGATGTATCATCTCTGAGTTTGGACTAGCCTTAGAATCCAATGTGGCAGAAAGGGCAATCGAAATTGGTACCAAAATACATTATATAGGCTTTAACTAAGAAAATTTCTTAATCTAATTAAATTAGATAGGGGAATTTTATAATTACCAGTACATCTATTATAACATAAAAACATGCTTGCTTTAATTATCAAAATCAGAGTAAAACATTAAATATATCTTTTTAAATGTTTAATTTATAACAATTTTTTTAATTCAAAATTATTATTTAACTCTTAACTGTTGTTCCAGTGTATTATAAATGTCTACAAAATATTCTGTTTGTGATTATTTCTACTTTTTCTTTCAACTTTATATATATATATATATATATATATATATATATATATATATATATATACATGAACACACACTAGTATAATAATAGTATGCCATAAGACACATAACCATCTCATATCCCTCTCGATAGAGAAAAGGAAAATAAAAACGAAACACCAACCTAACAATATTTTACATAATATATATGTATAATTAACACAAAGTCTATACCTCAAACTATGTACTCATTCTGACAGCTAACAGAATGAGTAGTGACCTGCAATTGCGATACAGATAAAGAATTTAGCCACTGGATTATAAGTACACATCGCAGCATGAACACAAAGAGACCTATCTCACTTTAGACCCTATAAACTACTACAATCCTTGATATAAAATGAAAATGCAATCATCATCAAAAAACCATGCTCTTTTGAGTCTTAGGAGCTTGAAAATACAAAACTGTTACTTGTTCTTTTATTGGGAATTTAGAGACTAGGTTCAAGACAGGACTATCTTAACTGCAGCACGATAAACAATAAGACATCAGAAAATGGGTTGCAGCAATGCATGAGATAAAACACCCCTTAGAGTTGCATGAAATCAGTGTATCCTCAAGCCAATGAAAAAACATTCGATTCATCAACTAAACTGAAAGCACACCTAAACAAACTCCAACAGTAAAAACTCAATCCAATCTCCAAAGTCATAGATTTTCTATTCAACTCTAAATACGAACTCCTTAAATATACACTATCCACTATATTATAACTTAATTATCATCTATACTCTTGTCACATCTCACAGTAACACATTTTAAAATTAATTCTGCATTGAAATAGAATATTTTTCTTTCTCACATATGGTAAAATTTGAGATAAAGTTAAGTGACAAATTTGTAATAATGACCATCAGTAATTGATCATTATTTGACCTCACATTGGCACCATTTGTAATGATATAAAATCAGTGATAAACCTAGGGTAATAAAAATTATCACCATCAACCCAATTAATGAATCCAAATTAATTATGCAAATAATAATCAGCATCATCAACCATTATCAATACACTGCAGGATGAAGATCTCTCCAAGTTCAATCCATCTTCTCAGAACTTTAGCATCTCTTCTTTACATCACCCCTGCACACTTTCTTATTTCATCCATCCATCTCACATGTGGTCTTTTTCTGGGTCTTTTACAATCTCTTGAAATTCAGTTTAAGATTTCAATTGTCCATATATTATCATCTCTTCTAGCAATATATCCAGCCCAACTCCACTTCAGACTTTTAATTTCTTCAATGAGGTCAGTAACACTTATATGTTCACTTACCCATAAATTGCGTTTTTGATCTCTTCTTGTTATCCCAACATGCATCTCTTCATATTTCTTTGAGTGGTCTGAACTCTCTGTATTGCTCTTCTATTAAGTGTCCAAGTCTTAGATCCATAAGTAAGAATTGATAAAATGCATTTATTAAAAACATTCATTTTCAAACACATAGGCATATTTCCTTTTAGTATCAAGTTATTTCTACCAAAGCATTTCAACCAAGTTTACTTGTATGATTAATTTCATCCATTATGTTCCCATCTGTATTAATAATCTGACCAAAGTATTTGTTACTGTTAACTTCTTCTAACTCATCATAATCAATCTTTATTTTCATATTTTGAGAGTCTTTTTAGCATTTATCTTTAGTACTACTTTCCCACTTTTATCTGATAACTCCTGCAACATTTCCTGCAGCTCTAAAGCATTATTTGCAAAAACAACCACATCATATGCAAAATCTAAATGACTTAAAAAATAATCTCCATCTACTTTCACCCCTTTAGCTTCCCATTTAAATCCACAAATACTTCTTGCAGCACTGCAATAAAAAGTGTGATATGGAGTCACCCTGTATTAAACCCTCTCAATGTTGACTTTCACAGTATCATTATGTAATCTAATTGTTGCAGTTGTAATTTTAAAAATATTCTTTAAAATATGACAATATTCTAGATCTATACCTTGATGATCCAATGCTTTAATCACTGAAGAAATGTTTATAGAATCAAATGCCTTTTCATAATCTACAAATCCAAAGCATAATGGCAATTCATATTCATTTGCCCTTTCTATAATTTCTCTCAATACCTAGATATGATCTACTGTACTCAAATCACTTTTAAATCCAGCTTTTTCTCTTGGTTGGTGGAAATACAATGTTCTCTGTAAATGAGTTGTAATTATCTTGGTAAAAATTTCGTGTAAAGCTGATAGAAGGCTGATCTGTAATTTCTAATATCTTCTTAATATCAATATTGTGTTCTTTCAATCATCTGGTACATCTTTATCATTTAAACATTCGGTGTATAACTTTGCTAAAAAAATTCTATTTCTTCACCTGCTTCTTTTATTATATTAGTTATAATTCCATCATTACCTGGAGACTTTTCCTTCTCCATACATTTAATTGCATGTCTCACTTCTTTATTTAAAATTTCTGGGCAATTCAGAAGATATAACAGATATAGGAGGTACTTGTTCTTTATTACTATATAATTCTTGATAAAAGTCTTCTACCCATTTCATGATGTCATCTCTGTTTTTAGTAATAATTCCCTTTTTTTATTACAGATATAAATTTCCTACCGATACCAAAATGTTGTTTTACACTCTAGAGACTTTTATTCTCTTCTAAAGCTTTCCTTGCTAGTTCACAGTTATATTTTCTTATATCATTTTCAACTCTTTTCTGCAGCATTTTACAAAATTCAAGATATTCAATCCTTTTTAATGCATCATTTTTGTATATCTTCATATTCCTTTTTTCTTCAAAAATTCCCTAATCTCAGTAAAAATTTTATTGGTCAATTGCTGCTTTTTTTTACCAGGTATTTTTGTTGCAGTTTTTAAAAGTGTATCAGTTATTTTCATATTAATTTCATTCAAATCTGAATCATGTTCAAAATCTACTAATACTTGAAACCGATTTGTAAGTTCCAATTTAAATTCATTAGAATGTTTCTGAAGATTAGGAATATCAATTGCAAATATTGTTTTTCTTAATAATTTTTGTCTCTCTAGTTTTGCAATAACATGTATCTTACATCTTAGTAATCAATGATCACTTCCTGGGTTAAATTTATTAAGAACATTTTAATCTTGAATATGTATTTTCTGTTAGTCAAAATATAATCCAATTCTGCTCTATTTTCATTTGGATGCTTCCATATCCATTTCCTTTTAATATTTTTCTCAAAAAAAAAAAAGAATTCATACTATAAAGTTTTTCTTTTTCTGCAAACTCCACAAGTCTATGTCTTCTTTCATTTCTATTACCATAACCAAAATTACTTACAGCATTTTCATCTTTCATTTGTTTACCAATTCTAGCATTAAAGTTTCCATAACAATTTAAAAATGTTTACTCTGATCAAAGTTTTTTGTACATCCATATAAAAATCTTCTACTACTTCAGTGCTATGAGAACTTGTTGGGGCATAACCCTGAATTATCTGCATTTGGTATCTACTATTAAGTTGTATAACTAATCTTGCTACTACAATGTCCGATATAACTAATCTTGCTACTACACTGTCGATACACCATCACTTTCCACAATAATGTTCTTCTACTTTTTATTTATAATGAATCTTACTCCACTAGTATTTCTAATATTTGTGCCTTTATAGTAGAGTACATGTCCACTTTTAAATTCAAAGTTTAATGATGTCCCATTTACTATAAGACAGCTCTTCTACTAATTCTTGCAATCTTTTTTCACTTGAAAGTGATCTGCAGTTGTACATACCTAAATAAAAAGTTGTCATCAAATGGTAGCCTGGGTCCACTATTGGGGATCGTTAGCATCCTCAACCTTTGGCCACCAACTACTGCCTTGGTTGGTGACTTTACAGCTTCCTTAGAATATGAACCATGTTTCATTTTTGTCTGTCATAATTGTATATATTTATTGGAAAATATTAATCATTTACACATACATTCATTCCGCCTTATCAGGCAACTTAGAAGAAAGCCCTTGGTGTTTCTTGATCTCAAACTCAGAGATAAAAAGCCAATAAAATCACCACACTGGCTAATGCATGTTGGTGAGCAGCCCGTCAATGTTCGTATGCTATATGAATAACATAGTAATAACAGCTGCAATCACAAGAATGTATGGAGTGGACATTTAAGAATTATTGGAAAATATTAATCATTTACACATACATTCATTCCGCCTTATCAGGCAACTGAGAAGAAAGCCCTTGGTGTTTCTTGATCTCAAACTCAGAGATAAAAAGCCAATAAAATCACCACACTGGCTAATGCATGTTGGTGAGCAGCCCGTCAATGTTCGTATGCTATATGAATAACATAGTAATAACAGCTGCAATCACAAGAATGTATGGAGTGGACATTTAAGAATTTTCCCTGCTCTGTTCTTTAAGGCCTCCAAAAGAAATCAAAGAGTCTCCTTTCAGTTAATAGAAAACTCCTTTCTGCAGCCATACAAATAATATAATGAATATAATCATGAGAGATCAGCAAAAAACTAGTTATAAATTCACCAACATTCAGAGAAGTAATAAAATCATCATCAACTGGATGTCCATAATAGAATATTATAATAGCCTATTGACATTTCTGGGAAAGATATAAACCAGGATTATCATCATCATCTGCATGTCCACAACACTATGCACAAATCCCAATCTACATAACTGATGGTTATGCATGAAGTCAGCTTAGTGAGCATATCTATAACTGTCATTGGGAACAAGAGATAATACTAACATATAACAATATATAATACTTCAGCCCTATTTTAGGATTGAATGATTTCACTGGAATAACATATTAAAATATAAATTTATTAATTAACAAGAGATAATACTAACATATAACAATATATAATACTTCAGCCCTATTTTAGGATTGAATGATTTCACTGGAATAACATATTAAAATATAAATTTATTAATTAAAAACAATAATAAAATGAAATTAAGATCTGCTAAGTATGCTATAAATATAAATTTGTTATTCTGACTTTGATTCAAATAATACAAAAAAGATGTTATTACATTATAATTGATATATATCTCAATAGGTTTACATAAAACACACACAGATATATATATATATATATATATATATATATATATATATATATATATATATATAGAAACAGATGCATTGTTTCATGAATATATTTTAAGATCCCCTTCCACATAAAGTGATTGATTAAAGTAAAACAGATGTATATTAAAAAAACCAACTTTTCAATAATATTATTAAAAAAAAAGCAAAATGTTTAAATGTAAGAGAAGAAAAGCACTGCATTTTGTTTGTTAACTGACTCAATTAATTTCCGAACTGCACTCTCTCAATAATTTTGTGAACTGATTGTCTCAACTCAATTAATTTGTGGAATGAATGACTGTCCGATAAAAAAGGTCTATTTATATCTGCAACGTGTTGTCTTTCTGATATCTCTGGCAAAGATCTGTTGTCAAATTCCTTATCAATTAATCCTTTGATAAACGTGTTTTGAAAGATTGCTTAATTAGTAATAGCCATGCAAAAATGTATTGTTTTATATTAATTAATATTTAATAGCCATTGCCGTGTTTTTCAATGATAATCTTCCCTAACTTTCACATACATTTTATATATTTACAAATGTACATATATACGCACATATATTTTTAATACAATTTACTATTTAGTTTTAACATTATTTTTTCTTTAATTAAAATTGAATGAAAAGAGATTTGCATGTCTTAACTTTCTCAAATTATATTTTTACGAATACTAACAAAAACTCTTTACTTCCTTTTACAACCCTTAGTTTCATCTCTCAAACCAAGACTCCCCCTCCCCCCTTTTGACCAATTAATTGTAGCTTTTTTATTTCAAAAACTAATGCTAGAAAACTATTTAATTCTTATCCTTTTCGAAAACAAGCTGCAATAAATTCTTCAACATTTAATTTTATGTTTTTCTTTTATGAAAGATTACTTTAATAATAATTTTAGACAAAAATTATATGTGCCTATATCAATATAGGTACAATATATATATATTGTAACATGATGTTCCATTTTCCATATATATCTTACACATATATAAAACCATTTGTAAGATTGCGTGGATGTATATAACAATACACG
Source organism: Epiperipatus broadwayi (assembly GCA_028023455.1). Classification (NCBI taxonomy): domain Eukaryota; kingdom Metazoa; phylum Onychophora; class Udeonychophora; order Euonychophora; family Peripatidae; genus Epiperipatus; species Epiperipatus broadwayi. Next base: position 377,853 of record JAQFVV010012444.1, on the reverse strand, counting down.
TATATGCGTATGTTTAAAAAAAAAATTATTCTTAGAGGTATTTCGAAAATTATTCCATTTATGGCCCAGCATATTTATGAGCATCAATTTATGACCTCAAGTGCCAATCCTATATTACTATAAGAATTATGCTGGGACAGCAAGAATACAAAATAAAAGTGCCATTGACTAGCTCTACTCAGGGCGGGTGGTTATTTAATTGTGGGAAAATATGGGGGATTATATTATACAAGACACTCTTCAATCCAAGCCATTACATTAATTTTTAAATCTAATAATCTAACTAACTCAAAATCAAAGAAATAACACAAGTATATGTAAGTTTCATTTTACTTTAATCTTATAGCTTTTAATTTCTATATTATTCATATGACCCTTTTTGTTTTGTGCTCAAAATGGTGAGAAATGCATGCATACACATACACTTCATAGAACTGTATAAAATGCAATAGAAAATGAAAATAAACTGGAAAACAATGTCTGATTCATCCGAATCTACAATAATAATAAAAAAATCAATTTTAAAGTTCAGAAAAGTTAATAAATAATGTTCATGTGGACAATTTATTATGTGTAGTTAAAAACACACTATCATTTGAACTATTATACAAATATAGGTGGTAAATGTGCACATTACCTTTTTCTTTCTTCCTCATGGAAAACTAAAGTTAAAATACTTCTTTCCAATGTGTATTGCATTCGACGTAGGTAATTTCAGCGGTTCAATCTGTTTTATTGATTTTTGACCTGCTACTATTGTTGGAGCTTGATCTTGGTGTCGGAGTGATTGGTTTTCATTTACAATATTTGCATACATAGCAGCAACTTCAGTGTCTTTGGGGCCAGGATTGTAAAAACTGCTCATGCTTATGACTCTAAAGCCTGCTTGCCCACCATTCTACCCTCCATTTCTCTCCACAAATCTCTCTTGCAGCACTCCTTACAAAAATCAGCAATAGAATGAATTCTTTTTAGCAAGTTCTGCTGCTCAAAAATCTGGAATCTTTTTGAACAAAAACTTTTTGCACCTCCAAAGCTAATTTTGTTCTTTTTTTGTTTTCATCAAAATTCTTTTGGATCTAAACTTAAATCTCACTAATTAAATTCCTTAGATATCGATCGAGTTATTTTTATATCTTTTTTCCATTTAAATTTTCCAAAATGAAATTGAAATTTTCCATCTTGAAAAATAAAGTATATTTCCTTAACTGCATTTACACTTTTTTTTATATTATTATATCTAGCAAAATATATACATGCATTTTCAAAAAAACAAATGAGCACACATACCCTCCCTTCTTCTGTTGATTTTAACCTTTTTCAATCCCTATTTAGAAATATAAATTTATATACTAAAAAAATATAAATATGAAAAAGAAATAAATTTAATTAATTGGGCTATATTGACACATATATAGACAAGTTTACTTTTTGAAACAAAGATCGCACTCAGCCCTGTTTCAATATCCCCCTCCCAGAAGCCTTTAAATATGGTCTACATGTTTGAATGGCTTATGTCTAAACAAATAAAACTAAACATATGTCCTAAATCAATTTTATCTGAGTTCCATTCTTTAACTATAAAACATAAGAGTGAGTGACCATCGGCCTAACGATATACTCTGGGTCTGACCATAACTCATGAGCATATGACATGCTATGAACGAATATAGCCAACTCTACCCTGACCTGATTGGTTAGATGACTACAAAATAACAAAAAAAAAACGTAAAAATAAAATTTCCTTTTTTTTTTAACGAGAAGACATTTCCTAACCACACTCTGCTGCTTCTGAGTCTTAGGGAAGTGGGTAAGTAGGACAAATGCCGGCATCTTCTAACACACTCTGCTGCTTCCGAGTCTTAGGGGTGTGGGTAAATAGGACAAATCCCTCATTCTTATTCGGAATTTTCCAACCATGTCAGGAATAAAAAGCAGCTATACACAGAATGCAACACACCACATGCCTAAGCCAGCAGTCAACCCCATATTCCCCATCAGACTTAGACCGCCTTCCTCCCAAAGCTTCACAGCCACAACTTATTTATTCTCTATACTTACAAACCAGCAAACACACGTATAAACCATTACTATATATACATCAATATATATAACTGCCCCTATAATAACTACGATAAATATTGAATGCACAACCTAAAAAAAAAAATTAATTAAAAAAAAACTTTCAGGCCTACTTTCCCTTCCCCGAAGCAACATGCTGCATACTTAACTTTCCTAAGTAACCAATCCACTCCCTTGTCTATTTTCCAATTTTTCTTACTTTAAAATTCAATAAACTAAATTTTAATGTTTGGCTACTTTTTTCCATTTTTTTTTTTAAAAATTTTCAATATATATCTGTGTATTTACTTTTCTTTTTATGCTTAACCCCTTACACTCTATCCCCCATACTTTCCACTCTTCGAAAGCCCTTTAGTTGGGACGTCATTGTAACATGATGTTCTGTTTTCCATATATATCTTGCACATATATAAAACCATTTGTAAGATTGCGTATAGTATATAATGATACACATATATGCGTATGTTTAAAAAAATATATATTTATTTTTAGAGGTATTTCGAAAATTATTCCATTTATGGCCCAGCATATTTATGAGCATTAATTTATGACCTCAAGTGCCAATCCTATATTACTATAAGAATTATGCTGGGAGAGCAGGAATACAATATGGAAGTGCCATTTACTAGCTCTACTCAGGGCGGGTGATTATTTAATCATGGGAATATACAGGGGATTATATTATACATGACATTCTTCAATCCAAGCCATTACATTAATTTTTAAATCCAATAATCTAACTAACTCAAAATCAAAGAAATAACACAAATATATGTAAGTTTCATTTTACTTTAATCTTATAGCTTTTAATTTCTATATTATTCATATGACCCTTTTTGTTTTGTGCTTAAAATGGTGAGAAATGCATGCATACACATACACTGCATAAAACTGTATAAAATGCAATAGAAAATGAAAATAAACTGGAAAACAATGTCTGATTCATCCGGATCCACAATAATAAAAAGAAAATCAATTTTAAAGTTCAGAAGAGTTAATAAATAATGTTCATGCAGACAGTTTATTATGTGTAGTTAAAAACACACTATCATTTGAACTATTATATGAACATAGGTGGTAAATGTGCACATTACCTTTTTCTTTTTTCCTCGTGAAAAACTAAAGTTAAAATACTTCTTTCCAATGTGTATTGCATTCGACATAGGTGATTTTGGTGGTTCAATCTGTTTTATTGATTTTTGACCTGCTACTATTGTTGGAGCTTGATCTTGGCGTTGGAGTGACTGGTTTCCATTTACAATATTTGCGTACATGGCAGCAACTTAAGTGTCTTCAGGCCAGGATTGTAAAAGCCTTTCATGCTTATGACTCTAAAGCCCACTTGCCCACCATTCTACCCTCCATTTCTCTCCACAAATCTCCCTCGCACCACTCCTTACAAAAATCAGCAATAGAATGAATTCTTTTTAGCAAGTTCTGCCGCTCAAAAATCCGGATTCTTTTTGAACAAAAACTTTTCGCACCTCCGAATCTAATTTTGTTCTTTTGTTTTCATTGAAATTCTTTTGGATCTAAACTTAAATCTCACTAATTAAATTTCTTAGATATCGATCAAGTTATTTTTGATATCTTTTTTCCATTTAACTTTTCCAAAATGAAATTGAAAAGTTGCCATCTTGAAAATAAAGTATATTTCCATAACTGCATTTATACTTTTTTATATATATTATTATATCTGGAAAAATATATACATACGTTTTCAAAAAAACAAACGAGCACACATACCCCCCCTTCTGTTTATTTTAACCTTTTTCAATCCCTATTTAGAATTATAAATTTAACTAAGGAAATACAAACATGAAAAATTTTTTTTTAATTAATTGGGCTATATTGACGCATATATAGGCAAGTTTACTTTTTGAAACACGGATTGAACTCAGCCCTGTTTCAATCTATATATATATATTAGTCTAGAACCACAGGGTACACCATACAATGACATGAATACAACTCAGTGGTTGGATGATTTGAATACAATGTGTCAACAAACTCACAACAAGTCATATCCTAAATTCATGATTCAACATCCATATTGGGTGTGCCAGATGTTACTGAATTAGGAATGGCATACCACAAAGGGAGCACATCTCACTACCTTCAGACCTAGGCCTTCAAATAGGATGCTAAAGATGTCACAATGAAATGACTAGTTCCAAATCACATCTACTTTTAATATGCTAACTCATAATTTACTTACAATATTTCAATACGACCTAGACTAGTGCACATTCATTACATCTCCCTTTTTAGGCCCCATTATACCACAGAATTCAAACTCATGGAGTTCTTGCAATCAGCTCTCTTCAGGGATGGATTTACTCAATTATTAACCAAATATGCCTATGTATAAGCATAGATATAGAAAAATACTGATAATGATCAATTATTTAAAAGAGCAATACATAATGATGATGATGATGATTACCAAATTTTTAATGGTGTAAATTCATAATGAAGATCATAATAATCAAACATCTAGTGGTATAAATGAACAATGAAGATGGTAATGATCAAACATCTAATGGTATAAATGCACAATGAAGATGGTAATGATCAAACAAAGATTAGACTGGTTTAAATAACTTAATAATTTATTAACAACATATATAATAAATATTTACAAACAAAAAATAATAAAATAAATAAATATTCGATTATCAAGAATAGTTTTCTGTCATTTTGATGGCTTCACAGAACAGAAACAAAATAATTTGAAGTATATTATATACAAAATTATACTATATAATTCACTAAATATACACATAAAACAAAAAAAAGCAAAATGAGAGTTCTCTAATTCTAAAACCACCCCATTAATGTAATTATTAGATTGATATTTTTAGGCTAGGGTAAATACTTTTATAACTATTTTTTTATTAATATATATATATATGTAGCCCCATTCCCATATATATATATATATGTGTGTGTGCAAGTCCTAGTAAAATTATGAAAAAGACCCTTTATTCCAGTGGTTTAATTGTGCATTAGAAATAAAACAAAATTATAAGTAAATATTATAAAACTTATTAGTAAATAATATAGTTTTGTTTGTCCTAAAGTTTGCCCTCAATGTCAAATATATAAAAACCTTACTTGAGGTTGCCTTGATGGATCAATGTTGATTTCCAGAGGAATCTGTAAATTTACTTTTATTAAAAATAATACATATTAATTAACTATGATTCCTTTTTTAAAATACTTCAACATATGACACATCTATTCACTGCTTCAACTTTTAAATTGCAGGTGATTGAATTTGAAAATGAATCTTGAATACACAATAAAAAAAAATTACAATACATAAACTTTCAAATAAAAATGACAAAAGCAAAAAAAAAAATCACGTGAATCAAAATAAAATATATTTATCCTGAGGAAAGCAAGCATTTTATCTTCCATGAAAAATTTATAAATTTAAATGTCAATCTCCCTGTATAAAGTTCCTGGTCACCATGCTGTTTGGTCAAAAACCAACACATACAAATTATTCCTTCTGAATATATGTAAATCCAATGAAGATTGCTGTACACCAGCATTAAATAGATGTATTGATTGTGAAATTCTATAGAATTTCATAATTTCACAAATTCCATAATGACATTGAAGCTAGCTTTGGAAGGTACTACAGCATTGGTCCTTTACCCCAAACACATTGTAATGATTCCTTTATAATTGACTATTATTTATTGTAGCTTAGATATATATAAAAATAGCTTTTAAAGAAAACAGTCAATTTCTAGTAGTTTCACATTTCCTTTGCATCATTTCCCTAATAATGAATTAAATCTTGCAGAATAAATTAAATCACTAGTTCATTCCTGCTAATTATAAATTAAAATTTAAATTTCCAGTTTTCTTCTATCCAAAGTAAAAAAACTTTAGATTACTTTTAAAATAAAAGACTTTTTATTTTTATGTCTTGACAGTTTTGCCATTAAACCACAAGAAAAGAGAAACACTGGTAGATTGTCTCATGCTAGCTAAAACCTATTGTTACAACTTAATAAAAAACAAATTATAAAACATTATTATTATTATTATTATTTTTATTTAAACTTCATTATTTCAAATTCGATTACTTAGCAACAATTTTGACATCATATAAATTTGATCTTTGATGATGTCCATTCTATAAGTCAAGTAATTATTTTATTTAATGATATTCAATAAAGAAAAGAAAATTAATTAATTTCTACCAGAAGATGAACATATTAGTTTATATGTTTGTTTATATGCATATATACTTCATGTATATAACAAATTTGTTTGTTTTCTCACAATAGACAAAAAATAATAATTAATTTGTTAAACATATTAGTCTATATGTAGGTTTATATATGTATATACTACATGTGTATAAATAGGTATGTAGGATAAATTATTTGCCTACCACTTGGTCTGAATTCAAACATTGTGAAAGAAACAGGGACAGGTGTGAAGGTTTGTTGTAAGCCATCTCTTACCACAACCCTTTCCTAAACAGTTGAAATTTTAAACCTGATTTCAAATTTTAGCACTCACAATTACATTAAGAATGTATGATTACTTTGGGTTTGGTGAAGGGTTGCTACATTGATTTCCTTACTTTCTAACATTTTTTTTATTATTTAACAGCTGGTTTTGGAAAGTTCAAATAGTGTATTGGATTTAGAGCTTTGATGGTTTTATAATTGAGGCATAACCAAGAATGTGTTTGTTACAGAAGGCACATAAAATTATTTATTTGATAACCTTCTGCATGCTCCTTTGAGGCTTATTGGACTTTGAAGGTCTAGCCAAATATCATAACATATCTGTTTAAGTTAGCCTCTAGATATTCCCATTATTGCATCTAAGCATTACTTGGGAAATACCCTCATCAAACTTAATATCTCTAACCCTGTATATATATATATATATGTGTGTGTGTGTGTGTGTTTATACACATATACATATATTTTTTTATTATACATCATGCTTGGTATTTTTATAAAGTTTACCCATTTTTTTTATAAATCTCAGCTATGTTAAAAATTTCCTGATATTATCCTGAATTGTTACTAACATCTAAAATAAGGCTTTAAGATATGGGCATTATAAGTGCCACAGATCTCTCATCCTTGGTTTAACCAAAATGCATTGTGATCTGATTGTTTAACAATGGTATATGGTCCCTCATACATATTACTAAACTTATGATACTTACCTTCCTGTGGTCTACTAAGATGTGGAGTTTCTCTTAGCATTCTGTCTCCAATTATGAATTCATGTTTAGACTTTCTTATATTCTGATTTCTATGATTTGACTTCATAGTAAATTGCTCTCAGGCTTGCAGTATATCCTATTATTTATCTATTATAATTCTCATGGCTACAGGTTTATATTTATTGTAACCATAACTATTTGAAAACTCTCTATAAGGAATGTTAAATAAATTTATTACTTAATCTCAGACTTCTGTTAGCTTAAAACTTATGTTCATTTAAATGACTGAGTAGGTTATCATTTTACATTTAAGGGAATAATAATAAAAAATTAAGGTTTAATATAATAAATGGGTGTCTTCATTTATAACGTATCTTTGAGCAGGTCTTTTCTTTGTCAGTATCTGTATTGTTGTCCTAATTTCTTTATGTACTTTACAAAAATCTTAGTGGATACAATTTCTCTTTATAGTCCTTCTATGTGTTTCAATGCTCTGCAATCTTTGAAGATTCTTCCCTAATGTGCTTTTTTCTTTTTTTTCTAAAATGTGCTTTTTTCTTTTAAGCATTGTTATTCACATGCCTAATGTATGTGAATGAGCCTTCGTATGTATTGCACAACTTGTGATACCGGAAATCTGTTCACTTAATGGACCACAACATGTTGGTTTGCCTATCCATCTTGGGATTTTTTATATCCAAATCATCATCAGGATCATAAAGAAGTTTAAATTTCCACAAATCATGACTAAGATGATCAAAGATATAAGTTCTAACCACATAATCAAATTTAATTCTTTTGAAAATGTGCTTATCCCTTGAAATGCTTCCTGAGCTAACAATACTTCATTTTTGGCACCATCTTCATGATTATAGGTTTTGAATTGATGGCTTACCTTAAATCTCCAGCAGCATTTATTCAACTCATTCTGAGTTTATTGGTTGCATGGTTTAACCATTTCCACACTTCTTGTGGATGGGATCACTGTGTGAGCATTATTGCCACCTTGATTCATCTTTGGTATCACCCTTTCTAAATTAAGCTTAAAAAATAATCCTCAATGCCATTTTCGAAGAACTGTGATGTCTGATCAGTGGAAAATTCAGGGTTAAATGAGACTTCTGCAATGTAAGAATGTCTGGTAGTTTGAGAAGATTCAAAAATGAAACCATGCAAATCAATCTGTAAGATAATCACTTGTCATCATTTCTCTAATCTGCGAATTATAATCTCATCATTTCCTTCACAGGTAATATATCACTTTCCAATGGCTAAACGTGTGGAACCAGATGAGAATAAAATAGGCTGACTGAAAGTGTTAAGCTTATCTTGATTGTGTGTATTCTGTAATTTTTTAAAAAACCATTTGTGAGCTTCAAGATCATCTGAGGCTTCCTATTTATAATAAATTTAAAATAATCAATATCATCATCTAATAATTCTAAAATTGCAACATCACTTCAAATACAAAAGTGATGTTGATTACAAGCACTGTACCAGTTACACTTACAATAAGGTTTACTCAGCAAGATCTCTTTTCCATCTTTAATCATAGGTTCTTCAGTTGCTTCTTTATTCAATACTGGAGTGGTTACTGAGATGTTGTTCCCTTCATGTTTCCTTTCCCTGGAGTTTATTTGTTGGGTTGGTAATAAAGTAATTAGATTATTCTGATCTATGTTCAGTACTATCTGTTCCAAACTAAGATTTATAATATGTTCTTGGTCTAAAATTTCCACTTTCACATTTTGTGTAATAAGATGTGGCTCAATATTATATAAATGGCTTAATGTTCCTCTTTGACTTCATTTTTGTGCATTTCTTGACTTTCTTTTATCTCTTCCCTGAAAATTTTATGGGTCTGATAAATCTCTTTGAGTTTTGTATCTAGCTAAACAACAATACCATCTGTAAATACTGTATAATGCTCACAACACTGTATAATTCATTTATTGATTTCTTCTCTCATTCTTTCCATTCCTTGTTTTAGTTCAACACTATCTTTCTGTACATTTTCAACCCTAGAGATAATTGTCCCATGTTCTCGATCAATTTATTTTCAATTCCCTTCATTTCTGCCTTCATTCTTGTTTCTATCCTATTCACCTCTCCTTTCAATTCTTCTCTCAAAAAAGATATCTTTTCTTTCAGCTCTACTTCTAACTTGTTCACATCATTTCTGGTTGCCATACTCTATAACTTCATGTTGCCATACTCTATAACTTCATGATCATATCTTCCCTCATGGCATCCATTTTACTACACATGCTAGTGTTTATCTTAGTCTCCATGCTGTTTATGCTAGATTCAATATTGGCATTGATTTTCACCTCCATACTAATCATATCTGCTTTCATATTATCCATCTTACTGTTTAGATCATTGCTCATGCTACTCATGTTTGATTCTAAACTACCTATTTCAGTTCTCATTTCTGTTTTCATACTATCCATCTTACTGTTCAGATCATTGCTCATGCTACTTATATCAGTTTTAGTTGCCATTTTTGCCAAGTTGTTCATACTTGCTACATTATCATCTATATTTGTCATCATGCTATTCATTTTTCTTTAGATAACAAAATCAAAGAATCAGTAGAATTTTTGAAAAAGGCAATGTCCAATAATTATGAGAGCATTAAGGACTCTTTAGAAAGTAGAAAAGAGGAACAAAATATTAATTCAAGAAAATCAAATGATAGGTCGGAGATTTATTTTGTTAACCTATCAGAAACTTGCATATTCCTCTTAATTGTACTGATAATATGCCACTTAAAGAAATAGGGCCTATCTAAAATTACCTTGGCATATTCTATCTCCTAAAATGAGACCATCTCCTTATGATTTCACAAATGTGTGCAAGATGAATTACTGGTCTCCTAAAATGAGACCATCTCCTTATATAGCCACTGCTATGCATGTTGTTTATCCATTGAAGGATATTACATTGGTCAACTTTTCTTATGATAAGAGGCCCCATAGTTGTAGTTACTTATCCCCTAAAATGAGGCCATCCCCTTATGATTTCACAAATGTGTGCATTGATTAACAATGCAAGATAAATTACTTATCTCCTAAGATGAGAACATCACCTTATTCTACTGCTGATATGAATGAATAGATTGATGAGAGAACTGATTGTGAGCAGTAATTTAATAAAAGAAAGTATAGAATGGACAATGCCCACTGTTTAATACCATAAATATCAACAAATTAATACATGAAATAAAATGTGTATATCTACAAAGTGCAAATCAATTTATTAATTGTTTTTTTTTTTAAAAAAATGCTTACTAAGAATAAAGATATAAATGTTTTTTCTCTTATTTAAGTTATTATTACCTATTATGTAAAATTTATATGTAAAAAACTTAAAATTTTCCCTTTACCAGTAATGGAATATTGTAACCATATGTTTTGGCTCAATGATAATAAGTTTTATTCAGTGGTCCAGTGTGTAAAATTTTAAATTTTAATTAGTAATAATTTATTAATATATTGAAAATCAGTGGGTAAAAATCAGTTATATATATTGAAATGCTTGTTGGATTATACTTTTCCAATTAAGCAAAAGCTCACCCATAAATACATTGAAAGTGATGATGATTTGGACTGTTAGTAATGCACTGGAAAATCTGATAGAGTGGATATTATTTCTTAAACATTTTATCACAAGTTCCAGTGGCAGCTATTTCAAATAATATTTTAATAGTATTAAACCAATTTGAAAGTATGAAAATATTTAACATTTTATTATTATTATTAAACAGTAATTAAAAATAAGCAACAAAATCAATTTATAATTCTTCTAAATTTTCTTTATAAAGAATCTTTAAATATATTATATTTAAATTTAAATGTAACAGTCTAGATTTTTTTTCACTAGAGGGATAAAAATATTAATTTATTCACATTTTACAGTGATTGGATCATTTATGACCAATCAAGCATTGTAACACAAGGAATAAATACTATAACAAGTTTGTAGGGGGGACTACTAAGAGAGAAGAAAATCAGATCAAGACTTTAAATATCCACGTATAAGATAAAATAAAAGAAATAAGCTGAAAAATAATAACCTTGAAAATTAATTTGGACAAAATGTCATGATTATATGGATTTAAACAGAATGGAGTAGAAACGTAATAACTCTGTAATATTTCAACACTGTTTTTCATCGATCATATGATTCTTAATTTTGCCTACTGAAGAAGCTAGAATGACTGTTGTCTGGATAAATATTTGCCTCAACATATACTATTTGGAATGAAAAACAATATCAGAAAACAAGCAATTATTTTTGTTTTCTTTATCATAATCAATTGTCAGATTTAATAATAACACAAAAATTATTTAGATTGAAGACAAAAAGATTAAAGTATTTTGATTTTCATGCCGCCCTTAAGTATTAAGCAGAAAAATACATTTGTTTATAAATTATTATCTCAATAAAAATAATTCGAAATCATTTTGAAGAAAAGTTTCAGGAGATATAACAAACAAACCAAAAAGTCATTTTAAAATCATATAAAGTAATTATTTCTTAGTTTCATTGGGGAAAAGAAAACTCGTCTGCAGGTTATTTCAGTGCGAATTTAATTAGTTATAGAAAATAAAAAAATGACAGATTATTAATGCCAAGTATATTTTATTGATAATTGCTTACTATTGAATCAATTCTTTTTAACATTATTAAACACATATTAATTTGCTGATAGAAGTGAATAAAGAAATATTTATTTATTTTTTATCTTGATTATGCAACATATAAATTAGTAATATTTTAAATGTTTAAAATTGCCCAGATCAGTTAAAATTATGACGGATATTACCGTGGATGGAAAAACATAGTAAACAAAATCCATAAATGATTTTAAAAAGTTTGTTTTAAAGATCATAATAAACCTATTTTAATTTTATTGTCTTTGGAAAGTGTTTAAATATCGTCTTGCTATACTGACATCAGCACATAAACCAACAAATGATTTTTATTGCTTTTGGAAAGTATTTAAATATCATCTTGCTATACTGACATCAGTACATAAACCAATAAATGATTTTTATTGCCTTTGGAAAAGTGTTTAAATTTTGTCTGAATATGCTAATATCAAACAGGATAATCAAAATATATATATTTACTTAGGAATATTTGCTTATAATATTTATTTTCTTGTCATTTTTGCTCATAAGAATGGATCAAACTTTGACTACTAAGATAAAATATAATGGGAGAAAATGTTTGTTTATTTTTGTTATTGATATGTTTAATATTATAATATGTTTTTTTCTTCTTTTATGTATGATTCAGGGATTTTTTATATATTTATCAGGGTATAAAATATACTTAGTAAGGATGTAGATGTGTATAAAGATATATACATTTATTACCCATATTTTTGTTATCTTTCCAATTAAGGGAAAACATAATATTAAATATCATTTATATGGGAAGAGAGAGAAATATTTATCTCTCACTCTGCTAAAACAAATGTTAATATTATATTGAAGGTGAACAAACAGACCCAAAATTATCAAAATTATACACATAATGACAGAATTGTTCTATTATATGAAATAATTTAATAAGCATTTCTTTTATTTCTTAATTTTGCCTATGAATGAAAATGTCCACTTTAAATACAAAATGTAGGTTGATTTTCCTTGTTTATGTGTGCAAGGCTTGCTATAACAAAGTATAATTGTTATTTTAGATAATTAACGATCATTTGACATATTTTGGTGGTTTGTTTATTAATGCAATAATAGTTTCTGCATTGTGAAATGAAATATTTATGTTTCCACTTTTATTATTAGTGTTGTTTTACCTTGCTATTGTATTGATCAGGTTTTGTGACAGCTTTTAGCTGATGAGTTATGTGCCACATACAATGGCATCAAATATAATAATAGTAATATTGTGCATGGGCTGATGGAGAATTCCCCATTGCTGATTAAATGAAAGGATGATATTGTTGAGGCTGATTAATAGTTAGTGCTTAGAGCATAATTAATCCTAAAAGAGAATGATCCCCATGGTCTGAATTATACTTTTTCATGATGAGGCACTGCTCGCACTTTTATACCTATGAAGGTATTGGAATTGTCCATATTATTATACAACTGTCATGTTGTTTTGTAAAGCCTCCCTTTATTGTTAGATCCTCATGAAGTTATAGAGTTAGTTTTCCACTGTGTATGGTGAAGTTTAGTATTTCAAAATCAAATAGCAAGAATAAGATAAAGTTTGATTAAGGGACACTGGTCTATCTATAGTGTTTGTCTAATTGGAATAGTGTCTTTATAATGTGCAATCTTTATCAGTTTTTAAACAAACCAATCAAAACTTACTAGTGTATGTATAACTTCTATATAAAAGAGCAAGGGATATACATGGACAATGTGGATTGGTCTTCATCAAGTAGTGATTTGCTGATGGATCGATAAGCTCAGTTAATTATTAAATGATTAGGTTGTGGACATAGGCAATGTTTTGGTGTCATGTGTGTATTTAACTTATGATGTCTGTCCCACATCAATATAATGAATCTTTTTATAGTAAATAGTAATAAACTATTAATTGTATTGAATATGATAATCACCCTTATTATATTCTAATAAATCAAATAGCTATAGTTTAATATACTAAATTATAACTTAGAGTTTTTACATTTAAAAAGTTGTGTATATCCCAAAAACCTAAGTTCATTTTGTTTTATAATTTAAGTGCTAAGTTAGCTTAAATATGGTAACTATTTTATTCTATAAGATAGAATAATAAAAGAAACATATCCAAAAATGTTTGTCTTCTTTACTATAGTCAATGGGATGCCTGTGAATTTCCACCCCTGATTTTATTTGATGAGATCATCTTGTTTTATGTAATGTGTCTGAAATGGACTTGTAAATAATGTAAATAAATCTTGTGTTAAAAATTTATTTAGTTGTCAGTAGTCTTATTGCTAATCAACACAACCACCCATTATTATTGTTATTGCTATCAACATATCCTATGATTATATGGAAATCATCATCGATCAATATTGTATAAGTCACTATATGTTGGTATATCAGAATAATTTTGCTAAGCCTATAATTTATGAGTACACCTAGGGCATCATTACTTAATAATCAAAATACCAGTAACCTAGAGTGCACATTGTTTTAAGTGATATACTAAAAGATTAAACACTTAATATTGGTTTAATGAGTTTATTTGAACCTGTAGATCTGTCATTCACTCATCTTGATCACATTGTTAATATTTATTTGAGAAAAGAAAGTTAGTAAGTTATTGTGTTTAGCTATTGAAAAATTATTCCTGCTTGTTGAAGCTTAAAGTTTGTCATAGTTAAAGAATTTATAAAGTTTTTTTGAAATTACTTAATATTGTTTGTTAATTCGATTTTATATCAAGAACTGTTTTGTGCATTATATTTGGGTAGTGGCAAAATCCCTCTCACTGACCCAAGTATATCTTATATAATAATCTCTAGATTATGTGAACCCTGAGAAGAATAAGTTATATTAATTTGCAATGTAGAATCTGAGTTTATGGTAAATTTTATATTTAGTTTTTTATTATAGTTGGATTGTAGTTATGTTACATTCACTATTTTATAAAAGTCAACCAAACTTTAAAGTATCAATTGCTTCTTTTATCTGAAATGTCTAGCTTGTTTTGACTTTACAGTGAATATTCTGGTTTTGTAGGGAATCAGTATTTGATTTAGTTGTCTCATTATCATTTAATTCAATATCAAATTTAGATTTCTGGACATCATCTTTCATCATCATCATTTTTCTCATCTGACATTTCAATTATTCTTTATTCTTCTTTCATCGTAATTCCTTATCCTAATTAACTCACCATTCATTAGTTCTTATTCCATTATCATCTTAATCATCCATTAACTCTTATTCTACCATCATCTTAGTCATTCATTATTCTGATACATATTCATTTTTTTTCTCTTCATTCTCAGACTTATTTCATTTTATTATTTAATTTTAGTTATTTTCATCATCCATTCAGTCATCTACATCCTAATTTACTTATTGCCTAATTTATATTTTAATTTCATATTCATTCCATCGATCTAATTATTATTTATTTATTGGTTTGATAAATATTAAGTTTAATTCATAACCTTGTGTTTGTTTGCTTGTTTGTGGATTTTGAAGCTAATGACTGGTATCTGTAAGTGTGTCATTAGCCAACTTCAGTAAAAATTGTCATCAGGAGTAGGAAAGTCTTAAAAGCGAGAACCCATTATCTTTAAAATATTTTTGGTTTGAAATTCGATTGAGTACAAGGTAATAAAGATGAAGAGGCAATATAATTATATATATGTACCCTTGAAATAAAATAAACTTAGAACAAAGTCATAAAATACAGTCATGAATCTAATAGCTTTTATAGAAGTTATGAAGCAGCTTATAAGGGAAGAAGGACTGAAGAAGCATATTGGGTAAAAAAAAAATTTATCATTGTTATTAGTATGATTTGGTTTATATAATACTATTCAGGCATCATTTAGTTAATAATAGGTTAAAAACAGAAAAAAATTAAGGATAAGACAGGATAGTTAGAAGTTTTAGAAAAATTGGAGAGAGCCACCCTAAGGTAAAATGGGGGACAGTATGTAGCCATATTAGTAAATATTCTTTCTAGAATTACCATTTCAAGAAGCACAGAGAATAAAAAAGAAACCATGATGAGATTTAAAATTAATTCTATGAGGGGTAGCATCTCAAGAGAAGAGATTGATGAAAAAGAAGGTGAAAAGCCAGATATAGAGAATGAATTAAAAGTTGATAATGAGGTTTTGGATACAATCATGTAGAAAATACAAAAATGAGTGAAGATATCTTAGATATGGAGGTTAGAAACAAACAGAATATTTTAGAAATGGAAGAGAGAAAAGAAACCAAAGTATGGCAAAATATGTTGGACATGGCAGCCCAAAACAAACAGATTAACTTGGATAGTGAGGAGAGATTTCAAAGCAAAGTACAGCAAAATATCTTGGATATAGAAGAAATATTCAAAAGCAAAGCACAACAAAACATCTTGAGTATGGATCTGAGAAACAAACAGTATCTTTTAGATATACAAGTCAAGTTGGAAAACAAATAATGGCAGAATATTTTGGAATGGCAGCCAAACACAAACAGATGTTTAGGAAATAAAGGTGAGGTTGAAATCTAGAGACCAAGAGATGGAGAAAGGATTAGAAATTAGATACTTAAATATGAATGCAATCTTAAAAACTAGAGACAAAGAAATGGAGAAGAGATTAGAAACAAGAAACCAAAAGATGAAGGCAACATTAGAAGATGAAAACCAAGAGATGGAAAAGGACTAGAAGTTTTAGGGACCAACAAAGAATCTTAGATATATAAAAGAGACTAGAAGTTAGATGTCAGAATATTGTAGAGGTTGAAGTTAGAAACCATAAGAAAGTTTTACACTTAGTTCCAGGGTCACAAGGTAGTGAAAAAGAAAATGCTAAAATGAGTCAGAAACTATCAGACCTTATAGGTACAAATCTGTGATACTACCAAAAATATGCTGAAAATAAAAGAATTTAAAACTATATGAGATAAAATAGAAGGACAGGAAATATTTTTAAAAGATGTGATAACTAAGATGGCCATCAGCATCTAACAATTAAAAAAAGGAGTGGAAGAAGTAGGTAGAAAGAAGAAGAATGCATGGGAAAGAACAGGGCCTACCAGACAAGTAAAGGCCTTGCACAAACCTGTAAAAGGTGATAAGAAATCAAAAAGTATAGACAGGCAAAATAAAACCAAGGTGATCAGTGTGTATGGAAGCCCATGACTTAAAATAGGAAATAACCAAGTTTTTTGGTGGGAAGGATTACATCTTATAGGTACCTCAGGCCAATAACAATGAAAAGGACATTATACAAAAAAGTGGGTCCAATAACCTAAAAGAACATTTTGAAAATTTATATGCTAAGGAATGTCAGGAGTTTGAAGTGGGTAATCAAACTCAAGGGTCTAAATTCATCCAAGTTAAAGTTTTTAAAAGTTCCTGTGTGGAGAGTCTGAAAGTGCACATAGAAAGCTTATAAAACTTTTTTTATTTCCACAAATTGGACCCTCAGTCCAAATTGCTCTTGCAGTCCACAAGCAAGGATAGGTTAAGACATGGTGGGATTGCCAGTTAGAGAAATCCTTCACCTTTGAGAATTATTGTTCTGCCTTATTTAACAGCTTGAGTCTTTGTAGTAGGTCAAATGTTCACTTCAGCTGATTGGTTGAAATTTTTGTTTTCTTTTTTGATTTGCATGAAAATTATAAGCATGATGATAAAAGAAATTTGAGTATTTATTGTTGCTTGATTTCACTTTTTGAATGATGTATTTTACATTGATGTCAGATAAAATTTGAATTTTTAATGATTATTTTTAAAAGTAGATAAATTTTTTTTTTTTAATTTTTTGGTCAATTTACTAGTGTACATGAAGTGATAAAGGCAGAAAATCTTTATCATTCTTATAACCCAAATATAATGGATTAAAAATACACTGATAATTCAGATATGAAGGCCTTCAATGTGATATAAACATAATTGTGGAATATTGTAAGTCATTAATTTTAATTTTTAATATTTTAAATTTTTTAAAGTTATTTGATAAATGGTATATTAATTTGATTGCATTTGTATTTATGTGTGTGTACTATATAAATTATATAATATTAAATCATTTATGGTCTTTATTATAGAGTATATAAATTCAAATATAACAAAAGTTGTTTTGGTAATGTAATTTTGGGTCTCTGATCCAAGTTTGAGGCAACCTTATTTTATAGACATAATGATTCCCAAAAGGTATATGTTTATACTTGTATTAGTGTGTTTGTTCTTGCATCATGTTTGTATAACAAGTAATGATTTACATACATAGAGCAGTGTAATGTACATTTTGAAAACTGATAATCTACTGTACAGAAAGGTTGCAGTTGATAAAGCAATCATAAAATGTACTGGGCATAGTAACGTGAAAATATAAAAACTTAAAATCAATAGAGAGATTTCAAATGGTGTGTGTATAGTGATAGCCACAATAGTTATGCATATACTACATGAAATTGTATGCAGGAAAAGAATCAAATTCTGATTCTTGCCTATGCCTTCATACTTATGCTATGGAGTCATTAGTTTTGCCTAATCTTGCATCATATTATTTTCAAGTCTATAGCTAATAAATAAGCTATATGCAAATAAATTATATCTCTTTGGGACTTTAAATATAACAAGATAGCATCACTGGTGTGCATAAAAAATATAAACATCACTGATGTACACAAGAAATATAAAATGAAGAGATGAAACTTGTTTTATTAATGATACAGACAGTATCCTACAATTTCTGGATTTAGATAGACAAGAAGCTAACTGCTACAATGACAAATTCATATCTATCTTCTGGAAATGATGTTTTTTGTATCTTTTATTAGGATTAATCTTTTTCTTATAGACACCTTTGAGATTTGTCAACTTTTGGGGTACAAGATAAAAATGAAGAATTCTTATGTGAATACTTTTGGAGATTCTGAAACTATGGATTATCTCGGATAAAAAGTATTAGATATGGTTTGAAAGATAAGTTTGTGAGGAATGCAAAGAAATTATGAAATGAAGATGTATTTTAAACTTAGATAATGATAAATTAGAAATTATGAACAAATAATAATTATGTCAGATGTTGAAATTTTTTTCCTTATGTTTTAAATGGTTATCACTATTTGGCTTAGACCTATTGTTTTCCTTAGCTTTTCTAGTTTTTATTAATGCAAATTTTTTGCTCTAACATTATGAAAACTGAAGTTATTGTGAAAAATGTGTCTCAGGTCAGTTTTTTTTAAAAAATGCAACATGGCACCTGGAGAATGTTGCAATAAATGCCTGCACAAACTATTACAGGTCAACTTCCAAAGAAACCCTTGCCTAAGTGTTAATGAAACAGGTTGTTTGGTTTCAATTTCTTACCACCTTCACCTTTATGGACATTTAAATTATCCTTGCTATACAATGGAATATACCACCGCATGTGTTATGGATGATGATGGTATGCAGGATCTGAAATATAAAAGAAATGACAGAATTATTGATTGCTATTAACTTAGCTGTTTGATAGGGGACCTCCAAAAAAGTTGAAAATTGAGTCTCTTAGGTTTCAAGGACCCATAGTACAAAACCATCCTCAGAAGAAAATTTTACATGCCAGGCAATGGGAAACAAACTTTGGTCAAAGGAGCATTTAAGGATGATATGGATATCCTGATTGGAACATATAAATGAAAGGATCTTAGACCTTTTACAGATTTGCCACTCGATCCCAATTAAATAAAAATAATCTGAGATCATTTGTCAATCAGCCCTTTGTCCCCACATAAACAGTATTATCTGTGATCATTCATGGATCTGCCCAATAACTATATATATTGTAAAGGTTATGGTTAATAGTTGTTACAATTCAAGCAGAGAGCAAATACAAATACAAATTTAATTTTATACCTGTACCCTTGATCGAACCCCAAAGCAATACGAACATATTACCTCAATGTTATCTTTCCCAATCTATGACTCTCGACTGTTGAACAAAAAAAACTATTCCTAAGAATAAGTCAACAATGTCCAGTGCTTGATATATATTTTTAAATTTTGAGATTACCACAATACAAGCAGCACAATGAATATTTTTTAAAAATAAATCATTAATTTTTTTAACCAATAAATTTGACAGATTTCTTCCCTGTAGCTTGGTGACAGGAGAATAAAGCAAGTCTAGACAACCTTTAAGAATAATATTTAATAATACACACACTTACATTATATTACATAATAACAATAAAATAGTATAATGAATACATCAAATATTAAAGTGATATAAACAATTCTATCTTGGAATTTTTATATATGGCAGTGTTCTACCTTCAAAATGATTATTCTTTTCAAAATTAGTTCTTATTATTTAATTTTTTTTTTTTTAATATTGTGAAATTTAAACAACAGAAAATGCATGCATGTGTATTTATTTGCTATAGCTAAACATTTACCTAGGATTTGCAGATATTCTCATTTGCAGTTCTTCTGAGCATTCTATACCATCTTGTGGAAGTTCACTTACTTTTTTTGTAGAGACAGGAGGTCCTCCGCAGACTCTTCGGCTGGATGGGTCCTTTTTCAGAATATAATTTTATGTTGCTAGTCTATTCTCAGTTCTAGCTTAGTTCTTCTTGGATATTTAGTTTCTTTTTTATATCTATCAGCATACAGAAGCTATGGTCTATCTAGCAAGCGAGATACTGATGTTATTTCATCATGAGTCAGTAGTCAGACAGGTCGAGCATGAACCCACATCCCTTGAAAACCACTAGCCACATATTTCTTTTATTTATTTCTTTGCTGCTGATCTTTCTAATTCCAGAGTAGTAATAGTAATAATAATCTCCTTCCTTTCTTTTTTTTATCTATTGTTTATTGAAATTTAATTAATTAAACATTTTACAATTTCCAATGAATTGTTATCAGTGGAAAGAATGTATAATTATAAATGAAACTTTTTCCTTTAGATTTGTTCCTCTATTGTTCATGGAATGTAATTAGTTAAACATATTTTAACACCTTCATTTCATACAAATATATTATTTTACATTATATATATTTTTATTTTTTATTACAAGTTTATAATTCATTTTAACTTCTCTTTCTTCGATAACTTCTAATAGTAATATATTTCAAATGTTCTTTCCCTTTTTATTTATTATTATTATTTTTTGAATCATTATTTCAATCGTATTAACTATTATAATACATAGTTTAAAGAGAGAAAGAAACACATTTTTTTATGCACCGCCTTCCCCTTCTCTTACAATAAAATCAATAGTAATTTTCAAACAATTAACTAAATCTCAACTTTTTTTAATCTTTTTTTTCAAATTTCTGGTAACTAAATTATTTACCCTTGTTAATAGGTATATATGTGTGATGATGACTTTATGTGGTCATCACATTACACTCCAACCAATTTTCGAGAATTGAAATTGGGTCAAATCTTATTCTGAGATGAGAGCCTATATTAATTCTTCACTCTTAGCCCTTACTTCTGCTTATACAAAATATTCTTACGCTCCATCTGTATTACACTCTATCAAGATGATGATGAGGATCAATACAGAGAGACAACTAGGCAAAACTACCCAATTCATTTCAATCGATTTTGCTTATTAAACCAATTTAATCTCCATTCAGACAAGACCATGGCATGACTTGACGTTCTTCCAAATGGCACAAAGAAGTTCAAAGCATGTGAACAGCAGGATATTTCTACTGACTGTTCAACTTACACAAACAATAAATTATTTCTTTATTTATTTCTTTATATTTTACTTTTATTTTCTAGATAATAATTCTTACTATAATTTTTATATGGCTGGGAAATTTTATCCAGCAGGGATAATGATCCCAGGATTCTTATTGGTCCTTCCCTATAAAAGTTTTACCGCAGGAAGTCATCAGTATCTACAGTTAATAAAGAGATGGTTGAATCAAGCTCAAAATATGATCCAAACATAATACATCCACACACACATATATGCCTCAATCTGCAGGCTCATACACTGATCAGTGCTATCTATCATTTAATTATTATTAATACTATTTTTTTTTATTTTACTCATTATTAATTGGCTCCTTAATAAGCCTGAACAATTATTATTTTTTCCCTTGCTTTTTTTATTTATTACTTTTATTTTTGACATTCTGTCCCGATGTGCTTGATTGTGCCCAAAAACATTTGTTAGGTTAATTATTGATTATACATTTAGTGAATACTATTTCTTTCTACCTATTATTATGTTTGGCTTTAATTATTTCTTATGAGATGAGTTTTGTCTCACTTATTATAAGTTTATTAATTCTTCCCTCCTTTCACTGCCTTCCTTTTTTTTCTTTTTTTTTAAAATTAACTTTATAAATCATCTTTCTTGCTCAAAATTCTAGGACATTAATCTTTGGTCAAGCCGACATATCCGTCCACTTATATTTTCTTTAAGTTAGTTTCTATCCGGCAGCTTCTTATCCCTATTTCTCCTAGATATATAACCACTTGTGCTAGGAACTTGAGACCTACCCTTATATTCAGTAAAGTCTTGATCCTCATCTGGATGATTTAAATCTGACTCACTTCCTTTCCACCTAAACACTCTAGTTTCTTCCGATCTACCAGAAAATGTCTTCTTGTTTTCTTCCCAGTAATTATGATGAGGGTTTAATTGGATCCTATTTATATTCGGCTCATTGAGCCAGGGATTAAATCCCCAATTCTTTGCCTTATAATTAGGCCTAGTGCTGCCAAACACATTAAGTAATCCAGCAATCTGTTTGATCGGGCTTTTCCCAATGTGACCAGAGAAGATACGAACCTTTAAAATTTGATTCACTGTGACAGAGTTCATTGGACTATTTCCATTGTTCACATACATACATTCGCTCATGCCTCTCTGTATTTTATTATTAGTCTTAGCTATTTCTATGTTGTTCTCCTTTTCTTCTACCTTTAATTCTATTTCCTCAATTGTTCCCACTAACTGATTGATGTGTAGCTTTAAATTTTCTATGATGTTCTCATTTTCACCTGCAATTGTCTCTAATTTCCCATCTTGCTCCGTTTTCAACTTCTCTAATTGGTACACAATTTCTAGCTTATCTTCTACATAATCCATATTGTCATTTACCTTTGACATGATGCCCTGTTTTAATTTATCCCACTTTTCCAGAAATGCTGGTCTATTTTTCCGAGTGATTCCACCTGGTGATCCAACCTTTCGTTCGTAACTGTAATCTGATACAAGGTTTGATCAAACTTCTTATTCACTTCTTCAATGTTTTGAATAAAAATTTTACTTAGCTGTTCACCCAATTCTTCTATCATTTTTTTATTCCTTTCACTCAGTTCCTTAGCCAACTGTTGCTGACCTTCCATCAATTTCTTTAACATATCCATTAAAATGTAGTTTTCTACATTAATTTTCTCTTCCTGTTTATCATAATCCACTACCTCTATTCCCTTGCTAATTCCTATCTTCCCTTCACTGTCTATTTTCCCAGATGGTTCTGTTTGTCCTTCACTAGAAGTTTTTTCTATTTTGCTATCTAGGGTGTCCATTTTTGTTTTCGATCCAGTGTGCATTAAGTCTATCTAATTGATACAATATCACTTTATAGTTTATTTATTATGACTGTTCTACTAATATTTACGGGATTATCTTATTCTCTTTAACTTATGTTTATTGATATTCCCACACTTCACTCACTAATTCTCACTCGCGTACATCTGCCTTCAAGATTCCCCGCAATTACCTCCATATTATGGTCTAGCTTCCCAACATATACCACATTCTCTTTCTCTTCTTTTTTTTGCTTTCATCTCCCACCAAGCTTTTTTTAACTTTATTTACTGTGTAAATCTATTTCATTACAATATATTCTAATTTGAATGGTCTGTACTTATAAATGTGATAAATCCCAGACTGGCCCCCAATTGTAACGGTTATGGTTAATAGTTGTTAAAAATATTTTTTATATGTTTCAATTCAAGCAGAGAGCAAATACAAATACAAATTTAACTTTATACCTGTATGCTTGATCAAACCCCGAAGCAACACAAACATATTACCTTAACATTATCTTTCCTGATCTAGCACTCTCGACTACTGAACAAAAAAAACTATTCATAAGAATAAGTCAACAAATGTCCAGTACTTGATATATATTTTTAAATATTGAGATTACCATAATACAAGCAGCACAATGAATATTTTTTAAAAATAAATCCTTAATTTTTTTAACAATAAATTTAACAGATTTTCCCCCAGTAGCTTGATGACAGGAGAATAAAGCAAGTCTAGACAATATTTAAGAATAATATTGGTAGTAATGAAGATAATGTACTGCCACTGCTGGCGATGCCATTTTGGCATAAACACACAGAAATATCCACAGTAGTGGCCCAAAAGCAGCAATGCTTGTTGTAGCCACTAGGTGGCACTGTTCACCATGCATAAGCACAAGAACATTCCCCTAGCTAGTGGGCACCAAAGCTGTCTGCTTGGTGGCAATGGTTGCCAAGCATAAGCTGTAAGCCCATTTAGCTTACGTCATCTGCTACCACAAGATTCTAGCCCACTACGCTGCACTGTTTCTCCACACTACACATGGAAAAACTGTACACTTTAACCACAACATTATTGCAAGGTTAATGTCTATGCACATATTACTTAAGAGATAGATAGCGTGTAATTTAAAGGGGTGAATAATGTAAAAGCCACAGCTATTTAAATCTGTTTTGTTTATTAATATGGTTACATTCTATTTCACCTCCTCATAAATCCATGTATTGTACCTTCATTCTTTTTAAAAATCGAACTTTTTTTAAAAATTATTTTCACTAAAAATGATTTTAAAAAAACAACAAAACACGACCACAACTATTTAAATCTGCTTCGGCAACTTAATACTGTTACATTCTAATTTCACATGATAAATCAATGTATTATTAAATTAATTTCTTTTTTAAAATCAATCTTTATTTAAAGATTATTTTCTCTAAAAATGATTTTTTTTAAAAAAAAATGTAATCGTTTACAGCAGTCTTTCACTAATAATCGAGCTGAGCTAACTTTTACATCCCCCCCCCCCCCACGACAATATTTCTTTGAAAACATTTGTTTTTACAATCTCAAAGAATATTTCCACTAACTGTTAAGTAATACAAATTATATTTCAGATCATTTTAATAACTAAAAATATCATATAATCACAAGGAAATTTCAAAATAATAGGTTTTATAAGTGTGGCAAAGTAAGATATTATAAAGACTCGGGAAAAAAAATTTATAGCAAAATGCAAAATCTAATGATAATATAGCAAAAAAAATTTTATTTTGAAGGAAACAACACAAGATGTAAATTAAAAAAGATAGGACAGTAATCCAAGAGATGTGAAATAGTGTCATCCATAGATATAAGTTGCAAGTTAAAAAATATATTCATTTAATATCTTCATTGACTGTTAGAATTTAAAATGTCATGGTCTATATAACAAACACAGATTGGGGAACTATTTTTGAAGTTTGGATTGTTTTGTTTAAAAAGTTAAAAAAAAAAGATTGCATACGAATATCTGGACACATTCTATATGCATAGTGGGTAAATGTACACAAAGTTATTGTAGATGATTGTAACAATAATTGAATATTAAATGTGTAATGAAGCCACTGATGGTATGGAAGAAATATGTTGGATATCTAGCTTCAAGAAAACTAACAAGATATGTTTTTTTTTAAAGAGAATTTTCAAAATTGATTTACAAACATATTAGATAAGTCTGTAATTCATCGTCAATAATTATATCATATAAACAATTGTTCCAAGTATTAAAATCGTCTTAAGTAATTAAGGATGGCAATAAATTTGTAACCTCCTGAGTGTAAACAATGTCTTACAGTAAATCACCTTTTAATGATTAATCAAAATAAATAATAGTTTATTAGTTGATATTGAGAGATTGGTAAATATTCAAGTGTCTCTGTTGGGTCATATATATTAAAGTTTGTCTATTTAGAAATTGCTTTATAAATTCTTTAAACTAACTAGCTACTTGCAAACATTCTACCAGAACATCTGTAGAGATTATAATCAGTAAATAAATTCAAGTATAATTATTATTAATTCCTTTAAGTTTGCCACTGTTTTCTGTTTGATCACAATCCCATAAGTTAATAATTGTTGAAATCTACCAAAAAATGCTATAATACATCGTAATGAGAATTCTAGAGATATCATTCAGGTATAATTTCAAGTCACTATGAATCCTTTAAGAACTCTCATTTTAGTAATGGTTATTAGAATTTGTTATAATCATAATCTTAGATTGATTGTATAATATCAGAGGGAAAAAAAGAACTTTACTTATGTAGACTGCTGGAAGTGATGAAGAGAAAAATATGCGATTAATTAATGAGGCTAAGAAATTGTCAACAATACAATCTATAAGAACTGGTAAGTACTGTGAAATGGAATAAAAATGATAGTTTGCATAAACATTGCATGGAAAATGCAAAATTGTAATCATTTGGGGTTTGACTACATTGTGAACTTAAAAAAATAAATATAATGTCAGGAAACTAGTATTAATATTGGAATACATGTATAATTATAACAAAGCCAATAATTCTTAGAGATAAATCAGACCAAAGACATTTTTCAAATTAAACAAGATAATGATGCCATTTCCCTGGTTTGCCAATCAATTATTATTTTGAATTTGCCAGAATTTGAGAATGTTTCAGAATTGCACATTATTGAAAAGCAAATGGATTACATCAACAAAAAAATTAGTTTGTGAACTTTTAATTGTGGATTAATATCTTTAATAGTCATTATGGTTACCACACGCAAGGATGAATCCATAAATAAAAAGTTAAGATCTAGTTTTTATTGTCACAATAGGTTAATTGTGTAATAGGGTTAGACGATTTAGTGAAGATCAACATCATCAACAATCATCATCAATCCACTGCAGGATGTAGGTCTTTCCAAGTTCAATCCATCTTCTCTGATGTTTAGCTTCTTTTCTCCACACCACTCCTGCACACTTTCTTATTTCATCCATCTCACATGTGATCTCTTTCTGAGTCTTTTATAATCTCTTGGAATCCAATTTAAAATTTCAATTATCCATCTATTATCATCTTTTCTAGCAATATGTCCAGCCTAGCTATACTTCAGTCTTTTAATTTTTTTAACAAGGTCAATAACACCTGTTTTTCTCTTACCCATATATTGCATTTTCAATCTCTTCTTGTTACATCCAATATTCATTTATCCATACTTCTTTGAGTGGTCTAAAGCCTCCGTATTGCTCTTCTTTTATGTGTCCATGTTTCAGATCCATAAGTAAGAACTGGTAAAACACATTTATTAAAAACCTTCCTTTTTAAACACATAGGCATATTTTCTTTCAGCACCAAGTTATTTCTACCAAAAGCACTCCAACCAAGTTTAATTGTATGATTAATTTCATCCATTATGTTTCCATCTGTATTAATAATCTGATTAAAATAGTTTTAGCTGTTACCTTCTTCTAACCCATCATAATCAATATTTATTTTCATATTTTAAGAAAACCCATAAGTCCTACTTTCATCTGGTAACTCCGGCAACATTTCCTGAAGCTCTAAAGCATTATTTGCAAAAACAACTACATCATCTGCAAAATCTAAATGACTTAAATAATCTTCATTCACTTTCACTCTTTTAGTTTCCCATTTTAATCCATAAAATACTTCTTGCAACATTGCTGTAAAAAGTTTTGAAGATATGGAGTCACCCTGTCTTACACCCTTCTCAATGTCGACTTTACTAGTATCATTATGTAATCTAACTGTTGCTGAAATATTCTTTAAAATATGACAATATCCTGGATCTATACTCTGATGATCCAATCCTTTAATCACTGAAGAAATGTTTATAGAATCAAATGTTTTTTCATAATCTACAACTTCTCTCAATACCTGGATATGATATACTGTACTAAAACCATTTTTAAATCCAGCTTGTTCACTTGGTTGGTGGAAATCCAATATTCTCTGTAGACGAGTTGTAATTATTGTGGTAAAAATTTTGTTAAATCAAAGTTTGCTATAAATGAGTTGTAATTACTTTGATAAAGATTTTGTATAAAACTGATAAAAGATTGAAAATCTGTATTTTCTAATACTTCCTTCTGTGCTAATATTTTCTTTATTACTTTTTCAAAATATCAGTATTATTACCAAATTTTCCCAAGCATTTGATACATCCTTTATCATTTAGATATTGAATATATAATTTTGCTAATATTTTTATTTATTTTTTCATCTCATTCTAAGATATCACTTATTATTCCATCATTTTAAGGAGGTTTTCATTTCTTCATAGATATCATGGGCAATGCAGAAGATTTAGTAATTGTAATAGATATTTTCTTTTCTTGTTTTTATTACTACATAATTCTTTATAAATGTCTTTCTCACATTCTACCATGTCAGTCATGTTTCTTTTTAGTAATAGTTCTATTTTTTTTCTTTTTATTGTTGAAACCATCTTTCTTTCAAATAACAAGATGTTTTCCACTTTTGAGATTTTTATTTTCTTTCATAGATTTGCTTGCCAATTCAAAATTATCTTATAATGTAATTAATTCTTTTTTATGTCATTTTACAAAACTGTAAATACTCAATTTCTTTAATGGATTATTTTTAAAATTTTTCATATTTTTTTATTTTTTAATCCATTATTTTATCTAAGTAGAAAATTTATTGATCAATTGTTGCTTTTTTATACCAGCTATTTTTCTTGCAGTTCTTAATAGTGCACCAGTTATCTTCATATTAATTTTATTTAATTCTGAACAATGTTTAAAATCTGTTAATATATTAAAACAATTTTACAAGTTCCAATTCACATTCATTAAATTGTTTTATAAGATGAATATATTAACAATTGTAAAGTATAGACACTCATTATGTTATTAATTATAAAAACGAAAATTGTCAAAATTGTTTATTTCATTTTAAATGTTTCAATATATATATATTTAATTTTCTTATTTAAATTTGAAAAATATAATTTGTAGAAACATGATTAAAAACATATATATTTTAAAAAATATACTAATTCGTTTTCCAAAAGTTACTGTTGACAGAAACACATACTTAATAAGTTAAATGCATTTTGGTACAAAGCATCCTCTTCAAAAAAGAAAATTTTAGAATAGCAGTATATTAAATAATTAAATGAACTGTAGAAAAATAATTTAATATAAATTTTTTTTCACATAATTGAAATTGCTTTTAATTGAATATTGTTGAATTTTCAATTAGTTATTGAGATAATATTAATAAATCATACTATTTTTATTTTCCAATTCCTTTCATTCTGTTCACTGCTAATGATTGTTATATTATTTGAATCAAATTATGACAATATGTTTTTTATGAAGTAAACATATAGATAATGCAAATGGAAAATAGAAGGGGCATATTTTAATAACAATAGAGACTCGGTGATGAACTGATAATCTGACTGTTTTTAATTTAAGTGCATTTAGGAATTTGTACAGTTTAAATTTAAATTATGTTCTTCAATAGTACTTAATAGACTAATATACTGTTATATATTCCTGTCATTGCAACTGTTATTATTAAATAATTATTTATATAGTAAACAAACTGTATAAGCTGCTCACAACACTTATCAGCCAATGTGGTGAGTTTCCTGACTTTTTACTTCTGAGTTTAATAATCTTTCTTTTCAGTTGCCTGATGTTTCTAATTGAAATATTAGTTAAGTTTTTTTGTAAATGTTTGTGAACAAGCTTTTTTATAGATATTTACAATCATGATAAACAAAACTAATTATGGCTCTTATTTACAGAAAATTGTAAAGTTTCCAGCCAAGGTAGCAGTTAGCACCCTAAAGGGGAACTGTATTAAGAAACCCCTGATTATGGATCTAGATCACCATTTAATGATGACCTTTAATTACTTTGGATTATTTTAAAGCAATAAAAGATTGCACAGATTGAAAAAACAGATTAAAATTAAACCACATATTTTTGAAGTTTATGATGTTAAATGAAAAAAGTGTATTGATTTAAAAAGTGGATACATATTTTACAACAAAGAAACAAATATTGAAAGCATAAGTGAAATGGGATTTATTTTAAATAAAAAGTGAAAGAATAACATTGTGGATTTTAATGCTATATCAGGTGGTTTGGTAATATTAATTTTTCAACTTAATGCAAAATAACAAATGCAGATAATTCAGTTTCATTCTTCAACAACTTTTCATTGTGATGAAAAAATAGAGAATTTTTATATGAATGTACAAAATTCTTTTAATTAGACTAAACAATATCTTAAAAACTTTAATGCTAGAATTGGTATATGTCTCTAAGATGAAAGTGCTAAGGGTAAAGTTGGTTATTTTGATAGAAATGATAGAGGGTATAGAAATTGACATGGATGCATCCATATAAAGGTGCAGCAGAATTGAATTATATTTTGACTAATGAAAAAATGTGTATTTCAAAACTGTAATATTTTTAATAGACTGAACATAGGCAGTGATTATTAGTTAGTAAGATGTCAATTACATGTTAATATAAATATAGAGAAAAAATATTAAGTAATATAGTATTAGCAATTGTTAATTATATTCATCTTATGAAACAATTTAATGAACGTGAATTGGAACTTATAAAATTGTTTTAAAATATTAACAGATTTTAAACATTATTCAGAAATGAATAAAATTAATATGAAGATAACTGGTGCACTATTAAGAACTGCAAGAAAAATAACTGGTATAAAAAAGCAACAATTGATCAATAAATTTTCTACTTAGATAAAATAATGTATTAAAAAATAAAAAATATGAAAATTTTTAAAAATAATCCATTAAAAAAATTGAGTATTTACAGTTTTGTAAAATGGCATAAAAAAGAATTAATTACATTATAAGGATGTTTCAACAATAAAAAAATAAAAAAAATAGAACTATTACTAAAAGGGAAGATGGGAGACATGATGAAATGTGAGAAAGACATTTATAAAGAATTATGTAGTAATAAAAACAAGAAAACAAAGTATCTATACAAACAAAATATTTATACAAAATCTTTATCAAAGTAATTACAACTCATTTATAGCGAACTTTGATTTAACAAAATTTTTACCACGATAATTACTACTCGTCTACAGAGAATATTGGATTTCCACCAACCAAGCAAACAAACTGGATTTAAAAATAGTTTTAGTACAGTAGATCATAGTCAGGTATAAAGAGAAGTTGTAGATTATGAAAAGACATTTGATTCTATAAACATTTCTTCAGTGATTAAAAGATTAGATCATCCAGGAATAGATCAAGGATATTGTCATATTTTAAAGAATATTTCAGCAACAATTAAATTACATAATGATACTAGTAAAGTCAACATTGAGAAGGGTGTAAGACAGGGTGACTTCATATCTCCAACACTTTTTACAGGAGTGTTGCAAGAAGTATTTTATGGATTAAAATGGGAAACTAAAGGAGTGAAAGTGAATAAAGATTATTTAAGTCATTTAGATTTTGCAGATGATGTAGTTGCTTTCGCAAATAATGCTTTAGAGCTTCAGGAAATGTTGCAGGAGTTACCAGATGAAAGTAGAACTAAAGATAAATGTAAAAAAGACTACAGTAATGTTTAATGGATTTTCTTAAAATATGAAAATAAAGATTGATTATGATGGGTTAGAAGTTAACAACTAGAATTATCTTAATCAGATTATTAATACAGATGGAAACATAATGGATGAAATTAATCATAGAATTAAACTTGGTTGGAGTGATTTTGGTAGAAATAGCTTGGTGCTGAAAGGAAATATGCCTATGTGTTTAAAAAGGAAGGTTTCTAATAAATGTGTTTTACCAGTTCTTACTTATGGATCTGAGACATGGACACTTAAAAAAAGAGCAATACAGAGACTTTAAGAAGAGATTGAAAATGCAATATATGGGTAAGAAAACAAACAGGTGTTACTGACATTGTTGAAAAAATTAAAAGAATGAAAGGGAGCTGGGCTGGACATATTGCTAGAAGAAATGATAATAGATAAACAATTGAAATCTTAAACTGGATTCCAAGAGATTATAATAGAACCACAAAGAGATCACATGTGAGATGGATGGAGGAAATAAGATAGTG
This sequence comes from Epiperipatus broadwayi, assembly GCA_028023455.1. Lineage (NCBI taxonomy): Eukaryota > Metazoa > Onychophora > Udeonychophora > Euonychophora > Peripatidae > Epiperipatus > Epiperipatus broadwayi. The sequence continues at coordinate 345,734 of JAQFVV010012444.1, read as the reverse complement.
TACAGAAGTGACGTGGAGAAGAAAAGCTAAAGATTGGAGAAGATGGATTGAACTTGGAAAGACCTTCATCCTGCAATGGATTGATAAAGGTTGCTGATGATGTTGATCTTCACTAAATCATCTAACCATATTACATAATTAACCTATGGTGACAATAAAACCTAGATCTTAACTTTTTATTTATGGATTCATCCTTGCGTGTGGTAACCATAATGACTATTAAAGATATTAATCCACAATTAAAAGTTCACAAACTAATTTTTTTGTTGATGTAATCCATTTGCTTTTCAATAATGTGCAATTCTGAAACATTCTCAAATTCTGGCAAATTCAAAATAATAATTGATTGGCAAACCAGGGAAATGGCATCATTATCTTGTTTAATTTGAAAAATGTCTTTGGTCTGATTTATCTCTAAGAATTATTGGCTGTTATAATTATACATTTATTCCAATATTAATACTAGTTTCCTGACATTATATATATATATATTTTTAAGTTCACAGTGTAGTCAAACACTAAATGATTACAACTTTGCATTTTCCATGCAACGCTTATGCAAACGATCATTTTTATTCCATTTCTCAGTACTTAACAGTTCTTATAGATGGTATTTTTGACAATTTCTCAGCCTCATTAATTAATCACATATTTCTTTCTTCATCACTTCCAGCAGTCTACATAAATAAAGTTCATTCTTTTTTCCTGTGATATTATATAATCAATCTTAGATTATGGTTATAACAAATTCTAATAACCATTACTAAAATGAGAGTTCATAAAGGATTCATAGTGACTTGAAATTATACCTGAATGATATCTCTAGAATTCTCATTACGATGTATTATAGCATTTTTTGGTAGATTTCAACAATTATTAACTTATGGGATTGTGATCAAACAGAAAACAGTGGCAAACTTAAAGGAATTAATAATAATTATACTTGAATTTATTTACTGATTATAATCCCTACAGATGTTTTAGTAGAATGTTTGCAAGTAGCTAGTTGGTTTAAAGAATTTATAAATCAATTTCTAAATAGACAAACTTTAATATATATGACCCAACAGAGACACTTGAATATTTACCAATCTCTCAATATCAACTAATAAACTATTATTGATTTTGATTAATCATTAAAAGGTGATTTACTGCAAGACATTGTCTACACTCAGGAGGTTACAAATTTATTGCCATCCTTAATTACTTAAGACGATTTTCATACTTGGAACAATTGTTTATATAATATAATTATTCATGATGAATTACAGACTTTTTTTAATATGTTTGTAAATCAATTTTGAAAATTCTCTTTAAAAAATCTTATATCTTGTAAGTTTTCTTGAAGTTAGATATCCAACATATTTCTTCCATACCATCAGTGGCTTCAATACACATTTAATATTCAATTATTATTACAATCATCTACAATAACTTTGGGTACAGTTACCTGCATATAGAATATGTCCAGATATTCTTATGCAATTTCTTTTTCTTAACTTTTTAAACAAAACAATCTAAACTTCAAAAATAGTTCCCAATCTGTCTTTGTTATATAGACCATGACATTTTAAATTCTAACAGTCAATGAAGATATTAAATGTATATATTTTTTAACTTGCAACTAATATCTGTGGATGACACTCTTTCACATCTCTTGGATTACTCTCCTAACTTCATTAATTTACATCTTGTGTTGTTTTCTTCAAAATGGAATTTTTTTGCTATATTATCATTAGCTTTTGCATTTTGATCTAAATCTTTTTTTTCCCTGAGTTTTTATAATATCTTACTTTTGCCACACTTATAAAACCTATTATTTTGAAATTTCCTTGTGAGTATATGACATTTTTAGTTATTAAAATGATCCACAATACAATTTGTATTACTTAACAGTTAGTGGAAGTATTCTTTGAAATTGTAAAAACAAAAGTTTTCAAACAAATATTGCCATGGGGGGGGGGGAATTGTAAAAATTAGCTTAGCTCAATTGTTAGCAAAAGACTGCTGTAAATGATTACATTTTTTTTTTTAAAAAAAAATCATTTTTAGAGAAAATAATCTTTAAATAAAGATCAATTTTAAAAAAGGAATTAATTTAATAATACATCGATTTATCAGGTGAAATTAGAATGTAACAGTAATAAGTTGTCGAAGCAGATTTAAATAGTTGTGATCATATTTTGTTTTGTTTTTAAAAATCATTTTTAGAGAAAATAATTAAAAAAAATCGATTTTTAAAAAGAATGAAGGTACAATACATGGATTTATGAGGAGGTGAAATAGAATGTAACAATATTAATAAACAAAACAGATTTAAATAGTTGTGGCTTTTACATTATTCACACATTTAAATTACACACTATCTATCTCTTAAGTAATATGTGCATAGATGTTAACCTTGCAATAATGTTGCGGTTAAAGTGCACAGTTTTTCCATGAGTAGTGTCGAGAAACAGTGCAGGGCTAGAATCTTGTTAGTCACTGGTAGCAGACGATGTAAGCTAAATGGGCTTACAGCTTATGCTTGGCAACCAGTACCACCAAGTGGGCAGCTTTGGTGCCCACTAGCTAGTGGAATGTTCCTGTGCTTATGCATGGTAAACAGCACCACTTAGTGTCTGTAACAAGCATTGCTGCTTTTGGGCTCCTACTGTAAATATTTCTGCATGTTTATGCAAAAATGGCATCTCTAGCAGGTACTTGGAACTTTATCCCCATGTGGATGCAAGAGGCACTGCATGTCAACCACAGAAATATTCATAGTAGCAGGCCAAAAGCAGCGATGCAAATTCCAGCCGCTAGATGGTGCTGTTCACCATGCATATGCACAGGAACCTTATGCCAAGTAGCTGCTAGCACTACTGCCTGCTTGGTGGCGCTGATAGCCATACATAAACACATGTCACTTACATCGTCTGATACCAGCAATCTAGACCACTACGTGTTGCTGTTTCTCCGCACTACGCACAGAAAACTGCACCGTTTAGAAGCGATATTGATATTGATAATCGCTTTGTAGTGTTGGTGGCTAGAAGAGTTGTAAAATGGATGGAAGGGAATAATGTAGTGGGGGAAATGCAATGAGGTTTTAGATTAGATAGGCAAATAGGAGATAGTTTATTTTTAGTTACACAACTTATAGATATGAGTAAAAATTCAGGTAAACAGTTATGTATGAGTTTTATAGATATAGAGAAGGCATATGATAGAGTAAATAAAAATAGATTATAGATAAGTTTAGCAAATTTGGGAATGGATGAAGCTTTAATAGATATTATTAAGAAATTATATGAAAATAATTATTATATATATCAATTAGAATATATAGAATCAGTTAAAGTTAAAAATGGGGTGGGACTAAGGCAAAAATGCCCTATGTCACCTATTTTGTTTGTGTTGTATTTGAGTGAAATGGAAAGAACAATAGAAAGATTAGAAAGAAGCATAGAGATACTGTTAATAGATAATAAGGGAATATCTATTTTGTCAGGTCTTTTTTTTTTGTGGATGATATATTTTTGTGTGCAGAAAAAAGAGAAGATATGGAGGTTATGCTGATGACATGTGCAAGGAGGGGTAAACAGATGGGGATTAAATTTAGTGAAGAAAAATCAAATATAATGATGGTTAATACTGAGGAAAGAGAAGATGTAGAATTTTTATTGGGAGATATTAAGTTATGTGTGGTGAATAGATATAGTTATTTGGGAATTATTTTAAGTAATTAGAAAAATTATTTGGATGAATGGGAGAAAAAATTGATAAATGAAGCAAAGAAAAGAAAGGGATTAATAAAGAAATTAATAGTGTTTTCGTATAATAAATATGATGTAGTTATGGAAAGGAGTTGCAGTAGCAGGGTTAACATATGGTAATGATGCATTATATATTAGTGAAGAGGTATTAAATTACTTAGAAAAAGTTCAAAGGGAACTAGGAAGACATGCATTGGATGCACATGTATGGACAGCAAGGGAAAGCAATTCAAGGAAAAATGGGATGGTCAAGTTTTCATATGAGATGCAAAAAGTAAAAGTAAAATGTTTGGTAGACTGCAGTTCATGGGTAATAAAAGAATAGCGAAAATAGTATTTAATTGGGTTATGAGTAAAGGGCAGGTAACAAGATGGGTGAGAAAGATAATGCGGTATGCAAAAGATTTGGATAAAAAATTTATATCAGTATATTTGTACAAAAGATGGGATGATTGTGTTAAGAGGATTGTTGTGTTATAGTAGTAAGAAATGGGATAAAAGAATAGATTTATTAATAAAAAATAGGGAGTTAGAGAGATGGAGAAATAGTATAAAGCATAAAAAGAGTTAAATATATATATATAGAAATAAACAAAATATTAGGTGCAAGTTAATATATGATAATAGTGAGGAAAGTAGTTTATTATTTAAGGCTCAAATGGGATTTTTATCTACAAGAGAATATACATGTAAATTGAAAAAAATGGGTGATTTATTTTGTAAATTATGTAAGGAAGGAATAAAAAATATTAAGCACTTGTTAATTGAATGTAAATGCTTGAAAACAGAAAGGGTACATATGATAAAGTTATGGAAATATAAATATGAAAAAAGTGATTATACAGAAAGTGAATTATTGGTTTTTATGCTGGGTTTGGGAAATGATAATGGGGATTTAGATATAAAGGTTATAGAGTTGACAAAGATTATGTTGTGGAAATGGGATGGAGCAGAATATGGGAAAATTTAGAGTGGGAATGGAAAATAAAGTGGCTAACAGGTTAGCTGAGCATAATTGCTGAGATATTCTTGAATTTGTTTAAGGAAAAGCCACAATACATCACATCACATGTACATTCTTAAAATATCGATAGCATATACTCACTTCATAGTGTCACATCACATGTACATTCTTAAAATATCGATAGCATATAATGTGAAGGTGTGATTAATTTAGAAACCACAACTATTTAAATCTGCTTTCAAACTTAATATTATTACACTGAATTTCACTCTCTGATAAATCTATGTATTTTTAAATTATTTTCTTTTAAAAATCGATCTCTTTTTTTTCTCTAAAAATGATTTTTTTTTTTTTAAAAAGGTAATTTTTACGACTTCTTTTTTACTGCAATCTTTCAAAACTGCTAAAAATTGGTCTGGCATTATTTCTTTCAGGACTGCGTTATTTTGAAAGGTGATTGTTTGTAAAACTTTTTTTTTTATACTTTCAAATATTTCCAGTAGCTTTTAAACTAATAGAAATTACATTTCAGTTTATAGATCTTTCAATTACTATTTCACAAACATATTATTTTAAAAAGGCTGATAGCAACCCTAAATGAATTTGCGTGTTGTTGTTACGTGCAAACAATAATTTAAAGACCTGTTTATCAAGAGTTTCTTTCACAATAAATATTTTTAAATTGCTGGAGAGAAAGCAAATCAAAATCCCCTTTAAATATATTAAAATATCTATTCAGTTCAAATTTAAAAAAAGTTTACAGCACAATTTATGTATACACATACATCTATTATTTGTAATATAAGATCTAAATAAATTTATAAACCATTCAAGTTTTACTATCTTTGGTAAAAAATAAATTTATTAAAATTAACATGTGTGCAAGCAATAAAACATCAAACAGATTAGAGAGTACGACCCCTATAAACATTGTATTCTTTGTAGACTTAATAAGATGTCAAAGAATTGCAGTTTGCGTATAGTGTAAAAATAGAGTAAAAATATTCAAGGCATAAATATTAATTGAAGTTGTATTTAAAACTTTAGAATCATTTTAATAACTAAAAATGTCATATACTCACAAGGAAATTTCAAAATAATAGGTTTAATAAGTATGGAAAAAGTAAGATATTATACAGACTCAGAAAAAAAAAAGATTTAGAGCAAAATGCAAAAGCTAATGACAATATAGCAAAAAGATTCTGTTTTGAAGGAAACAACACAAGATGTAAATTAATGAAGATAGGACAGTAATCCAAGATATGTGAGAGAGTGTCATCCACAGATTTAAGTTGCAGGTTAAAAAATATATACATTTAATATCTTTATTGATGGTTGGAATTTAAAATGTCATGGTCTATAAAACAAACACAGATTGAGGAATTATTTTTGAAATTTGGATTGTTTTGTTTAAAAGGTTAAGAAAAAACATTGCAGTCAACTGCATTTAAATTATTAAGAGCAACACTGAATGTATGAGGGTCCATTAAAATAGATATGAATGATTGATGCTTATGTTAGGGTTGTATACTGTTAAAATTGAAACTATTAGTCGTCATAAATAGTTTGGAAGACATTGCCTGTCAAAATCGGATGATCATTGAAAATTATATATGATCTTAATAGCCTCAAATTCAGAAGCCTGATAGTACTGTCTTTGCCAGTGCACTGTTTTTTTCTTTCATTATTGAATTAGTAATATCACCACAGCTTGTAAAAGTAATGTTACTTATTATAAGAGCTTAACAATGAGTTAATTTGTTCCATAATTACGCTGTTACAAGTTTTGTTAATTTTGATATAGGATATATCTAGATGAATGTCTAAACATTATGAAAGAATTTTGAAAAAAGTAAAGGCAATACTTTTTTAGTAGATACTTTCCAAGCTCAGGATTTATCAATGAAAGCTGAAATCTAATTAGAATTTTTGCAATAGGTCACTTTATTTACTTTATGATAGAACCATCAAAATGAGAGTCATGTGATGCTGGATACAGTTGAGAAATGATTAATTACTTGTTCAGTAATTGAAGGTTATTGGTTTATCATGAGATAAGTACATTATCTGCAAAAGCTAATGAATACATATTTATTTTTAATAATGGTAGAAAAAGTTTAATTAAATTTGCAAATTAAAGTAAAACAAGATCATCATCATCAACTATTATCAATCCACTGCAGGATGAACATCTCTCCAAGTTTAATCCATCTCCGATCTTTAGCTTCTCTTCTCCACATCACCCCTGCACACTTTCTTATTTCATCTATCCATCTCACATGTGGTCTCTTCCTGGGTCTTCTACAATCTCTTGGAATCCAGTTTAAGATTTCAATTGTCCATCTATTATCATCTCTTCTAACAATATGTACAGCCCAACTCTATTTTAATCTTTTAATTTTTTCAATGAAATCACTTACATCTTATTGTTCTCTTACCGATATATTGTTTTCGATCTCTTTTTGTTACTCCCAACATGCATTTCTCCATACTTCTTTGAGTGGTCTAAGGTCTGTATTGCTTTTCTATTAAGTGTCCAAGTCTCAGATCCATAAGTAAGAACAGGTAAAACACCTTTATTAAAAATCTTCCTTTACAAACACATAGGTATATTTCCTTTTAGTATCAAGTTATTTCTACCAAAAGCACTCCAACCAAGTTTAATTCTATGATTAATTTCATCCATTATGTTTCCATCTGTATTAATAATCTGACCAAGGCGTTTGTAACTGTTAACTTCTTCTAACTCATCATAAACAATCTTTATTTTCATATTTTGAGAAAATCCATTAAACATTACTTTAGTCATTTTAACATTTATCTTTAGTCCTACTTTCATCTGATAACTACTGCAACATTTCCTGTAGATCTAAAGCATTATTAGCAAAAACAACTACATCATCTGAAAAATCTAAATGACTTAAATAATCATTTACTTTCACTCCTTTAGCTTCCCATTTTAATCCACAAAATACTTCTTGCAGCACTGCTGTAAAAAGTTTTGGAGATATGGAGTCACCCTGTCTTACACTCTTCTCAATGTTGACTTTTCCAGTATCATTATCTAATCTAATTGTTGCTGCTGCATTTTTATAAATATTCTTTAAAATATGACAATATCTTGGATCTATACCTTGATGATCCAATGCTTTAATCACTGAAGAAAAGTTTATAGATTCAAATGCCTTTTCATAATCTAGAAATCCAAAACATAATGGCAACTCATATTCATTTGTCCTTTCTATAACTTCTCTCAATCCCTGGATATGATATCCTGTACTAAAACCACTTTTAAATCCAGCTTGTTCTCTTGGTTGGTGGAAATCCAATGTTCTCTGTAGACGAGTTGTAATTATCTTGGTAAAAATTTTGTATGTAACTGATAAAAGGCTGATAGGTCTGTAATTTCTAATATCTTCTTTATCATCTTTTTTAAATATTAATATTATTACTGCATTCTTCCAATCATCTGGTACATCTTTATCATTTGACATTTGTTATATAATGTTGCTAAATAATTTTCTATTTTTTCACCTGCTTCTTTTAATATATCAAGTATAATTCTACCATTACCTGGAGCCTTTTCTTTCCTCATATATTTAATTGTATGTCTCACTTCTTCATTTAAAATTCTGGGCAATTCAGAAAATGTAATAGATATAGGAGGTATTTGTTCTTTATTACTATATAATTCTTGATAAAAGTCTTCTATCCATTTCATGATGTCATCTCTCTTTTTAGTAATAATTCCAGCTTTTTTTCTTATTGCAGATATAAATTTCCTACCAATACCAAAATGTTGTTTTACACTCTTGAGACTTTCATTCTCTTCTACTGCTTTCCTTGCTAGTTCACAGTTATACTTTCTTATATCATTTTCAACTCTTTTCCGCATCATTTTACAAAATTCGAGATATTCAATCCTTTTTAACGCATCATTTTTGTATATCTTCATATTCCTTCTTTTCTTCATAAATTCGCTAGTCTCAGTAGAAATGTTATTGGTCAAGTGCTGCTTTTTTCAACCAGCTATTTTTGTTGCAGTTTTTAAAAGTGTATCAGTTGTTTTCATATTAATTTCATTCAAATCTGAATCATGTTCAAAATCTACTAATACTTGAAACCTATTTGTAAGTTCTAATTTAAATTCATTAGAATGTTTCTGAAAATTAGGAATATCAACTGTAAATATTGTTTTTCTTAATAATTTTTGTCTCTCTAGTTTTGCATTAACATGTATTTCACATCTTACTAATCGATGATCACTTCCTCTGTTAAATTTATTAAGAACATTACAATCTTGAAATATGTATTTTCTGTTAGTCAAAATATAATCCAATTCTGCTGTACCTTCATTTGGATGCTTCCATGTCCATTTCCTTTTAACATTTTTCTCAAAATAATAATTCATAATATAAAGTTTTCCTTTTCCTGCAAACTCCACAAGTCTATGTCCTCTCTCATTTCTATTACCATAACCAAAATTACCTACAGCACTTTCATCTTTCATTTGTTTACCAATTCTAGCATTAAAGTCTCCCATAACAATTTTAAAATGTTGTTTACTCTGATCAAAAGCCTTTTGTGCATCCATATAAAAATCTTCTACTACTTCATCACTTTGAGAACTTGTTGGGGCATAAACCTGAATTATCTGCATTTGGTATCTGCTATTAAGTTGTATAACTAATCTTGCCACTCTGTCCGATACACCATCAATCTCCACAATGTTGTTCTTCCACTTTTTATTTATAATGAATCCTACTCCACTTGTATTTCCAATATTTGTGCCTTTATAGTAGAGTACATGTTCACTTTTTAAAACAATTGTCTCTTCACCTTTTCTTCTAACTTCACAAAGTCCAACAATGTCCCATTTAATATAAGACAGTTTTTCTTCTAACTCTTGCAATCTTCCTTCACTTGAAAGTGATCTGCAGTTGTAAGTAATACCTAAATAAAAAAAGTCATCATCAAATGGCAGCCTGGGTCCACAATCAGGGGATTCTTAGCACCCTCTGCCTTCGGCCACCAACTGCTGCCTTGGTTGGTGACTTTACAGTCTCCTGGGAATAAGGGCCATGATTTATTTTTGTCTGTCATAATTGTATATATATATTGGAAAAATATTTATCATTTACACAAGCATTCATTCTGCCTTATCAGGCAACTGAGAAGAAAGTCCATGGTGTTTCTTGATCTTAAACTCAGAGGTAAAAATCCAATAACCTCATCACGCTGGCTAATGGGTGTTGGTGAGCAGCCCATCCATGTTTATATACTATATGAATAATCACATAGTAATAACAGCTGCAATGACAAGAATGTATGGAGTGGACATTAAGAATTTGCCCTGCTCAGTTCCTTTAAGGCCTCCAAGAGAAATCAAAGGGTTTCCTTTCAATTAATAGCAAACTCCTTTCTGCAGCCAAAACAAGATAAAAGGAATTATTCTTATACTGCACTTTTAGGACCTAAAGTAAATAATCTATGTATATATAAAAAAATTGATAGAATTTTTTAGTCTGATAAATACAAAATACATTAGATCCAAACAACTATAAAGGTAAATGCTACTTTATAGTTAATTCTGATTGATAATTTGGAACTAAGTTAAATGTCATTTCTATCAGATCTATGAAAATTTTTGTAAAGTTGAACTGAATCTCAGAAAAGCAAAATTAACAATCTCAAGTTGAGACCAAAAATAGAATGACATTTTTATTATATGTCTAGTAAAAAAAAAAATATTATAAAGTTTCTCAATATTATCTGGACATATTCTCTATGCATAGTGGGTAAATGTACAGTTATTGTAGATGATTGCAATAATAATTGAATATTAAATGTGTAATGAAGCCACTGATGATATGGAAGAAATCGGTTGGATATCTAGCTTCAAGAAAACTTAGATGATATAAGATTTTTTAAAGAGAATTCTCAAAATTTATTTATAAACATATTAGAAAAAATCTGTAATTCATCATGAATAAGTATATCACATAAACAGTTGTTGGAAGTATGAAAATCTACTTAAGTAATTAAGGATGGCAATAAATTTGTAACCTCCTGAGTGCAGACAATTTCTTGCATTAAATCAAATCTTAATGATTAATCAAAGTAAATAATAGTTTATTAGTTGATATTGTGAAATTGGTAAATATTTAAGTGTCTCTGTTGGGTGATATATATTAAAATTTGTCTATTTAGAAATTCATTTATAGATTCTTTAAACCACCTAACTATTCACAAGCATTATATTAAAAAATCTGTAGAGATTCTAACCAGTAAATAAATCCAAGTATATTTATTATCTCCTTTAAGTTTGCCACTGTTTTCTGTTTGATCACAACCCCATAAGTTAATAATTGTTGAAATCTACCGAAAAATGCTATAATATATCATAATGTCAATTCTAGAGATATCATTCATGTATAATTTTAAGTCACTATGAATCCTTTATGAACTTTCATTTTAGTATTGGTTATTAGAATTTGTTATAATCCTACAAATGGTCTAAATAGCACTTTCAATGAGACACATTCCAATCTTTGCAACTGTAAAAAGACAACAAAATTTGAACGACATTATAATTTTTCAAAAATCTTTTTAGAATAACACGTTTGCGAAATAGTAATTTCCACTAACTTTTATACTAATACAAATTATATTTTGGTTTATAGATCTTTCAATATTTTATAAAAAATGGCAAAGCTTCTTAAAGTCTGGGAATTGCCAGCCACAGAAAAGCAAGCTATTGCGTTTTTACAGACTGAAAACATTTTGCCACAGAACAGAAAAGGTTCTTGCGGCAAAGACATGACTCTGCATTCTTACTGCAGATGGCATTTCTATTGCAATGCCTGCAAGAAAAGTCATTCAATTCATGAAAGCACATGGTTCGAAATCTCCAGGATCTTCTTTGTGACAGATGTATGTCTCCTATACTACTGAAATAGAGATGACCTTTCAGACCAATGTGCTCATGAAGATCTACAACTGTCCAGCAAGGCCTTAGTTAGCTGGAACAATGGGATAAGAGAACTGTGCAGCAAAAACCTGCTGTCCCGTGTAGGACATCTAATCGGTGGTCCCAATAAAATTGTGGAGGTGGACAAAACCCTGTTTAGCAGGAATAAAAACCATGAGGGTTGTATGCTTCCCCCATAATGGATATTTGGAGGTGTGTGCCATGACACAGGGGAATGCTTTGACATGTGTGTTCCATGTAGATCTGCAAGCACACTACTTCAACCCATACATGACAACATACAGCCAGGATCCACTATATACTCAGACTGCTGCAAGAGCTACAGGATGTCTGACCTTGAGGATGCAGAATTTAGCCACATGATAGTCAACCACCGCTACAACTTTGTTGACCTGACAACTGGCACTCACACACAGAACATTGAGCATCTGTGGGAGCTGTTAAAGTGGTGTAACAAAAAACAGTGTGGCACAGCCCACCAAAACCTCAACAACTATCTAGTGGAATTCATGTGGTGATGCCTATACAAGGAAGATTTGTTCCATGCCCTTCTAGTGGAAATGCATCTGCAACAGTTGGATGGTGATTCAGCTCCTGCACAGGTACTTTTTTTGTAGGTGTGTTTTATAATAATTAAATGGGTTGTATTAATGTCTATATTGATTTAATTTTTGTTTTTTATTTTTTAGAACTCAACAAGACCCAACTAACATTGCAGGTGTTCTTTTTTTCTTTAAAATGGTTTTTTTCTTAATAGATTTGTTATTTTTGTTATTTTTCCATTAAAATAGTTCTTTTACAATTGCATATCTTACAGCTTGCTTGAAAAGTGTGTGTGTGGAGGAGTAAATGATATAATTTTTCAAATGTCAAATAAGTCCGTTATGTTTTCCATATTTTTTTTTAACAGTTGGACTATGTGTGTATATCTCATAGTGTATGTGTGTATTGGCCATATGTAATTTTGGGGATTACAATGGGAAGCTAAAGGAGTGAAAGTAAATGGTTGACATACAATATCAAGACTGCATTCTTCTTAAAGACAAAATTATTTCCTAAATTCTAACTTCTACAATGATCCTGATATCTCCACTATATCTTCACTAAATCATCTAACCCTATTACACAATTAACCTATTGTGACAATAAAACCTAGATCTTAACTTTTTACTTATGGATTCAGCCTTGCTTGTGGTAACCATAATGAATATTAAAGATATTAATCCACAATTAAAAGTTCACAAACTAATTTTTTTTTGTTATAATCCATTTGCTTTTCAATAATGTACAATTCTGAAACATGCTCATATTTTGGCTTATTCAAAATAATAGATGAATGACAGACCAGCAATGGGCATCATTATCTTGTTTAATTTGAAAAATGTCTCTGGTCTGATTTATCTTTAAGAATTATTGGCTTTGTTATAATTATACATGTATTCAAATATTAATACTACTTTCCTGACATTTTCATAATACATCATTAAAACCAAAGATGTCATTATATTTATTTTTTAATTTCACAATGTAGTCAAACTCTAAATGATTACATGCATTTTCCATGCAACATTTATGCAAACTATCATTTTTATTCCACTTCTCAGTACTTAACAGTTCTTACAGATTGTATTGTTGACAACTTCTCAGCCTCATTACTTGATCGCCTATTTCTCTCTTCATCACTTGCAGCAGTCTACATAAGTAAAGTTCATTCTTTTTTTTCTCTGATATTATATGATCAATCTTAGATTACAATTATAACAAAATCTAATAACCATTACTAAAATAAAGGTTCATAAGTGATTCATAGTGACTTAAAATTATACCTGAATATCTCTAGAATTGTCATTATGATGTATTATAGCATTTTTCAGTACATTTCAACAATTATTAACATATGGGGTTGTGATCAAACAGAAAACAGTGACAAATTTAAAAGAGTTAATAAATATACTTGAATTTATTTACTGGTTAGAATCTCTACAGATTTTCTAATATGTTTCAGAGTAGTTAGGTGGTTTAATGAATCTATAAATGAATTTCTAAATAGACAAATTTTAATATATATCACCCAACAGAGACACTTAAATATTTACCAATTTCACAATATCAACTAATAAACTATAGTTTACTTTGATTAATCATTAAGATTTGATTTAATGCAAGAAATTGTCTACACTCAGGAGGTTACAAATTTATTGCCATCCTTAATTACTTAAGTAGATTTTCATACTTGCAACAACTGTTTATATGATATACTTATTCATGATGAATTACAGATTTTTTCTAATATGTTTATAAATCAATTTTGAAAATTCTCTTTAAAAAATCTTATATCTTCTAAGTTTTCTTGAAGCTAGATATCCAACCTATTTCTTCCATACCATCAGTGGCTTCATTACACATTTAATATTCAATTCTTATTGCAATCATCTACAATAACTTTGTGTACATTTACCCACTATGCCTATAGAATATGTCCAGATATTATTGAGAACCTTTATAATACTTTTTTTACTAGACATATAATAAAAATGACATTCTATTTTTGGTCTTAACTTGAGACTGTTAATTTTGCTTTTCTGAGATTCAGTTCAACTTTACAAAAATTTTCATAGATCTGATAGAAATGACATTTAGCTTAATTCCAAATTATCAATCAGTATTAACTATAAAGTAGCATTTACCTTTATAGTTGTTTGGATCTAATGTATTTATCAGACTAAAAATGTTTATCAATTTTTTTATATATATACAGATTATTTACTTAAGGTCCTAAAACTGCAGTATAGGAATAATTCATTTGATCTTGTTTTACTTTAATATGCAAATTTAATTAAACTTTTTCTACCATTATTAAAAATAAATGTGTATTCATTAGCTTTTGCAGATAATGTACTTATCTCACGATAAACCAATAACCTTCAATTACTGAACAAGTAATTAATCATTTCTCATCTGTATCCAGCATCACAGGACTCTCATTTTGATGGTTCTATCATAAAGTAAATAAAGTGACCTATTGCAAAAATTCTAATTAGATATCAGCTTTCATTGATAAAACCTGAGCTTGGAAAGTATCTACTAAAAAAGTATTGCCTTTACTTTTTTCAAAATTCTTTCATAATGTTTAGACATTCATCTAGATATATCCTATATCAAAATTAACAAAACTTGTAACAGCGTAATTATGGAACAAATTAACTCATTGTTAAGCTCTTATAATAAGTAACATTACTTTTACAAGCTGTGGTGATATTACTAATTCAATAATGAAAGAAAGAAACAGCGCACTGGCAAAGACAGTACTATCAGGCTTCTGAATTTTAGGCTATTAAGATCATATATAATTTTCAATGATCATCCAATTTTGACAGGCAATGTCTTCCAAATTATTTATGAGGACTAATAGTTTTAATTTTAACAGTATACAAGCCTAACATAAGCATCAAACATTCATATCTATTTCAATGGACCCTCATACATTCAGTGTTGCTCTTAATAATTTAAATGCAGTTGACTGCAATGTTTTTTCTTAACCTTTTAAACAAAACAATCCAAATTTCAAAAATAATTCCTCAATCTGTGTTTGTTTTATAGACCATGACATTTTAAATTCCAACCATCAATAAAGATATTAAATGTATATATTTTTTAACCTGCAACTTAAATCTGTGGATGACACTCTCACATATCTTGGATTACTGTCCTATCTTCATTAATTTACATCTTGTGTTGTTTCCTTCAAAACAGAATCTTTTTGCTATATTGTCATTAGCTTTTGCATTTTGCTCTAAATCTTTTTTTTTCTGAGTCTGTATAATATCTTACTTTTGCCATACTTATTAAATCTATTATTTTGAAATTTCTTGTGAGTATATGACATTTTTAGTTATTAAAATGATTCTAAAGTTTTAAATACAACAATTAATATTTATGCCTTGAATATTTTTACTCGAGTTTTACATTACACACTACGCAAACTGCAATTCTCTGACATCTTATTAAGTCTACAAAGAATTCAATGTTTATAGGGGTCATACTCTCTAAACTGTTTGATGTTTTATTGCTTGCAGACATATTGATTTTAATAAATTTATTTTTTACCAAAGATAGTAAAACTTGAATGGTTTATAAATTTATTTAGATCTTATATTACAAATAATAGATGTGTATACATAAATTGTACTGTAAACTTCCTTTAAATTTGAACTGAATAGATATTTTAATATATTTAAAGGAGAGTTTGATTTGCTTTCTCTCCAGTAATTTAAAAATATTTATTGTGAAAGAAACTCTTGATAAACAGATCTTTGAATTATTGTTTACGAGTAACACACGCAAATTCATTTAGGGACGCTATCAGCCTTTTTAAAAATACACATTTGCGAAATAGTAATTGCAAGATCTATAAACCGAAATGTAATTTGTATTAGTTTAAAAGTTACTGGAAATATTATTTGAAAGTATAAAAAAAAAAGTTTTACAAATAATCACCTTTCAAAATAATGCAGTTCTGAAAGAAATACTGCCAGACCGATTTTTAGCAGTTTTGAAAGATTGCAGTAAAAAAGAAGTCGTAAAAATTACCTTTTTTAAAAAAGAAAAAACATTTTTAGAGGTAAAAAAAAGATCGATTTTTAAAAGAAAATAATTTAAAAATACATAGATTTATCAGAGAGTGAAGTTCAATGTAACAATATTAAGTTTGAAAGCAGATTTAAATAGTTATGGTTTTTAAATTAATCACGCCTTCACATTATACGCTATCGATCTTTTCAGAATGTACATATAAAACAACACTATGAAGCGAGTATCAATATCCCTTCTAAATGGTGCAGTTTTTCCATGCGTAGCATGGAGAAACAGCCCCATGTAGTGGGCTACATTGTTATGCTGTTTTTATCTCATAAATACATTCATATTTATATTCCTATGCAATTTTTTTTACAAACCCATCATATTTATATAAGTAATTTTCTCCTTATATATATATTTTTATATATCTTTTTAATAAATATATTTATGATAGTCATTCTAATCCCAGAATCTCTATACAATTTCAGTTTTATTTTTTATTAGTATTGGTTCTTTAATTTTTTCTTCTTTGATGTTGTCTGTAACATCATTTTCATTGAACTTTTTGTAAATTTGTATCCTGTTTCCCTCATATGTATATATATGTTGATGATTTATTTATATGTTGTTTTAACCTTGTTTTTATATAATTGTGATTCCCCCACATATTTGTTTCCAATCCCATTATCTAAACATTGTTTCCATTTCATTATATTTCTTATTAAGCTTATTTGGTTTTATTAAACTTATTCACTATATTTTTTTTTCACTGTGTCTTCACTATTCTTCATTCTTATTAATTTTATTTAACCCATGTTCTATTTTGTCAATATCTCTCTTAAATATGTGCACAGGGAAATTATTCTTTTTTAACTCAATTATTAAATCTTTTTGTTTATTAGGCTTCTTTTTTTAAACAATGAATTATAGCCCTATATATTCTTGAATATATACAATTAATTTTGTATTTCCTATTGATGTTGAAGAACCAATTTGTTATTGCCAATATTATTTTTCTTATACATATTTATTTAAACATACCATTTTTTATGCATTTTCTTTTGAAATGTTAGATCCAGATATGCATTTCCACTATTTTCTTCTTTTTCAACTGTAAATTTTATATTTCCTTTTACCTTGTTGCCAACATTAATAAACTAATTTGTCTTTTATTAAAAATTATCACATAATCATCTACATACCTGTTAAAAAATAAAGAAGCATTTTTATATTATCAAATTCATTCATACGAATAGTGCTTAGAATTTCACTTTTAAAGCTCCTCTCATTAATAATCCTTCCTTTTGTTTATAAACTTCCTATTTATATTCAAAAGTTATATCTTTACAACATAGTTCTAACTAAATCTACCATATGAATAAATAGATAACTTAATTTTTTTATTTTTATCCTTAATACATTTCTATTAAGCTAAATTTATTCCTTTTTCTGAATTTAAATTTGTATACATTGATATAATGTCCATTTTTATAAATGTTAAGTTTCTTATTTTTTAAATGTCATCAACTTTTTTTAAAGATTTTATTATTTTTAATTTTCATATTTTTTACAAATTTCATTTGATAACCATTCTGAAACTTTTTCTAAATAAGATCCCTTACAATAAATAATTTGGTTTTAGTGGATTTTTTTGGAGCCACATATATTTTAGCTTTTCTACATCCTTTATTTCCTATTTTCTCAAATGTTGATGTGTCTATTGAACCTTTTTTTTTATAAATGTGCTGAATTAATGTATATTTCTTTATTTTTTAAGTCACTGCCATTTTTCTTAATTTTTTTCAAATGCCTTATCCAGCATAACCACATTTTTTTAAAATAATCTTTTATATCCAATATGACTAATTTATTCTCTCCTTATTTGACATAGGAAAGCTTTTTCTTTAATATAGCTTTATTCTTCTTGACTTCTTCCTTTTCTATTAATTTTTTATCTCTTGATATCTCCCTTTCTTCTATTCTCAAAATTATTACTATTTTCTAAATCAAATTATTCATTTCTTTTTTAAATTCTTCAAACCAGATTTTTTTCTTATTATTTATAATTTTTGTAAGCAACTTTGTCAGCATAATAATGAATATATTTTTCTTCCACATAATCTTGCACTATTTTTCCATTGTTGCTTCTATTTCTATTACATCCTTCTTATTGTCATTTCCAATTGGCACATATTTAATCCCTTTATTCAATATATTTTTTTCTTCTGTAGGAAAAAAGAAGACAATAATAAACAAAAAAATTTAATAACTGAAGAGTTAAAAAAGAATAATTTCCCTATACACATAGTTAAGAAAAATATTAAAAAAATACAGTATAGGATAAATAAAATTGATAAGAATAAAGAAGAAAAGTAAAGACAGATATATAAGGATAAAATATATATAATAGTGAAAATGTTTAATAAAACAGACTTAATAAAAAATGTAAAAGGATACTTAGTACAAAAATAGTTAATAAAAAAGAGAACTATTAAATGTATTGGATAACAAATACATAGGACATAATAAAGAAATAATTAATGGAGTATATATAATAAAATAGAAACAATGTTTAGATAGTGGGATTGAAAACAAATATGTGCAAGAAACTAAAAATTCTATAAAAACAAGATTAAAACAATATATTGTAATGGTTCAAAAATTTAGGACAGCACATGGTGGAATCAAAACTCAATCATCAGCCTCATGTTCACAAATATAAAATGCATATAGAATAAATGAATATCCAATGAATAAGAGCACAGAATCAGCATAAACAAACCATAAGGTGCATCTCCGGCATTACATACAGATAATAATCATTAATCATAGATATTATACAATGAACAAAAAATCAAAAATCAACAGTCAATATTGTGACTGGACTTGAAAGAGGTCCACTAAAGACAGTCTAATTATCTAGCTACTGCCAAATATAGGGCAGAAATACAATACAATTATCTGGATGCACATACTTAAATGCTAATGCATCAAAATATAAAAAAATCAATTAATGCTGAGAGACTAAAACATGCTAATCATCATCAATGCTCTGTTCCCATAAAACTATTAATGTACTGGATAACTATAAACTTAATTTTAATAATAAAAATATAATGCATGAACTTTAAAGTTGATACCATTATTCCACCCAGGGTTATCATTTGATGTTCAAACACCAACAATCCCTATATCCATATCATTAACCATTATGCTCTAATCTAGCTCAGAAAGCAATAACTCTATGAATGGTTACTGTGAGCAAGAGATAAATAAATATAACAGTTTATTCTAATTTATTTTAAAATAATTACTGTGATGATTTGAAAACAATCCATCAAACTCTAAGCTGTATTGAAACCAAATCACACACTGACAATTCATGTAACACATAGCCAGAGAAATAAAGACTTTAATACTATATTTTTTAAACAATTATTTAATAAACTATATAATAAAAAAAATTACATGATAATAAGATATTTAACATTTATACATTCTTATCAAATGGTACTTTCATAAAAAAATAATTAAGCAGTTGATTTTTATTCCTTAAATTAACTTTCACTTTCATTATTTCTTTAAATACCAAGTTAGAAAATAGCTTTTTCAATCAGAGATAAGAGCATTTTAAATTAGCTCACCCCTTTTGTATATGATTGAGGTGGGGGGGGGGTGGATGATAAAAAATCAACTTTCATAAAATTAAATTACTTAAAAAAAACTATAATTATGAAAAAGAAAAAAATCACAAGAATTAAAACTACTAATAAAATTATTACTACCAATTGCAGCTTAATTTAAAAACAACTTTATAAATTTAATATACATACCAAAAAAACCTTATATCTCCCATGGTTTTAATTTTCTTTGAAGTTCTTCTTTGTATGTGTAATTTATATATTTTCCAGGTTTTCTTTTTCTTCATTTTACAATAAGATATTTCAAGCTAACACATACAGCAAGAATTGATTCATTTTTTCTTTCAAATAATTTTTCCAGATCAAGCTAGCATATACATTCATGATCTAGGTTGGAGACAAGGTTTTGGTAATTACTTCAGGGACATTTTTCTGCTTACATTATCTTCAGTGAAATAGGTTATATGAAGGAAGATGATATCTAGTTTTTAACTAAACTTAACACATAAGTTTTCATTGTAGAAAACACTGTAAACAGTTGAATTTCTGCATCTGCTTTATTTTCTAGCAGCTAAGTCAGGAATGACTGCTCTCCTCAATAGGTTGGTTGGAACTCTTCTACTGTCTTCTTCAGCTGTTGGCTCTCTTCAACAGTTGGGTTAAAAATCTTTGCTTATATGACACTGAAGTCAAATGATTAATCCACAAACTAATTTTGGAACAACTGTCTTCAATAACCACAATCCTATCACATACATGACAAAGTTAAACACTGACCAATTAGGTCAATTATTTTTGCAAATATTTTTTTTATTTCTCTCTTTTTTAATTACAAACAAAAATATATTCATTAATTAAATTTTTTTAATATCAAAAAAAAGTAATATAATCAGTTAAAAACACTAATATGATAAACACTGTTGTACTGAAGAGATAAGGAGAAACAAACAAACAAAAAAAAATTCTAATCAATTAAAACAAAAATTTAACAAAATATTAAATCTTATTTTTTCCTTCTTTTAATACTATTACCAAAAAATAGAACTTTATCTTTTAAAAAGTTAAAATTAAATTTGCTCAACAACTTTTCCAAAACTTACTGATGAGAAATTTTTTTCTCTAAGTATTTTTTTCAAAAACCAAAAGTAAATTGTTTATTTGATTTTACATTTCTCTCTCATTTACAAATTATAGTAGTGTTCACTTTATTGTTTAAAATGTTTGAAAATTCTCATATTATCATATAGTACATGAAATAATTTAAATAATTCTCCTTAATATTATAAAAAAATAAATATAGAAAAAATAAATATTATTCCCTAAGACATAACTAATTTGAACTTTAAGAAGCTTGTAATATTATTATTGCTAAATTATTCATTTATTTAAAATACAGCAATGAAACTACACGACTACAATATGTGAGAATAAATCATCAATATATTATAGTATTACCTGTTATATTTTATATCGCCATTGTACGCTTCTACCCATAGCTTCGAGTGAGGATATTTGTGAGCATGGTCTGATTCCATCTCACGTGCCAACCTTACACATGGATAAGAATTATCTCATCGAAAACGTAAATAAGGGTTCGGGTATATATATATACCTCTATTTATGGTAGCGCATCCATACCAGCTCAATCTCAGGGTTTGGGGACTATAGTCTAACTAAAGAACAAAGCTAAACACTACCCAACTAAGTCTTATGTGTCTATCTATTCTGTCCGATAATTTATCCGTTATAAATCTAATAACCCAACCCGAATGTTATCATACAATTTACTCTATTTATTACCATACTTAATACCGATAAAATCTCATTTATCCACGCCTATAAATATATCAATATTCAAGCACACAGCCCATTTACCCTGATACACACATATATAATTCATATACGCATCAAAATAATGCAATTATACATCAGAGCTGTTTATTTAAAGTTGTTATTTTATTTAATTTAAAAGAGATTTATTATAGCAATTAATATTGAGGTAACACTAGTTTCTTTACCAAGACGCATTCATTGAACATATATTTAGTGTAAACGTCAATTACCTTAAGTACCGTCGACTGTTCACACGGTCAAAGACAAGTCCGCATTTATAATTCTCCACGAATACTGGTCTGGTTGATATAACGGATGGCAAGGATTTCCAATATGGTATATCGAATAGCTTATTCTGGAGGTGGAGTAGATGATTCACTCACTTTATGAAAGGGTCCCATTTCATAGATCTTTCGTCGCCATTACACTTGATGAACAAGAACTCTTTTGTATAGCGAAGTTCGTAGGTCCACTTCAGATGGGTTCCACGACAACTGTCCACCGGATCGGTTAACGAAACTAGCGCTATTGAATTACCCCGACATTTTGGGTGAGAAATATTAATAAACTTCTTAAGAAAATTTTATACGTCCACACACTCCGTAGTCCAAACCGCATTTTTTTTTTCTTTTTTCTCCTCTCGAGCCCACAAAAAAGTTCTTTTGTTTTCACTCTTTAACTTTGTAAAATTTTCTTCCAATATCCCTACGCCACTGTCCCGTTCTTCTATTGTTTTCCAAAGATACCCACCTGACCCGTTTTCGGACTTCTTGACGCCAGTTATTACTAAACCGCCTACAGCAACTGATTTATTTCTATTTCTATCTTCATATGTTCAAAAGATTAATTAGCAAAAGAAAACACGTGTTACTGACAATATTATTAACCAGACTTAAAGAAAAATTTTAACGGATAAAATATATATGAATAATCAATTACAACTTATACAGCTCCGTATATAATTGCTTGTAACCATCACCGTTAATACATACACACATTTTATACTCACATATACAAATATATTTATATAAGCATACCCACCTAACATTCACACTCTTTGTAACAGGGTTCGAATGACTATTTACATATATATCTTTTCGTATATAGTCGCTCAACATTAACACTCGCAATTAGTAATATATTACATACGCTTGTATTCGAACCCCGTTTGTTACATACCCCCCTGGTGCGATAGCCTTCAAATACCTCCTGTGTATTTGAACGGCTTCTTAAATGACTCTTCCTTATCCTTTATTCCCCTCGGTACCACCTTTCTGTTTTGGTGACCACGGTCCCTTTTCTTGGACGAACTTTGGCTTATCTGGCGGACGTCGAGCTTCCGGTTCGTATTGCCATCTCGGTCTGTGACTATCATCACCACCTTTTCTATGCGTGGCATCCCCGCTGGTGTGTCCTTCTTCCATCCCAAATTTAATATTTGGCATATCTTTAACTTCCTTCCCTCGTTCCAACGGTGTGTTATGGTCAGATATACTCATATCCAGAGCATTAAGCAGCTCTGCCACTTCTCCGATGGATGCCTTCCTCACCCCCAACATCATTCTTTCTACATTCATAGGCATATTGTGCCTTACAATTCGAATGATGTGGCTTTCAGATAGGTGACACGCATCCAGTGTCCTTAGTCTCTCCACTTGGCGATGAAAAAGTTGAGAGAAATTTTCTTCCTTTCCTTCCTCATATTTCTCTCACATCACTTGGTACTGCACGAGTTCCTGGCGGTCTTCCGACCAGAAAGTCTCTCGTATCTTCTTCTGGTACTCCTCGCAGGTTGTGGGCTGTTGGGACAATGAGTCCCACCACTCTTGGGCATTCCCACTTAGATGGCTGTACGCTACCACCAATTTACCTTCCTCTGGCATGGGATTCATGCCAAAGTATCTTCGTAGGCTTTGTAGATGTTCCACGGGAGCTTCCCCCATTTGGCCTTCAAACTGTCATATCTTTAAAAAAATGGTTCATGTGGGTGTGTACCGCCACACCCCTACATTTACCCATATGCTCCGGTCTTTCCGTCTCACTAGACTTCGGCCCGTTTTATATTCTTCTCTCCTTCATCTAAACTTCCTTTTACTTCTTCATCGTCAGACTTCTCCGCCCTTTCCTTGCTTTCTATTCCTAGTCTCCATTCTATCTCCTGAAATCTCCGTTCGAACCTCTCGTCCATTTCCTGAAATCGGAGTTCTAGACCTTCTAATCTTTCTAAAATCCTCTCCAATACATTTACTTTCTTCGCCTTCTGCTTTTCCCCATTCTGTTTATTTTTTGGCTTCATTTTCTCTCTATTACTATTTTAATTACGTGCCAGGTTCGTCACCCCGGTTTCCAGTGGTCCACTGCATGACCCACCCGATAGACCTTTGCCCCTCCTTATTATCATATTGAGCAATACTGTTTTATAATATCCCAATGTTAGATAAATTCTTCAACCTCGATTTATAAACTATGACTATATATATATACAGGACATACCTCAACGCTATTTTCCCCCTTGACCACTCGAGAACTTTTCTATCCGTATATTCACACCGCCAAATATGCCCATCTACTATATTACCAATATGTATTCAAACTCTCTGATTTATAACAAACTATCGCTTTTATTTTTCCCTTTTTCTCTTTTTTCCTTTTTTTTAAAAAAAAAAAATCAACACTCGTTTGTACGCTCTTTTTACATTACGTTAGGATGCCCTTTTAAATGCCCGTTCTCTAACATTCGCAGCCCCACATTGGGCACCATTATAGTATTACCCGTTATATTTTATATCGCCATTGTACGCTTCTACCCGTAGCCTCGAGGATATTTCTGAGCATGGTCTGATTCCATCTCACGTGCCAATCTTACACATGGATAAGAATTATCTCATCGAAAACGTAAATAAGGGTTCGGGTATATATATACCTCTATTTATGGTAGCGCATCCGTACCAGCTCAATCTCAGGGTTTGGGGACTATAGTCTAACTAGAGAACAAAGCTAAACACTACCCAACTAAGTCTTATGTGTCTATCTATTCTGTCCGATAATTTATCCGTTATAAATCTAATAACCCAACCCGAATGTTATCATACAATTTACTCTATTTATTACCATACTTAATACCGATAAAATCTCATTTATCCACGCATATAAATATATCAATATTCAAGCGCACAGCCCATTTACCCTGATACACACATATATAATTCATATACGCATCAAAATAGTGCAATTATACATCAGAGCTGTTTATTTAAAGTTGTTATTTTATTTAATTTAAAAGAGATTTATTATAGCAATTAATATTGAGGTAACACTAGTTTCTTTACCAAGACGCATTCATTGAACATATATTTAGTGTAAATGTCAATTACCTTAAGTACCGTCGACCGTTCACACGGTCAAAGACAAGTCCGCATTTATAATTCTCCACGAATACTGGTCTGGTTGATATAACGGATGGCAAGGATTTCCAATATGGTATATCGAATAGCTTATTCTGGAGGTGGAGTAGATGATTCACTCACTTTATGAAAGGGTCCCATTTCATAGATCTTTCGTCGCCATTACACTTGATGAACAAGAACTCTTTTGTATAGCGAAGTTCGTAGGTCCACTTCAGATGGGTTCCACGACAACTGTCCACTGGATCGGTTAACGAAACTAGCGCTATTGAATTACCCCGACATTTTGGGTGAGAAATATTAATAAACTTCTTAAGAAAATTTTATACGTCCACACACTCCGTAGTCCAAGCCGCGTTTTTTTTTTTTTTTTTTCTCCTCTCGAGCCCACAAAAAAGTTCTTTTGTTTTCACTCTTTAACTTTGTAAAATTTTCTTCCAATATCCCTATGCCACTGTCCCGTTCTTCTATTGTTTTCCAAAGATACCCACCTGACCCGTTTTCGGACTTCTTGATGCCAGTTATTACTAAACCGCCTACAGCAACTGATTTATTTCTATTTCTATCTTCATATGTTCAAAAGATTAATTAGCAAAAGAAAACACGTGTTACCGACAATATTATTAACCAGACTTAAAGAAAAATTTTAACGGATAAAATATATACGAATAATCAATTACAACTTATACAGCTCCGTATATAATTGCTTGTAACCATCACCGTTAATACATACACACATTTTATACTCACATATACAAATATATTTATATAAGCATACCCACCTAACATTCACACTCTTTGTAACAGGGTTCGAATGACTATTTACATATATATCTTTTCGTATATAGTCGCTCAACATTAACACTCGCAATTAGTAATATATTACATACGCTTGTATTCGAACCCCGTTTGTTACAATATATATATATATTTGAAAGAAACAACACAAATTTACAGTAAGTTCAAAATGATGTTACATACAGACAATATTAAAGAAAAAAAATAAAAGCAATAGTAATAAAAAAAATAAAACCAAAATTGAATAGATTCTGGAATTAGATTGACATTATCATAAGTACATTTATTAAAAAGCTGTATAAAATATATATAAGCAAAAACTTACTTACATAAATATGTTTGTAAAATTATTTTTACATAGGAGTATAAATATGAATGTATTTAATGCTATGGTATTTACGGATAAAAAACTCAGCATAATATTCAATTATACTATATAAAATATGGACTTCAAACATATAAATATTATATAAAATGTATAAATAAAAAAGTTATAGTGATTATAAATATACTTAATTTAAATATTATGTAATAGAGGGAACTAGAATTAAGAATTTTTTTTAAAATTCTTTTTAGAAATTTTAAGACACTGAAATAGAAGTGGGTACATTATAAAAGATTTATAATATTTATAGCTGTAAAATAAAAAGATAAATATAAATAACAGAACAATGAATAAGAAAATAATAGATATATATTGTAACAATCAGATGCACATAGCCAGCAAAACTAATCCCAAGATAATTTTGCCATGACTATAACATCTGATATGTCATTTTCTCTTATATACTGTTAAGGTTATGGAAATACAAGACTCTTAAGAAATAAAAAAATATAAATTGCAGTAAATAAGACACAAATACAGAAATGTAATGAGTATATAGATTTATTAATATGCATAAAAAATAAACCAAAAAACACATGAATGTTCCCATCACTGATTATAACCGAGTGTGCTAAATATGGGTTTGGACCCAACATATTACGCTATACTATTATTAAAGTCAAAGATTTTGTCTATTTATTAACTGTGCAATGAATTAAATAGCTTCACTATGAACCCTCAATGTCAATTCTTGTTAATTATTAATATTTAGTCTATGGATTTGTTTGGGAAAGATCATAGATGCTTCATTTTACTTTTGTCCACTCCTAATAGTGCTACAATACACTATAGTCTCATAATCCCTGGTTCATAATGTGTGCGCAAAATGTGGATGTGGTAATGTGTTTATACATTCACATAATCTTCAAATGGATATTTTACTATGATTCAGTTATTTTATTACATACTTAAAAATATGACAGAGGAAGCATGACTGCAGTTATATATCTGTGCAATTGTGGATGATTCTTGGCACATGACACTATACATCAG
Organism: Epiperipatus broadwayi; assembly: GCA_028023455.1. Lineage (NCBI taxonomy): Eukaryota > Metazoa > Onychophora > Udeonychophora > Euonychophora > Peripatidae > Epiperipatus > Epiperipatus broadwayi. The sequence goes on along the minus strand of JAQFVV010012444.1, from coordinate 318,389 downwards.
GCCATGATAGTAATTCACAAGTATCTCTAATATATGCTGCAATTTATTGCAATGCTAGGACATAATAATCAAGAGTTTACTCGGTAACAAGCAACATATGAAAAAGGAAGTACACCACCCTTGGCATGGCCATAAACAGCAACACAGTGGGTAAGTTAGGGATAATAAGGGATGAACCATCTGACTATAACAGTAATATGCTTAAATTCATTACCAACATGTTTGAAAATACTCACCTTCATTGATAACGATTATACAATACCATTAAAAAAAAAATAAGAATTTGAAATATTTAATTACTTATTGTGGAGTCTGGAAATTAAAGGAAATATTTACATTAAGCATGACCTGATATATTCTAAGGTTGCATGAGCAACTACACACTATAATGGCATATGAGCTCAACATCTTTTTGACATCATTATTGCCACTGCTATAACACAACATTAATTTTATAATTTTAATGCACAAATCAGTGCATAACAGCAGAGCTTCTTCAAATTAAATCACAATTTATTATAAAATTAATGTAAATTATAATACATAATAATTAGTGCCAGAGCGCTTTCAAGAGAACTTAGCTCTCATAATCATGGGCAATAAGGAGTAAGCATAACCAGATTGCTATATTCAAATATATGCAGATACATATAAATTAATTGAATTATACATGTAAATCTAATTAATCCATTTCTTAGAAATTTTTATAACACGCATCTTTTTTATTTATAGTTTTACCATCCATGGCAATAAAACATGCCTCCTTAACCTTTCTCTTAACATCATTCCCCTACAAACTATTCTTGGATTGTCAGGTTCACATGCATGACCAGCTGATTTCTGATGCATTGCAAATATTGAGTTGCAAGTTGGGTCTGCTTGGGCCTTGTTGTAAAAATATCTGTGCTGTGACAATCTTGTTGAGTCGCTTTCGTTTCTCCATAGTATGATGTCATGCAATTATTTTGGGCACAAAATATTATAGACAGCTTGAGAAATATTGTTGAGTGTTACTATATCTTTTGTATTGTTGATAAATCTTTTGGTATTAGGGGATGTGTGAAAACATAATTGAAATTCTCTATTAAATACTGAGAGTAGTTTCCTATGGGCATTTGCAATATATTGCAACAATATTCCATTTTTCTGCTGCTTAATCACATTATTTAATTTATTGTAAAATTGTAATCTTCCTATCAATGCTATTCTGTTTGAAACCAATATTTAATAAATCATTTCTATAATATAAAATTTGCCCTATTGTCTGCTTCAAATATGCAAAGGTGCTCATTCCTATGTAAGGACATTAATCCTGTGAATTTGTAAATAGACAGTGTGTTCGAAAGGGGTTGTATAGGACCTCTTTTTTCTATTGGTTTTATGATCACCTTATAGGTGAGTTGTTGACCTTTCCTTTGCACTTGCATATCCAAATATCTTGTCTTCTTGACACAATCTTCCATCTCTGTATTTAGCTTCAGATGAGTGCACTCTTGTATGTCCAGCTTGATTTTATTTATAATCTCTTCTGTAACAGCAATAAAAAGGTCATCCATATACCTTGTGTATATAATTAACTGAAGTGTTTGTTCATATTTAGGGATACTTTTTTCAAAATAATTCAGTACAATACTTGATATGATGCCACTCATGGTCAAGCTCATTGGCTACCCACCGTTACCACTATTGTTATTAACCATTTTAAGAAATCAATTACAAAGTCGATCCTTGTTTGTTCCATATTGTTGTTTTTAAGCTCTTCTTTTATTATGTCGATGGACCTATTTCTATTAATGGAGCCATATAATTCGGTGACATCGAGCACTGCAATTTTAGTTTCCGGTATTGTCTTTTATTCTAACCACAAACTCAAAGGAATATCTGATGGTATATATTCCAAAGCCAATAGTGTGAATCAGCCAATTGTTTACTGGCTATGTTAAAGTAATGAACACATCCAAAATCAAGCATTAGATGCAGAGGGACATTGGGTTTGTGCAGTTTTGAAAAAATCCACGGTTGTATAGTGGCAGGATAGTTTATAATATTCAGCTTTTGAGATGGCTTTGTTACAATGTGTCTTGAGAACTGAGGCAATAAATTTGTCTTTGTTCAAATTATTATTGAAACAAGCTATTCTTTTGAATTGCAGTTTTTCAACTTGCTGTTTAATCTTTAACATTTTCTCTATTCATAAGCACGAATCTCTGTCCCTTATCTTTCTTCATGCAGACTACTTGTTCAATGCTTAAAATTTGCTTAGTGTGAGCTAATTTTATGTCCCAGTTATTTGTATTAATCTTAATTGTATTCTAATGTATGGCCTTGGCAATCTGCATTACATAATTATCTTTATTTGGATTGTTATCCAAACCAGCTTCAATATTCACAATGCATCAGAAATCAGCTGGCCATGCATGTGAACCAGAAAATCCAAGAATAGTTTGTAGGGAAAGAAATGATGTTAAGAGAAAGGTTAAGAAGGCATATTTTATTGCCATAGAAAAGCTATAAATAGGAAAGATGCGTGTTATAAAAATTTCTAAGAAATGGATTAATTAGATTTACATGTATAGTTTAATTAATTTACATGTATCTGTATATATTTGAATATAGCAACCTGGTTATGCTTACTCTTTATTGCCCATGATTATGAGAGCTAAGTTCTCCTGAAAGCGCTCGGGAACTTATTATTATGTATTATAATTTACATTAATTTTATAATAAATTGTGATTTAATTTGAAGAAGCTCTGCTGTTATATGCTGATTTGTGCATTAAAATTATATATATATATAGTAGGCAGCTGAGTATGAAATAATTTCTATTAATATTAATTTTAATCTATTAATATTTAATTTAAATACATCCAAAGACTACATTTCTAATCATATCCAGTAGCTCTCATATTGCACCAATATAATACACTCACACCGATATGTAAACAAAATTGTGTTACTTATGTATGGACAACAAAATTCTATATATAAAGGCTAATTTTCAATCCTACTTTCTCTTGGCGGATGTATACACTAAATTAAGATTTACATGTTTGTAAATTGGTTTATGTTACTAGTAATTCATATCTGTTTAACTTGCTCTGGGTTATCCTGATTACTTTACTTAGCATATCAATTCAATACTTAAAATAAAACTCATGACTTTCCACTAAGAAACAAAAACATAGGGAGATGATGAATGGTAAGCTAAGCATTGTCATGCGTTAAAAATGATGTTTTATTATATTAAGATAGCAATGCTTATTGAGTTAACAAAAGGGAAAATATACCTAATCCATTCACACCTGATTGCTAAATATTGAATATAGCACCTAGGTATTCATTTATTAATATGAATAATAACAGACATCTACTCAGCTATTATTTAAAATATACATGTTAAATTACAGATATGCCTCATGATAATATTAATTAAAATAGTAACAAATAAAAAAGCCCACAAGATTATATATATATGAATATGAAGTATTAAAATTTACCAACATTTTCTTGATTACAGAAAACTCATAAGGGTTCAAATGTCTCTATAATTGCTTTCACAGAGTTTAAACATAGCTATGTTTAAATGAATTGTAGCTTCCATAGTGCAATATCCTTGTAACTGGTGATTTCAGGGGGTATATCAATAATATCTAGAGCGTTTCCATTTCTCATCAGCTTCATACTCTTTATGAGGCAGGTGGATTCTTGGAAATTTATGTTGCTTTAAATGATTCATTAATTAAGGAATGATGGAGGATTTCCTTCCTTTTCATTTATTGCTTTTTATATATTTCAGATGCAGGATATTATGTTCTCTAAACGCAAGTAATAATTCTATGCAAGGCAGGATGGCAGATATAACATCTGGCATAAGTGAAAAATGTAGGCATAATATACAACTGGCAACTGACTGAAATGTACAGCAATGGCTTGAATGGACATGGTGAAATTTCTAGCTTGTGCTCCCATGAGATGATAGGGAGCAGAAAATGACTTCTCTACTCACTGATTTCCATTCTCTCAGCACAGCTTTAAGCTGCAAGAAGATTGAAGATCCTTACTGTACATTCTATTGACTTCTTATACGATTTGTAAACAAAAGATACATTAATAACTCATCTAATTGATTCATCTTGAGTTTACTGAAATATCCTCTTAACAAATGAATTATTTTAACACCTGTTTTATTCCTTAAGGCAATTAAGCATTACTCAACACCTGGTCACCTTATTACCAACTAAACAACTTTTAGTGAGAGAATACCCAAAAATACTCCTATTTTTAGTAACTAAGTAGCCCATGAACATTTATTAACTCATAGACTGTGTTTGCCAAAAGATCTTCATATGCACTTTGAATCGCTCTCAAACTGCTAATTTTTATGTTGTGTTGCCGATTTTATGGTTATTTTATAAAAAAAAATGTATCATAGGATGTTGCCACCTTTATAATTATTTTCAACTAATAAATCAATATTTAAAGTTATAACAGAGATAAGGCTTACCTTCTAAGGCACTGATTGGTTTTCTCATTCTCTACACAAGAGGTGCTTGTCAACAATTTTGACAGTTCTAAGTTCTTTGTTTTGATTTTCAAAATGAAAATGTATGCTTTAGAGTATTTTTTTTTTAGATTTTAATATTATTTTCATAAAATATGTGTGAAAACATAATTATTTTAGAATAGTTCAGATTTTAGTAAAAATTATTTACTTTTACATGAAAATAAATTGAGAAAAAAATCAATGACATAGGCTGCATTTTCTAATGGGTTGAGAAAAGTACATTTTATGTTGTCCATTATAAATAATTTTTATCAATTATAAATAGAAATTTATTTTTGAAAAAACTTTTGTTAACTTTAATATTCTGACAAATTATTAATTTGCTTTTTAAAAATTAAACTAAAATGAGTATAATTTTAAAACATATATATTTATTTACTGCTGATTCTGAAATTAACCAATCAAAAGTTTAGAACTTTAATTCACTTGGCCAATAGGAATTTTGAACTATTAATGAATTAAATCTGAATAATATATGCCTTGTAGTAAAAAAAAGATTTAACTATAATGAAAGTGCACCTAGAATCCATTAAATGTTTATATAATGTATGTGGGAGATGATCTATTCCTTTCAACACCAAATCAATTTTCTATGGAATGCAAGATTCCACAACTCTGTCTGCATACACACACATAATCACATGACAGCCTAATTTAAAATTGTTTACATATATATGTAGTAAACAGACATACATATAATATAAAGCATATATGTATAGAAGCGCATATATATATAGCTTCAATATGATTCAAAAATTACAAAGAATATTTTTAACAAATGAATTGTTGAACAGAGAAATATATAAAAATAAAATAATAAGTATTTTATTAATTTGGGGATGACAATTATAAGAGATGGTAATAATTAGGAGATTAAAAAGTAATAAATGAATAATTTATTCAAATTAAGTTGTTCATATACATATTATAATCTATATTTATATTTTAATTTAATGTTGTATATTTTATTTGATATTATCTAAATAATTTTATTTGGTTTTAATTTCATTTTATCACATTTGTTTTTATATTTTATTATACTTTTCTTTATTTTATTTGTAATTATACCATAGCTCTGAGGAAGAATGCAGAATAGTCAAAATGTCAAATTGTGTGCCTATATATATATATAATACAAGACCACAAAACAATACAATACTAGATAAAAATACAAAGTTTTACCAACATCCTTACCATGGTTTCATCTATTAAACAAATATACCTTCTCAAGTGAAGATCAAACTAAAGAAGCAACATATATATATACAAAACAAACAAATCTTCACATAATTCACTTCAAAAACCAACTTTGCTTCAAATCAAAAGATGTCTTCATAAGATTGATAGCCTCAGATTCAAGATATTTTATCATTAAAGTTTCCTTTACTCTTCACGTTAATTCATTCTTTTCATAAAAAATAATTGTTACATTGTCAAACAATATTTTATGACCTGTATTCAATTCATGAATATATAAAGCTGAGTTATAATACCTATGTTCAACTCTACTTATATGAACTTTAATCCTTTCATTAAGACTCAGTTTACTCTGACCTATATAAATCTAACTACAAGAAATCTTATAAATAATACCTAAGAATTTGAGAAATATGATTAGGCCTGACAGTTATCAGCCTTTCATATATAAAAAATATCTTTATTGAATTTTTGTTGCAGAAATAGAATGCTTAATAACTTTAGTAATAATGCTGATATTCAAAAAAGTCAATTTCCTACGGATTATGTAAAATTAGGTTATGATTATGAATTTATTAGAAATGTTGTATTTAATAATAATATTTATAGTCATGACACTGATAGTAAAAAAATTATGGTTAGTAAGGATAGAGTTTATGACTTTACCATTTAAGTTATCAATTTATAATTTGGTTTATAAGAATAGTCATTTGTTAGGAGGAATGAAGGTTGCATGGAAGAGAGGTTCTGATTTGAATTCTTTACTGAATGGTTCAAAACAGTCAATTGACAGTAAATCTATTCCTAGTATTATTTATAAGATTCTTTATATTTGTAGTAAGATTTATATAGGTCAGAGTAAATTGAGCCTTAATGAAAGAATTAAAGTTCATATAAGCAGAGATAAACATAGGTATCATAACTTAGCTTTATATATTCATGAATACAGGTCATAAAATATCGTTTGTCAATGCAATGGTTATTTTTTATGAAAAGAATGAATTAAAGAGAAGAGTAAAGGAAACTTTAACAATAAAACTTCTTAAATCCGAGGCTATCAATCTTATGAAGACATCTTTTGATATAAAGGGAAGTTGGTTTTGGATATATGTTGCTTCTTTAGTTTGATTTTCACCGGAGAAGGTTTATTTGTTTAGTAGATGAAACCATGGTCATGTAAGAATTTTGGTAAAATTTTGGATTTTTTTCTAGTATTGTATTGTTTTATGATTTTCTATTTTATTTATTACTAGTATAGTGTTAGGCAGTTTTGAATTTTATATATATATACACACATACAATAAAAAAATTTTTGTTAAAAAGTGTTTGCAGGAAGATGTACAAATTATTGCATTTATACAAAATATTACAGCAATATAAAGGAAGTGGTAGATTTTGATATTAGTAGTAAAAACCATCTTGTCTAATTGGTTAAGGTTTTTCTTTTTTAAAGAAAATGTCCATTTCCTGGATTAGAAACAAAATCTTCAGTGGTAGTTAGGTCCAGATGAGGTCTGATATGGATTGAGAAAATGCAGTATTTGAAAAGCATATTAGTGCACCATCTTAAACTGATTATCTTGTTAAAGGAATTTTTTTTTTTTACAAGGGTGTCATGGCTAAATTTATACATTGATTGAATTGACTCTAAATTAATTCAAATTAGTTTATCACAAGAGTTCAGGAGTCAAACTAGTTGATGATCTGTTTGAAGCATGCTCAGAAACAAAAGCTTGAAACACTTTAGTGAAACAATACCAAACACATGATCAAAACTATGGTTATAATTTCTATATGATGACATTTAGCACTGTTTAAATTACCATTTACTTGGCAGTCAAAAAGTTAGAGGAAGAATGTTTATACAAAGAGCAAGTTATGCACGAGTATTTGAAATCTTACCAACTAAAAGGAGCCTCAACTTTTAAGTATGATGTGAAGAATTTGTAACAGTAAAATACTATTTTTGAAAATAAACTATTTTTCAATATTTTGGTTACTTTTTTTTCATCTCTTTCTTATTTCATTAATACTGATACTAGTGTCTTTCCACAATGTCAATTATTCAATTAACCATAAAACAAAGATCTCTATAATTGCACATAATGTGATAAGCTCACTTGTCAGCGAATCCTTAGTTTTTTGATAAAAGTTACCTCATCTTTATTGGAAATGCCATACCTACAAATAATAAAAAATCAGATCTGTAAAATATACATAAGTTAAACCAACTTCATGATTAAAAACATAAATAATGATTACAAAAACTTTGATACTTGAATAGTAGCAAATATTTGCAAAATTGATTACTCACTCCTTCAGAAGCTTTTGATCCTCAACTAATTTCTGACCTTCAAAATACATCCAATAAGTCTTCCAGAGGTAATGCCTAAACAAATAAAACAAATTTAAATCATTTTATTATATATATTTCAATTTTTTTTTGCAATATTTTTCTACGAAAGTGTAATCCTGTTACAATTTTGTGAAGAATGCTCAAGTAAATAACTCATAAAAAGATCTTGACTGTAATTATGTGTAATATCCAAGATTATTCACTGATATTTCAATAATATTCCAGTTTTCTTTGGAGTTCTATTGACCAGATTCCAAAAAAGAGTGAATCTATTTCTATTTTGAAGAGAATAACTATGATATCATTGAAATGTTATCAAATAATCTTAGATGCCAAATAATTGCAATGATCAAGATCCCCTTCAAACTTTCAACCTACCAATATTTCTTCCCATGAATGATCTCCTATCTATTTATACAAAGTCAAACCTTAGTAGCTTTCCCTTTGAAAATATTAGTCAACATACATCATTTTCAACCATTATTGATCCACTGCAGGATGAAGGCTTCTCCAAGTTTAATCCATGGAGTTCTCCCAATCATCAGCCTCTTCTCCACATCACTCCGGAACACTTCCTTATTTCATCCATCCATCTTATATGTGATCTCTTTCTAGGTCTTTTACAATCTCTTGGAATCTAGTATAAGATTTCAACTATCCAGTTAATATCATCTCTTCTAGCAATATATCCATTCCAGCCCAACTTGTTCCTTACAATAATGTTAGCATCACCTGTTTGTTATCTCACCCATGTATTTTGTTTTAATTTCTTCTTGTTATTACTAACATACATGTCTCCATACTTTGTTGAGTCGTCTAAAGTCTGTATTGCTCTTCTGTTAAGTATCCAAGTCTCAGATCCATAAGTAAGAACTAGTAAAACACTTTTATTAAAACCTTCCTTTTCAAATACATAAGCGAATTTCTTTTTAATATTAAATTATTTCTATCAAAAGTACCGCTTCCAAGTTTAATTTTATGATTAATTTCATCCATTGTTTCCATCTGTATTAATAATCCTGACCAAGGTATTTGTAGTTGCTAACTTCTAAGTCATCATTATCAATCTTTATTTTCTTCTTTTGAGAAAATCCACTGAATATATTATCTTTAATCCCACTTTTTTTTACTTTCATCTGGTAACTCTTGCCACAGTTCCTGAAGCTCTGAAGCATTTTTTGCAAAAAGTTATTTCATCTACAAAATCTAGATGATTTAAAGAATCTCCATTTACTCTTACTCCCTTAGCATCTAATTTTAATCCATAAAATATTTCTTGCAAAACTGTTGCAAAAAGTTTTGGTTATAGAACCATTTTCATATACCCATCTCAATATTAATCTTCTTAGTAGAAAACTATGTAATCTAATCATTACTGTTGTATTGTGATATTCCTCAGAATATGACAATACCCTGAAACCATATTTTGATGAATCAAAGCTGTAATCAATGAAGAAATGCTTATAGAATCAAATGTTTTTTTATAATCTACAAATCCAAAGCATAATAGCAACTCATATTCATTGGTCCTTTCTATAATTGATCAATATTTAAATTCAATTTTTAAATTTAGTTTGTACTTTTGGTTGGTTAAAATCCAAAGTTTGCTACAGACACATTGTAACAATTTTGTATAAAAGTGATAAAAGACTGAAAGATTTGTAATTTCTATTTTTTTTTAACACCTGTCTTAAATATTAATCCTGCACTTTCCCCAATCATTTGATACATCTTTATCATTTAGACATTTGGTATTAATTTTGACAATAATTTTTCTATTTCCCTTCTTTTAAGATATCGATTATAATTCCATCATTATCTAAAGTTTTTCCCTTCTTCATAGATTTAATTACGTCTCACTTTATTAAAAATCCTGGAAATCAGAAGATGTGGTTATTGTAGAGAATACTGTTTTCTTGCTTTTTCTTACTATAAGATTTGAAATATCAGGCACTCTTAAATCTGGAGCCTAATTGTAAATATAGGAGATTTAAACTCAGACTTTCAAGCCACTTCACTATCCACACTATCTCATACAAAAAAACACATGACCACACACAAGCAGAAAGATAAATAATCACCAATATACATATTTCGTGCTAAACCAGCACTCATCAGTTGGTCCAGATTACCATCTCTCATACATATATATAATCAGTGTTCAGTTTTATATTAAAATAGCAAATCCTTACACTTTAATGGACATGCTTCAACCTATTCCAACCTCCAACTCTTCAGCCATCCATATCATTGAAAATTTGATGATAGAATTTCAGATTTTCAATGGTATGGTTGGTTGAAGAGTTGGAGTAGGTTGAAGTATGTCCATTAAAGTGTAAGGATTTGCTATCTTAATATAAAATTGAGCACTGATTATATATATGTATGGGAGATTGTAATATGGACCAACTGATGAATGCTGGTTTAGCATAAAATACATATATTGGTGATTATTCCATTTCTGCATGTGTGTGGTCATGTGTATCCATCCTATGAGATAATGTGGATAGTGAAGTGGCTTGAAAGTGTGGGTTCAAATCCCCTATATTTTTCTTACTATGTAACTTTTCCACACATTTCATACCATCTCTCTTTTAATTAATACTTCCATTTTTTCTTCTCATTGCAAAAATAAGTTTCCTACCAATATCAAGATGTTGTTTTACACTTTTGATATTTTTTATTCTTTTTTGTAGCTTTCCTTACTAATTCACAATTATATTTTCTTATATCATTATGAACTTTTTATCACATCATTAACAAAAAGCTAAAAGCATAAAAATCAAAAATACTTTAATGTTTTCAATCTAAGCCAATTTTCTTGCATTGTAATGAAGATCTGGCACCAGTTGTGCCTCAATAATCAAACTTAAACTAGATGGCAAAAGTGAAGTAAGGGAAATATAATTTACTTATCATTCTTAAATGATAATTTTCAAATTCTTTCTTTTCTTCATAAAATGTCATGTATCAATAGATATTTTATTGGACAATTGCTGCTTTTTTGGCTATCATTGTTGCAGTTCTTAATAGTATCTTCAAAATCTGATATTTTTAAATTCTTTGGAATGATTCTGAAGATTAGGAATATCAACTGTGAATACACTTCTTAATTTTTTGTCTCTAGTTTTGCATTAACACATATCTTATATCTCATTACTTGATGATCATTTGCTGTGTTGAATTTATATAGAACATCACAATCTTGAAATATATATTTTCTGTTAATCAAAATATAACCCAATTCAGCTTTATCTTTATTTGGATACTTCCATGTCCATTTGAGTTTAGCATTTCTCTCAAAGAAAGAATTCACAACAATGTGTATATGAATGCATCAATATTTTTTATTTTATTATCATCATTGAATATACTTATTTTACATTTAAAAAAAAAGTGTTCAATGGTAATTCCTGCATAAATACTATATCTTGTATTGGAGAGAAAGTTTTCATTTATTATTATTAATACCTCGCAAAAGTGTATGCACAACTAGCTTGAAAGGCTGATATTTGAATGTAATACTATTATTGAAACTTTATAAATAAAGAATATATAAGTAACACTGTTTTGTCTAGATTAGCCAGGTATGAATTACTTATTTTTTAAAAGCATCATAGTTGCAAATTTATCCTGAAAAGTACTGTATTCATGTAAACTAATATTAAAAATATTAAAATAATTTTATATAATGTCACTGCCTTTGGGATTGGGAAGACAAATGTTAAGAAAAATATTTTTGTCAATATTATAGTTTAAACTCTAAATAATTATATCAGAATTGTCTCAATCTTGTGCAATGTATGAATTATTTCTGTCTTTGATATTCTTTAGCAGAAAATTAAGTCAACGTTTAATCTTATTAAATGAGAAAACATTCAACTCTGTGAAAAAATCCATTATATAAAGCATTCAGAGAAAAATTAGTTCTTGTGACTCTTGCTCAGAGTAATTCAAATATCAACATCTAAATAAGCATGATTTTAAAGCAGAAAAAGAAATTTGTGTTATTTTAAAACGTTTTAATGAGATGAGATCTGGCAATTCAATAGTTGTCCAGTGTAAACAGATTCGTTCTAATAAGAATGCTTCCATTTGACCTTATTCAATAATCATGTTAATTTATATTCTTTGAATAAATTATTATGTAATCAGTCAAACCAATATGAGAATCTCTATATAAAAATATTACTTACCAAACTATCCTATGTGGGACTAAAAACAGATTAAATTATATATTGTAATCTTTAGCTTTTCTCTTATAACTAAATGTCAAGTTGTATAGCAGGAGTGGCCAAACTTTTAGACATTGGGGACAACTTTTTTTTGTGAAAGTGTATCTGACCGAAACTACATCAGGACTACGAACCAAAAATGGTAAAAAAATGTTATTTTTGCTGGAATGAAAAAAAATAACGGTTTGAAGTCCTGGCTTTTTTAAAATGTACTTACAACTTGGTGGGTTTTTTTTTTTTATAACGGCTTTTTAAATACTCACAAATATTGGTGACATTTTTAGAAGATACTTAGGAACAGATGAATTTCTTTTCTCGATGATACGAACTGTTGAAGACATTTTATTATGACTACTAACATTAAAGTGATTATTACAAAAAAAAAAACGTAATTTCTACATTTTGTGCCATCTCTTGGCCATTTTTATTGGCATTTTCGCTATTTTACACTTATTTTATTGTAAATTCGTAGCTTTATTGGTATTTAAAACTTTAATTCCCAAAAAATTCTCTATTGGCAGAATTTTTAGCAAAAAAATCAATTTTTCATTGCGATCTATTGTATATAGTTCCGCCTCTTTTTCCTTATAAGGTGCCACAACTTTGGCTATTGTTCTCCAGGTGTTTCTAACTGTCAAAATCAGAAATCAAACAAAAATGGTTTATGCTTTTGTAATTGATTTTGAATGTAAATAAATATACTTCTCAAAATTTTTTCATTGATAATTAAGTTTTTACATTAATTTACTTATAAACTTTGATTTGAAAATTTTTTAATTTTACAAAAAAAAATAATCAAGGGAAAGTGAATAATGCTTGACCGCTATTTAAGACAAATGAATAACGTTGACAGCTATCTGCATATCAGTGACATTCAATGATCACTAGTAAAACCACCTATTTTTCATAAATATTTATGGATTTTATGATTACTTTTTACACCATATTGACTAATAATGTGACTAGATTTAGATTTTTATTTAAAATATTTAATTTTAGATGAAGAAAAGACAACAGAAATGAATAATCAGCAATCATAATTTCTAAGGCACAAGAAATCACCGACATTTTCACATAATGATTGGTTGAAATATAATTCCTTTATTTTAATACAGCTATTTTTCATAAGTTTTTCTTATATTTTTCTCCAGTTATTAACATTATTTTAAATTTTTCGTTACATTTAACCAATATGAATATAAAATAATTCAATTTTTACAAGCTAAATTAAAACAATTCTGATTAGTGTACATTCTGAAAGAAAATGAGCTAGATCCATATTTAACAAATCAAATCACTCAAATTTTTACTCAATCTGGCCAATAAAAAAATTCATCAGACAAAAGGTTACCTCAACTCCCTGTAGTATTACAATTTGTCTATGTCATATTATAAATTATTTATTAAATTACAATTTTAAATTACCTATAATTATTTTCTAGAGCTGGTCCTAAATTTAAAAAAAAAAAAAAATTGTTTTATAATTGTATTAAATTAAATTAGATGCAAAATTTTACAAAAAAAAAAAAAAAATTATGTGGTTGACTTACAGAGACCTTGTAGGCCTCTGGCCAACCACAGTCAACGTCTTGGTCACTACCTAATATTTAAAAAAAAATTTTTTTTTTCCGGTAGTTTAATTTTCTATAATAAATAAACTTTGTCACTACTTAATAGCCCAATGTTTGTCTATCTGATAAGCCAATTTATAAGAACTTTTGTAATTTTTATAACTTTAAAAGAAATTTTAATAACCTGTTTATAATATTTTAAATTATATAGTTCTTTATAATTTTAAATGCTTAGTTTCAGGAATATTATTGACCTAAAGTGTTAGTTAATTTTATTGTAAAATATTAAGATTAAAATTATCTTAGAGTTAAGAGTAAAACTTTAAAGTTAAGATCAAACTCCCCAGGCTAGGCTGTAAATATTTTAATTTACCTGTAAAAAAAAAGCCATATTTAATTCTTAATTATAGTAAAAAATATTTTAATTGAACAATTTCAAATTTAGTTGATTAAAGAATACGATTAAGTCAAATTAAATAATAATAATAAAGTTAGCAATCTTTAATTAATTAATGTATATGTGAGTGCCTGGATATAAAACTGTAATTTCTTCAGAAAACTTTCTTGTTAAGTTAATATTAAGTTTTTAAACTTCTCTCACGATAATTATAATAAAATAAAATTGGGAGCTATAATAAGTACAAATTATAAAACTATAAAATAATCAGCAACTTAGCGCTTTTGAGGCGAGCCTCAACTCGCCTCGAAAGCGCTATGCTGCTGATTATTTTATAGTCTCATAATTTGTACTCATTATAGCTTCTCTCTCCAGCGCTTCACATGCTCCTAATTTTATTTTATTGTCAAGTTAATGTAAAATTATTCTTAAAGATCTTTGTTTTAAAAAAAGGTCTAATTTAAAATATTCTGGGTTCTTAAATAAATTTAAGAAATAAGTTTAAAGAAAAATATTATAAATTTTTCTGTTTAAAATAATGTAATTTTCATTGCTTAATATTTTTCATTTGTATTATATTTTTGATTTTCTAAATATTTTTACAAAAGTGTAATAATTAATTGTGTCTAAATAATTGTGTCTAAATATATTATAATTTTCCAGAAAGCTCTGCAATATGCAAATCAGTTTATTTTTAGAAATTTTTCCTAGAATACTAATAACTTTGTGAACTCTAATCAATGGAAGTCAAATGGGAATAATTAAAATGTCAATTTCAGTCATCGAAACATGGTCATATGAAATATTATAAATAGAGTTGATAAATTCATTTCACAGACTCATTATATTTGCTTACAATTGTTCACTTGTTTTAAATTTGCTGATTTTAATTAAGTATTAATTAATTTTATTTTTTTAAAAAGTTAAAAGAATGATTTGCTAAAATAACTTCATACAGGTTCACTTTTTAAACTGATAAACTTTCAGTGCTTAAAACATATATTACAGGAAAAACTTGGAAAAATCAACAGATTGAACAATAATTAAATCGTTTTTATTTGAATTACATGCTTTACTGGAATTCAGAATAAAGTATCATTATCACATTCCTATTACATAAGAACCTTCATTGATTCTATTATTCATATTATAAGTAGGTGACATTATCATTTTAAATTTAATATTAACAGTAAAACCTGCTCTGAAGATCTTAGTATCACCTTTCCTCATTCCTTATCTACTCTCATACCCAGTTTGAACCCCAATCCATCGTAATGTGTGCGTACTGCACTAATATGCCGAAGTCCAAGCTTGATTAGGTAGTAGGCATAGATATTTAAATATTAATAAAATATAATTTAATATTCCAGCAGTAATAATTTATAAAATGGCATTGTTAATATAAAAATATGTACACGTATGTATATGCATATTGAAATCTTTGGTTGTAACCAAAGCTTCCTTAATTTGAAGCTTGTTTTGCTAAGATTAATTTAGATCAAAATATTCCTCATGAAATGCGTTAAATTTGATATAAAATTATTTAAAGAATATTAATTTAAATTAAAAGTTTGAATAAACTTTCATGAATTATCTGATATGTAATGAAATACTCATTTAGAAAGGCTTGAAATAAAAATAGTTCATTTATAATGTAAATGTAATAGGAATTTAAAGCATCATCAAAAGTCAAATTTACTATAGTTTGTTAATGTGTTAAAATTGTTTTATAAGTAGTTATTAATAAGTTAGATAAATCAGAAGGGGGAAATAAATATTTTATAAAGTAAATATGATTTTTAGTTAGTAAGAAATTGGCTGATGAAAATCGTATCGGTCAGGGAAGTAAAATTTAGCTATAGAGTATTTATTAAAAGAAGTTCGTATAGGAAATCAAGGGTTAATTTAAAGCATTAAACATACTCAATCAGAATGGCGTGTATGTGAAGTGCGTGAACTGAATATATGTACTATTAATTATTGTTGGGCATTCATGGTATCATTGGAAAGCTAATTGAAAGAGCAATTATTTTATCTTGGTTTCATATCCATAGCAGCTGGTTATCATTTAGAATCT
The DNA here is from genome assembly GCA_028023455.1 of Epiperipatus broadwayi. NCBI lineage: Eukaryota > Metazoa > Onychophora > Udeonychophora > Euonychophora > Peripatidae > Epiperipatus > Epiperipatus broadwayi. Next base: position 301,991 of record JAQFVV010012444.1, on the reverse strand, counting down.
TAAGTTCAAAGTTGGTCTGCTATGTATTTTTTTTTCACTTAATAAAATTTTTCATTTTGTTCTTTCAAGCAGTTTTCCATGAGGAGCAGGAAAAGATCTAACAAAAACTACATGATTTCTGTCAGAATGTGAATAATTCAGTTGAAAATAATAATAAATAACCAATTAAAATTAGAATGTATGGTTTAATTGACATAAAAGGGTCATTTAGAGATTAATTGACAGAACAGGACTATAAAACTTAATCATTTTCTGGGAAGGGGCTTCTTTCATTTTGTCCAAGGTGTAACTCTGTTCGGGTTTAAAAATCCTTAATTTAAACTAATATAGAGTAAGTTTATCATCCTTCCTGGCTCAATCTCTGACTGAAAATTGAATTAAAAATTATATTATTGTGAAAATATGATACGTGCTTAAGTTTCCCACATCAGGCATATATTAATTCTTCTTGAAATTAATCATTATCATTATTCTTGATACGACAGTCATCGCCACAGCTAATCGGAAAATAATGCAACATCAGCCGAAAACAAAATTTTATTTCGAGAAAAATATGGAAACCAGAAGTTTAATGGATGATTACTTTAATTATTCGATTCTAATGATGGATAAATTTTACTATTTCTGTTACAAAAGATTTAGAAAAAAAATAATCACCATAAACGGAAAGAGTGGAACTGAACTATGATACCAATGTAAATGTTAAATCCCTCCTAACATGTTGTCTGCATCATCAATGTCTGAAAAAGCTGATTTTATCAATGAAAACTAAATGGTTATTATGTGAAAGAATGTTTTAAATGTTTATTAAACTGAGAAATCGCAAACCATTGAGAATTTCCAGGAATATAGTGCTATAATTTATGCAAAGAATACTTCAAGTTATCTGACTTTGCCAGCATAATCAGCAGTGAACGAAAGACTTATTCGTCACCATGACAGATTAAGATAAAGTTGGTTGAATTATATTATAATGATAATAAGTGAAATTCTATTTAAAGAAACCTGCACTGCCTGAAAGGAATTAAATCAATGTTTTCAAAATTATTGCTCATCTAACTAAACATCATATCATAATTGGATAATGTGAACCTTAAAAAGAAAACCCTTTGGATTGTTATACATGTATCTGAAAAGAATGTGATATTGTAATGCAAATCCTAATAATGAAAAGAAAAAAGTATTTCACTCTTAAATATAAAATCTTGTGGATTACTTAATAAAATGACCCCTTTTTAAATTTCCATGGATTAATTGTTGGATAATGTGTGCACACAGAATTATTAAGGGATAATTACCATTGCAGGAATATGAAAGGAACTGGGGATGACTGTACGGGAAAGACACTATAAGTATTGCAGGAATATAAAAGGAACTGGGGATGACTGTATGGGTAAAACACTATAAGTATTTTTTTTGTATTAACTGTTATTTGCTTCTATAAGCTATTTATTTATGCATTGTAGTACCCATTTATTATACGTAGTATTAACAAAATATTTATTTTAAATATTAAAATAAATTAAATTAGCATAGTAGTTTAAAAATATGCCTTCTTTGAAATAATAAAATATTGCTTTACCCTAATAATACGAATGAGAAATATGAATGAAAGGATATAGTGTATACGGTGTTTATTAAAATGGTTTATTACTTTAAAATTTAGTTATAATAAAATTGGTATGTTTTTATCTTTGAATGAATGTTGTTGATAAAATGAGATAGCCTTGTCCCAGTTGAGAGAAAATTATTATATGAACAATGCACATTTCTTATTTCTAGTTATTAAAGATATAAATTGATTTTACGTGTAAGCGTATTTAAGCTTATAAAATTATTGGCTAAAACATCAGTGCAATATTTTGTGTTTAAAAATTAGATTTCAATTCTCATATATGTGTGCGGATTGGTGAATGACCTTATACGACTGAAGTTGGTTATCACCACCTGGCCAGTTGAGTTGGAGCATATCTCGCTCAGTAAATAGTTATTAAAATTTGAAGTAGTTAGAAGTTGTGGATGAATTTCCCACCTTATGTTAATGTATACTATAAAATGATTTCCGTGTTAATGGTAATAGTGATTTGTGCAAGCCTATCCATGTTTATATGTCTAGCAATGAGTCCTAGCATATCTCAGCCTTTATGCAAAGGTGCTCTCTAGTTTTATGGGTCATAGCCAACACTTATATTATTCCAAATTCTTTTTCCTTATGGGTGCATATTTGTTTGAAGAATATTAAGAGTAAATATTGTTAATATTGTTAGTAGGGTCATAGAATAAGTTCATTGTTTATTTATGCCACATAAGAGTTAAAGTACAATCTATTAGAGTGATGCATCATGCCTGGCTTAGTTTTACATAGCTGATTAAGAGCCAATAAAAATTATAGAATTTGAATTTCAAATTTAGAAAATAAAATTGTATTTTATGCTGTGATAAGCAGTATGCATCAAATTTCCGGATAACCGCCAGAGCAGATCCTCGCTGGGACTGGTAAGCTAAATAAAATGTTACTCTTGTTGGTAACATTGAATATTATCTATGCGTAGGTATGGGAAAGTGTGACCCGTTTGAGAGCTAATTCTTTCATGCATAAATAGTTTATCTAAGGATGTAAGAGTAAACAAACACTTTATAGTAGTCAGAAATTTAAATATTTTATCAAGACATATTAATTTGTTCGAGTTAATACATAATTTATAAGTTTATTTCTTAGCGAAAAGTTTTTATGACCAGTGTCATTAACCATATGCTGAGAAAAATAATATAGAGTTAAAATTCAAGAAGTTAGAGTAAAAAAAAAAAAGATTATAATAAGTTAATAATTGTTTGTTATAGTATTGAATATGTTCTGTAGCTTATTGATAGTCAGAAGAGTATAATCATCTATTAGAAAAGAAAGATAGTTCCATAGCAGATATGAATCCCATCTTCTTAATATGAGAATGTTTTATATTTTACAATTTATTGCCGATCAAGAAAAGGGAGAGCTGTGGAAATGTTTAAATAATGTAAATACATTATAATTATTACTGTTAATCAAATTTTATAATTTTAAATAAAAGCTTCAATGTTTTGTGGATCCTACAAATTCCAGAAATCCAATCATAATCACAGTATTACACTAATATTTGAATTTAATTATATTTTAATTACTTATAACTGCATTATAATAAAGTACTTGAGAGATTAATTTATTATATTCAAGATTCCTAGAAAGTTTGCATTATAAAATTAAAAGAGAGAAAAATTATTTTAAACACTGCAAACTTAGATAATAGGTATGTGGATTATAGTCAAATAAATTTAGCAATATTAAAATTATAATATGCAATAAGGTTGTCATGTGAGATTGAATGCTGTTGGTGGACATAAAACCCCTTCTCTATTCACTGTATTGAAATACCTTCCCAGGTGAACTTTATTAATCAAATTTTAAATTCTCAGTGTTTAAGTTGTTTTACAAGCAAATATTTATGATTGAAATTTTATTTAAGTATTCAGAAATAGAGACAGTAGATATTGGCTTGACTAAGCTAAGACAAGGTCGACCATAACTGTAGTCACTGGGAGAGTATTCATAAATCACAAATAAATTCTTGTCAGTATTTAAGTTTTCACACATTGCTATTCTGAAGCCCTGAGATGAGATTATCATAAAGTAGAAAAGAGTTGGCAGATAGGAATTAATAAAAAAGTAAAGCAAAGAAGTCTGTAATTATCAGTTATTAATATCTGTAAAATTAAAGTATGATCGAGAGTATGGTAGAGGGATGGACTTTGATGATGATGATGGGCAAGGAAATAATTTAAGTTTACTCAAATTTTAATTGTGATTTTGATGTGGGATGTATGGGGAGTGTGCTGAGAGATTTAGTGTACATTGTGGAGTTGAGAGACTCCTCTTCTCCAAAAAATTTAATAATTATTAATTTAATACTGCTTTCAGTGTTTATTCGTTAGAAATTTTATTTGTTTACTCCATTCATAAAGTATTAATTTAGATAATTAGGTCAATTATTAACCAATACTAAGAGTAGTATATAAAGTCTCCATTATAGTTGCAATTTGGCGCCCTGCCAGTTCATAATGTTTGTCCCATCACCATCGATTCTGAGGCCATCCGCTCTGCAGATTGCGTGTGTGTGTGGGCGGGAGGTATAGAAGTAGCCAGGAGGAGGAAGGATAGATTACAGTATGAAGGTTTAAATCAATTAAGTTGTAATTACATAGATATTGCGATATTTAAAACTTATAAGCAAAGATAACATTTTCATTCATTTAAATTTGGCAGTTACAGTAAATCTAGTAATTAAAAATAATATTGTCTTATTTAAACATTCAATGTCGAATTTAATATTTATAAATAATTTTATTTTATTATTTAAAATATCACACCATAATTTTATTTGCAAAAAATAAATGAGCATTGGAAGGCAGACAATAGATCTCATTAATTCTTATTTCACAGGAATGTACTAATGGTTTTAAATATTTAATCAGCAAAATAAAAACAACAGATGTTTGATCAATATTTTAATCTAAAATTAGTAAAAGTTTTATAACAAAGTAAAATCTTATCCGAGTATCTAAAAGTAAAATAATAAAAGTAAAAATTCTTATAACATCCTGTTGCTGGCTTTAGATATTCGTATAGATAACAAAGGTACTTTACTTGTAGCCAGATTTCGATAATGGATTATTATACTACAGGACAAATGAGTTTGAATTCTATTATACATTTCAGTGGTATGAATAGAGAGAGATTTAAAAAAAAAAAAAATTTTTTTTGAGAATAGTTGGAATACCAAGCGCAACATTTTAAATTTTGCGAAAAAAAAAAAAAAAAAATTTTAAGAGGAGTTTGAATACCAAGCGTAACGTTTTAAATTTTGCGAAAGAGAATTTTGAATCCCAGACTTTGCGAAAGAAAAGTAAAATAAAGAAGTAGAGGCTAGCAGGGTGCTGTTTTCATCCTCGGAATAGCCATCCTGTGGCCCTATATCACCTGAATGCCCTTCAAAGATTAACATCTATCGAACTGCTGCTAAAGAAAAGAAATACTGCCATCAAAACCAAAGATAATGTGCTACTGAACATCAAAATAAATGCTGCTGCCATTAGTATCAACCTAAAAACCCTATAATAAATGAAAACCAAATATCCTGTGAAATGGACTCCTACAAATCACTCATAGTAGTCGTCAAAAGATTATAAATCCGTCCAGACTCTCCAATAAATCAACTGAGGTAATTCGTTAACCCAAGAGCTCTTGAGTACTATGTATATACATCCTTCTAAGCTATAGCTATTTTAACATACGTGTCTATAAATAAAATCAGATTATACAGTTTTAATGTTATTTCTATTGTGTACTTAACCTTTATATCTGTAATTTAACTAGCATGTTCTATCATCTATACTTTCATACTTAGGTTAATAATTCTGAATCTTTTAAATTATTTGCTTTATTTTTTCCATTATGATGATGTGCCTAGATGGTCATCGACCAAGCGAATAACCCTCTAATGAAGATGCTGCTCTATAAATTGTGCGGATTAATTATAGTAATGGCCCTTATATTTAAACATATTGCTGAGTCGCTTACTCGAATTATATCTTATCAAATATTATTGGGAATGTAACAAATCCAATCATATATGTATATTAGTTTCTTGCTATTTAAAGAATTATTTATATTTTTTTATCAACCTTCTATTTGAATTAAATTTAATGCTAAGGGTGTGCGAGGTTATAATGGTGAATATATGCTATGGATGCATGATTGTATATATTCAGCTTATGGAATCCTTTAACATGTGTCCCACTCCATATTTATATGCTATAATAATGTTTGATATAGTTTGCTTAAGTTAGGCCAATTATTTAATTTGGGGTATGGAAAATATGGGTTTTTTTTTTTGGTGGGTGGTTAGGGATGGATTAAGGATTTATGTCATTTTTAAAAAAGACCTTTTTTTTTAAAAAAAATTTATAATACGTGTATTGCCAGTGCATTGGGTGTCGAGACATTTGCTTTGTAGCTTTTTGGGGTAAATACGGCCAAGACCATTCCCTTCTTCTTGTGGTTCCCAGAACAGGGTGAACTTTGAAGTCTCACTCGGGAATACATACCTGAGTCACACAGCCACTAAGTTATCTGGTTGAGGCCAGTCTTGGGCTGACATTATGTGGCAAACTTTTCATGTATATATGGCGATCTGCCATTCCGTAATCAATTCAACAAAGCTTCGCGGTTTCAATGAACCGTACTTCCATTTTTATGCATTAAATTTTCACCAGCACCACTGATTTTCCCCTTAGTTTTAATTTCCAGTATATTTCTGTTAACTGTCCATGACTTAATCTGTTCCTACCCTAACATGTAAACAAGCTTTGATCTGTTTTTCTTTATGTTAGTAACTACTTTTATTTAATCAAACTAATGAATATAATAATAATGAAATGACTAATAAAATCAATAATCATATTCACCATATGTGTCTCGTACCTCCTTGCAAATATCCATCTTCTATTAAAGAACACTTCATGTAGGCACATTAACATAATCTGTCATGTTATACTCTCGAAAGTATAGGGAATATATTATTTAACCACGCCATAATTGTAGATTGTATATGTATTATTTTATCATACATTTTGGAAATATTTAATCATTTATATTATCAACGTCACTGTCTGGCTACTGCAGACAGCGCGTAATATATATACATTGTATAATTAAGGTATATTCATTAAATCTAATATTAACTTTATCTCTGATTTTTTTTTTTATCTCTGCGATCCACCATGTTAGCTCAGTTCATATAATTTATAGTACTATAAATCCTTAGGGTTTATTTTGTATCACCCATAGTCCTCTGTTAGCGAACCTAAGGCTGATTTAATTTAGAGTCTCTTAATTTTCCCTAACCACCAGGACTAGATAAAGGCTTATATTATTAGTAGCATCAGATGTGTTGTGACATAGCTGACGTTGTGGAATTTGGGCATTGGATTCAAATTGGGTATTTGTGGAAGGTAACGCTACCCAGAATGTTGAGTTTTGGATCTTGTCTTTGAATTCTGCATTGTGTTAGCGTAACATATAAATCTGACCATTGCATAGTATTTTTTTTTCTAGCTTATGGCTGCCCAATCGTGGGTCATCTGATCAATTAGCCTTCAACCCTAACCCCTTATAGATATAAGTTTTGGCATTATGGCTGTTCAATAGTTATACTTCTTGATAAATTAATCCATAATCGAAACATTTAATGTTTTGTTTGACTCAGGCATTTAGGTAATCAATTCCATAGTCTAAACGTGATATAAAGGGGAGGGTGAAGTGTAATGTTGAGACACAGACTATGTATATTAAATTTTGTATTGACTCAGAATGCAATGTAACATACAGTTGTATAGTCATAACCTAGATATGAGTGGTTATAATATTGAATTTAATTAGAAATTTGAAAAATGTAAATGAGTAATGTAATGAATGCTCGGAGTGAAATAAAATATCAAATTTTTTTTAGGGGATGCTAACAGTCTATTGGTGTTTATAACTGATGGCATGGCACCCAGGAATAACTTTAATGAACAGAGTATTCCTAAATAAATATTGCCATCAGATTCCAAAATTTCTTTGTATATATATATATAATAATTTGGAACCGAGTGGGGTGATATGGATTGGATGGGATAATATGACAGAGACAGTAATAAGTTGAAGTCTATATGTAATTAGTAAATAAGGGACGAAATAAATATGCCTGGATCTAGCAAGTATCCATATAAAAGAGCCAATAGGGAAACTGGAACAAAGCAGACAACATAAGCAAAATATTTAGTACTGTATGTTATATATTGTGTAGTGAATTGATTCAGCAAGCAGCAAACTTAAAGTAATAATAGTAAGAAAGGCAGTAGGGCAATAGTATTAGATAGGGTACAGGTAGGGCCATGATACCGAGAGGAGAATAGCCAATAAGCCATTAGTAAAAAGTATAAGAAGTATTCAAAAAAACAGAGAGACCACAGTAAAGATAGCTCGAAAGGAAATAACCAATCAGATAATAAAGAGCAAAGTTGAAATATTTGAGAGCGAATGGACCATAATTAAAAACAAAGGATTTTAGCTAAAATAGAAATAAACCAGTAGCCTTCATAATAGTATAAGGCCATGGATAAGATGAAGGAAATAGATGTGGAGAAATTGGATGCTGAGGGTAACAACCACGACGATTAAAAATAGGAGAAGCTCAATTCATCTAGATTCCCTGAATCCACACCTAGAATGATAAAAACCTCCCATCAAATGTTAGGGTTGGGAGATTTCAGTTTCAGATACATTGAAGACCTATTCAGACCAAATCGGGAAGAGATTAGGAAAAGAGATGAAAAAAAAGCTAGGAGAAGGGAAGAGGAAGCTAAGAAACAGAATAAGAAATATCGAGAGTTTAGGAAATTAGTAATGCAAAAATTAGAAAAAGTCAGAGCGGATTATAGGACCACCCAACTTGGAACCAAGGAAGAGTATATAAAGAACATAATGGAGATGAATGAATATATAGAAAGGGCAAGCAGAGAAGTAGAACAAATGAGCAAAAAAGTTGAAGGGTTAGTTAAAAATATGGATGCTCTAACAATGACTCATCAGAAGAAAATCGCTCACACCAAGATTGAGGCAGAACAGAAAGAAGGGAATATAGCCTCAAACTCAGTGGAATGATTAAAGAAAGAAGAGAACAGAATGAGGAATGTAGAACTCAAGGGCCAGATAGAAATCAGAAATGGAATCCTTAACCCAGAAGATATAATGTGATGGCACCACCAACATAAGGAATAACGATGGTACTAACCAGAATAGCATTACTATAGACCACGACCTGTCAGAGCTCCATATAAACAGTAACACAGAGTATGAAGGTGTTACAGATACTTTAAGAGCAATGGAAAATAGCACCATCGAAAGAAAAATAGTACCAGATTAGGGATTCAAATCCATATGGCTAAGGTCATCAGAGGTATTTAGAAGGGGAAGTCAGAGAAAACCTACAACCTCATTTGGAGAGCCTGAAAGAATTTTTTTTTACTTTTATAAGACGGGTCCAAATGAGCAAACTGCAATTGCTAGCCATTATCTACAGGGGTATGCAAGATATTGGTGGGGAATGCAGAGAGAAAAACCTCATACTTTTGAAACCTATAGTACTATATTATTAAAATATTACTGGAATGATGAATGCCAAAGCGGTATATTGAACACCATCTGCCAGGAAAAATACGGATCATCCATCAAGAAAACGCACAAGCAATTTTTCATATGTCACGTGACCTGGTTCAGATCCCTTAAGAAGTTTTCATTTTCGTACACCTGTATCATCAATACCATACAACACAATATGTCGCTACCAATCCAACAGTTGATGGCAGGGAGCAGATTAAAAGATGTAGAAGAGATGGCTGAGTTCCTGATGACCTTAGATTTTAGCCCATGGACCAAGGAACCACTGGATAGGATGAAGAAGATTGAGAACCCAAGGCTGCAGTCATTAACTGTTAGGAACCGATACCATCCACCTGACCCAGGAATATAAGCCGAACGGATGTAGGGCCGATCAATATATAAAAAAAATAATACAAAGAACCTGAACTCAGAAAATCCAATGCATGTAGTACTTCACCTAATAAACTTACTTGAAATGGGACAGTTAAAATAAAAAACTAGATGTACATATAAGCTTAGTTAAGTAACTATTTATTAAATTGTAAAAAAAAAAAAAAAAATGATGATCATAGACTAGACATATCCATAAAGCCAAAAACATGATCTGTGTATATGTAAGTAAATTTCATTCCTTCATGTCAAATTTTTTTTTATGTGAATTATAATATTGCCATCAATGAAAACCTCAACCCATGTTGATGGACGGCAGTTGTAATAGTTTTTTTTTAAATTTTTTTTGTTCTGCAATTGCGGGAATATGAAACAGTAAGACCTCTCTGTAGATCTTAGTTTCATCTTTCCTCATTCCTCACCTACCCTCATACCCAATTTGAACCCCAATCCATTGTAAAAAAAAATATATATATATAAATTAGAATAAGACAAAAAAAATGTCAAAAATCTTACTTTATTGTACTTAGAAAAATTCCAATCTCTTTTCTTATTGTATTCTAAATTTTTAAAACTTTATAAGAGTTTGAAAAACAAGAGAAAAAATTCATCTCAACAAATTTTTCTAAATATACCCCCCCCCCATTTTTAAATATATATAATTAAAATTATATATTCATGACACTATCCACATCAGCTTACTCAATGTTGGTTCAACAGCACTTTTTTTTAATTCACAACAGCTGTTACTTATTGTAAGCTTTAGTATTTGAAATATGTAGATGGATTTATTAAGCACTATCATCTGCATCTATTCAATTATGAAAACTTATAGTAATAAGCATAGCTGTAGTGAAAAAAAAAGAGTATTATTAAAATTATACATTCAATTGCACATTTCTTCCATATGTGTAATGAAAATTGATAAAATGCAAAAAAAAAAAAAACAATATCTAAATGATAATATATTAAAAATTTCATTTTTTGAAATTATTTTTTCATTTCTTAATAATTATTAATAGTATTTAAATGAGTCAAAGAATAGTGATACCATGTATGCAGCCACCTCACTGAAGTCACTATTGAAATGCATACATCATCCAATTCTTCTGCATAATTTAAGAGCTATCTTAGCCAATTTGTCTGATAATCCTTCTAATTAATCCAATAAAAAAATATTTTAATACTTCTGTTCCCAATAATAAACTGTAATCTTCCAAATATTTTTAATTTGCTCTTGGCATTTCTCATATAAAATAATGAATATCTCATTTTATTTTACATGGATTTTTTTATTTTTCACATCTTTCTTTTAAGTATCATTTCTTTCTGAAGCTCACTCAAAGCACTCAATAATTCACATCTAAAGTATATTACATTTTCCCCACAAAGCAGATTAAATATAGCTATACCTTTTCATGAGATTCTACTTAAGTCTAACAAAAACTTACCATCAATGCCAGCAAACAATTTTTATTTGTTTTAGTATCTTAATATGTTTCATCATCATGGTTTTGGATTTTATTTTGCTAAATTATTTTCTGTATTCTTTATTGTTTCTGTACAAACTGTCTTTTCCATTAGCTGCTAGAATGACCATAAAATAAAATATAAAAATTCTATTTAGGTTCTTTGTAGTATACACTCTATTATCACAATTAGAGCTTAAAGATAAGACATCATTTAATTTCAGATCTATGAAAGATATACACTCTAATAAATTCCTATACATGTTCTTGAAAATTTTGATAGTTGTTTTATTCATTCCTATTTCTTCAATAATATATTCCAGTAAAAATAAATTTACATCTAAGTAATAAAGAGTTTGTTAGTTTGGTATTAAACTTGTTTATGCTATTTAATGAAATTACTGGAAAAACTTGTACAACTGTTTTATCCTATTATTTTCTACTTAAATATTTTTCCTGTGCATTTCTATTTGCTTTAACGCTTAACTGGAAATTTTTAAATTATAATTTTATTTTATCGTTTTCCTATTTTATATACATTGCATTTGTTAAAGTAAATTATAAAAATAATTAAATGGTTTATTGCTCAGAAGTTCATAAGAAGTTTGAGAACTGGAAGTAACACAGATTTAGAATGACTAACGAAACAGTAATTGAACAATATATATCAATATTACAATACTAGAATGAAGACCAAAAAAACAGCAGTTTGCAATAAATTCATAGTAAGAAGGATTAAATTATTTTAAATCACGATAAATTATACATTAAAAGCAATTTGTTTTATTTATTTAATTTTGTTATGATAAAAGTACTTATTGCGCATGTTACAGTTATGAACAAGATATGAAATAGTCAGCTTTTTTTGAAAGTTTGGATATAATAAGATATTATAATTGCATTGTGTAAAGTGCATAGAATAGTATTTTTAGTAATTATAATAAATAATGATACAATGCTAAGAAAAATATTGAAATTAATAAATAAATGGTAATGGGTAGGGGGAAAACAGATAAATAAATAAAAACAATAAAGAGAAAACACATATTACACATTATGGGCTCATCTACTATAAATATCTAAACTAGTGAGCCTTACTGATATTGCTTGGAATACTAGAATTCCACAAGACTATGAAAGATTATCTTCCAGGAAAGTAAAACAATAATTCCAAAAAGAAGGAATGTTGAAATTAACTGTAGCATATATAATTAGTAAAGCAGACAAACTATAAATTGTATTTTTGAATGATTTAGGTCAGTGCCATTCAATGTGTTTGACAAAGTTTACTTTTCCAGTTTGTAAATATGTATATGTCTATGTAAACATTTTATCATTAACTTCTATTTTTTCCAATTCAGATCTCTTATATCTTCAGTCAATAAATAACTTCAATAATTATTTTCAATTTTGATTACTTACCACCATAATAATACAAAATGGACAATTTATTAAATGGCAATGTGATTCTGGGTGAAATGCATTAAACATTTGAAATATTGGTACGTATAAAACTGTATATGTAAATAAAGATAATTTATTTTTGTAAATATGCATGGATTTCTTTGCTTGAGAGATTGTCTCAAATGGAGATTTAATTAGAATAGAATTTGTATGCAAATAAAGCTAGTTTCATACAAATTAGATCGTATATAAGATACTCACTATGGGAAAGGCAAAAAAAAGGAGGAAGTAGCTAAAATGTTTTGGACTCAATTAAAGTTAGTGTGGATTAAAAATGATAACAGATCAGCAATAGTGATTAGTGATAGACTAGGAGACTGACTAGAAGTAATCAAGTCTAAAATGGAATAGTGGCATGTGAGAAGCAATACTTGTTTGTGTATGGAAAAAGTTACTACTAGCGAAGGCTAATAAACAGAAAGTTAACCAAACTGCAAGAGATGTTTAATAGAAATGTATAAATTGTGTGTGCCAAAGCAAGCACTGATATTGCAAACTTTAATAGTTTATTCTACATGGAAATTATATATGCTCATTTGTGTTTCAAAAGATATTCAATTTGAAAGAACAAATAAATAATTGGATTACTCCTGATGTGAAGGAAGACTATTTTCATTAGAGGATAGTAAATAGCTTATGAATATTAATGAACTATTACTCTTTTATGTAATTTTTTACTTCATTATTATTGTTATTAAATACATATTGCTATATATACATTTCGAAGCATATTATTTATTTATCTAGCTCCCTGACTGGTCTTTGGAGACTCTCAGAATTAATTTAAACAAGTAGTACTTTTTAAGAGAATTATTTTAGTCTTTATAAATTAATCATTTTTAAAATTAATGTTATTGTATCTTTATGTAATTTATAATTTTCAATAAGATATGTGTTACTTTTATGACTGAGCAGTCTTGTTTACATATATATTACTGACTTTGGTATTAATGCAAAATATTTTTTATAGCAAAAATTGTTTCAAGATTTTGAATTAAAAACCCTTTTCAAGAGTAATAAATATTGATTCTTGAAGAGAACCAGTATTTGTTAATTAAGCCCATTTTTTCAAAAGATAATTTATATTCTTATAACTATAGTATTAAAAATACATACCAATTAATTGCTGCTAATTTTTTCTGTCGCTTTAATTTCAATAACATGTATCGTTGAATAGCTTTTTTCAAATCAATAACTTTTGCATTCTGAACAACTACCACAGCTAAAATGATATGAAAAAATAATTTAAAAAAAGGTGATGAAAGAGATTTTCATCTTTAAAAAATTTAAATAATCTTACGTAAAACTTCCCCATCAGCTCTTCGAATGTTAACTGTCATTGCCTGACCGTATTCTAATGCTATTTGGGAATTAACCTCTTCCAAAGTGACCTCAGCTGGCAAGTTTGATAATAATGAATCCTATGGAATAAAAGATTAAAAAGAAAATGTTTAAATTGTCATTTTTTATAATTAAAATAATGATGATAGAGTAGGTAGCTAATCACATGATATTTTCTATGCTATGCAATTGATCAAAAGAAAGATTATGATAGGCTCTAGATAGTCCATTTTCATTTTGTTTATTGTTATATTTAAAAAAAAAAAAAACTTTCTATCTAATGATTCTCTTTTGATTAACCACAAAATAATAAAATTCAATTCTATGGAATCACATCAGCTTCTCTTTATAATTTGTAAATGAGATTTCTTTTAACATGATTCATGCAATATATAGTTCTCCAAACAATATCCTCTAATAAAAATAAGTTTTTCTGTTCAGAAAATAATAAGTATTCACTTTCATCACAAGATCAAAACTATTAAAAAACAATAGTAATCTATTTATTCTGTAGTAAATTCATTTGATTGAACCTTGAATTCACAAAAATAACCTAATCCAGCAGAAGCTTCAAAAATGATCTATAATAGCTGATTCTTAAAACAATTTGTGATTACCTAATAATGAATAATATTACTGTAGTATAATTTTCACTGCACCAAAAACCAATCTCTAACTTACGAGAGGGTGGTGTAGTGAAAATTACACTACAGAAATATTATTCATTATTGATTAATCTCTAGTCTAATGAATGATTAATAAAAATTATTAATTTGTAAGTACTTTTCAAAAAACTCACAATCATGATCAAAAAAAAAACAAAAAAACACACCAAACACATAGAACTTTAGATCTTTTTTACATAAGGAATTTCTAATCACAGTTAAGATGTACTTCTGTTGACATATGTTTTATACAATTTAAGATCTGACTATTATAATATTTATATAGAGGGATAGTCTCAATAGTGAAAAAATTTACTTTGAGCAAATGGTCCTGAATTATATTTGACAAAGAATGGAGTTGATAGAAAGTCTAGATATCTGAGAGAGAACATCTGAGCATAATAATTCAAATCCAAAATTAATTCACTCAAGAAAAACAAAATCCATTTAATGAAGAACAGCAATTAATATTATTAATAGACAATTAATGAAAGAGATCAAAAATGTCAATTCACTAAAATAAGACGATAGAATGATAACCAATATGAAGTCAGTCCATTATAATAAGATTGTAATGTGATGTCATTATTCCATCTGATTGGCTGTCACGTAAGCATGTTTAAAGCATATCTGTTGAAGGTTTTAGCTTTCATGTTATTACAATGTTATCTGTTTGTGCTTAATAAATTTGATATATGTAATAAGATTATAATTTGCTAATCAATCTTTGATTAGTCCACAAAAAAATAAGTCTGTTCACCAATCTCTAGTCAGAACACAAGAATGACTATAATTTGGTAAATCTCCAATCAGTCCATTGTAATAAACTAGTATAATCAATCTCTGGTCAACTTATTGTTAAAAGATCATAGTTTGGCGATTAACTTCCAATCATTGTAATAAGATTATAACTTAAACTCAATCAACTAATCATTTCTCTGATACAAGACGATAGTTTGCCAATCAATATTTAATCATTATACTATGATAAGATCATAATTTGATAATCAATTTTTGGCTATTCTATTGTGATAAGTCAGTAGTTTGGTGATCAATTTTCATTCATTCCATTATAGTAAACCCATAATTAATAATCAATCTTTTTATTCAATTGTGATAACACAATTGGTAATCAATCAACAACCATTCTATTATGATAAGACCCTAATTTAATAATTAATCTCTGATTATTCCATTATGACAAGCCATTATTATTTGATAATCAATTTTCTATAATTTCAGTCCAATCTCCAATGACCATAAAATATCACTATAGTATATTCAGTAATAAGTCATGATTTTGTTTAAGAGTTAATGATTGCTAAATTCATGTACTGTAATCACACAGCAACATAATTAATCCAGCTTTTATCTGTGAGCTGTTTCTCTTCCAGAAGTCCTTAGTTAAGTATGACTATTCGAGAAGTTGGATAATTAATGACATTTTATTCAAATAGGAAAATAGCTCCAAAGAAGAGCGTTGGACAGTCAAAACTAAATTATTTTTGGAAATTTGAATATAATAAAGAGAATGTATTGGTATTATTTATTTAAAAATATTACGAGAACCGGCTTTTAATAAGTAGCTGGATACTTTATAGCACCATTGAAATTAGATTTAAGAAAAATATGTGTATAATTTAAATAAAAAAAGATGGCAGGTTACAGAGATGTGAATTTAGAGAACAAAAAAGGTAAATTGGAAAGATAAGCAATGAATAAATTTCAAAAAGATTAAATGAAAAACAGTCATTCAGAAAAGACTATGTAAGTACTTCAAGGCAAAAGAATAATGAGATATGTGATAAGAGAGTACACAAAATAAAAGAAAAAGCAAGATTTCAAGAAAGGAAATAGTTATATGTTTATAAAGAATAGTGCAAGGAATAAAGTTTTGGAGAAAATCGTTGACTTAATGTATGAGATCTATCTTTTGGCAAAAAACTAATAATAAAATGATGAAATATATAAGTGATCTCTAGTAGCTCATTATTTAATATAAATTAATTCATATTCAAGACAATTGTAGTCATTTATACATGTCTTATATATAATTGAATATTTGTAAATACAGTAACTAAATAATTAAAAAATTTTATCCACTTAGGAGTGCTTTCGATTATCTCAGTAATCTGTGTCAACTAAAGCTTTGAAATGTTAACTTTCCCACAATTCTGTGATTTTAACGTTTGCTGCTTGCCTGTTAATTAAGTCATGTTTCCTTTATTTTTCTTTTATTGTTATTTTTTCAATTTGCAATATTTTTACACTGTTAAAATTGAAGTCAAAACCATAAATACACGATTTATTATGGTCATAAAAAAACAGATGCTGAAATATTATTATCCACTATGCAATTTTGTTTCAATTTCTGAACTCGTTTTAATAATAGCAAGTGTTCTTTAGTTCTTTTTTCCAACATACATCTAGATTCACCTATATATCAACTGCCACACCTACACATCCATTTATAAATGACACAACTTTTATTTATAAATGAGGTTTTATCTTTGGAGTTAAAACAAGTTCAGAAATTGAAACAAAATTGCATAGTGGATAATAATATTTCAGCATCTGTTTTTTTATGACCATAATGAATCGTGTATTTATGGTTTTGACTTCAATTTTAACAGTGTAAAAATATTGCAAATTGAAAAAAATAACAAGAAAAATAAAGGAAGCTATGCTAATATACAAATATAAACATGACTTAATTAACAGGCAAGCAATAAACGTTAAGATCACGGAATTGTGGGAAAGTTAGCATTTCAAAGCTTTAGTTGACACAGATTACCGAGATAATCAAATGCGCTCCTAAGTGGATAAATTTTTTTAATTATTTAGTTACTGTATTTACAAATATTCAGTTATATAATATTGCTTTAAAAATACAGACATCGAATAATAATATTATATACATATACTGAATGTTTTTATATAATTAAATACATAGATATGATCACTATATTGAATTTATTATATATTCTGCTCTAGCAATGAAAGTTAAAACAATCAGTATATATCTAATATTACATTATATAAATTTTGAAGACTGTAAGACAGTAAGAACATCAAAAGAGACTATGAAAAGCATCAAACATTTTCAATTGTATGACAACGCATTAAAGACACAGGGTGGTTGACCATTAAGTTGCTGGTCATTTAGAAAGTTGATAGAGAAACACCAAAGTGATAGGTGTGTTACATGGACTCATATAGTATAGAGGCATCAAAATGACAGTTGATTGTTCAGGAAGTAATTAATACACGATTACTAAATTAACAGGTTCTGAAGTCATGTAATAGGGAAGCACCAAAATGTTAAGCTGATTGCTCAAGAAGCCATGTGATTTAGAAGCAATAAAATAATACCTTGATTGCTTGAGGAAGTCATATGGTGGTTAAGTATCAAAGTTGACAAGCTGATTGTTAAGAAAGTCAAGCAACAGAAACACCAAAATAATAGGTTGAATGTTCAGGAAGTTACATGACATAGAAGCATGAAAGTGACAAGTTGATAGCTCAGGAAATCATGCAATAGAGAAGTACCAAAGTGATTGATTAATTACTTGGGAAATCATGATTTTTGAGATCAAAGTAACAGGTTGATTGCCCAGGAGTCATATAATGTCACTAAACTGACAGGCAAACACAATAATTTTATTCAACTGATCAAACTGAAGAGATTTTTTTCTACCTTATTTGGAGTTAATCTAGAAATCTCTAATTTCCTACTCTCACTTATGGAATAATGTTAAATGAGTATTTGAAGTTCATTCAAAAATTATTAATCATTTGATGAACTGTACATTCTAAATTATCATTCCCTTAAAATCTGTTTTTATGTAACTCCATTTACTGGATTTTGACGACTTACATAAATATGGTATATGTTTATTTTTAGATAATTTCTAAGTAGATAGCCTAAAATAACAACATGGAAACAAAATCCTTAAAAAAAAATGGTTCAACTTAAGTGCAATCATAAAAACATTTTTAAAGACCAACTTAACATGAGAATTTGTTGCACAAACCATTATAAGCCTAGACTATGGAAAATTTAATTTATAGCACACAAAATGCTAATCACCAATATATAGAAATAAGCATTTGGAATGACAACTTATATAAACAAAACTCCCAATGTGAATATAATTCTATATATTAAAGTTTTCTATTAAAAAACATTCTATAGTAGTTTTTTAGCAGCCAAAAAAATTAAAAAAATTTATAACAAAACTAACATTGAATTCCTACATCTCTACAATGAAAATATGCGATTTTACAGCAGTAAGAAATGATGCATGTTTCCAATTTGCTTAATCTTATTAAATATTACACTAATGCTTTTTTTTTTAATGTAATCCAAATATAACTAGCATATACTTTATCTGTATAACATAGCAATATTACTTCATTCATGGTTTATTACAGTGGCAAAGTCAGCAACTTTGGATTGTGACTTAGTTTTATTATTTCCAGTGCTCAAACTTATTATGACTTGTGAGCAATAACTGTTAGATTATTAGTCTTCTATTTCCATATACATTACTTACAGCTGAATACAACTAAAACATTCACTTCATATCTTTTAATCTTAGAATTGTTAAGTAGACAAAAGTCTTCCTTTTTAGTTTTAGATAAAGAAGCAGTTGGTTTTTTATTTCTCTGACAGTTTGTAGAAATAACTACTTAAATTGTTGTAGTTATTTCTGCAGTACAAATTAATACACAAAAGAAAGTATATCAATAAAAATTCCATTCATAACACTTATTGTAAATACAGTACATTTGATGTTAACAATAAACATTTTTTTTCTCAATTTTATTACATATATTTTAATTATATGAATAAAGACATATGAAAAAGGCAAATGGTATCCTAAGATGTATTTCATACTAACCTCACATATATCTTTATTATTCTCACTCAATATTTATCCAGTATCTAATTATTGTGAAGGTGTCAAACTTACTGGACTCATAATTATGACTTCATCAAACATTAGCTTATACTTTATTATTAGTACTAAATGACAAAGTTCCTGTATGGATTCCCAGTTGAAAAAAATAAAATCCTTGATTGTTGCTTGAATATCATATGATGCAACTGATTTTTTCATACTTTTGTCATTTTAATACTATCAATAATGTATGAATATATAAATAAACTAAAAAAAAAAAATCATATACTATGAAAGAACTATTCACAAATTGTAAATTGAAATTTTTAAATATATGTTGTATTAATTTGAATTACAGAAATATTGTAGATACAATCAATCTTTAAAAAATCCCAGAGGAATGAAAAGTTAGATAATTTGTTTCTTTGTCTAATAAATTGTTAAAACAAAAAGGAAGATTTTGTTTTTAATTTCTGAAGCATATGCAAAGACAAAATAAATAATATATTCAAATCTGTAAAGAATAATTTACTTCACCAATTGTTCTATATTTATAATACACTTTAAATGTATATAGGTGAAATTAATAAACATTTTCACAAATAACAACATTTAGCTTAGGGCTTTTGGAGTATGTTTATCCCATATTCATAGATATTATTATGTGTAAATGTAATGAATGCAAATTTATGCAAATCATTATCCTGTCCATTTTTTCGATATTGTAAAGCAGGCATCCCTTCAATTGATGGTATTTAGATCGTTTTCTATGAAACTCGGGCCACAGTAAACAATAGAGTAGCATAACGTTTATATGTGTACAATAGAGTGGTAAACAAAAATGAAGGCAGTTCAATATTTGCAGAACACCAAAAAACATTTAATCATAAATTTGAACCTTCTAGCACCAAAATTGTTTGCAAAGAAAGAAATGACACCAAAAGAAAATTAAAAAAAAAGCGTGTTCATTGTGAACGATCCAAACACCATCAATCAACCTGCTTTACAATATTGAAAAAATGGACAGGATAATGATTTGCATAAATCTGCATTCATTACATTTACACATAATAATGGCTATAAATAAGGAGCAAACATACCCCAAAAGCGCTAAGCTAAATGTTGTTATTTGTGAAAATTTTTATTAACTTCACCTATATACGTTTAAAACGTATTATAAATATCAAATCTATAATGGAGGAATATGTTATTACAGTATTAAGCATGTAAATAATGTGTGCAATAATAAAATAATAATATTATCCATACAAATTAGATATTTTTTATTGACTAATATGATATAAAGTATTAATATCTTTTTTTTTTTTTTACCAATGTAAAAATTATTTAACTTTTAAATGTTAACATATATATATAATATCAATTTCTAAAATGAAGTTATTTTTAATAAATATTTTTTAGTATAATAAATTTAAATTAGAAATTGCTGTAAAGTGGTTTGGAATATTTTATTTATCGTAAATAAAAAAAATAAATCTTCAAAATCGAAAAAGATATCTCCTGCTAAATTTTTTATAAAATTAATCTACTAAGATAAAATATTAAATATATAAATGTTTTTTTCTTTTCTTTTTTACAAATAATGCATCAGAATTAAAATATTACAATTAGATGAAAATAAGAAAACAGAATTGAAGATAACTATTAAAAACACTCAAGAAATGTTTAATGGATTTTCTCAGAAGATAACGATTAATAATTATGAATTAGAAGAGGTTAACAACTAGAAATACCATGGTCAATCACAGAATTAAACTGGGATGGAGTGTATTTCATAAAATAATCTAGTATTAAAAGAAATATGCCTATGCTGTTTGAAAAGACTTTTAATATATATGTTTCACTAGTTTTTACTTATGGATCTGAGACTTGCTTACTGAAAAGTAATAAAAAGACTTCAGTCATTTCATTTTTTGTATGGAAAGATGAATGTTAGAAGTAATAAGAAATCAGGAATAAACTACATGGATGAGAACAAATATGCCTCACTGAAAGAATTAAGGGACTGAAATAGAACTGGGCTGAATATATTGCTAGAAGAACGAGATTATAACAGATTATAAAAGATCTAGAAAAAGACCACAAATGAGATGGGTGGATGAAATATCAAAGTTTGCTGCTATAATGCAGAAAAGAATGGCTATGAATTGGAAAAACTGGATTAAACTTAAGAGTAATCCTCATTCTGCAATGAATCAATAATGGTTGAAAATGATAATGATCACAATATCTGCACTGTCAAAATACACAAATTTAAAAATTTGTAGTTTGGAAAAAATATTAAAGGAAGAAATTAAAAATTAATAAATTTCACACATATGTTATTTAGTCTGTACTCAGCACCCATTTTATTCTATTGCTGAGAATTAAAAAAATTAAATTTTATTCTGAAAGCTTCAAAGTATGATATTAATGATAGTAACAATTCTGTCAAGCCTAAACAAGTTCTGAAATACCTGGTTTATAAGATAAAATGAAAACAGTTCATTTACTTTTGAAAGAAAAAACAGCTTCATGCTGAACAGAATAAGAAAAAATTGCCAATTTATGAAATACTGTAGTAAAAAAAAAAAATCATGTTGGATTACTCGAGTTTCTGAAACTGTTAAATATACATTTATAGTAAGCAACAAAATATTTAATAAGTATTGAAAAAGTATTAAACTTATGAGTTGAGGATATAGACAAGACCAATGTTCTGGTACACAATAAAATGTTGCATAAGACAATAATAAAAATTACAGATATTTTAGCAAAGGATTCACTAAAAAGAAAATCAAGTTATTTGCTACAAGGTAGGGATGGCCATATAGATTCAGAAATTGATACAAATTTAAAAACAAAAGCTTTAGGAACATTTGAAACAAAATTTTAATGTTCTAATGCTGCCGGTATCATCACAAAATCTTCATAAGATAATGATTGCAGATATCAACATAACAAGAAGACATGAATTTAACATTGCATAGATATATCATTTATATTTCATTATCATAATAATCAATTTTAACTAATCTTTCTTATTACATTGCCAAATGTATATCATATGATACTAAATCATCCATGCACTTTACTACTATTACACAATGATTTATTTACCACCCTCTTTTACAGTTTTGATTGCCCCAACAATCTTTTTCAGAACTTTTATATCTCCTAACTTCAACTGCTAAATTCAATTTTCATTGCAAGAAGAATGATGAAGACAGACAATTAAGTTTTATTTTAAATTTTGAAGAGAAGATTTAATGAACAAATTCATATATACACACACAAAGATTTGAATACAATACAATGATATAAATGCTCTATCTTTTTCTATCTTAATTTATTACTTCAATCTTTTTTATAACTACATTATTCTATTTTTTTTATTAATATCCTTTTATTTTTTTGTTAATATTTTAATATGTATACTGATAAATTAAAAAAAAAGTATTATAAATATTTATATACATACAATTGAAAATCCTTTGCTTTAATATAACTCTCCATCAAATAAATAAGAATAGGAAAAGGTAAAGCAATAACTAAAAATATCTGCATTACACAAATGCATATTAAAAACAACATACATTATAAAGCATTTGCTACTATTTACTGTGTCTATTAGCTCCATGAAAACTACTTCAGAAATATGATCTTTCAAAAAGTTATTTCCCCGTATTCACTGTTATGATAATAGTCATCAGAACTTTGGAGTAAATCTTTCCTTTATATGTGGGATTGCTGAAGCATTTAAATTATTACTTTAAGTTCTTACTTTTAGAGAAAGACTATAATCATTATCATATGCTTCTTAAAGATTTATAATAGTCAAATGATGTCTTTTTTTGATTGTAGAGGAACCTCTCAAATCTCGACAGAAGATAGTGACTTTATAAAGATAAGAATGACCATCTTATCTTTAACTAAATTCCCACTTATATAGATCAATCTGAAGCATCTTGATTTGGGAGCATGAAGTTGTTAGTCTCTTCACTTCCACTATTTTCATTATAAATTAACTTTCATGAAATCTTGTGATTTACAATAAGTGGAAATTTAGATTAAAGATAGGATAACCGGTCTTATCTTTATAAAGTCACTATCTTAGGTCAAGGTCCCTCTACAGTCAAAAAAAGACATTGTTTGACTATTAGAAATGTCCAAGATGCATATGATAACGGTTAAAGCCTTTCTTTAAAAGTATTTACATACTTCCTATGTGCTTAATCAATAATCACAACTTTACTTTAAGTTCTTTATGCTGCAATGTAAATATCATTTTCAGAAAGTAAATAACATCTAGTATGTTCAAACCATTTCCAGATATAAGTCAGCTTTTGTAGAATTCTTATTTTGGTCAAGTTAATACCAGATATTTCATTGCCTTCATAACTGGTGATAATTACTATGTTCCTGGTATAGGATATATAATTTTTGGCATTATAGATTGTATGACAGATCAGTTGAAGCTGTCTTTCTAATAACCCATGATCCCTTTGTGTATGCACATAATCATGAAAAAGTTTATCGTAGAATTATTCAGCTGGTGGTTAGAAGATATATAGTATTTAACTGAGTTTATTTTTAATTTTAGCCATCAGTGCTTGTGTTCATGACATAAGAATTTGTTACATTATTGATAAAGATTAAACTATCATCAATTAATATAAATTATCAAAATAATTTTTTTCTTCAGACAATAACAGACATAATTCTCTTACATTTTATGCATAATTCATTATTCTTAACTTTAAAAAATATATACTATTTTTTGTGACATTTTTAAATTTACAATACTTTTTATTATCATTGCTGCTCTTTACAATTTCAACTGTTCAGCTATCTTCTTTAGAAACTGAGTGAAACTCCAAAGAAGACAGAGAATTAAAATTATTAAGTATTTCACCATTTATTTTATAAATATGGTTCATTAATATATTTAAAAATTTTAAAAGAATTTTTTGAAATTTTTTAATTTTATGAATCATTTTTTTATTTCAGTTTTCCTCCAATGTTGTGACCATATTATATAGTCATTGTCAAAGTTTGATTACTCTTATAAAATATATATATATACAAACATAAAAATTAAATACTGCCTAACATATGCTTACAAAGAATTTCAAAAAGCAACATAAAAAATATTTTATCATATAAATTTACATTTCTTTTAAAACTTACTTCTTGCTTACTTTGATATGTATATCTTTTTACATTTTAAATTCTTTTTAATTTACATTTTTATATAAAATACTCTTCAATTATTTGTAACACTTTCTATTCAAAACAGGTTCCTTCATTTTTAGGTATAAACTTTCTTTAATAAATCTTTCTTTGTAAGATCTCACATTTTCCAATATCTTTATTTCAAAATGTAAATGTTTAGATTCTTTCAAATATAGACATATATTAGAATTTTTGTCTATTAAATGCTTGCAATAAGTTTTCAATTTTTTTGTTGTTCTTGCATATGAAACAGTTTTATTATCTATCATACAATCTAAGCAATTTACAATATAAATGCCATTCATATTTTCAAATCCCTCCATTTTTTTAACCATTTATTAATTTATCCTTTTTTTATATACTAGTTTAATTACAAATTTATTAGTATAGTTTCTGTTTATAATCTTTATTATTTTCTTCTTTTATAAAATGAATTTTTTGATAATTTAAAACTATTATAAATTTCTGTATTTTTATATTCCTTATATTCTCTCCACATTTTTCCTTTCATGTAATTTATTAATTAATTTGATAGGATCATCATTTATCTTTGCTTCATTTTATGTCATATCAATTTTTTCTTTTAATAATTTGAATATTATTAACAATAGAATAAATAGAGCAATAAGATCATGTTCTAGTAATAAATTATTAAAAGAAGAAATTGATATAATAAAAAATGAAACAAAGACAAATGATTATCATATTAAATTAATGAATAAATTATGTGCAAGGAAGAATATGAAAAGAATAAAAAGAATATATAAGAAAGATAAGGAATATAAAATTACAGAAATTTGTAATTAAACCTGTATATATATAAAAAAAATTAGATAAATTAATAAATGATTAAAAAAAAAGATTGGAAAATATAAAGTGTTATATATAAATGTGCATGTTAAAATAAAGTTTTATTACAGAAAATAATGCTCACACAACACTTAAAATTATTTACTCTAGCAAAATTCACAAAAAATTAACATGCACTGAACTTAAATGATTTATGCAAATGGATATATTCATAGAACTCACACACTAAAAAGCAGGAGTAGAGTACAAAAGCTTGGAAAATCAGATAAAGATTTTATTACTGTCAAGTAGTGTGTACTCAGAAATAATTTTACAATACAAAAAATGTTTATATTAGAAAATGTTTCAATTAAAGATTTATAATTAGTCCCCACCATATATTATTATTACGAGTATAATAAATTCACGTTTATTTTTATTTACTTTATGTTGTTGTTAAATGAATCAGATATTTTGTTGGAACTACATTTATCCCTTTCAAAACAGTCTTCATAAGAATTGCTGAGCAGGAGAGAAAAGTATTTCCTTAATCAACCTGTTTGATAATGCAAAAACCCTAACAGACAGCAAGATTATTTTTTTGTAAATAAAAGTTAATTTTCTAGAGTGAGGAAAGAAACTGAAATGTGTGTAGTGTTATATATAAATAAGTGTATGGATGTATATATAAGAAAACAGCAGCAAACTCTCCATAGAGCAGAGGCACCCAATGCAAAACAAAGTAATCATGGATGCTAAGTTTGTGTATAAAATCCTTATCTAGTGCCTACTTTTTATCTAATATCCCACAGATTGGTTTCTGACTTGTGTAAATGAAAATAGTGATCATGTTATATTCATTCTAGCAAAATTTAGAAGAAATTAGCATAGATTCAATTTAAATGGCTTGTGCAAATTAACTATACATATACAGAACCCACACATTAAAAAGCAGTAGATGGAGTAAGCGTGTGCAAAAGCTTGGAAAATCAGATATAGATTTTCTTATTTTTAAGTAGTGTGTATATGAGTGACACATACACGACAAAAAATGTTAGAGATGGTTTCAAATAGAGATTATAATTAGTTCATCTTACTTGTATATGATGTAATATAAGGGATTCAAACTCAGATACTTTTACACAACTCTCAATGCCATCTCATATTGCTGACCCACCTGATAATACACATGTTGAAAAGATAAATAATCACCAATATATGTATTTCATGCTAAACCAGAAATCATCAGTTGGTCCAGATTACTATCCTCAAACATATATACAATCAGTGCTCAGCTTTATATTAAGATAGCCAATCTTCATACTTTAATGGACAGGCTTGTATATATATATTGAGATGCTTTGCCTGTCTCATTATTAATTCATGTCGATTGGTGAAGCAAACTTAATTTTGATTAAAGTTGTAGTTTTTATTTAAGTTGTGGTAAGGGCAGTATTAAATGTATACATGCATACATTAACAATGAAAATGTTTTAATGAACTCAGTTTGTTTAACTATAACAATTTTATTTTTTTTTTAAAAAGTGAATTTTGTAACCAATTTTATTATCTTTTCAGTAAAATATTTTTTTTATAGTCAAGAAACAATATTTAATCTTAAAATTTTCTAGCTCTAATCAGTTCATTTTAATTAAGAGTTTACAAAAATAGTTTTATTTCTATTAAATATTGTTGTCTGGAAAATTTTTAATCAGAGTAATTAATGTGGAATTATAATTAATTAAAATATTGACTTATCTGAGTAAAAAAAATTTAATCACTGCTTTGCTGATTAGAGAGATTCCTTAAATTCCTGAATGGATCAAACAATGAGCAATAGACCTATATTAAAGGCCAGCTAAAATCATTTAATTATACTGCTGACTAAATTAGATTCTCTACTTCTATTATTCTGCTTACTTTATTAGATTCTACTTAAATTAATTCATATTGACTTATCTGAGTAAAAATATTTTAATCACTGCTTTGCTGATTAGAGAGATTCCTTAAATTCCTGAATGGATCAAACAATGAGCAGTTGAAAATTAAGTTTAATAAAACGAGTTTCTACAATTATTTTATTTCCCTCTTAGAGCAAGATTATTACCCTCTCCAATTTCGTAATTGTTTAAACCATCTAGATTCTCTTTAGCACTTTGTAGTAAAAAAGAACAGTTGTAAGTTATTAAAAAAGAAAATCTGGATTAATATTTTTTTTAATACCTGTTTTAATTAATAATGCTTTGAACAGTGGTTCCCAAAGTTCCAGAACTGACCCGCAGTGGGTGCTGAAGCCTTGTAGGGGGCGTTAGTGGGTTCAGAAGCATTTGGGCGGCATTCAGGCAGTCTAGCCTTTTCTTCTTACATACCTATAATACACATTGTCGGCTTTAACTCACTCTCAAACTGCTAATTTTTACGTTACTTTGCTGATTTTATGGTTATTTTATAAAGAAAAATGTACCATACGATGCTGACATGTTTAGAATTATTTCACAACTAAAAAATCAATAATATTTAAATTTAAAGTTATAACAATGGGATAAGGCTTGCCTTCCAAGGCAGATTGGTTGTTTCTCATTTTCAAAAAGGGAATACTTGTCAATAACTTTGACAGTTCTAAGTTCTTTGTTTTGATTTTCAAAATGAAAATGTATGTTTTAGACTTTTTTTTACATATTTATTATTATTTTCAAAAAATATATGTGAAATATAATTATTTGAGAATAATAATTCAAATTTTAATAAAAATTATTTACTTTTATGTGAAAATAAATTGAGAAAACAATTGATTTTGTAATAAGTTGAGAAAAATACATTTTATGTTGTCCGCTATAATTATTTTTTATCATTTATAACTAGAAATTTATTTTTGAAAGAACTTTTGTTTACTTTAATAATCTGACAAATTATTTATTTGGTTTTTAGAAACTAAACTAAAATGAGTATAATTTTAAAAGACATATACTTTTATTGCTGATTCTATAATTAACCAATTAAAAGTTTACAACTTTAATTCATTTGGCCAATAGATGGCTCCTTATAGAAGAAATTAATCACAAGTCAATGCATGCAAGTTGATTTGGGCTGGATTTCAAATCTATAAATACCAGTGGTTTAGGAATAAGTTTCATTATATTTTGTGTGCTTTGCCAACAATCATCAGTCAAAAGTGTGACAGATAAGTGGAGTCATACAAAGTGTAAATTAAATCCTTTATTTATGAATATTGTTGCAAACTTTATTATTTCATTATGTCTGAATCTAAAAAGAAATGTCAACAGGACACTATTGAGTATATGAAATATGGCTTTATTCAGTTTCTTACAAACCAATTATCTATGTGCTTGATTTACCAAAAAATATTTTCAAATGAAGCCTTCTAGACTACAACAGCATTTGACTAAAATGCATGATGACAAAAAAAATAAAGATTTGTCCTATTTTTAAGTACTAGAAGAAAACTATTTTAAACATCCAACTATATCAAAACTTTTTGCATCGTCCACTAAACAAGATAATGACGGATTACAAGCTTCTTATAATATTTCATTATTAATCACAAAAGCAGGAAAACCACACACAATTGGTGAGGAATTAATCTTGCCACCAGTAAAAGAAGTAATAAACATTGTGCTTCATAAGCCAGCATCAGATATCATCAGGAAAGAAAAATCGATGAAATGGCTAAAGATGTTGAAAAATCATTGTGCAATTATTTGAAGACATGCCAATTTTCCATTCGACTTGATGAATCAATTCTCCCAAATAATGAAGCACTACTCTTATCATAAGAGTAATTCATAAAAGAAGAAAAAGCTTGTCAAGAATTATTACTTGCTAAAAATTTAGAAGCGGATACAAAGGGAGAATCTATATTTAATACCATGTATAAGTTTTTTCAAGGGAAACATTCCTATTTGCAATATTTTATCTGCTGCTACTGATGGTGCTCCAGCAATGACAGATTGCCACAAGGGTTTCATAGTGCATTTGAAATAAACACTACCAAATGTACTTGCTATACATTGTGTTCTTCATCGTCAACATTTGTCTGTGAAGAATTTAAGTCAACACCTGCATACATTGCTCCATTAGGTTATTAGAGCAGTCAACAAGATTAGAAACAATTCATTGAGTGACAGATTATTTAGCCAACTTTGTAGTGAAAACGATGAAGATTTCAATCATATGCTGCTTTACACAGAAGTTTGTTGGCTTTCAAAAGGTACCTGAATCAATTTTACAATGTGTTTGATTCAGTACTGGAATTCCTAGAAAACAGATGACAGAGTGTGGACCAACCTGTTTACATCCAAAAATGACATAGCTTGACAGACCTCTATAAAATATTTAATTAGGTCAATCTACAATTACAAGGTGATAAATTGAATTTAATTAAAACAAAAAGCATTATTGCTGCTTTTATGGGGAAAAACTTCTGTTCAAGTGGAATCTAGGACGAAAGGAATATAGCCACTTCTCAAATTTATTAGCACTGTCTCTCAAAAAGAAAGATTTATTTACATACTGCCAACACTTGGAAGTTCTCTATGCTGATTTCAATGAGCAATTCAAGGATATTCTAAACATGAATATTTTAAATTGGGTTCTAGATCCATTCTCACATGTAAACACAGCAGGATCATCAAATTTAGAAGTGTAACTCACAGAACTCACAACAAATGAAGAACTAAAAATAAAATTTAAAAGTGGATACCAAGGGTTCTGGTTTCAGAAATCAATACTGACATTGTAACCTGGATTATGGGAAATAGTGCAGAAATTTTTAATTGCATTTCCATAACTCTTATTTGGCTAAGCATGGATTTAGTGCTGTAGCAAATTTACTATCTAAGAAAAGGAACCGATTGGATATAACAGAGTGTGGCAATTTATGACTTTTTAACTAAAGTCGAACCTGATATTAACAAACTTTTAAAAATGCATCAGGCTCATCCATCACATTGATTTATTATTTTTCTTTCTAAGTATATATATATATTCCGAATTTTCATATTTAAACCATTGAATGAAACTGTGCATAATGTTATTCAAGCATATCCATTACAATCTTGACATATGGGCTATGTTTCATCAAAATCGGTACAGCAGTAATTGTATTCAAGATGAAGCACATATTGGCGACTACTTTTTCAATAATATTATTAGTTGCTATTTACGTCAAAAATATCAAACAGATTGAACATAGAAAACTGTTATAATGGGGGAAGGACGGTGTTACAAAATTAATGTCTTGCAAACTGGGCAGTGGCTCAAAAAAGTTTGGGAACCTATGCTTTAGAACTTGACATATTCATTTCTTACTTGATAAGATGTGTGTATAATAAACTTTATGTGTTATCCTTTTAAATTATTGGCTGTTTACATCATGCATGGTTGAAAGAAAAAAAAAATTATTGGCTTGTGTGTGCATATAAATGATTTTATTATAGATACTATGCGAAGATTCATTTATATATTTGATCCTGTTATTTATTTCTATGCTTACCGATTGTATAGGTGGATTTTGATTCAGTATCAGATTCATCAAAGTTTCTTCCCATGCTCATTTTTATATTTTTATCTACCCTTTGATTTACAGTGTGAAATTGGTAGTCATTTTGATGCATACCTTGGGTCAAGTATTCCTTCCCAAGTCATTGACACAAGTTACTTATGGGCTTCTTTATTATTGTTTGTTATATGGTTCTTTGCATAACTTAGATGTAGTAAAATCAGCACGTGTGAGCTTGTCTAATAATAGTCTGCTAATGATTAATTATTATTAATGTTATTGCAAAAATATGTGCACATCTCTGAAATTATCGAGTATATATAGGTTCTGCTATAGTAAATTATTTTAATGAATTAAAAGTTAATCTGGGGGTAAGAATAAAAGAAATAATAGTCAATCAACTGTCAAAGATCATAACTACTTCTTTAAAAAGGATTATACTCAATTTTAATAAGGATTAAGTTACCAAAGTTCAAACCCATCTATTAATATAAGTTTTTATTTTATTATTAATAAACATTGTTGTTAATTGTTAGATTTGTCTGGCATTTGTTTTCTGTTGCCTGCCCTGTCAATTGTTTATTCTAACAAGGATCCCTGCTCTCCATGATCTAGCAGCAAGAATTGATCTATATACAATGCGACAGCTGGTCATTTGTAATGAATATCCATGTTAACCAATTATAAATTTTCTAGAGATCTAGTGGTGCCCTGTTGAAAGATATTAGGTGCACGCGGTCTGATATATAATTTATTATGATTATAATAAACTCACATTTATTTTTATTTACATTGTTGTTTGTTTAACTGTGACCTAGCAGGTATGCATATACCCCCAGTGTACACAGCAAAATGGCATTTATGTTGTAAAATGCTTAGATTGTAAGAGAGATATTAAAATTATTTCATATGTAGGAACAACAACAAATAAATTGAAAACTAGATTAAAACACCACTTAATAGATAAAAATTCTAATATATACCTACATATGAAAAATTCTAAGCATTTAAATTTTGAAAAAAAATTAGAAAGTTTATATATAAAAATGATAACCCCAGTTTTGAATAGGAAGTGTTAGAAATCTGTTGTAATTATAGAAATGTAATTATAATAATTGAAGGGTATTTTATATAAGAAATAAATTGAAAAAAATAAATGTAAAAAGATGTAGAAGCATATGAAAGGAAGCAAGAAGTTAAAAAAAAAATTGTAATTTATATATATACTTTATAATTTATGTAATAAAATATTTTTTACTATGTTGTTTTTGGAAATTCTTTGTAAATATATTTTGTCACATATATATATTTATAGAAATAATCGATCTTTGACAATGGCTTTATATGGTTGGAATATTGTAGAAAAAAAATGGTTCATAAAATTAAAAAAAAACAAGATTTGAAAAGAAACATGTGTTAAAGAATTTGTTTCTTTAATTTATAGAATTAAAATTGTAAGAAGTAACAATGATAATATATAAGACCATAAATTTGAAAGACCATAAATTTGAAAGTGCAATTTCATAAAAAAAATCGAGTGAATATTTTATAAAATCTTATATATAAACATGCATAAATAGTCACTTAAAATTATAAACTTTCATAATGTCACAGAAGCATAAAGAAAGGTGATCATATTATGTTTAGTGGCTTCATAATTTCAATTATAGCATACAGTAAGATTGGAAATAAGATTTATATCTACAGATCATGAAAATAAACCTCAAGCTGAATCTCAAAATATTACTATACATCAAAAATTAAAACAAATATATTTCATACACATAATGATCAAATATCCAATATAAAAATTATTTGTCCACATTGTTATTATACATGAATAATTAATTTAAACCACTAACATAACATGATCACCATTTCTTGTGCTTGCTCATAACTGTTATTAAAACAAGCAAAACTCTCCATACAGTAGTGCCACTCAGTGCAAGCCAGAGTAATCAATGGATTCCATAAGGCTTGTGCATAAAATCCCTATCTAGTGCCTACTCATCCAATATCCCCAGACTAGTTTTTCTAGCTTGTGGCTTTCATCAGTGAGGAGCCTAGGATCTGAGAGCACTGCATCTAGATCTTAAGATCTAATGCAACTATCCAGCAGCCATCCTTATTTCTACTTAACCTGTTTGATAATTTGAGCTAGTCGTGTTTGGATCAGTGCCAGGCAATCAACATGGGACAGGCTATCATTTTCTTCTTCTTGAGAATCTTCTGACTTCTCCATTAACCTAATCTATACAATTTTAAAGATGCAAACATTAGTTCTTAGATAAATGTTAACTAATTAATGAAATAATAAAAAAAACAATAGTCATGTTAATCATTTCTCAATAATCTTTAGAAGATTCAATGCTTTTCTTAACAGAAGCTATTAAAAAATCATTTTGAAATATCACAAAATTATCAGACAGAGATCAGTTTGTCATTATGATTTAATGTGATATTTAAAAAAACACATTCCTTCTATTGCATTTTCTACAATATTTTACTTAACCTCTAATTACAATAAGTTTTTTCAGATTTTATAACAAACCTTTTTTCAAATAAAGTTTATTATGAGATATAAAAAGGAATCAGATAGTCAAAACTTTCAAATGAAATGAAATATATAATTGTGGAAAGTGCATTGGGAGAAATGTGGTTTTTAAAAGAAAGTTAATCATATCTGAAGACTGCCAGGTAATTGAAACTATCACAGAAAAATAAAGCATTGTGAAAAATGCAGGAGTGTGAATTTTTGAATAATTAATACAAGCAATGCAGTATGAATGGAAAGGGTTTTAGATCATCTCGAATGAAGTGATGTATTGTAGATTAAGTAGTATTAATAATCATATAGACCTATTTTACATATTGTAGGAATTTCTCTGGGCATCTAACATTTTCTCAGAATAAGATAATGAATACTTTTAACCAATTTAAAAGTCTTCCACTTATGTATTATTTCACTGATAATTATTTTTAGATCATACAGGGCAGTGGTTTCTATGAGTTTTTCTCCCTATCAATGAAAATCAAATAGTGCAAAATATTTAATTTGTACTCTGATGTATCTACTGACTTTTTACAACGCCTAGTTTGTATTGTTTAATTTTACTTGGTCCACTGATTCAGAATTAAATACTTTTAAATTACAAATATTTGCCAAAACTACAACAAAACAAAGAATATTATAAAAGGTCAGATGTTCTGTACTGCAGGATAAAGCCATCATCATCTACAGAGACAACAAGATTCAAATCAAATCAAATGAAAAATCATTGGTAAGTTTCATATATTGCATACTAATTAGAAACAACAAAAAAAATTTCAAAACATAAAAATAATATATTTAGCAATCAAATTGATTTTTACAAGCACATGAACATCAAAGCATTCCATATAAAATTAAATTAGTGACAAGGGTAAATGCAATTCCAGTGCTAATTTAATTTTTTTATGGAATAGTTATAATGAACAGACTTTTTGAATCTATTTATATTGTAATCACTGTGCACAAGTTTCATGCTAAATATATTTTTTTTATTATTGATTTTTATGAAATTTATAAAATTTATTATGTTTTCATTTGTTTAATTTATATTGTTACCATATGGATAGTAGATACATCCTGTGATAAAGTGTGGCTATACTATCTTCAAGAAGTCTTTTCAAATAAAAAGAAAAGCAATAAACAGAAGTAACATCATAATAGCAGATTGATTAATACTTCAAAAAAAAAAAATAGAAATTATTTTGATTTGAATTAATACTGAAGAATTAAGATAGAATTTCAAAAGATTATTCAAATTATAATGGCATATAAATTGAAATCTTCTAATGTTTAAAAACTATTAAGTAAAAACATGAAATCAATAGTATAGTAAAAATCAAACTTTTTGAGACATGCAGGTTTTTAAAATAATAAACAGCCACTTAAAAATGAGAATGGTCATTCCAATTCCCAAAAGGAAAAAAAAACAACCTATTTTAAAAAAGAGTTTGTGGTGACTATATAGAACATGCTGGACCCATTTCCTGTTTACTTGATATTTTATGATATCGTCTTTTAATTTCCTCAAAAGAAAACTTTTTCTGAAATGCTTCAATACCATGTCTAATTGTAGCTCTCCAATGTATTGTATTTTCTGCCATATCTTCCTGATGGAAACAAATGACATTGCACTTATTTAAAATGTCTTTAAGTTGTAAACAGTCTACCACTCCAACAAAACTTACATTCAAATTCACCAAAATACACCCTTTTTGGAAGTCTTCCATTGTTTGTTTTACATGTCCAATCCACTGAAGATGTGATTTTACCATAGTGGACACAATAAAATCACATTCCGCAAACTGAAGAACATATTGATTGGTTTTACAAACTTGCCAATGTATTTTAAAATTTTATGAAGCATTCTTAAATGAAACTTTTCTAATGCATTTATCTTGCACAGATAGGATTTCCAAGTTTCACATCTATACAATAAATTAGATAATGCAATAGCTTTATATACAGATAATTTAGTTGCAGTAGTTATTTCCTTATGATGAAATATTCTACATTTTTTTAACTAGCTAAAAGCAGTAGCATCACATGGGAGTCTGTTGAATCTTAGCATCTAAATCCACCTTTCTACTTATAATATTAACAAAGTATTTAAACTGATTTACATTCTCAAGCTAATAATTATCCAAACTGAAAGTTGCTGAGTATTTTTCTTCTATCAGTAAAGAACTTGAGTTTTTTAACATTAATTAATAAACCAAGATCTTTATAAGTTGCATTTAAAGCATAAAGAACATTCTATAAATCATCTTTTAAACCGGTAAAAATAACATAATCATTAGCATAATGTAAATTTAGAATTGAAGAAGATGAAATTCTTGTTTTTGCTTTTAACTGATTCAGATCAAAAATTCCACCATCAATTCTATATCAATAATATCTTGATTCCTGTTTGATTAAGCTGCTTATAAATTATTCCAAAGAACATTATCATAAAAATTGAAAGCAATGTTGGAGCAAGTAAACATTCTTGTTTTTGATCAGTTTTCATTTCAAATGCTTCAAATTTTGCACACATTTACCACTTCCTCTCATTCAATCATATAGAAGCTTGATAATATGAATAAATTTGGATGTACATTTCAATTAATTTCAACCAACTCCATAAACCTGTTCTATTAATTAAATCAAATGCCTTGACCAAATCAATAAAATATATAAATTGCTTTGTTCCTGATATTTTTCTTGCATTTGTCAGATTACAAAAACCATGTCTATAGTGCTTTTTGATTCCCTAAAACTACATTGAGTCTCTAGTAGCTATTCATCTATAACTGGAAGCAATCTATTCATTAAAATTCATCTATAACTGGAAGCAATCTATTCATTAAAATTCTTGAAAGTATCTTTGCTGAAGTAGATAATAATGTTTGCCAATAATTATTGCTAAGTAGTTTATTCCCTTTGTTTTTAAAAATAGGAACAATAAGTGCCTTAAGATTGTAAGATCCAACTTCATGGGTCCAGATATTCCTAAAAAATTTCAATATTTTTATACTTAACACATCACCATCATATTTAAAAACTTTTAGTATTGCAACAGGATCTGAAGCCTTATCATTTTAAAAATTATAAAGGTATATTTTGACTTCATTAAACTGGATATTTTTATCCAAATCTAAATGAGTAGATGAAATGAACATACCATTAAAAGCAGTTATATCAATTTACCATTATTCAAAGGGTGATCAAAATATTCTTTGCACCTGTTCAAATTATCATTATCATCATATAAAAGAGTACCATTGCTGAATTTAATAGGATTATGATACTTTTTCTCAGGTCCATATAGTGCTTTCAATGCATCAAAAAAAGATCTAGAATAACCACAGTCAAACAAATTTCTATCTTCAATGCATCAAAAAAAGATCTAGAATAACCACAATCAAACAAATTTCTATCTTTTTTGCAGTTTTTATCCATCAACTATTTTTAAGCCCTCGTCAGTTGTTAAACGTCTGCCTTCAGATCTTTATATTTATTAAGAAGCTCATTTCATCTGTTACTTTGCCAAACAGAGGTCGCTTTTTAATTAAGTAAACTAATATCAAAATCAATCACTTTCGTTATTACTTCTACAATGCATTATACATTTATTTTATCCATAAGATTCAATTACCTCAGCAATCTTCTTCAGATCTGTACCAAACAACTATAAATACATGAATATCTTACATAGACACATAACTTCTACTCATATATATATATATTTCATATTATAAATTCCCTTTCTTAATTAACATATATATATACCTATCATATGTGTCTTTATACTACCTTATATATATACATTTACACAAATATATATAATTTTTTAGCATTTTTATATTCATATTACCCAAATAATTAAACAATACCTCTTATAATCATATATATATATTCTAACTATGAAAAAACGAGAGATGTACTAATTCTAACCACAAAAAAAAAAAAAAAAAGAGATGGAGAAAACCTATATACCTGGGTCTTGATTTATGCGGATTATTTTAATGCGATTTTGAAGTTATGCGATTCGAGTTTCTTCTTAATATCTTTCATATTTCACTATATTTATTAGATATCAAGAAATTTAAATTATTAATAACTTATTTTGACTTGAAATAATTTTTTTTTTCCAAAAATATAACGTTATATTAGCAGTTAATGTGAATATGGCCTGAAGCTGCATTTAGAATATTAGCTTCTATGTAATAACCTACTTATACTAATGAGTAAATAATAATAATAGATTTATATTTACATATAAAAATATCGCAATAAATAGTCAAAAATTTTAAACTTTTAAAACATATTTTGTTAATTATAACAGAAATAAATAATTTTTTAGATTTTTAAAATAAATAATAACAAAGATTTTATTGATTTTATAAACTGAAAATAATCTTTCTAATGATAATCTATAATCTTTGTTTTGATTACAATCTCATTTTTTAAATATACAAACAAAAAACCATTAACACAACTCAAGACTGAAAGTGGCACTAGTTGTATGTCACATGACGAATCTGATTTCTTAACATTTCCCAAACGAACGCATATTGTCAAATAGTCAAACAACCGCTAATGATTAAAATATGTATGAAAAAATGTAAAATTAAATACTGTAGTTAATAAAAAAAAGTAAAAAAAGTTTGTCTTGTATTTTTTTTTCAAATATTTGAAATTTTTTATTAGTCATACTTTGTTTCCTTATTTTTTTAATGCAAATTTTAAAGTAATTTTTCCTTCTTGCTTTGCTTTTATGCGATTTCTGAAAATTATAACCCCCTATCCCCATTTTTCAAGGTAAGTTAAGTCTATTTTTGTGAGATTTCTTTTGTGCGCGTTTTCTGAGGAATCTATCTACCGCATAAAACGAGACCCAGGTGTATATTCCAGGGTGCCAAATTGTAACCTTGGAGTAACAGCTGACAAACCAACTTGGTGTTGTGACAGATTTACAAGTTATGAATTCACAAGGCAAGCAATTTATTAAATTTGAAAATAATTTTACTTAAAATATCTGGGATTAGGTCACTTCATGAATTACATAGCTTAAGTCAAGCTAGCCAAATTACAACCCCCTAAAGAACATAGACTACCTTGATATTCATATACCTGCAAATAAGCCACATGCACCAACTTCAGCTGTGTTAAATTTCAGGTTTTGGCAATTTATGTGGAGAATACCGAGAATTATACCACTAATAAATACTATAAGTTATGATTACTAAGCTAAGGGAGGAGGAGACACCACAACTCACACCCATATCATGTTAACAACCTTGGTATACCTTCACATAAATCCCCAACCAAAGTTACAATTAATCTATTGTTAATGTCACGTTTTCTCTGATCACACTTCTACCATCAAACGTTACCATCTCCTCAATGTTATCTTGCATGCTTCAAGCTTAGCAAAATTAATAATTTTCATTTCAATTGATCTTATTATCACCTTGATCCATCAGACTAGATTCATAAGTTATCTTATAATTGAAATCTTACAATCTAAAAACTTCTAGACTCAGAATCTTCTAATCTCGGGGTTCAAATTCAGGATGTGAAGCTTTTATGAGTAATTCTAAATTCTACGTCTATCAATTAATGCTATCTCAGTGATTGTAATTCAAGTAGATATTCACTAGATCTACATCAGCCAATATCTACAGTTCATCAATCATAATAATAATAATAATAATATTAAATCTGATAAACTAGCAAATAATGAATTATAATAAAATATTTTAACTGCTTTAAAATTTTGACTAAATTTATCATGACTGGGAACACATTCGAATACTCAGAGTGGGATAGGGATTTTATGTCCCCTCGAGATATTCGTCATAGCACAATAAATGAATGAAAATGATAATTAACTTTGAAATTATATCTTCCAAAAGTCTGCCATAATAATTATAAAAAGTTATAACACAAGTTAATAATGTCTCTTAAAAGCATTACTTCAATTTCAGAATAAATTATTATTAAAAAACAAATTTTTGTAATATATCTGTACTGAAATAAGCATTAAATATTTTATTAAAATTGCATATGAAAATATTTCTGGATGTTATGGATACCAAAAACATTAAGGCACAACATCAAATCTTTAAATTAACACAAGGGATATACAGCCGCTACGAAAGATGATCCATTTTCTGTGCTTAGCACTTTTACCACTATGCCTCTCTTGCTATAATCTACCCTATTTAGGTACTCAAACAAAGTAAGTAACAATAATAATATAAAATATTTCAACCAGCTATCTCTTGCTGTATCGAGACAACTTTCAAGAATACTTACTATAACACCTATGCTTAATAATTAAATTTAATTTGCTAACTTTAATTCATTAGATAAATAGACTATGGATTTAATAAATCAACATTATGCCTAAATTTATGTTTGATATTTCTAACTATTTAAATGAATTATTGCTTACCAGCATATTAACTTCCTTAACAATTAATTCTAGAATGATTGGCAACTTTAGAAGTCACATACACTCATTTAATGCTTTCTACGTCCCCAACATGAGTATTACTTAACTATTTACCAGTCCAGCGGTGACTTGCTTCAGCTGTAGCTGGATATGATGCACACTGCTTATTCAAAATTTCAATAATAATCTAATTTAAATTTTGATGGATTATCGGTTCTAAATGATTGCGAGCAAAGCTCAGCTAAACATTATGCATCAATTCCATAAGCTATACTTTTAAAATCTAAAGTATCCTAAAGTAGATGATATACTTCAAAATCTAAACAGTGACCTATTACGAACAAAGTTTCATACCACGTATGGCAAAAAAAAAAAAAACATCCGTAAGGAAAAGAAATTCATATAACAACAAATTAGTGTTGGCATGAACCCAAGAGCGCATCTTCTACCTAAGGGCTATGAAATATATTAGGACCTCGTCACTACACATATTAAGATGGGCATGCACAACACCCTATGACTACCACAACAATATACCTCTTATCAGAGTAAATATAAATGAAGCTTGGAATACATCCTCAATCTCCTGAACCCACATCACATGATCACCATTTCTTATGCTTGCTTATAACTGTTATTAAAACTGAGTGGCAATACATACATACAGTTTCTCCTGAACACACTAAAATTTCTTAATATTATCACCACGAGAGAACTACGCTCCATCTCAACCTCCAAGGCAGAGATATCTATGCATATCTTGATCATAGCAGGGTCACTTACAACCACACATAATCATAAGAGAACACAGTTTGAACTCTCATAAAGAAAATTATATTACTGATGCATAAACCGATAATTTAGCAATAGCGTATACGACTAAATAATAATAAACTATTTTAGTTTTAAATACAATAAATAAGAAATGTGCATCGTTCATCTTATTTAACATATACTGATTTCAAAACTCTTAGGCTGGAGAACATAGCAATATTAAACTTTTAATATACATAGATAAGATAAAGCATTCAAATATCAATCTTAACTAAAAGCATGTGATGTTTATTGGAATAAAATTATATTTGTGAACCTCTTAGACAAACATTCCATATTTTTATGTAGATATTTCATTCATCTCACAATAGCATTAAGGTTAAGCAATATTAACAATAATATAAAGGCATATTTTTTTTTTCTACTCTAGCCTCAATCATACTGGGATATTTTATACTAGGCAAAACTCTCCATACAGTAGTGCCACTCTAAGCAAGACAGAGTAATCAATGGATGCCATAAGGCTTGTGCATAAAATCCCTATCTAGTGCCTACTCATCCAATATCCCCAAACTAGTTTCTGGCTTATGGCCTTCATCAGTGACGAGCCTTGGATCTGAGAGCACTGCACCTAGATCTTAGGATCTAATGCAACCCTCCAGCAGCCACCTTTTAACTCTACATAACTACTAAACTATGAGAATAAAATTGAAATCACACAGATATTTTCAATCTAAGCTCAATAGCTCAAAGTCATATGGGTCTGAACTCAGTTCAGCACCCATACATTTTGGTGTCTTTGGCTCTTTTACAGCCATAGCCACCACCTTCCTATAAGGCAGGATTGGTCTTCCATGCTTGCTCACAACTGTTGTTATA
Organism: Epiperipatus broadwayi; assembly: GCA_028023455.1. Classification (NCBI taxonomy): domain Eukaryota; kingdom Metazoa; phylum Onychophora; class Udeonychophora; order Euonychophora; family Peripatidae; genus Epiperipatus; species Epiperipatus broadwayi. The sequence goes on along the minus strand of JAQFVV010012444.1, from coordinate 260,338 downwards.
ATCCATTGATTACTGTCTTACTTAGAGTGGCACTACTGTATGGAGAGAGTTTTGCCTATTATAACAACTGTTATGAGCAAGCATGGAAGATAGTGATCATATGATGTTTTAAGGTTTAATATTTTATAGTACGAATATACTCAATAAATAAACTATAACCTATTAACCAATCAACAATTAAATAATAAAGAAAAATAAAATTATACTTGAGTTCTTTTGGGCATAGTTCATGGTAAACATGCAGTTACCAGCTCACAATTAAAATTCGAATTTTGTTTCAAATTTGTTGATCATCCTCCTCACACTAGGATTATTGCGCGCACATGTAATCCAAATGTCGTATTTTTTTTATGGCCTAAGTTCAGAAATCACATTATATAGTAAACCTTTACCGTAAACTTATTGTTTTATAATTAGAGATAACATTTAAGAAACTTTAAAATTTGCAACTGTAAAAAACTCCTTTCACGCTATTTTTTTACTTGTTACGAATTCGTAAGAATTTAAATCTATTATCCGAATATTTGATTAATTCTATAGTAAGTCCATCATGTCCTCACCCTATTTATAATTGGTATTTTTGGATTTTAATTTGTAAATTATTCTCAAATATTGCTATTACATATTGTTTTTTATAAAGGATTATCTGTTGTCACTAAATTTTAATAACACGCTAGTGACTTCTCCCTCCATATTTTTTCTATAGACTATAACGACATTTGTAATAGCAATGACTCAAGCTTTTGAAATGAAAGACATGAAGTGAAAGGCACCCAATGGTAGTCCAATAATATCAGCGAGCAGGCCATTTAAAGACCACCTTGTATTTTGGCACACAAGTTATTTATTTAAATTGAATTTGAAAGAATAACAAATATAGCCTAATCTATACAATTTAACAAGTAATATGCATTTATATTAAGAGCATTTAAGCATAAAATATATAAATACTACCTATTACTTATTCCGAGTAATAATTTAATCATACTTTTGCTAGTTTAGTTAATTTACTCCTAGATCTAGTATAATTTTTTAGAGAAGTTATTTACGCCAAATTACCTATAATTTTTTCAAATTAAACGAGAAAGAGGCTTACATAAATTTACGACATTAAAAAAATTATTTCAAGATCTATTTTCGTTTTAAATTTAATCCCAAAATATGCAAAAAAGTCATTGATAATATTTTCTAAATAGATTAATAAAATATATTTATTTAAAGAATAGTATGAAAAGTTCACATTTAATTATTTTCATTCCATAGAGCGTCATACTTTTTTAAGCATAAACGTTTTACGATTTCATCCAAGTCTTTACGCTGCTATAAAATCATGTTGTCTTTTTGTCCTTGTTGTGCTAATGTTTTAGTTGTCGAAGAAGCTACGAAAGGATTTCGGTTTGCTTGTAATACATGTCCGTTCATATGGAATATAAATAGAAAAGTAAGTCCAAAAGAATTAGTTATATCTTATGTGAGAGTTGTAATCAACTGCAAATATTATTTCAAGCTTTGATGACAATTTAGATTTTAATGTTCTTACTGTGTTTATTTACTTTTAAAACTATTTACATGTTTATAATTTTTTTTTTTTAAAATTATATTAAAGTTAAACAAACTCAAAAATAATTGTTTTTCTGATGATATAAAGGCTCATTAAATAATAAGTTTTATGATATAACTCGAAAATTGAAACGGTGGAATAAATTTTTTTGAGACTACTACCTATAATAATTATTTTTATTTATTTGCTTTGCTACTCTACTCGTCGTCAAGCAGAAACTTAATTTTCATTTATATGCAAATATTAACCATTTTATTGCTATTACATATAATGTCTATATTTCGAATTATTTTATTGTTTTGAGATTTCAAAAAATTCGCCCTCTATTTTTTGAAAATAGAGTTCAATTTTTTAAAAATAGAGGGCGAAATAATTGTGGCCGCTAAAAGTCATTACGGATAAAGGTTATTACTATATACAAATAACTCTCCTATAAAACGGTAAACAGGTACCTAGAAAATGCCGTACTGTGTGAAATCGTATTATATGAAAGCTAGTACAAAAAGGATTGGGGGGGGGGGTCCGAAAACATTAAAAACAATTTTTTTTTTTAGATTCATACAATCAACTTCGATACTTATGTATTGTCCATCCTACCAAGCTTGGCAGTCATTTTTTTTTAATTTTTACTTATAGAGGTTCACAGGCTTACAAGTATTTGGTTGTTGGGTACAGGTTGTTTTTTTTTCAATTTTATTTTACCTAGTAGGAGCTTCTTGTATAACTTTTAAAAAAATAAATCAATTGGCCTATAAAACGAATGAATTAAGACATTAACTTTGTAAATCCAGTCTTGCATTGGTGGTCGAGAGGTCAGCGCGACTGCCTTACAAGCATTTGCCCGGGTTGCGGGTTCGCGTCCCGGCCAATGCTATGACACTTGGAAAAAAAAAAAAAAACTTTGTAAATCCAAGTGTTGGTAAGTATATGCAAAATATCTCAAGACTATGGTGTCTGGCCAAATGGTGAAACAAAAAATGCACAGAAGCCATCTGACAACACCCGGACCTCTATTTAGATGAATTCATATAGCATTGATGGCATGAAGAAGATTCTTTTGTGGTGATTTTACAGACTATTAGGGATTTCAGTCCACAAACATGAATAATTCTCAATTACCTTTCTGAAACTAAAAATGAATATATAAAGATGTTTCATATATTTTTTTTATTGTTACATTACTTAATAAGATAATTTATTTTTTAAAAAAGTGGAAATATACTTTTTGCAGATTTTTTTTTAAAATAATAATTTTAAAAAAAAACCTAAATATTAAATACTATTGTTCCTTATCAGCTATTTGTTTTAAACATTGTAGGCCCATGAAAGAATGTAATTTAAAAAAAAATGGTTGCCAAGCTAGGTAGAAAGGATAATTAATAAGTACGACAACTTCATTTTTATTAAAAACCTTAACATGTATATATAACACAAAATGAAAAGAAATTAATTATTTTCATTTTAATAACCTTAATTTAATAATTTTCTTTCTCATCACTGCTTGATACAAACAAATGAATGCTTTTCACTCGAATAATATCTTCATGCACTGAATCCTTTTCATTATTTGCATCTTCTCCCTTATTTAAAAGATGTGTAATTTGTATTTGTTGGTCCTTACAATGCTGCTTAGATTTCCTGATATGAAGATAGGCAATTTTGCAGCAGCATTTGAATTTTCAGTTTTGTTTAGTAGATGGGTCTGCATTCAAGAAAAGTGATTCTGGATTTTTAGCTAAGCTTAGGTCTTCCCAGAATTTTTTTAATGTTAATATTAACTTCACAATCTTCATCATTGATTTAGCAAGTTCTAATATGCCATTAATTTCATTTTATGACGATTCAAGTCAGTTTTCTATTTCAACTGATGATGACCAAATCTTTTTCTAGCATGCTTTTACCATTGAATCTTTCAATGATAAAAATATAATTTTGATACAATGCTTAACTGAAAATTGTTCCCAAGCTTCCATTACATCAATTAATCGCAATTCATTTATATTGATAATCTTTTGTAATGATCTTTTGATGTAATAAGATTAAAGGTATAAATAATACCGGAGCAATGAAGGAGTATATGATAATAGAAACTACTTGGATATTGGGATAACTCAAATCTTATGGGTGACCTGGAGCATTATCTAATGGTAACAGCAACTTGAAGTCTAAATTCTTCTTGAAATAATTTTCAATCTCTAGCACAAAATACTTACCATTCTCTAAATAAATCTTCAATTACTCAAGCTTTTGAATTTGCTTTCCAGAAAGTATAAAGTAATTAGATGCCAATATCGGCAGAGAAAATCTGGTGATTTTATTTTAGATTTGTTTTTTAGTTTTAAAATGAGAAAACTTTCCTTTTGTGTTAAAATTGAAAATTGATGTAAAGGGAACTTCTTAATCAACCAGGGTGGTCTGAGTGAAAATTAAAAATAAAAATGATTAATATAAAATATACGAGGTGTAAAAAGTTATATGCATTGTTCCAATCAATTAGCCATGAAGTTAGAGTTGGCTTATGCAATAGTAATGGGGGTACTCAAATTCGTCTTGTAATGAGTGGGCCATATAAGCTGTTCACCAGGGTGCTGAAGGGAATAATATGGGGAGTTGTAATAGGAGAAGATAATATAATCTAATATAGAAAAGTAAAGAGGCTTTTTCGCATGTTGTTGGTGAAATATTGTGCTTGCTGTTCAGGGTTCTTTTAGTCTGCCATGCTGGTTTCAACTGCTGACAAAATACTCTACTATGGGTCTAGGTAGAGGCTGTACTTGAAAATTTGTCTAAAGAATTAAGAAGATGCTGATCGTACAACAGTCAAGAAATAAGTAAAAAAGGGAACAAAGCTGAGCCTGGCTTTAAATGAAAAGTCCCGCACAAGATATATGTATCAATAATTATGCACTTTTAACGCTCGTTAAAGAAGTTATATTTATTAATAATTTATTTAAAGCTTAGCGCTTTCAAAGCTCCATGGCTTCATACTCATAGCTGTGTGCAGTTGATAGTGATAGAGGGAGAGTTTTCAAATTTGCGTTAATTAGTTAGATGTTTCAGTATTTTATTTAAAATATTGTTTGAATTAGTTTGTCCATCTTTTTGAAATGGTGAAACAGGTGTCTTTTCTATTAATTGATTGGGTGTCATTATTTATGAAATCTGGCTCCTTTATTTTGTGCCTATGGTTATTTCTCTCTTTGCACACTATTCTGGGGTTGGTGGATTCAAATCTGTGTCCAGTAGCTTTTTCATGTTCCAAGAATGCTGATATAGACTCCTTGTTATTCAGTGACCTTTTATACATATATATATGCTGGGATGCTCTGTTTGTAATGATAGTTTTTGTTTCCCCATAATATGAGGCTCTGCATCTGGCCTGAAGGCATTGTATTTGGTACAACACTTGAGATGTTGATTTGGGATCAAGTTTAACTTTTGAATTGTTTATTAGTCTATTGGTGTTGGCTGAAGTGCGGAAACCAATAATAAATTCTTTTGATAATGTTTTAGCTAAATGTTTGGCAATGTTGGGTATATATGGTATAGTTATTCATAGTTTATTATCTCTGATTCTGCCTTGCTAGTTTATTTTTGCTTGGAACTATGCTATTCTTTTAGTTATGTGTCTATATTTATAGCCAACAGATATTAGTTCTTTGATGTATTTTAATATGTTATCTCTTTTGTCTGAATTACATTTACACAAGTAATTATTTCTATGTAGAAATGCATTCGGTCCAACATATTTATGTGAGTTGGGAACTATTGCACTCTGATGCATGTATCCTCTAATTTCTAGGGGTTTGATGGTCATGCGGTACATTATTTGTTTTTATCTTCTCTTTGTATGTCTAGGTCCAGGTATTTTAGATGGTGTTGATCATTTTCCCAGGTGGTATTTAGTGTGAGTTTAGACATCAGCTGTAATTCTTTGATGATGTTTAAGATTGTACTCCTTTTGGCAGCAATAAACACGTCGTCCACATATCTAAGATATATCATTGTGGGGTTATCTGCTTGTATATTTGGTATTACTTGTTTCTCATGGTAGTTTAAGATGTTGGACCTTATGCCACTAATGGCTAGGCCCATTGGCCACCCCTGCTTCAATATATACCATTTTCCTTCAAAAATAGTGTGAATATTTTCATTCGTCTTGCATTGGTGGTTGAGAGGTCAGCACGACTGCTTTGCACTCGCAGGCAGTTGCCCAGGTTGCGGGTTTGCTTCCTGGCCGATGCTATGACACTTTAAAAAAAAAAATTTCATGCATCCATTCCGAAAAAGGCCATAATAAAGTTAAATTTACCATCTGGGCATTGTTTATTGATTAATTCTGTTTTGACTATGTCTATTGAGTGCTTTCTATCCACTGATCCATATATCTCTTTCACATCTAGAGCTGCCATTTCACACTCTTAATCTAATAAAGTTAAATTTACCATCTGGGCATTGTTTATTGATTAATTCTGTTTTGACTATGTCTATTGAGTGCTTTCTGTCCACTGATCTATATATCTCTTTCACATGTAGAGCTGCCATTTCACACTCTTAATCTATTTGTATATCTCATATTTTGTCCACTAACTCAAATGATGATGCAATAGCATAGTCACCAAATCCTATAGTGTCAACCAGCCACTGGTTAATTAGTTTTGCAGTTTCTTGGTAGTGCACTCCACCAAAGTCTAACGTAAAGCGAAGTGGTGTTCCTTCCCTGTGAACTTTGGCATTTCCAAACATTCTAGGAGGTGTGGTGGCAGATGGATATAAATGGTAATATTGTGCTCTGGTCATGCCTTTGTCCTTGTGAATCCTGAGTATTGTGGAGATGAATTTATCTCTATTTAGTCTCAAGTTGAAATTTGTCTCTTCTTCAAACCTCAAGTTCAGAATTTGGTTGGACATTTTCTCATGGTATTCTTCATTATTCATAATGACAAACCTATTTCCTTTATCCTCTTTAATGCATTTCAAGTTGTTGGATTCCAAAAATTGTCTGGTTTTAACAATACTATTTCTCCATTCATTATTTTCTGCCCTCATATGTTTATTTCTAATAGTTTTCATTATTTGAGAGATTATATCATCTCTGTGGGTGTTATTAATTAAACTAGCTTCTGTATCAGCTAGAAGTTCAAGTTTAGGAAACTTCCATAGGCCACCTACAAATCTTGGCCCAAGTGTTAACACTTTCTTTACTTCTGCTGAAGGATTAATATTAGTCCTGTTGACAAATGTTTTATTAGTTGCTATATTAAGATTTATATGTTGTTTCTTTGCGAGGAACATTATTTTACGTTCAAATCGCATGGCATGTTTTCTTTCCTCCTGTTTGCATTTATTTTGTATCCATTGTGGTATAGCTATATGCATGGAGATGTGCCACCATCTTTTCCTATTTCTCTTTAGCGCACTCTTGCAACCTTTTATTATACAGCTGAGCAGCTGTTTACATAAGTTATATAAAATCTTGTCATAGTTATATATTGATCAGTTGATTTTAATTAAGCAGCAGTTAGGAAATATGTTAAATTGTTTGCATTTGCTTAAAAATTCGAGTCTTTGTTGTAATTTTCACGTCGTAATTCCGGTTTGTAAAATATATCTCTCTTGAAATCTATTCATATTTCTGTAATGAAAATTTGTTTATTAACTTCTCATAAATTATATAATATCAATAATTATGCGCTTTTAACGCTCGTTAAAGAAGTTATATTTATTTAATTTATTTAAAGCTTAGCGCTTTCAAAGTTCCATGGCTTGTGGTTGATAGTGATGAGGGGGAGTATTTAAATTTATGTTAATTAGTTAGATGTTTCAGTATTTTATTTAAAATATTGTTTGAATTAGTTTGTTCATCTTTTTGAAATGGTGAAACAGGTGTCTTTTCTATTAATTGATTGGGTGTCATTATTTATGAAATATGGCTCCTTTATTTTGCGCCTATGGTTATTTCTCTCTTTGCACACTATTCTGAGGTTGGTGGGTTCAAATCTGTGTCCAGTAGCTTTTTCATGTTCCAAGAATGCTGATGTAGACTCCTTATTATTCAGTGCCCTTTTATACATATATATGTGCTGGGATGCTCTGTTTTTAATGGTAGTTTTTGTTTCCCCATAATACGAGGCTCTGCATCTGGCCTGAGGGCATTGTATTTGGTACACCACTTGAGATGTTGGTTTGGGATCAAGTTTATCTTTTGAGTTGTTTATTAGTCTATTGGTGTTGGCTGAAGTGCGGAAACCAATAATAAATTCTTTTGATAATGTTTTAGCTAAATGTTTGGCAATGTTGGGTATATATGGTATAGTTATTCGTGGTTTATTATCTCTGATTCTGCCTTGCTGGTTTATTTTTGCTTGGAACTGTGCTATTCTTTTATTTATGTATCTATATTTATAGCCAACAGATATTAGTTCATTGATGTATTTTAATATGTTATCTCTTTTGTCTGAATTACATTTATACAAGTAATTATTTCTATGTAGAAATGCATTCTGTCCAGCATATTTATGTGAATTGGAAACTATTGCACTCTGATGCATGTATCCTCTAATTTCTAAGGGTTTGATGGTTATGCGGTACATTAATTGTTTATCTTCTCTTTGTATGTCTAGGTCCAGGTATTTTAGATGGTGTTGATCATTTTCCCATGTGGTATTTAGTACAAGTTTAGACATCAGCTGTAATTTCTTAGTGATGTTTAAGATTGTACTCCTGTTGGCAGCAATAAACACGTCATCCACATATCTAAGATATATTGTTGTGGTGTTATCTGCTTGTATATTTGGTATTACTTGTTTCTCATGGTAGTTTAAGAAGATGCTGGACATTATGCCACTAATGGCTAGGCTCATTGGCCATCTCTGCTTCATTTTTTTGCAGGGATGGACAATGGGCCTAGCCATTAGTGGCATAATGTCCAGCATCTTTTTAAACTACCATGAGAAACAAGCAATACCAAATATACAAGCAGATAACCCAACAATGATATATCTTAGATATGTGGACGTGTTTTGATATATCTTAGATATGTGGACGTGTTTATTGCTGCCAAAAGGAGTACAATCTTAAACATCACTAAAGAATTACAGCTGATATCTAAACTTGTACTAAATACCACATGGGAAAATGACCAACACCATCTAAAATACCTGGACCTAGACATACAAAGAGAAGATAAACAATTAATGTACCGCACGACCATCAAAACCCCTAGAAATTAAAGGATACATGCATCAGAGTGCAATAGTTCCCAATTCACATAAATATACTGGACAGAATGCATTTCTACATAGAAATAATTACTTGTGTAAATGAAAATTCAGACAAAAGAAATAACATATTAAAATACACCAAAGAACTAATATCTGTTGGCTATAAATACAGACCCATAACTAAAAGAATAGCACAGTTCCAAGCAAAAATAAACCAGCAAGGCAGAATCAGAGATAATAAACCACGAAAAACTATACCATATATACCCAACATTGCCAAACATTTAGCTAAAACATTATCAAAACAATTTATTATTGGTTTCTGCACTTCAGCGAACACCAATAGACTAATAAACAATTCAAAAGATAAACTTGATCCCAAATCAACATCTCAAGTGGTGTACCAAATGCAATGCCCTCAGGCCGGTTGCAGAGCGTCATATTATGGGGAAACAGAAACTACCATTACAAACAGAGCATCCCAGCACATATATATGTATAAAAGGGCACTGAATAATAAGGAGTCTACATCAGCATTCTTGGAACATGAAAAAGCTACTGGACACAGATTTGAACCCAACAACCCCAGAATAGTGTGCAAAGAGAGAAACGACTATAGGCGCAAAATAAAGGAGGCATATTTCATAAATAATGACACCCAATCAATTAATAGAAAAGACACCTATTTCACCATTTCAAAAAGATGGACAAACTAATTCAAACAATATTTTAAATAAAATACTGAAACATCTAACTAATTAAAGTAAATTTGAAAACTCTCCCTCTATCACTATCAACCGCACACAGCTATGAGTATGAAGCCATGGAGCCGTGAAAGCGCTGAGCTTTAAATAAATTATTAATAAATATAAGTTCTTTAACAAGCGTTAAAAACGCATAATTATTGATAAGATATATGTATATAAGTAGCATATTGCTGAGGCTATCAGAAAGAAAAAAGAATATTGGTAAAAACCTGGTAGAATCCCACGTCAGTATACTAGCCCGACTCCTATGCCACCACCATCTAACCACTAATAGCAGCTGATGATGATGAACATCTAAATGCCTACATCCTGCTGAAATGAAAATAAGTCCTCACCACCCTGTTGTCCAGTTTTTTAGCGCATTCTGAAGCACTGAAGTACGGATGAAGAAATATGAAAATGCCGGATGATATAAATTTTTTATTATTTTATTTGATTATTGTCTATATGCTCTGGTAAAGATGATTCTTATTAATATATATATTTTGATGCATTATATGTATGTCGAGTTGTTTGTCTATGAAGGGTTGGAGTTTTTATGTTACACCATCCTCTCACTTAATTTTAAGAAACGCTTCGATGTTTACATGTATAGGTGAGTGTTTGTTTTTTTTATATTTGCTATTGCTTGCAACACATGCATGCGTATAGTAAAGGAAATTCAAATTGATTTAAAGTGCAATATTTTGCGTTTGTCTCCGCGTGCGTTTGATTTGTATACACAGTGGAAAGGATGTGTGGATAGACATACATGTACATTTTTTTTTTTTTTTTTGATATTATATGAAATAAAAGTAATAGCTTAATGTGTGTGTGTGTGAGAGTAGAAACTCTGATCACTTCATTCAAGGGTATCTATATGAAAATAGGGAGGGAAATTCCCTAAGTAAATTGAATCAAAATTGCTCATAGATTTTTCTCTTATTATAATGCTGGGGTTAATAAAATGTATTTTATTCATATATATAAAGGGTGGGGTTTATTTGGGAAAATAAATGTTTATTTAAATTATTTCATTACAAGCGTTTCAGTTATTTCTCTCATTCTCCAACAAGACTATATACATTTTCCGAGCATAGCATAATCCATTAGGAAGGAGTTCTCTCTTTCCGAAAGTGGCGCCTAAAAGTCAGATTCAAATCCTGCCTTTCAAAGATATGTGACGGCCAACATCCTGATATCTATAAGCCTGGCAATAGAATTTTTGTAAGGGAGAAATCTTGAAACATAACCAGCTTTGGTTTGATCTCTCTCATTTAAAAATTGAATTGGTTAAGTCATTAAGTTTATAAGGATGCCGTACTCTGATGCACAACAGTAGCTTCATGTTCAGTTCGGTGCACATGGTAAGAATCCACAGGGTAGGTGTCTATGAGTATTTTAATACTTATAGTAAAAAGATACAATATTATAAAACCTATGGAGGTGAGAAAAATGAACAACTAAAAGGTTTTAATAATTTCAAATATTTTGTATAATACATGGGTGCATATAAGTTTTAAAAGAAAAATTATATAAATATTCAAAAGCAAGATTTAAAAAAATAATGAAGCATAGTAAGAAAAATTAGTTAAGATTTGGTGGTGTTTGTATAAAATAGTTAATCAGTTTGTATAGCAAGGGCCAAAAAAATGATCCATAGAACATAAGATGACTGATAAAAAATAAAGGTGAATATGAACAAGGATTATGAAGATATGATATAATTTTATATGTAGGTGTTTTAAAAAAATTTCATTATTTGTTAGTTGTTAGTTTAATTAATATTTTTTTTCATAACTATGGGAATACAAAATGATATAATCATTTCACTGGATTATAATCATCCATTATTTTATAGTAGATTAAAATAGGTGGTTGTCACACGGTAAATATATTTATCTAGGAGAAATATATCTAGGGAAAGATGGGCTATTTAAACATAATAATATAAAACATATAATTAGCAAATAATTAGTTCATAAGATTTATAGGTAGATGTGTTATATTGAGCATAGATATGTGCATGCATGTGTGTGAGTAATTATTATTATTATTTATTTGTTATAAAAATGTAAATTTTAATGGTTATTTAAAATATTTTATTGTTAATTTTTAATATCAAGGTAATTAAAATTCTTAAAAAAGGTGATAATGATATTAGTTAATTTAATTCTATAAAGTATTAAATAAAATTTGTTAATTTGAAATGCTCATTGTAATTATTTTCAAAAATAAATAACCTAAGAAACTGCACTTGCGAATTGTATAGTAGTCCAGTGTTTCTCAGCTGACTACATGTTGTTGACTAATACAATTTAAAATTTTTTTATTACAGATTAAATAAAGTATTGAACAAAAAAATAGAAGAAAGGGTAGATGTTTTTTTAGTAAAATATAATTATAGTAGTGTTTAACAAGTTTAATGTATTCTTGAGGGGAAAAAAATAAGTTTAATATATATATATTTTCAAAGAATGCTAAAAAAACATAGAATAGTCGACAAAACTATACAAAAGTAAATTAAGTAACAAATTACTAAACTAATAATAAACAAAATCTGAAGAAAAACAAAGAATATTTAAATAACTGAGTGAAACATATTTGTTATTATAAAACCAAAACTAATGCAATTGTTGATTTTTTTCAGTAATTAGCTTACCATGCCATAGAGATGTATTTGTGACTGCCAGACATAAAGCTGGATTTAGTAATAAATGGTCGTTTTTTTTTACGAGTTGCCAAAAATGTCAATTCACATAAGTATGTGGTTAAGAAAGCCTTAAGACTTTCTTAAGGCTTTTTGATGTAATTCTAGATATTCAGTAAACTGAGTTATACTTGTCGAATTAAATAATAACTTTAAAATACCATTGCAACTTAAGTCTACCAACTTTTCCTGATCCAAATCAGTTATGCTATTTTCTTGTTCAATAAACTGATTTAAAATCCACATTTCATTTTTCTGTGTGTCTTCTTCATGTGGATAAGTTTTAACTCTTTCTTGAATCCTCAATTTTATTTTTTAAATCAAAAGTAAAACTATTTTCTTGCAAGCTTAAATTAGTTCATTTATTATGAAAATATGTCCAACAAGTAATGCTTAGCAAGGGAAATATTTCTCAATTCTGAAGTTTTTGTTTTTAGAAATGTTTCAACTTCTTTTCTTAATTCATAAAGTCTTGTTAATATTTTCCCTCTTGGAAACCATCATACGTCTGCAGTAAATTTCATGTCCAGATCTCATTTCATTGCATAAACTTGAAAATAGTCTTGAATTTAGGCATAGCATTTAATATAATTTATTATTTTTATCAGTTAAGAAAATTATTCAAGTCAGGAGACATCACTCAATGAATAAAAATCATTTTATCATCCACTACTTCCTTAATTTTTTTTTGCAACTCCTGAATGTTTTCCAGTCTTACTTGTTGCTCTATCAGTATATAAGCCAGCCCAATTTTTCCAATTGAATTCATTTCAATGTTGATGTATGCTTAGGAAGTTCAACATAAAAAAATTACTTTTTTTACATCATTGATTTCACAATCAGCATAACAAATGTAACATAAAAGTTTCACTATACTGGTAATATTTGTAGATTCATTTATTTGAATTGAGAGCAATGATTTGCTTACCTTTTGAATTAATCGATCTTCAATATTGGTCGCTAATTCACTAAATCTGCATTGAAAGTGTTGTTAGAAAGCTGCAGTTTTCATTTTGTCTCCAGCAACCATACCTAGGATTTTAGAACACACATCTATTGAACATGGTTTAATTAAATTTTCAGCACCAGAGTACTGCTTTTTGCTTATAGCAGTCTTTAAAGCAACTAAATATGATGCTTTTACAAGAGATTTATTGACTAAAAAAATTTTTTAAAATATGATTTTTATTTTTTCCATTCAGCACATTTATGTTCAAAAAAATACCGTGGCTTATTTTATAAATTTGAATGTTCTGTAAATAATACAGTAATTTTTTTGGCTTATTACATTTATTGGATAAAATTTCTCTGCAAATAATCAGGATTGAAATGATGAACAACAGTATATTTTCATTTTGTCTAAGGTGAATCATTTTGTGAATAAATAACACTTTCATTAGCATTCAAAATATTTATTCTTGATTTTTGAAAAAGGGATTGCAATAATATTTTATTTTTTTATTATTCTTTTTTTAAATGATTAAAATTTATCAAAAAAAGTAAATATCAAGTACTTAATATACTTTAATTTATTGTTCACACTTATATATGTAGTAATTCCTATCAATGCATACCAGTATAATTCTGCTTGGCTGGCTTTGGCAAACTACATTGTACATATGACTGAAAACTTGTTAGGTTATTTTTGTATATACCAAAGTCTGACTCAGTGCTGCATGAAGTGCATATTGACAAAATTGTTAATGGAATAGAGTTTTTACTGTGAGATGATTGATAAATTCTGAAATAGCAACTTTTTTGTAAATCTTGTAGTGTGTTGTTTTTTAGTTTATTTTTCATGAATTTTATGAATATGTAACTAACAAACAAAATAAAATATTAGTGCTGAATTAAAGATAAATTTAATAAAATTAATCATAATTTAAAAGATTGTAAAAAATTATAATAAATATGAACATATTTATAAGCTTTTTGTGGATCACCAATGGTCCATGGGCCACTGATTGAGAAACATTGGTATAGTCTGCATATTTCTAAAAATTGAAGAAGAATTGTCTGCAATTAGGAAGTAAAAATGGCTCTAATTAGAATGTGTAAGGTGAATTTTACTTTTATGGCAAGTTGAAACATCAAGATTTCTGCTTAAATATGTAAGCAAATCCTAATCAAGTCTCCAGTATTGATTAAAAGTAAAATATAAGGAATTCTCACCCTCTACGGCAACTTGATTAATATGCAAAAGGATTGGTGTACAAAGCTATTAACAATAAACGTTTAAATGGAATTCAAATATTCATCCAGGAGTAATAGAATTAGTAATCAACAACCAGGAAATAATAAAGCTTTAATCTATAACAATTCAAGAATATTTTTTACTAATGATTATATAGTACTCAATTTAGTGATTAATTTATCATTGTGTGTTTTACTGTATTTTTTATGAATTTTTAAAATACTGTATATCACTAAATGTAGAATGTCTAAAAACTTAGTTTACTATGTTCCATGTATAATTCTATGTTTGCTAATTCTGGTATGATTGGATATATATATCAAATATTTACCAGTGTGTGTTGATTTACTATAAACTGTTGCTTGACTTCATCATGAGAGAGTCTTGTCACAAGTACATTTAAGAATGTCATTTTTTGGTCAAATTAAAATTAAACTTTTTATTAAAGATTTCTTTATGTTCATAAGTTCTGATGGTTTAATCTATAAATTCTAATAAACTGTCTGAAATTTAATTATTTTTGAATATGGAAAATATCGAATTTAAATTATTTATTGTTATTTGTATTTTAATATGCTTTATAAAAAAAATATGTTGTAATTATTATAATTTAAATATACTAAATATATATATGATTTAAAATTTTCTTGATAATATAAAAAATTATGTGGAATTATTTAATATTAATAATTAAAGGAGTAAATTCATTACTTTTTGAATATATAAATTATTATAATTTAAAGAAATACATAGAAACAATTTTACGTAAAATATTATAGATTTGAATGGGTACATATAAACTTAAGAAAATGTTAAATAAATTGAGATTGTTTGACTTTCTAAATATTCTAAATTTGAATAAATATTTAGAATAACTTATTTTAATCTTTTTGCAAATAATAAATTTAATCTTATAGATTTATTTATTGTTTATTTATGAAGATGTAGAGTATAGGGTGTGAGTGTATATATTTATATAAAATTAATATTAACAGGCATGTAGATGTTACATTATTCCAAGTTTGAGTTATATTATTTGTATATTGTTATGTCCTGAATAAATAAAAAAATTGCAATTGTGGAATTTGTTTTATTTGAATTGTTTTATAATAAGCATGCTTGCAGATTGAATAAGGATATTTGTGTCCTTTTCCTGATGTACAATTAATTTTGCTACTTATTAATGCATATTATTCTAATAATGTTTATGGGTGTATATTTTAGGCATGCACTTAAAGGCAGACAAATGTATTGTTAAGGAATAAGTATGTTGGGTATCTTACTGTCATGTCTAATTATATCTAAATATTATGATTTGTATTGGTATCATATATGCATATCTTATCTTTGCATTTGAATGAGATAATAATATCAAATTCTAAGGTTACTATTAGTAATAAATTTACTTAATTAGAATTAATATGTATAATATGACAACATACTTTAGTTATGGATCTTAAATTTTGTATATGTGATACATTCAAATATAATAAATTATATTATAGAATACAAGCAAGATTTAATATAATATTGCCATTATAAAATTTAAATTACAAATACTAGAGTCTCATAATGTAAAATCATATGATTAACAATTACAAAATTTTATTTTTAAAAAATTTACATAATCTGCTGGATATATTTTACGGATTTTGGCTTTTATCTGTGTGCGGCTATTGTGATAATTATTAATAAGATATTGTAATTTTGGTGCTACAATGCAATAATCAAGCAATTTATTTTCTTCGTTAGTTTATTATTTTGTTTATGTTTATTAATGAATGTATGTTGTATAGTTAATTGTCGGTTTTGCAATTCATTTTAAGAGAAATATATTTGTAGTGGTGTCACTTCATTACTATTGCTCACATTTCTGGCTATTATGGTATAGAAGGTAATTTCATTTAACAATCATTTTATAAATACCAATGTTGTGTGTTCTTTACAGTATAATAGTAGAGTGTCAGACTCAAAAATATGGATTTTTGGGATTATGATGCCATTTTGAAATTTTATTTTTTTAAAATATGGATGTTATTGTTTTTTAAATATAATTTTTTTTATATGTTTTACTAATCTGCTTTTCCTTGGATTTGGATTGTCATGTGGTTTGTTACCTAGTTAAAACTCATAATTGATTCATAATATTATCCAAATACAAGTCATTCCAAATACAAGGAAAACAGAATTAGTAGAAAACAATTTTTTAAGAAGATATTATTTATGTGCATTTCTTTCCTTAAGTAAATGTAATGTAAATCTTTAATCCATAGATATTGAATTATATAACATATATGTAATAATGTATACCATATACAATATAACTAAGTTATTTTATTGAAATAACCAGCATAAAAAAAATTAAATCATGAAGTAGTATAAATATTCTATTATTGAATGAATGTTTGAGAAACTAATTTGTTAATAGAAAACATAAAAATTTATGTATTGGAGATTCCAAGTGAAACCAAAAGTAGCAAACAAGGATAATTTTAAATAAACTGTGATTCAACTTAGTTAAACATAACCATTATTTATCGCATATAAAATTTTGTAGCTACCAAAAATCAAAAGAGTTAATATGTAAATAAAAAGGTAAAAGTGTAAATAATTATATATTTTTAATGTTCTACTGTTTTTGTAACTTTTGTGTAGAATTAATTTTGTTTTTATTTACAAGACTAATTTTATGATACTGAAGGCACTGGAATTTAACTTGTACAAAGGCATCTCTTATCCATGCAACCACTCTGCTATCTACGAAAAATAATTTATACCATGGATAATAACTAATTGCAGCTGCAAAGATATTTTCTTTGTGAGTTCAAGCTGTTAGAAAAAAAAAAAAAGTGAATGGAGAGTTAAATTAGAAATTTATTTTATAGCTGATATTTATTTATTCCAATGTTGTTTTTTATTTGGATTGATTTATCTTTTCTATTGCACATTATTAAAAATATTTCAATTTATTTTTGAAATATTTTTAATAATGTGTAATAGAAAAGACAAATGAATTCAAATAAAAAAACAACATTGGAATAAATAATAAGTATCATTATGTCAGTTATTATAACTGAAAAGCTACCTTTTTGGCTCTTCTGTGAAATATTAAAGAAACTGAGCTACATAGATCTCTAATGTCCACTCCATATGTTATTGTTATTGCAAGTTGATATATGAATGTTATGGGGGTTCACATTGTATGTGAACATGTATGGCTACTCATCAATAAGCATTAGCCAGGATAGTGATTTACTAGCTTTTATTTTTAACTTGGAAATTAAGTAAAATACTGGGTTTCTTTATTTGGTAGTTTTAAACCGAGATACCAATAGGGTTTTCTTAAGCATAGTATATATTTACTTGTGCACATAAGTAATCATTTCTTCTTTACATGTATATTTATGATTGATTGTTAAGATAAATAATGGCTGTCATATTGTAAGAAGCTGTAAAGTCATCAGCTAAGGCAGCCATTGCGGATCACTTTCAAACAAAACAAGTCTGTGTTAATTGAAAAATATATCTAGTATTAAATGGATTATTGTGGATTTTGTGAAGGTAGAAGCAAACATAAAGAGTCAATTAATTTGAAAAGTATATTGGAAGTACAAATGGAGTAGGATTCATGATAAATAAAAGATATAAGAATATCATCGTGGAGATATATGGCATATCTGATATTGTCAAGAATGATTCATCAGTTTAATGGAAATCACCATGTAAGTAATTCAAAGTTATCTTTATGATGAAGAAATTGAATTTTATTTAAATATGCATAATGCTTTACATCAAACTAATCACTTGAATTGAAATATATTAGAAGATGAAATTACTTTGGATGTATTTGGATAAGGAGATGGAAACGAGGGGCTTGTGAAATTTGTGAAGAAAAAAAAACAGAGCTCATTATGACTTTTTTTAACTCACTTCTGAGAAAAAGAATTAGGAAACATCCAAATAACATTAGAGAAGAGTTGGGTTATATTTTATCTAACAGAAAATATATATTTCAAGTCTAATGTGTTTAAATTAAGGTTACAAAAACAAAATCTATTAAGAAAGACATTATCAATGGTTGCTATTCCTAAGGTGAATATAAATTAGTATACACAAATCATTTTAATATATTATTAAATTGTAAAAGTATTGCGTGCTCTCACAGTGGATGTAAAGCTTCATACTATAGTGTAACCAAAGCCACCATAGCTACTAGATTGTCATAGTATAAGTATAGGTATAATAAGTTGCATACCAATCCAGAATGGAGTTCAATATTCGTACATCAAAAAGTAGTGGGACAAGAGTTTGAACCCACTGTTGCAAAATTAGTTTGTATTGTGAGGCAAGATGTTAAACATAAGGCAAAGGGGGTTTACTTCATAGTGGAAGACTCCTTTACCATTAATCGCAAAGAATCATGTTATGTTATATCCAAAAGATAGTCTAATTGACTCATTTGCATAAACTTTGCATATTATACATACATAATGATTTCTATGAGTGAGTCATAACAGGCTATGATTATGAGAAATATACTTTCTCGAAAGCACTAAGCTCTTTTAATTTGCTAATTATCATTTATAAAGCTTTACGTTATATGTGTGTTGGCACAATTTTATTATTATATAAAATTAATAAAAAGATAACCTACTTTAGAGAAAACAAAAAAGCAGCAGTTTACCAATAAATTTTTAGACAACAGAAAAATGCAGTAAATCATTACCTGCCTCATGTTATTGTGATATTGCAATTAAGCATACATTTATACTCTCATTTCTTTCTATAATTTGTGGTAGAGATAATACATACGTAATTTGAATTTTTATTATTATTTAAAAGTAAAGAATAAATTATGGCCAATAGGATGTTTTGTCTCATGGTATTTTATCTGAGATTTTTAAATTAATTTCATGTTTAACTGACAGAATGTGGCTTTGATCTTTCTTGTATCAGAAATTTGAGTCTTGCTTAGAATTATTAAGTAATTTATCTTAACATATATTTCTCTAAATTTGAGACCTTCACATTTAGATAAATCAGGTTATAAATGGCAAGTGATTATCTTTTTTTTTTGCATATGTGGCCAGGAGGGAAACTATATTTCACTATCTTAATGAATTTGAATCACCAATGTTTTTTTAAGAAAGTGTAGATGGGCTCATGTTTTATTAATTTAGCATAATACATAAACAATATATATAGAGCTTGAAAAATAAGCTCTTAACAACCATTGAGAATATCCTCAACTCCAGACCGGTTTCTGCTTCTGGCGTTGTCAGTGAGGTGCCAGGATATTCAGCATTAGATTAAAAATACTAGGGCAAGCCCAACACTTTATCTAATGTATAGCTATTGAGTAGAAAATCTGAAATTGTCAGACATCCATACGTCTTTCAATCCAGCTAACTCAAATAGCCATATGGGACTGAACCAAATTCAGATACACCATATATTAATAGCTTTAGCAATACATTAGATAGTGTTGGGCTTGTCCTAGTTTTTTTAATCTAATGTTGAATATTATGGCACCTCACTGACAATGCCAGAAGGAGAAACCAGTCTGGGTTTGAGGATATTTTCAAAGCTTGTTAAGAGCTTATTTTGCAAGCTCTATATATAACGATTGTAAATAAGAGCTTTAATAAATTAGGTCATGTGACATCCGACTTGATTTTTTTTTCCATTTTATTTTTTGCTATTAAGGCTTTGGCGATTTTATATTGCTAAAGCTATTAATATATGGTGAATTTGAACTTGGTTCAGTCCCATATGGCTATTTGAGTTAGATAGCTGGATTGGAAGACATATGGATGTCTGACAATTTCAGATTTTTTACTCAATAGTTATACATTAGATAAAGTGTTGGGCTTGTCCTAGTATTTTTAATCTAATGCTGAATATCCTGGCACGTCACCGATGACGCCAGAAGCAGAAACCGGTCTGGGGTTGAGGATATTCTTAAAGCTTGTTAAGAGCTTATTTTGCAAGCTCTATATATAACGTTTATAAATACGAGCTTTATTAAATTAGGCCATGTGACATCTGACTTGATTTTTTATTATTTTACATAAACAATGGGTTATGATTTTAGGTTACTAAAGAGGTTTAGAGGCATTGAATAAGAATGACGTTGGAAGTGAAGGTTAAGTGTGAATAATCAATAAAGAATGCACCACAAAGAGTATCTCCTGCTACTTTGTGAATCTTATGATAACTAATTAAATACTAGTATTATTTCTGTTATGAGTAGTTTTTTCTTATTCCTATTTGTGCTTTTTCTTTTGTCCCTGCTTTTATTTTTATGTTACTGTCTGCACTAATCATTGTAAACTTCTCTTATCATTTGTCATGTTTATATTAATTATAATATTATTGTTTGTGCTTATGGTTTCATTCTTAATTACATGCACAGAAATTCTGACTGCAGTCTTTACTTTTTTTTGTTTTTGTATATAAATATGTATGTATGAGAATTAATGTATAAAAACCCACTGAGAAAGTAATAGCGAGAAGTTTAAGAGTCTGGGATCTTCAGTTATAATCTTGCATGGAGCAATAGAATCTATAATGATTTTCTTGGGAAAGGATTTTTGACTTGAGGAAAATGATTGCACAGTGGGAAGTTCTGTTTAGGAATTTTACTGATTTCCACTAATGTGGCAAAACTTGGCTGCCTCATAAAATCTGCTTAAGTGTCTGATAGGTTTCTCTTTTAAAAAGTTGAAATAGTTGTAAGGGTAATGGTGATGAGTAAAAGATAATCTAGTTCCAAAAGTATTTGAATTTGGTATAAAATAGTGATACATGGGATAAATATACTTTGTTTGAAGTGGATTTTTCAAGACCATGTATGCATGAAGTTGGGAAGGGCTTAAGATTAATATAGCTACATCTGTTAAAATTTGTCTTCTAAAGAAAGGAGGTAGATGGATATATGCTCTTTTTTGAAAGGCAGTTCATCAAATAAAAAGAAATTGCATGGTATTGAATTCACTGTGTGGCCTAACATATCTTTTAATCATAGAATTTTTGGACATATCAACATTAAAAATTTATTTGTGCAATGATACCTGTGATCGTTCTATTAATGCATATACTTTTTCTTTAGATTCAGAAAATTTGGAAGAAAAGTCTTTATTTCCTATTGGATAGTGTTGTTGCACCAGTACTGTTAAAAATCCAAACTTTTTTTTCTTGGAGACTATAATGCATGCATTGATAGAAACACTAATTTGGCCCAATAATTGTTAATATTGATACTATAAATTCTAATGATCTGATGGTGAATTTTTGATTGACCCTCACATACGTTTTGTTTAGATAAAAAAAAAAAAAAACACTATATAGAAACTTGGATACATGCCCATTCAAAACAATAGCACTTATGGATTATGTTATAGTTAGGAGTCAGAATCAAAAGAAGGTAATATTACCAGAGCATTTTTATTTGCTAATTGTCATAGATTTATATATTCCAGAATTAAAAATGCTGGCATTAAAAGATAGCTCCTATCCTGAACATATTGGCAAAATATTTGATGGCTTTTTTTAGGAGTAATCACTATGCATTCTAAAATTATCCATTTGGATTTTTAAGTTTGACATGCTACTGAATCATGGAATTTCCATAAGAAGTATTTTATAAATCCAAAAGAGGTTGTTCTTGATTTTACTAAAATATCCTAATTGATTTCTCATTGAATAAATTTGTTATAATAATGATACTTATTTATATGGATATTTGGAATAAAATATTGTATTTGCATTGCATAAAGAGCATAGAAGAGTATGCTAGCATTGTTTATTTATGTTAGCACTTATAAGTAAGTAGATTAAAAAGAAATGTGGAATTCTCGGTTTGACAGAGTAATAAAATTAATATGGTGCTTCTTCATCAATCTAAAGATTTAAAAGCAGAGTTCAACATCTGCCAAGATGGATTAAAATTGCAGTTGAAATGCAGACTTTAACCGAATGTGATCATTTTAGATGCATTGGAAGTAACTTATAAAGTTAAAAAACATAATAATTATATTAAATCAGTAAGTGTATTTTTATCTTTTTTAATAATGATACTAGAATTCAGAAGACTGCATTTAACAATATATTCATTCTATTATCCCATTACTAGTGATGGTTAGCACTCAGTAAGATCATGTGACATTTGTGCATCATTGCATTTGAGTGGACTAGACAATATATAAAACACCTTTAAATTTATACTGAGATATATCCACTGGTTAGTTAAGATTGCAGTAGTTCTTTATACTTTTAAAAATGTATAGGATGCAGGTTGCCTGTCCTAATGACAGGTGGAATCATGAAGTTGTCCCATCTGATTTTAAACATACTTTTTGATGTAGTTAATGCATTGGATAAGTTAATTGTAAAAGTTTGAGGCAATGTTTGAAAATAACTGTTAATTATCATCTTGAGAGTGCTCAGTTTAAATATCTTGGTAGCTTTTTATGTTAATTTGCAGCAGAGAACACAATCTGAAGCAATTATATTTGGAATATTATTAATGATATAACTGTTTTAATTAGTTGTTTGAACTGCTGCCATTCTAACACATTCCTTGTATGAAAGTGAAGTGCGGATATTGTCTTTTTGTAACATAAAAGCATTGGAAAATTTTTTAATATGCTATGATATTAACTTTAGGCTAATTAAGGGCTCATCTTTGTTGTATTAGATATGTGAAAGAAATTAATAATAACAATCTTTCTAAAAAAATATTTTATGTTGAATTTGAATATGTTTTTTTATAAGAGAGTTAGATCCTGTAGATTTGCTCAAATGCTCTAAAATTATGTAATATTAATTTCTTTCATTGAGAAGAAAAGAAGTTCAAATGTTTTTGAAAGAAATGATAAAACAATTATAGCTCTCCACTTCATGCGAACTCTGGTTTGAGTAATCAGTGATTATCAGATGATAATGCATGTAAACCTCCACCCCCAGATCAATATCTGCCATTTACATTTATTAATGAAATGAGATTCAAAGCTGAAAGTACCAACCACTTTTAATTCCACTAAAAGCCTGAGAATTTAAAATGTCTTTAGGTTTGAACCTAAGATAATCTGTTTTAACAGATATATAGATCTGACTCCAAGTCAGTAATTATATATTTTAATACCTTCAGATCTTTTCTAATTGTAGGCATCTGGATCCCTTATTTATTTATTTTATACAAAATATGATCAAACAAGAGATCTCCACTCTAGTGCTAGTGATTTGCTAGAAAGAAATGTTTATTGTAAAAGAAATTAAGACAGCATCACAGGAGATCAAATAAACAATGAATATGGAAATATTAGCATTTCCACGATCATTTTGTATAGTCATTGCAAGACTTAATTTTTCATTTTTCTTCTTTATTAATTTTTTTGAAACTTAGAATATTTATTTGAGCAATTTGAAAAGAATATTCAATGATTAGGAACAAAGCCTTATTTAAAATAAATTACATATTTAATTGATAAATTGAAACTTTTTATTATCAATCTTATGTCTTCATCAGTTTATACCATCACTTATGTATCAGCTTGAAAAATTTGTAGTGAAATATATTGTCTCCAATTATACATTTTAATATATGTTATTAATTTACTCACAAATCTAAGTATTATATTCTTGAGTAATCACTATTTACCTGGTGATAGTGTTAATCAATTTGCTAAATTGGCTTTTGATAGTAATGAGCATTGGATCATATATGTACATTTAGCAGTCTTTATATATATATATATTCAAATTAATGACTTGAAATTCAACTAATTAAGCATTTAAATGTAAGTCTTTTTGCTTGTATAGTTAGTTATACAAATTTGATTCAAAACAAGCAACTACATATTTTAATAATCTCAGTAATTTTTGACTCTGAAGCAATTAGTGCACCACATGGCTTTTTTATATTTAGAGCAGAATTCATTCTTATTTTATTCTATTTTCATCTACTATAAACAAATTGGTTTGGCATAGTATCAGATCTCCACCATTACAAGCAAATTGGCTTGGATTAAAAATTTTAGAATGCTTGAATTTCAAGTCATCAATTTTGATTTAAAAAAAAAAGTAAAATGGAATTCTGGAAGTATGTGTTTGTGTTACAGTAGTTTTCATAAATAAAGGCCAATGATTGGACAATAAACATAATTAGATGAATATCAATGTACTGATTGTAAAAACCAAAATATAATACAATCTTTATCACTGAGGAGAAACGCTATTGTTTTAAGTTAATGTTTTAATCATAATATAATTTTGTAATCTGTCTATATAATCAAATCTAACTTTTATTACTTTTAGATAACAAACAGAAAATATCCAAAATTAAAGGAAGTGGATGATGTGTTAGGTGGTACTGCAGCTTGGGAAAACGTAGATTCTACAGCAGGTAATTTATGTATTTTGCACTATTACTTGTTTTAGTTTTTAATTTACAAAATTTACTGATTAAATGTGAATGTTTTCCTTCCTTGTGAATCGAAATCACAGCCTATTGATGCTAGAATGACATCAAATTCTATAATATGATTTTTTTTTCATAATCCAATAATGTTTGTCATAAAAACACCATAACTTTTGTTAAGACTTTAAATAATAATTGTCAGACTTGATCATATATACATATCAGGGATAGAGTTTTTATTTCAATTTTGCCATATTTTTATCTCTTATCTTGTCCTTGCATTGTTAGCCGAGAAGTATCGCAGCCGCCATGCAAGCAAGTAGTTGGTTGCAGACGGTTGTGGGTTCGCGTCCCAGCCGATACTATGACAGATGGAAAAGAAGGAAAAAAAAGAAACTATACAAATTTATTTCAGTTGATTGTATTTTGTAGTTTTTCCATATTCAGCAACTTGCTATTTTTACTACATTAAAAATATGAATGCAAAAGAAACATTTTTTTTTTTTAGCTATAGGAGTTTGAAACTGCCACTTACTTTGAATAGAATGATTGATGAATGTTTCAGAGCAGCTTTCATTAGTTTATCATTGTAATTCTAAGACCCTTGCATCTGAAGGTCTGTATTCTTCTTTTAAAAAAATGTATATTGTTAAAATTGTTTATTATTACATATCTGGCAGATTATTATTTCATGGGTTGCTGGGTTATCGTATGCGGAATGACTATAGATGCAAGGGTTACATTTTATGTTGGTCTTTGAATACTGTAATGATAGCCAGGTGCCCAAGATCTAATATATCATTTAGATATTTGCATCCATACATCTCAGATTCTGAAGAGATGATAGTATATATTGTTTTGAAGAGATGATGGAGTACTTTATTTTCATGCTGACTTGAATGAGTTCAATCATTCCAAAATTCTTTTTTTTTTTAATTTGTTTAAATGCATTATTGCTTACTAAAACTTATGGTGATACACATTAAGATTCTCTTTGCTAAGATCTTGCATTGCTGAGGAAGACAGAAACTGAGATAAATATTAAATTAAACTATTTTTTTCCATTAATTAAATTATTTTGAGAATAGAGATTTAGAAAATTTGAGGATATGTTGTAGTAGTTGAATACTTGGAAGACGTTTTTTCATGAGGTCAATAATATCACACGTTTAATATACAAGTAAAAAGAAAAAAATAATTATGGAAATTAAAAATGTGCAGTCAAAAAATATTATGATATCAAGATACCGTGCCTGTTGAAGCTGATGATATTTATGATAACAGTAGAGAAAGTGATTTATTATTTAATGCTAGAACAGGAAGTCTGGTGATAAAAAAATGAACTTACTAGTAAAGAAAAGATTTAAATTTGTCGTATTTATTTGTGTGGAAAATGAAATGCTGACATTTATTATTAGAGTGTAACAGTTTTAACCAGTATAGAGAAATGATGAAATTGTGGAATATGTATAGTGAGAGGGAAAATTATAGTACAATAAGAGTTGATAAGGGAGAGTTTTTTTTTTTTAAAGAGTGAATGAGAAATAGGCAATAAATTGGGAATAAAGTAATAGAAAAAACTGAAATACTTTTGAAAACTGATATAGAACAAATAGGAATTAAGAATAAGGATTTTATTAATGCAATATATAGTAATCAATAATAGCTAACACTTATTAATATTGCATCACAATGCATGTATAGAAAAAAAAATTAATAAATATTGTTTTAAAAAACAAGTTTAGATAGAAATTCAATAGATAAATTAATGGCAAATATAAATATAGAATATATTGTCTATGGAGAAATTAAGAAAAATCAAAAAAAAAAAAAAAGATATTTTCTTAGACAGGAATAAATGGGCAGCTTATTTCAAGGGTAGAATCAGTGATGGGAATAAATATTATAAAAAATTTTTTAAATCATTGTTATAATTGTTTAGAATATTTTGAGCTGTTTAGATTATACTTAACATAGTTAAACTTAAAGGATTTATTATCCTAATAACTATTTGATATTTTAAATTGCAGTTTATATTATAGAATTTCATTGCAGAATAAATGACCCATTTGCAGTTTTGATTCAACTATTACAAACTGAAATTTGATAGCTTTGAAAGCAGTGTTTGCTTTTTTTAAAATTATGGTTCTATAAACTATTCTCTTGAAGGCTATAATTATAAGATTCATATAAAGCTTTTACTCACTATACATTTTCAGATTTATGTTAGCTTGTTGATAAAAAATAAATAATTTATAACTAATATCTTGGATATAATTTTTCAATTCAGATATGTATATGTGTGTTTATATTAAATAATTAAAATAAATTGTTTAATAACAACAATGTCTTACTATTGGAACAGTTTTTTTTCCTATATTTTGAATTGTTTGAACAATTTTAAAAATTTAAATCCAATTTTAAAATCCTGAAAGGCAATATTGGTTAAAATTCTTATTTATGGAGATACGAGGAATTTTTGTTGTGAATTAAAGTTGTCAATCATAAAACCAAACTTTATCATTTATGATATTCATAACTATTTCAGATATTGTATCATGCTATTTCATATTATTGAAATTAATCTGTAAATTCAAAATTGATATTAAATAAATTTTGTTTATAAAGTACAAAAAAATATTTCTCTTTATTTTAATAATTGTGGAAAGATGCTTTTATATTTTGGTATTTTAAACTTCAGTTTTTATAAATCCTAAAAATATTATTCAAAGATAAAAAGAAGAATATAATTTCAATTAAATTACTTTCTTTTACAATTTATTAATTAAAAAAGTCTAACTAGAAACTGATAGCATCACATCCGATAAGTGAGTGAGTTATGTTTTATTCAGTTAACAAATTATCCATAGGAGGACAGAGTAAGTATATGATAGATGAAAAACACCACCAATAGTTTTCTTCTTTGGTAGTTTGTTCTCAAGTTTTTTCCAAATGTATTTGTGAGCCAGTTAAAAGTGAAGTTTATTTAATAGTGGCCAATATTTGAAAACACTTAAAATATAAGTTTCCCAGAGAATTAGCTGATATTTTTTTCAAGGAAAAGAATTACTGGAAAAAACAAGCTAAACCAGCATTGAGAGACTGTAAGTTAGCAATGTCATTTTTCAATTATAGCCACTGAAGGTAATTGTCAAATTTGCATTATCACTATTTCTAGAAGTGTAGCCATTTGGGAAAGAAGAATGTAGAGCCTTTAAAATATTTTATAATCTGTGTATTATATTTCTACAAGATAATATTAAGTTGATAGATGATTTGCCAACTAAATAGCTGTGGGAAAATGGAAATCACTAGCAGATTAAAATAAAAATGATATAATGAAAACAAATTAAGTTTCAAAGAAATAAAATTCATTCAAGTTATGATATTGAAAAATAGCTATGGAAATCCAAGATTTGGAAGAGACTGTCTAACTAAAAAGATTAATCTGCTAAGAAGATAGTTATTTTGAATACTGTCAAAAATATTTTATTAAAATGAAACCTTGTATAATAAGGCAAAACTAAATAAAAGTAGCAATAAAATTTAAAAAAAAAATTAAATAATACCAGAATAATCAATTGAAAATCAACGAGGCCTTAATTTCCACAATATAATTAAGTTAAATATTTCAAAATATTTGTAAATAAAAAGATTAATTAATTTTTAAATTTTTCATAATTATTTTTTTTAATATTTAAAAAAATTGACCTTTTCTTATATATTTTTGATTATAAGATATTAATTAAATGATGTAAGTTTTAAGATTCCTCAAACAGTGGGTGTATATATAATTAAAAAATGATTTGTGATGTATAAGCATATATATTTGAAAATATGGGGAATTAAATAAAAGATTCAACTCAAACAGAAATATATGTATAATATAAGCATTCTATATATTGGGATAATGTATATATTTATAGAATAATAATAAATGAAAAGAAAGGAGGTAAGAAAAACTATTCTAAAATGAATTTTGTGATGATTATATAAACCAATCTGTGAAACACAAATATATCTACATATAGAACATGCTCATCCATTTTTATTACTTGATATTTTAGATTGCTATCTTTTAATTTCTTCAGCAGAAACCTTTTCTTTCTGAAATACTTTAACTATTGAATTGTAGCTTCTTAGTTGTATTTCTTTAGATTGTCCTTGTATTGTAGACAGTCTTCTCCCATGAAAACCTTCCACAAGTTCATCATAAAACAATAACCTATCTTACAAGATAGCAGGAACTCTTAGTTGGACACTGTTTATTAGTTGTTTACAGTTGACCTTCACATCTAAAGGCCATTCCACTATCCACCACTTGTGGAGCCTGCTGATAGCCTGAAAATAGCATTAACATATATTTGCAGATGTACTACCTTATAAGGATAACTTAATATATTTGTTATGAAATGAAACATGATTTATATACATTTTGATTTTCTTTGTTAAAATCGTAATTTGTTAATTCATTAAATTATTATTTTAAAATTAAAGAAATGGTAGTTTTACCCATTTTTTTTTTTGTTAAATTCTCTTGATTATTGTATAGCATACAGTTTGATTGTGATTATGGAAGAAAGAGTTACCAAATTATTTTAGAGTACAAATAACATATGGTAAAGTAATTATTTAACAAATAATAGGAATAGACAAATAAGTCTTTTGAATTCAAAAGGTGGCAACAACAGGTACAAAAGCACTTTTGCTTTTAAAACAGCTAATATTAACTTTATAGTAAGTCTATTATTGTTATGCAGTATACCATTTTATCATTATTACTTCATTGAGATCATATTTTAAATAATCAATCTCTATGAATTAATGATGATGGATGGTTCTGGAAGTCATTTAGATACTGACCAATATAGTGCTGAAAGAATAAAAATTTTGTTGTGAACATTTTGGTATTGATGATTTACTTTAGCATTTGACCATCTGATACATAATGACTGGACATATGTGGTATAATCATTAGATGCTAGATTTCATCAGTATTACTGTGGTCATTATCCTATCTGGTATATTATATATAATAATTACAAAAAAATAATAATTCAAAAACAAAATGTAGACATCACTATATAATGTTATTAATATTCATATTTATGTATTCACACTGAAAATCTAACAAAATGTTACTGAAAGAATCTTTTTTGTATTAAAATAACATATTTGTTATTAAGAAACCTGCTTAGGTATTATCTATTTATTTTTTATGCAAAAAAAAAACAAAAACAACAACAACCAACATCATGATAAATTTAATTTATTTTCATTTTATAATTATGTAATTATTTTGAATTTTCAGAAACTTGCCCAAAATGTGAACATTCGCGAGCATATTTCATGCAGATACAGACCCGTTCTGCTGATGAGCCAATGACAACATTCTACAAATGCTGTAATGCACACTGTGGCCATCGCTGGAGAGAATAACACAGTTTATGTATTTTGTATATATTATTATTAGATTATATTATTTACATTATAAATAAATAAAAATTTATAAAAGTGATGTTTTTTTACTGGATGGATATAGTTACATTATCTCATTACATGTTGTCATAATGATTGTAATTCACTTTAAAAATTTATTTAAATTTGTAAATGTTAAATAATTAGAATGAAATTTTGTGTATTCAATGTGTTGTCTTTAAATAAGAATAGAGAAAAATGATTGTTACTACGTGTCTCTAATATTTATTTTTCAGCACAAATGTTTGCAATCCTAAATTCCTATTTATTTAGAAATTTGGTAGTGAAACAGAACTAATTGGAGAGCACTGTTTTAAATGTAAACAGATAGTCATGTGATGTTTATTGGCAAGTTAAAAGTCTTGATTTTTTTCATTGACAGTAAAGTTCACTAAAATTGTAAAAGTTTTTTAAAAATGGATAAGTATCATAGATCAACTTTTTGGAATATTAGATTTTTTTGCAAGAATCACAGGGCTTATATTCAATATCTCATTCAGCCTATTAGCAATTACCCCTCAAGTTTATGATTTAATCAAAGTACTATATTAACAACACTGATTCTATCTGAACACAAGATAGAATTCAAATTTGCAGACATTAAACACTTTTCTGAATGAAGATGAAATGAAGTGTTTTGGACTAGGCTGCTACAAGATAATTTAACTATAACATTTAGATATTCAGTAGATATCATCATATGACTTTTCCAGCTCACATTCAATATCTGTATTAGGAGCAGTAATTCATTTTATTTATACTAGAACTATCTAATCAATTATACCAACAAATCTCCAAACTAGCTTTTGATTATTAATCTTTAGTGAGAAATATCAAATTTGCTTTCACATTAATCTGTTGATTTCTTTAAACTTACAATAGATGGCTCTGGAGTAGATTAATAGAATAATTAATTATTGTTGTCACTCTGATACTTTTTAGTGACATAAGTGTGCTTTATTATTTCTCTTTAATTTAGAAAGGTAACAAAAACTTTCAAGAACATTTGCTAATAATCAATTGCTTTAGCAGAAGCTTCTTATCCAAGCAAAACGTATGTATGGAAACTATTTTGATTCCAGTTATTTTTAATGTAAACTTTAAAAGAAAATCGATTGAAAGTAGAAACTGTAGCACTATTATATAGTATAAAGAATATAATTTGACCATAACACATTCTTACTAATGTAAAAGTATTGTGTAAGAGAAAAATAAATCCTTTACATTGGAAAACTTTTAATAATAACTTTATTATAATACATCAAAGAAAATATACCGTAGTTATTTATTTATTGGATTACAAAAAATACCATAACAATAAATCTTAAATCTTAACATAATAAATGAGTGCAGATGAAAGCATAAACCAGTTGCATGTCACACAACACTCAAGCCTTGAGAAGGAAGCATTATATTTCAGTCTGCATGGATATACAGTATTATAATAAAACCACTCAACATCTTACAATCCTGTTTCTTTTTATTACACAAAATAAAAATTAGATATATAGGGAATATTAATTGGCTTAGAACAATCAAAGAAATTGCATTTGATTATAAGATTATTAGTGGCTTTATTATAATTTTCACAATTAATACACATAGTGTACTATATCATACACTAAAAGTATACATTGAGCTTTTTACACAATCAAAAATTTAATGTAATTTCAAACATCTTATATGAAAATAACTGTTAATTTTCCATTATTAAGTTTTAACATAATTATTTAATAAATTGGAACCTTGCACAATATTTATCTGACTAAGCATTGTAACTGGGTATTATTGTGACTGTGAAGTATAAAATGATATTATGGGAATAAGATAGCATGTAAAGAGAATTAAAGAATGATATATGTAGAAATATAATGATTAATAGATTTCTTTATACTTACCTATTCAGAAATTCTCGATTTTGATAAAGGACAAGCCATCTCAAATTCCTTGAAAGATAGCACTATTACATAATATTTAATGTAATAATATTTTAAATAAACAGAATTGTTTGAATATTAGAAACTGATATAATAGTCGATGCAATAATATATTACTAGTATAATTGGAACCTACCATATAATAATCAGAATAAAAGCCATACATAAATAGGGAATGTGAGACATTACTGTCAGATTTTGCATATATCATGAAATCATATTTTTATTTAAGGATTTTTGATATTTGATTAATAGATCAAGTATAGTAACTGAGAAATAATGAGTTCTTCAAATAAGTTCAATAATTGGAACAGAAAATTAATAAAATTTTAAATATGACAGGAAATGGTATTTAGCATTTAAAAATGATATAATCAAAGAAATTCAAGAGTTATATTGAATAAAAGAGTGTATTTAAAGTTGAACCAGTCATTTAATGTCAGAAGTACTAAAATGCCAGATAACTTGAACATTATTAAATATATTAATGCTCATCAGCTAACAAAACCAGTCAGACATTTTGACAAAGGATTTATTGATTGGTGGAAAAACATTAGTCAAAGCTTTGTTTTTTGAAGACCATAGAAATTTTCTCAATAAAAATCACTTTAAAAAATTAGGCAAAGAAGTATTATCAGAATTGTATGATCTGTTTAAATTATATCTTCAAATGCAATAAATGAATAAAAATTTAGTAGTGATTACAGTTTTAGTAAAAGAATTTAATAATTGTATTAATAATACTCTAATATGAATCTCAATAATGTTTACACTCTTTTATCCCTTTGATATAATGCAATATTTCTACATAATTCTGCAATCTATCTGACACTTTCATTCGTATAACAGTCTCTCTTAGTGCTTTTTTTTTTCTTCTGAATTTACACTGTTGAAAAATGTTAAAATAATAATATTATAACAGAAAAAACACTGTTATGTCATTTTATCTTAAATGCACACAATAAAGCATTTTAATATCATCATAATGTTTAAAAATTATTCTTAAAGTAATATTACATTTTTTTTACTTTTATTATTGCTTACTCCTGGAAAGTTTATAAAATCTATTATATATTTTATAAGTTCTTTTTTGAAAAATTTTAATGATTAAATCATTTTATACAGATAATTTAGAGAGTAATTTCACATTTCTTTTTGCACATTAATTTCTGTCATCTTAGGGAATAGTGTTTTCTTTTTCTATCCCCTTACCCTCTTTTATTTATTTCTAGCATTTGATAACTATGTTGTTTGTAATGACATAACATTAATTAAAGAAAATTATGTACAATTTTATAATTTAACTTTTTTTTTTATTGTTTTAGAAAATTTTCTTTCTTATCAAAGGATAAAGTATTATCTAAAAACTGTCAAGTACTAATAATTATTCTATCAAAAAAAATAAAATTTGTTTTTTAATATTGTTTTAAAAAATTGAATAAAGAGGAAAGTAGCAATGGTCAATCAGGAAAGTCACATATGGAGGTGAAAATTATAGAAATTAATGATAAGGTATTGATAAAATTGCAGTCTTTGAATTAGAACATGAAGCTTCATATTGATGTGAACAGTCTAGATGTGTTGAATAATCCTGTTATGACAAAATAGTTGGCAAGTTTAAAAATCTACCATAACTGCTGCTTGTAAAAGTAGAACTTGAGCTTATTATGACACAATGCAGTAAGACCTGAGTGGTTGAGTGATCCAACTGTGACATAATAATAATGTCTTGATTATGACACTGAGCAGAAAAGTTTTTGAGATGAAATGTTTACCAGAATTGTAGAATGTTTATTGAGGCCATCATTTCTAGATGTATTGAGAGTCAGAAGTTTTGAGGTAAACAGTATAAGGGTGCAGAATGACTTATGATAATTGAGAGTACAAAGATGCAAATTGAAGTGAATGTTCTAAGAGAATTAATTGGTTGGATCTACTGTAACCCATATCAATATAATTGATGTTAAAATGAATAATATAGGATGTTGAGTGATCTTGTTAAACAGAACAACGGGGAGAACGTGAGATGTATAAATGTTGAATGACCTGATGTGACAAGAGCAATAAACTCATATTTGAGAGCAACAACCTGGAGATGTTATATAATGCAAGAAAAAGGGTGTATGTTAAAATTATTAATCTTAGTTTGTTGAGAGTACAGGAAATTCATTTATTATTTTTCATACTTAAAAATCAATTTTTTTTTTTTTTTTTGAGGACAGAAACTTCTGGGTTTGCAGTAGTAATAAATTCTTCATTCTGACTGTTATGGAGAACATCCATCTTGGGATAATTTTCTTTAATTTTATATAATATTGATTGGAAAAAAGTTCCAGTAAACTAAGAAAATAGAAAATGATATTTAGTAAGATATAAAATAGTAAAAATTACAAAAATAAATTTTGGTTAAAAATTTTAAAACATTGTAGACTGGGTAGAGATAATTGTTCTAAGTAAAGTTGGTGTTCCCATGAAATCACCAGAATAACCTTTCGCAGATTATAAAAAAAAACAATGTATAGATGTTAAATGATTTAGAATAATAGATACGTATTATCATAAGCATCTTAGAGATATTAAGTGTCAGTACTATCACATAGAATGCTATGATGTAATGAGGTGAAAAGACTCGAGAGCTATAAAGTGTGTATTGGGAATAATTTAGGAGTGTTGAAAATAATCTAAAATTTCAACAGAACTTCTTTGGAAAGCATTAAGAGTTCAATGCTTTAGTCAGGAAATATTCCACAAGGCTGTTAATGAAAATAAGTTTAATAAATATATTAACATAGATATACCAACAGCTTACTTTCACATGAATCTATCATGATTTCAACTTACACAGTGCTGTTCAACAGTGCTATTTTTTTTATTCCCCACTGTCATGCCACTTAATGCAAATTTTAGTAACTAATAGATGCTAGATCTGTGTTTATTAAATTCCTATCCAGTACTGTCCTACACAATATGGTTGCTAGAGTGAGGTTGCTTTATATCCTAAAAGTCTGAGTGCACTTTTTCCAAGATCTAAAACTTCCTACTGATGAAAGGCGTAAGATAGAAACTAGTCTCTAAATATTAGATAAGACAGCACTGGCTAGGGATTTAATAAGTACTATCTTCTGCCATTTATTAGTTACTAAGTGGCATAGCAATGATGAAAGAAAAAAAATAGGCTACTGGTCAATTTATTTTAAAGTTTACAAAAAGTTACATTCTGAGATTTGAATTCACTGCTGATTTTATGTAGTCCATATATAATTGATTGGTTGATCATTTTAATTTGTTTATGTAATGTTTTTAATTTTGTATTGACAATAATTATTGTCTTAAATGAAACTGCTTTTATCATTGTAGCCCATTTAATTTTACTCTAATTTACATAATGCCATTTGTTTTATAAAAACTTATCAGATGTCATATTCTTCATGTAAATTTGAGAAGTTCTCATCAGGTAACACAACATCTATGTAAATCAAAAATGTACTCATGGAATAACAAGGTCCCATGTATTGGAGATGTTATCATCAGATGAAATATTTTCCATGTAGATCAGAGATATTCTAATCAGATGACATACTCTCCGTGTTGACCAAAGTTTTCTCATTAGGTGACGTATTCTACATGTACAACATACACTTTCAGATTCTACAAACAGATCACAAAATAGTCGAATCATTAAAAATAAATCTATTAAATCTGCTTTAGTTTATCAAACTTTAAATAAATGTTGCTAACAGTTTTGCTGTGAAGTATTAGTTTATTTCCTGAAATTATTTTGGTTGTATAATAACTTTACCATTAGCTAATTATAATGCAGTTAACATTCATTCATTGATACAATATTATTGTTTTGATACTCTGCCATTCTAACTATCAATGTCAAAAATATTAAAACGGTTCAATAAATCTTACTAAATTTAGTACTTTTTACATTGATACAATATTATGTACAAGTGCAAAAATAACTGAAGTTGGTGATGTTGCTATGACTAAAATAAGTCACTGTTGTCAAATGTAAATTAGTGCCTATAAAACATATTCCATTATTATTATTTATCATAATAATAACAAATCACTAGAGCAGTTCTTGTCTTATTGGTTTTTTTTTTTAATCCTTTTTTTGAAAATCTTTTATTTGATTTTCAGTTAATGATATAATTAATAATTTAATAGAAGATATTGTTTGTCTACTTTTTGGTTCAAAATTTTTTTATACATGAACTTTTTTTTTCACAGTTTAGATTGTTATAAAATTAATTTTGGAATGTCTATTTTAAATATAAATAGGTTTGACAATAGTTAACAATTTTCATTTTACTAAAGATTGCAAAACCCTCTTCAGTCACATAAATATTAACATATTTCTAAGCTGTGAAAGATTTAGACATGCATAGATAGATACTGCAGTATGAATCTCTCCACTATTCCATGTTCATCTTTAATCTTCAAATATGCTTTACAGGACAAGTTTAGATCTTTCTTTAAATGAATATAATCACTTGTAAAATCAGTCACTTTTCCTTCTTTTACACATTTCTCATGTCAAAAACATCTTTGATATTATTTCTATATTAAGTATGTAGAGCTATAAAGCCAGGACAGGCACGTTTTAGGTGCTGATGTGAGGGTGGCAAAATGATGTAGCATATTATTGCATATCTATTTAAATTGTTTTAACTCTTGAAATTTGTTTTATTAATGGGTAGGGCCTGTCTAGAATATATATAAAAAAATCTCTATGCCTTTTATATCTGAATGTTTTTTTTTAATATACTGAGTTTAATGCATTCATTTTGTCCATATTCTGAAATATACTTTTTCCAAATTCTTTTCTATCAATTAAATTGCATAAGTTCACCTTTGAAAAATAAGGGAAAGATGGGAGTAAAATCTGAAAGTCATTTCTAGCCATCCAGAGTTTATTTCTACACACATATGATCTTTTTTTAAATAATGAATAAAATTTTATCAGAAATATTTATGTATATTTAAAGCAATATAGTGTTTAAACAGAGAAATGGCGAACTGAATTCCCTTCTAACCTCTTACATATAAATTTATTAGTAATTAAAAGATTTCTCATAATTCTATGCAGAACATAATGAAGCATAATATTAGAGGTGCAAAGCTTGTTTATACTATTCAAAAATTAAGAAAATTTTGTTGCTTAGAATCAAATTTGAAGCAAACGAATTTTAAGTTGAACAGTGCAGAGTTGCAATTTTTACTTTGAAAAGAGTCCGTTTTATTTCAATATCTAAAATCAATGCATATCTTCCATTTTTCTAGATGGAATGTAGAATTATTGGAACCAAACATAGCAAATTTGAATTCACTTTCACAGGCAGTTGACTATAAATTAAATAAAAAAGCCGAATGGTTATAGATTTAATTGAGAGTGGCATATTTTAAGAAAATATCTAGAACAGTAATTTTTTTTTTTATAAACTACCATTAATATCAAATTTAAATGATTTTTATGAATGAAGTTATTATTAGAGTATACATATATAAAATAAAGAAACAACAGAGAATAAAGTATAAAATTAATTAAAAAAAACAAATATGCTTAATCATCATTATGATAATTATATTATAATGCTAATGTGTTAAAAGTATATTTAGTTTTTTTAAAATTTTCTTCTATATTATAGTTTCTTTATATTATTTAAAACAGTAACAGAGATTCATTCATATATATATAAACCTATTCTCAGAACAAACAAATCTGATTATGTTGTCAAGATAATTTAGAAGCTTAATTCCCAGAGTCATCTTTTGTCTGACAAAATAAATTGGCATTGATATAACAAATAGGTAGGTATTATTTACAAGTTTATTTAAATGATTCTTTGGGAATCTAGTTCGAGAATTATCTTAGTAATGTATTTGGATTTGTTTGTTTCATGAATAGATTTACAAGTTGCACATGCCTTGAAATTATTTACTGCTCATTAAAATCATTAGAATATATATATAGTGACATGTATCTATTTATGCGTGTCTTAAAATGATTTTTCATATTTTGATAGAAAATTTTTTTTTCTCTAAACACTCAACATGCTGAGTTTCATTGCTTCAGATGGAATTTTTTTTTTTCAGTATATAAAGTGGTATTAGACATATGAAGAATTAAAGCTATTTGATTTTTTAAAAAAATAATGGGCATATAGACGGACATTCTTCATACTGGAGCTATTAAAGCGCGATTGCATTTTAAAACAATTGGTTAGGAATTGCTTACTTCACTAAGTCATCATTATGTGATGAAATAATAGTACCACCATGGTGATTAGAAATACATATGCCTGTGAAATATGACATCCTAAAAAGAAAAGAAAAAAGACAATAAACCCAAAGACAACTGAATATGCAATGAAAAAAATATATATTTCAATTTTGCATTTTGAATCTTTCAGATACAATCTCATCTATAACATCTATCTATAGAAGAATAAGTGATTTTGTAAAGTTTCTAGAAAAAAATTGCAAAGAAATGATTTTTAAAATAAAATTATAGCTCATATATTAAAAATAACTGACTTGTATATACATCATACATATGAAACTTGTTACTCTTAGTTTTTTAAAAAAAATCTTACAGAGATGCTTGAATATAAAGACAATTATTTATAAATCTACACACAATGTTAAAATTAACTTATGAATAGTATAAAATTGTGGTAACAGCATATTGTAAACAATTTCAATATAAAATTTCAGACCATTATTTTTTACAGTACTGTACATGCATTTCAAATAAAATCTGTCAAGTAAAGCAAAGACTTGTAATATTAAGTTTCATATCAGAATTCCTTTTTTTAAATATGATTGTGACTTATTTGATTTTAAAGCCTGGTTACCATACTTTATATATATATATAAGCAAAATACTCTGGAATAAACTACAATATTCAATATACAAAAATCAATAGCTATAACCAGCTTTGTCATCTTGGGTAGCATTTAACAGTTAAAAGCTGGCTATAGCTATTATTGATTTATTTATATTGGTATATTGAATATTGTAGAGTTTATACGAGAGTATTTTGATTATTATATTTACTTTATCTGATTATAAATCTATATTGCAGATAGTGGCCAACTCTGATCATGTCAGATATTGCAAGCTTTTTAACCTTTTCGCTGGCGAAGAAGCCATATTGAATATTTAAAAAATTATGTTAAGCCACAAATTTTATCATAACTTAAGTTTGTATTATTCATAAATGGCATATATTGTTTGGAAGATAAAACACAAAAGAATGTAATTAAGCTGAAAAAAAATAGCCATTGATATTCAAAATAATAATAAAAAAAAAAAAAATTTAATATTTCTAATAATTATTTTCAAATTATTTCATAAATTCTAAATTTTCATGCATACATTTTTAAATTATATTTTTGTTAGTAGAATTAGTTGCATTCATCATTAAATTTCTAATCAATTGATATATAATAACACCTAAGATCGCTTGAACTTCATAAAATAAAGATATTAGTATCTTTCATTTTTCCTAGTAGCCCTTCAAAATGTTTTTCCATACAGGAGTTTGCAATAAATATGTCATCCCTAATAACAAGTTAATATTGATCAATAATTAGTATAATTTGAATATTATAAGAAAGAACTTCAATTAAGTTTGTAACTTATTAAAAATTACTACTAAAATAATCATATACAAAATAAAAAGTGAATGAAATACTAAATTCATTATAGAGTTAAACTTGAAGTACGTAAGTTAGTGGTTTAGAGTCAGTGCAATGTAGTATTATTTATCCTACCTTTATAGGTTTTGAGGGCTCATTGCTTCATGTTACTATAACTAGTAAATTTAGTAATAGCTTCAACTGCCACCCCTCTTTGCATTTGATATGCAGCTTTGAAATTTACATTGCAGTATAATCACCCTAAGCTTATATACTCTGTCAAAATCTTCACTTTTAACATTTGGTGTATTTTTATTATTTAAATGCAGATGGCATTATAGAAAAAAATCTAAATTGGGTCATAATATTTGCAAAATGTTTGTCTTTGTCTCATATCAGAACTCCAGATATCTAATTCATATAAAGCACATCTGGAGCAAAGCCCACTACCATGCCAAAAAATGCGGATAATTCACGATATAAATTTACACAATCACAAGCTATTTTTTGATCAGCATATATGTTAGCTTCAATAATAATTTTTTAGTATATTTTTTATCAAATATAAATTCAAATAATAATTTAAAAAAATATAAAATTAAATACCAGTGGAAAGCTCGCAATAATGTTCACTCGCTATACAGACTAAGGAGATCGATAAAACCTTGCATTTTTTCTGATGTAAATTTCTGGGTAAATCCAATTCTGTTAAAAATTAAACAACTGGCAGACAAACAAATTTAATTTACTTGATTACAAAAATTTTCATAAAATTTTTATTGTAGAAAAATGAAACATTTTCTGAAACGAAAAAAAGATGGAAATGAAGATGTAAAAAGCACATGCATAGACTGCGTAGTTTTCCTGCAATTTTAAACTGAAACTGGATAATGCAAATTTGAAAATTCAAGATTACATTGTACAATCACAATGACAAATAGGTTTTAAATGAAACTAGTAATGATGAAATGATAGGATTTAATTTTTTTATAATATTAAGCAGTAACTTATTTAAAAGTTTTACATTTCTTAAGTGATATGATAATACCAAACATTTTTCACAATAATGTGAATAAAATTACCATTCATTGATTAATAAGGCTTGCATTGGGTGACACTATTGCTAATGTGAATATTTAAAATTTGTTAAAAATAGTGTAAAAGAAAAAAAGTATAGATAATAAAACAATTTAGAGGGAAGGAAAATATTTTTAATCAAATTTTTAAAAGAAAAAAATATGGTTTTAATATTTTTGTTAAGACTTTATTTTAATTAATGAAAGTTTTTTTCTTTTTATCTCTCGAACAAAAAGTATTTTTCAAATCAAAAGGTAATTAAAATAACTTGTTTGTGGCAAAAGAGAAAAATAAGTACAGTGGATTTTTTTTAAGAATAATTTATTTTAATTTTAAAAAAAGGAAATAACCTTATGTAAAAATAGACTCAATTGGTCAGTTTAATATGGTCATATATGAGAAGATGTGATTGGATGGATATAGGATTGTTGCAAAAAATATGGAGGCAGGAAAAAGACCAGAATGTCGATATAGCTATTGAAGAAATACATAGTAGCTGTCTTTCTGGATTCAGCTGTTGAAAGCTATAACAGTAGTTCAGCTGGAAAGAATAGTTTTGTAGTCGCAGACTCATCTCACTAATTTAAAAAATGTTTAAAATGGATTTGACGAAAACCATGTGCTAAGTTTTAGCTGAGCATCATATCTCACAAAGTTGTCTATTCACTAAAAATGTAGATCCCTGAAGTCATCTGCAACAAGCTTTGTTTCCATCCAAAAGCATGACTCATTCTGTGTTAACCCAATCTGCAAGTTAGTATATTGAAAAAAATGGATAGATTTAGCCTATATAAAATCTGAAAATATTCTAACAGTGGATAAATATAAATACATTCCCCTGGAAATATGTTAATAGGGAAACAAGAAAAATCAACAGAAAAAATTTACAATCATCAAGACCCAAATGAAAAAAACATGGTAATCTAAGGTATTGTAATGTATACATTTACACTTACGATAATTTTTGCAGTATGTATTAATTGATAATATTGAATAATTGTTTATTAAAACATTTTTTCCTCTAATTTTTTCTCCAAAATGTAATTTTATAGAACCTTTTCATTTTCATAAAAGGGTTTTAGCTACTTTAATTTTTTTTACCTTGAAAGGTTTTACAATTTTAATCATTGAAGGATGAAATAATTCTATTTAAAAAAGAGTGAAATAATTCTATTTAAAGTTAAGATTAATTAATTGAATTATTAAGCGTCAACAGTAAAGTTAGGATTACTTGCTCTATGAAATTATATTTATTTGATAAAATTGGAATTATATTGTCATTTGCCCATTTTCTTAATTATTTATTAAATAATTATAAAAAATAGTTTTAATATCTATTCCTTTAGCTATCTGTTCTATGAATTGGCAGTGTGTGTGACTTGATTTCAAATTAAAGTAGATTAAATTTACACTTTTGTCTTGTTCAGTCACTACTCTTGAGATCTTGAACTAGTTCTAGAGCATTAATGATTTATAAGTGGAGCTTTATATTAGGATATCCGCATAATTGGATGGGGCAAAAGTCAAGATCAACTTTAAATTTAATCCATTCACTGCATTTTTTAAGAGAAAATATAATTTATAATTGGCCTGTTCTCTCATAATACTGTATGACCAGAACATTGATGCTGTTCAGTATTTATCAAAACCCTATTATTATATTATGATAGCCACTTTAGAACTTAAGTATTGTGGTATGTCATGCCCTATGTTTGACATTATGAGAGACAAGGGTTATTTATGTGTAAGTAAAGACAGTATTGGCATCAGCATGGGATTTGGGCATTCTATCATCAGATTTTCAATGGTATGGATGGCTGAAGAGTTGGAGTAGATTGAAGCCTGTCCATTAAAGTATAAACATTTGTTATCTTAATATAAACTGAGCACTGATTATATATATGCGTAGATGATAATCGACCAACTGATGAGTGCTGGTTCAGCACAATATATATATATTGGTGATTATCTTTTCTACATGTGTGTGGTTATGTGTATCAGTAGTATGAGATAGCATGGTTGGTTAAAGATTGCTTGAAAGTCTGAGTTCAAATCCCCTATATTTATAAGTACTTATATGGTTTTACTCAATGCTGATTCTCATACTTTTATATTTTATCATTTTATATTTGTTCATTCTATATTTGCTCATTTTGATTATTTTATGAGGATTATGATGCTTTCTCATTTTTCCATGATACCCCTTCACTCATATTATTACAAATAGTGACCCAATTGTGAGCCCAATGAAGTTCTGATAATCAATATACAAAATGGCCATATAATGAAGCTCAAATTTAATTACACCTAAGAAAAAACTTTTGATGCAGAATTAATTTTAGAAAATGTATTACTGTGAAATGTGATGAGAGGATGATTTGTTGATTAAATTATTAAATTATTATAAATTATAAAAATAGTGACATTGAAGTATTTGTAAAATGAATTCACATGTAAAGTTAAACAAAAAAGCAAAAACATTTTTGGAGATTGGATTGATACTTTTGTTTTTTCTGTACTGGTGATGGATGGGTGCAATGTTTTCATGCAGCTCCATGGAATGTTTTATTTCAATGCTAACAATCCATGTTCAAGTTTTTATATTTCCAGTTGTTTAGCATGGACAGTTAATCTAATCTTGTGCCATGATCCTCAGCCTTTAAATCACAGAGAAAATTTACCAGCCTGTATTACTCAGAGTTTTGCATTATTTCTATTTTGGGTTGTAAGTAGCTTATAGTGGGTAAATTGAGATAGACCTGATGTTCATGCTGCATTGTGTACATATGGTCCTGTGGTAGGTTTTTTTATATCTATTCCAGGAATGCTGTCAGATGCTGGTCAGTTCTCCAAAAAAGTTTGAGCAAATAGTTTGTTTTATAAACTTTATGTATGCACATGTACTTAAAATTAAAGTAAAATATTAATTAAAATAATAAGGAAATTAGTCTCATGTGTATACACAGAATTGGAGAGTAAAGCAAGGGAAATAAATTCGAGTAGACAACAAAGCCAGGTTTTGAGACAGTCACATTCAAAG
Source organism: Epiperipatus broadwayi (assembly GCA_028023455.1). NCBI lineage: Eukaryota > Metazoa > Onychophora > Udeonychophora > Euonychophora > Peripatidae > Epiperipatus > Epiperipatus broadwayi. The sequence continues at coordinate 216,299 of JAQFVV010012444.1, read as the reverse complement.
AAAGGCAGATTAGGGATAATATAGTAATATTAGGTATTAATGAAAGGTTTTAAGAGAGATGATATGAGGTTTATTTTATGAGTTAACAGTTTTAAAAAGATTATATTCTGAGGAAACAAATATTATTTAATATTTGTTTTTTGTAAAAGTAATTCAATAGTTTTTCTATAAGGTTAAAAGCAATCAAATAAACACTCAGATGCTAGATGATTAGCAATCAATTGAAGGAACAAAGAATGGAGATGACCATATCAACTCAGATATTTTAAATGTTCAGGAAAATGAAAGAATTGCTCAGAGAAATAAAGAGCAAAGATGAGAAGAAAAAGAAATGAAAAGAGCAAAAAACTGAAATAATAATAAAGAAAATGGAAGACATTGAAAAGAGCAGAACAAAGAGGATAAAAAACAAGAGGGTAATAAAAAGATCAGCTAAAGAAAATAGAAGCAGCAAAGTCAGATGTGGTTTACAAAACAACATTCAGAAAAGGGTCTAAAAATGATCCAAAGCATTCAAGAATGTATCCAAAATATTAACTAAACAATGTAAGCAGACAGGGAAAAATAGGATAAAAAAATTGAGGAAGGCAATTTAAAAATGTTGACTAAAACTGAAGAACAGGACAAGAAAATAGATGTTATCATGTACTGGATGTAAAGCAAGAAGCTGAAGTAATAGATCAGATAATAAATGAAAAATGGACCAAAAGAATTGGGTGAAACTATAGAAAATGAACAAAAGTATATGGAAATCATAAAAATGGAAGGTATTTAGAGGTCAGTTCAATAATTAAAAGTAATAGGAAAAGTGCAGAATCAAGAAATATACAGAATAGATTCCAGAGAGATCTATGCTCAGTTTTTAAAAGGTCAAATATCACAAAAGTATTGCCTACCAGTTCTTTGTTAAATGACCAAACAATAAAAATTATTAAGCATAACTAAGCACATAAAATAAATCAGATGACTATGATAACAAAAGTATTGAGCAGATAGCAGGATTACTAAGTCAACAAATCCAAGGAGAATTAGGAAAATGGAACTTTTGTTTCAACTTTCAAAATAAAAAGTTACAGAAAATGAGAAAACTACTATGTAGAGTGTAGTTGTTAAAAGAAATAGACAATCCATGAGAGGAAGTATGGTATAGTAAGATAATGAGTAATTCATAGAACTAATAGTGGGGAAACCTAAACAAGAGTTTGTCACCACCCTATCAGCCTAAGTCAAGTGAAGGAATTAAGGTATGGTGAAGATAAATCAATTATGCATAGATTATAATACTTGAATGTACATACACTATTATATAGCACTGGCAATAAGGTGAAAATTAAATAAATTCAAGATGAGAAATTAAATGTTCATCTGTATTTCATTGTCTCATCATTTTAAGTGAGGGGTATTGTAATATTGTAGACTAGTTTTACAAGCTTTTTAAATTAAACCAGTTAAGTTAAAATGAGGAAATGATAGAATTTAATTTTCTGAGTTATTTATAATATGAGGCAGTAATTTATTTAAAACTTGTGATATAATTCCAAATATTTATTTAAAAATGATGTATTTGTAATTTATTAAGTGTAGTGTAAAAGAGAAAAAGTATATAAATACTAAAACAATTTTTTAATTTCTCTCTTCAGTAATTTTATTTACTAGTTTTAATTTTATAAATAAGCAATTAAGTAAATAGTTTGTTTTATTAAGTTATTGAAAAATTAATTTTAACTTTTAAAAGGTGATTAGAGATAAATAGGCAACATTTTTGTTAAGAAATTTTGTTTAATTAAAGTTTTTTTATTTTCTCTATCTAGAATGAAAAGCAATGTTCAAATCTAAGGGTAATTAAAATATCTTGTTTTTGGCTAAAGAGAAAAATAACTACAGAGGATTTTTTTTCTGATTGGAATTTTTTTAAATTAATTTAAAAAGACAGAAATAAACAAAGAATCTTTAGCAAAATAGACTCAATTGTTCAGGGTAATGTGATCCCATATGAAAAAATGTGTGATTGGATGGATACAGGATTGTTTTAAAATTATGGAGGCAGATAAAAGCAGTAATACAGCATTTTATGAGTAAGTCATTCTGAATCAAGCTGTTGAGATCAGTAGCAGTAGTTTCTGGATTCAGTTGTTGAAGAAAGCAGTAGCAGCAGTTCAACTGGAAAGAGAATAGTGAAAAATAGTTTAGTTTCAAACAAGAATCATCTCAATACTTAGAAAAATGATTTTTAAAAAAGATTTTAGGAAAACCATGGGTCATGTTTTAGCTAGAAGCTGAGCATTATCAAACCTCATTTAGCCTGATCACTAAAGAAAAATGTAGAAGACACCTGAAGCAATCTGCAACAAGCTTTGTTTCAATCCAAAAGCATGACACTCATTCTTTGTGTCAGCCCAACCCGTAAGGTACATTGAAAAAATGGATAGATTCAGCCTGTATGAAATCTGAAAATATTCTTTTGTAAAAATGAGTAAATATAACTGCCCATTACTCTGGAAATATATGTTAATGGAGAAGTTAAAAAAGAAAAATCAGAAAAAATCTAAAAATTAAAACTACCAAAAAAAACTCAATGGAAAAAATCATGATCTAAAGTATTATAATGTGCACATCTACACTTTCAGATAATTTTTAAAATAAGTATTAATTGGTAGTATTGAATAATTTTTATTTATTGAAATATATTTTATATTCTATCTTATTTTCCTGCCAAAATGCAATTGGATAGGACCTTTTCATTTTCATAAGAAAAGAGGTTTTAACTAATGTAATTTTTTTTAATCTTTGAAATGTTTTACAATTACAATCATTAAAGGAAGAAATGATTCTACTTAAAGTTAATTAATTGAATTAGTAAGAGTTAACAATAAGTTAAGATTACATTGCTCTATAAAATTATGAAAGTTGGAATTATTATATGTCATTTACCAATTTTTTAATTATTTATTACTTAATTTATTAAATATATATTTCTTATAACACTTCTTTTATATACACTTTATGCAAACAAATTTTCTTAAAACTTCTTTATTTTCCTTCAGTTTCAACTGTCCAGCAGTCTTCATCAGAGCTACAAGATTTTGTACAATATAAATACATAACCTTCATTTCATATATTTAATTTTAGCGTTTAGTTTTTTACTTTTATTTGCGAACTTTTAAGTTTTTATTTTAAATTAATGTAACGACATATTTATATATCGTTACAATATATAAATACATAACCATCATTTCACATATATATAAATACACATATATATCAAAATATACACACATGTGTATATATAAAGATATATATCAAGATATACACATTACCTTCATACATATACATATAGATCTACATCAACCCTAGACATATATAAATCCATACTACATCTATATATTATACTGGTTAATGTTTACTCCATTAATATGAGCATGCGCATAAACCAAACATGAGGGAAAATATGGCGACATGCCGGAGTAAGAAGAAATTCAAAACTTTACCGTAACAGTGTTACGGACACAGAAGATATTTATGGAAAGGTTGACTCTTACATATCTTTGGGGAAAATCAACCCCTTGCGCCACTCCCAGAAGGAAATTTAACTCTCCTCCTGAAAGGATATGCAAGTTCAAATGATATTAGGGCATGTGTGCCAATAAATAATTATTCATAAAAAAATAATAAATAAGTATCCTCATGAAAATAAAGATTTAGGTTCCGGTAAGAAGGTATCCCATTCGCTAGTTGAGTGTACTCTTATACTCAGTTAAAAGAATTGGGGCTCGGAAAACTCGCATAACTAACTAATATGGGGTTAGAGAAAGTAAATGATGAAAAAAAAAAAGGAATATATGGCAGTAGTCGCTTTTAAATTATAAAATCTTTTATTAAACCAATACCCCTACCATTTATAACATAAATACAAAATTAATATCCCCAGATTGAATAAATATACAAATGAATATTATACACTACACAAATCATATTAATAAAACAAAACTAATCATAAAGAAATACTTAATAGAGCAATAATTAGATTAAATGAAAGAAATTTTTTTTCTTAAATCAGAGAATGTATTAAATAATTATATGTGAGAGATAGTGATCTGTGGATTATACGTAAACACATGTATACATTACCCAAATAAGGAAAAATTAACAAGTTATATACAGGTGTGTTTATGTTCGTATATACATGAAATATATATTTATGAAATGGGTATTAAATTTAAAATAAACACAAAAAAATAGTGTACCCGATAAAGTCTATAAGCTTCATTCTTGTATGTGTTTTGAGTGGGTTATACTATATGTTCATCTACTACAACAAGGGCTGGATCTGACTGCAGCACAAGTTCATGACTTGATCATCACTTGGTGTTCGAATCTCAGCATTGACATTCTGGTGGGACGGCGGAGAGGAGCTGGACGGACGTGCTGAAGTCGGCTTCTATTTTATGAACATTTTATCTGCAAGCGAATGCTTGATTGGCATCTTTAAGTTGGAGAACGGATATTCAACAGGATATTAAATGATATCAATCATGCTTTATTGGTTTAAGGATCCTAAGTTAACTGCAGGCTTCGATGGCATGTTGTAGTTATGCTTCCATCAGAATCAACTGACTGGTTAACTGCTAGGTTATTTCAATGATGGCCTGGATTAATGTCCGTTAATTTAAAATGACAGAATGAATTTTTTCTTTTCTTATTAGAGTAAATCTTACGGCTTACAAGGTATTAGAATCAGCATGATTAAAACAGTTGCATGACTTCGCGTGTTTCAGAATAGCATTAGCTTCCCAATAAGATTTGCAAATGCGAACTGCCCTCTTTGACAAGAAAAAGTTAGACTGCTCTCTTAGAAAAGCTAAGGCGAACTTCCCACTTTGATAAGCAAAAGTCAACTGCCCTCTCACAATTTCAGAACAGATATCCCACCTCCATATAATCTCAATTCAGGTATACCCTCCACGACACAAAAATTAATTAAATCTCATTGAATTGGTTTTGCTAATTGTTTTAAGAATTTTATTTCCAATTAGTTTTTTTCTTCTTATTTTTTATATCTCCTTTCACATCACAATTGAGAAATGATAACATCTTTTTACTTTTGATTAATTACATTATCAGAATCGAGGTTTTTTTCTGTATTAACAAAAAATTGTTTCATATAACTTGAACATTCCTCTCTCCACGCATTATCGCAAGTCTAATTAAACTCTTTTGTCTTGTTAAAATTTTTTTAGAGTGGACAGGAAGCCAAAATGCCTTTAGGCTTTTCTTAAATTTAAGACAATGACTTGCTCAAATGCAACTGAAGAGAAAAATGACCATTAAAACTTCCATTTTGAAATTATTCTTAAATATTTTTAATTAACAGTAATATTTAAAATTTTCCTTTTTACATTTTGTAAACACTCAAAAAATATAAATAGAGAATAACAATTTGTTAAATCAACGCTGTTTCTTCAACAAACAAAAAATATTTAAAATTATAAATACACTTTGGAGTTATCTTTTTGTTTAAAAAAAATAAAAAATAAAAATTGCAAATACATATTTCTAAGCCTTTAAACATTTGCTTTAATCATATGTGTGAGTTTATATTATAGCCACAGTTCTCTCTCTTAATTTATAACAAATTTTAATTATATAAATAGTATACCCACCCCCCATTTAATGGCTTTTTATGTATTTTCGACCATTAATTTATCCGACCTTATCTTGTCCTTGGCCACATCAAACATGCCTGGCACAATACCCCCCTCTGACATGAGATGTTTAAATGGAATTTATCATTTTAATGTCTTTATTATTAATCGTATTTTCCAAATTTAACATTTCATACTACGGACTCTTAGTGAACAGAAGGCATGACATCCAGAACCCAGACGTATGGATTCCAATCTCCCAAGCATTTATGCACACAAGCCAAGTCTTCATCGATTTCCCCAGGCCAGAAACAGTAAGAAACACAGAATCACAGCATAAAGATCTGTCATATCTAGAGCTCCATGACATCCAGGCAGAGTAGAATGTGAGTCACATAACTACATCTTGTAGAAGTCGTCCCAGAGGAATTTTCATCTCTGCCATCCACTGTATTCATGCTCGTTCCTTATTGAGGCTGACAGAGTCTTTTACAGTGAATAAAACCCAGAGGAATTTTCATCTCTGCCTACGCTGCCATGGTGTCACAGAACTTCCAGACCATGCCAAGACCTCCAACCATTCCTCTGCCCTCTCACCATCTCTAACCCCAGGGTACAGAAAGCACAGACTGACCTACACACACAACACTTGGAAAACCGAAGTCCACACATCCGAATCTCAAACGACATTACCCTTTATTATAAAAGCCTACTTGCTATCTTTACTACACCCAGGCTGAGGCGAAGATGATCTAGCCCCCTTTCCCTTATATATTAGTTCATTGATTTTCTTTTCCATAGTATCATTGTCTGTCATTCGCTTAAGATTTCTGGAATACTTAGTCATCATACCAAGGTTTGCGTTCATCTGCATATTTGTTTTCCCCCCCCCAGCCCATGGCATTGAGGCCAATGTTTTCACAGGTTCTATCTGGTGGATGACCCTGTTGGCTCATATCCACCGCACTCAGTAGTTCAGCCACTGACTATCGAATTTGTATTGGCAGTGAGAAGCATTTGCTCAATTCTAAAAGGTAGGTTGTGGCGTATTATCCTCATGATCTGGCCTTCCAATGTGTGGCATGCATTGAGCTTCCTTAGCTTAGCCACTTGTCTTTGGAAAAATTTTAGATAGCTCTCACCCCCATTAGCCCTATACTTCTCTTGCATTATCTGATATAAGATGGTCTCCTGGCACTCTTCACTCCAGAAATTTCTTACTAGCGCTTCTTTATAACCCTCAAAGGTTGGTGGTTGGTAGAACAAAGATTTCCATCATGACTGAGCATCACCCTGTAGATGGTTACTTGCGATGGTTAGTTTATCTTTCTCTACCATTCTGTTAGCACGGAAATACATTTCCAAGATATTTATATGCTCCAATGGAGCTTCTCCAGCTTGCCCCTCAAAAATTCTAATCTTTAAAAACTGTTTGATGTTAGATTGATATAACTGACATCACTCTACTATCTTAGCCTCTCCAAATTCTTGCCGCATAGGTCTTACTTTTCCATCCCCACTATCTGGTTCCTGATTTACTTTTGCTAACTCACTACTATCCTCATACCCTTCAACTATTTTCATCCGTGTTATATTATCCCCTGTCATTATTTTCTTTTTAACTATATTTATATCCTCCACCCTTTGTTCCATTATCATTTTCTGTTCTTTTATCATATTGATATCTTGTTTTTCTATCAACTGTTTTTCAATTTGAGACACTGTCTGGCACAGATTCTCTATTCGCTCATCATTCTCAGTTACATGCATTTCTAGCTTCACTATTCCATTACTATAATCTTTCAGTTTCTTCAACCCTTTCGTCTATTTTTTGTATTCTCTTGCAATCTGCTTCCATTACTTGCTGCCTTGTTTGGATTTCTTCCAACCTATCACTATTAATCTGATGGAGGCCCCTACATTTTTCTTCTACACCTTGAAACCATGTTTCAATCGCTAAGGATATTTCTTCCCTAAAAGTCATCAAACTTTTTAGCTATTTCCTTTGACATCTGACTGATTTCTAGCCTTATAGTATTTACAAACATCTCCATCATTTTTATTAAGTTTTCATTGTCCCCCATGGGTTTTCCTTCACTTTGAGGCTCCATTGCTTCCTCTATTCCGCTTTCAGATCTTTGAGGCTGGCTTTCTTCTGCCACTTCCCCAATTATTTTGTCGTGCTTTTCACTCATATCTATCTTTTTTTGCTTTCTGGACTGTGATCTTGTCCACATATATAGTATTATTTTCAATTGATTATAAATTTACTTTGTTATATGACTTTAACTATATTTTATTTGATTAATTCTTAAAACTATGGTTTAATGCTACATTGATTAACTTAATTTCTCTTTACTTATTTCTTTTCATAAAATTATTCAGCGTGTGCCGTACCGAGCTCCTCTATCCCTACCGTCATTTATTTCTCTTAATCATTTATTAACTATAAATAACAAAATTATTCCGAGATCGCCCTTCAAACACCAATAAAAACATATAAAAACCAAGCTTACATTAAATTGTGCACGTATTGGAATTGTTTTCAAAACAAAACGAAAAAGAAATTGATTGTGAATAGCATTACGATTCTAACTGTTATGTGCTGTCAAAAACAACATTTCCTATTATGCAATTTCACAATTCTATGTTATTCAATAAAGATTTACTTTTCTACTTTCTCTTTTTACCAATTCCCGAAGTCTGCCTCTTGTTTTATACAATACGTAGTTTACGCTTGTATATTATCACTTGTTTTTACTATAAACACTTATATATAGTCAAAACAATCTAAATCAATATTACTGTAGGGACGAAAGGTCGCTTCAAAAACAAAATACAGTTTTTAAAGTTATTATTTATTAAAATTCACCGCCTGTTTTTATACAATATGTAGTTTACGCTAATATACTGCAGTCTATTTCTTTCTACAATTGTTTTATTTATTTAACGGACCACGGTGTAAATTTCTTTGGAGGTATGTTTACGGTTGATTGGCAGAATTTACATTTTTTAATGAACATTTCTATGTCCGTACCCATGCCCGGCCAATACACATAACCTTTTTTTTAAAAATGTATTTCTACTATAAATATTTATATATAGCTAAAATAATATAAATCAATAGTATTGTAGCGATGAAGGTCATTTCAAAAACAAAATAAAGTTTTTAATTCTTATATATTAAGATTTGATTATACCTATATACTGCTGTTTATTTTTATTAAATGCGCAGTTTATACTTTTATACTGCCTTTTATTTTTATTAAATATGTATATACGACAAAATAAACTTAATCAGTATTATCATAGTGACAAACGTCACTTCAAAAAAACAAAACAAAATTTAAAATTCTTATTTATAAAGATTCTCAATCGTAAACTTTTTCAAATATGCACACATGGTAATATAATCTAAATGAGTACTACTGTAGTGACAATCGTCACTTCAAAAACAAAACAAAGTTTAGAATTTTTATTTATTATGTTTTGTAATCATAAACTTTTTTTTCAAATCTTGTCTCTAAAAAAAAAATCATTCCCAATATTTTTGAGATTTTCTTTTTTCTTTAGTTACGTTTAGTGGCCGTGTTTTTCCTATTCTGGCCACGTTAAGTAAGGCCCAACACATTCAGGCACCAAAAATTTCGTTTCTATACCGGTTAACATTTACTCCATTAATATGAGCATGCGCACAAACCAACATGAGGGAAAATATGGCGATATGCCGGAGTAAGAAGAAATTCAAAACTTTACCGTAACAGTGTTATGGACACAGAAGATACTTATGGAAAGATTGACTCTTACATACCTTTGGGGGATGACTCTAAATCAACCCCTCACACCACTCCCAGAAGGAAATTTAACTCTCCTCCTGAAAGGATATGCAAGTTCAAATGATATTAGGGCATGCGTGCCAGTAAATAATTATTCATAAAAAAATAATAAATAAGTATCCTCGTGAAAATAAAGATTTAGGTTCCGGTAAGAAGGTATCCCATTCGCTAGCTCAGCTTATTCTTATACTCAGTTAAAAGAATTGGAGCTCAGAAAACTCACATAACTAACTAATATGGGGTTAGAGAAAGTAAATGATGAAAAAAAAAATGAAATATTTGGCAGTAGTCGCTTTTAAATTATAAAATCTTTTATTAAACCAATACCCCTACCATTTATAACATAAATACAAAATTAATATCCCCAGATTGAATAAATATACAAACGAATATTATACACTACACAAATCATATTAATAAAACAAAACTAATCATAAAGAAATACTTAATAGAGCAATAATTAGATTAAATGAAAGAAATTTTTTTTCTTAAATCAGAGAATGTATTAAATAATTATATGTGAGAGATAGTGATCTGTGGATTATACGTAAACACATGTATACATTACCCAAATAAGGAAAAATTAACAAGTTATATACAGGTGTATTTATGTACGTATGTACATGAAATATATATTTATGAAATGGGCATTAAATTTAAAATGAAATAAACACAAAAAAATAGTGTACCCAAAAAGGTCTATAAGCTTCATTCTTGTATGGGTTTTGAGTGGGATATACTATATGTTCATCTACTACAACAAGAGCTGGATCTGACTGTGGCACAAGTTCATGACTTGATCATTGCTTCGTGTTCAAATCTCAGCATTTACATTCTGGTGGGACGGCGGGAGAGGAGCTGGACGGACGCGCTGAAGTCGGCTTCTATTCCATGATCATTTTATCTGCAAGCGAATGATTGATTGGCATCTTTAAGTTGGAGAACGGATATTCAACAGGATATTAAACGATACCAATCGTCCTTTATTGGTTTAAGGATCCTCGGTTAACTGCAGGCTTCGATGTCATGTTGTAGTTATGCTTCCATCAGAATCAACTGACTGGTTAACTGCTAGGTTATTTCAATGATGGCCTGGATTAATGTCCATTGATTTAGAATGACAGAATGAATATTAATTTTTTTCTTTTGTTATTAGAGTAAATCTTACGGCTTACAAGGTATTAGAATCAGCATGATTAAAACAGTTGCATGACTTCGCGTGTTTCAGAATAGCATTAGCTTCCCAATAAGATTTGCAAACGCAAACTGCCTTCTTTGACAAGGAAAAGTTAGACTGCTCTCTTAGAAAATCTAAGGCGAACTCCCCACTTTGAAAAGCAAAAGTCAACTGCCCTCTCGCAATTTCAGTACAGATATCCCACCTCCATACAATCTCAATTGAGGTATACCTTCCACGACACAAAAATTAATTAAATCTCATTGAATTGGTTTTACTAATTGTTTTAAGAATTTGATTTCCAATTAGTTTTTTCTTCTTATTTTTTATATCTCCATTCACATCACAATTAAGAAATGATAACATCTTTTTACTTTTGATTAATTACATTATCAGAATCGAAGTTTTTTCTGTTTTAACAAAAAATTGTTTCATATAACTTGAACATTCCTCTCTCCACGCATTATCGCAGATCTAATTAAACTCTTTTGCCCTGTTAACATTTTTTTTTAAGAGTGGACAGGAAGCCAGAATGCCTTTAGGCTTTTCTTAAATTTAAGACAATGACTTGCTCAAATGCAATTGAAGAGAAAAATGACCATTAAAACTTCCATTTTAAAATTATTCTTAAATATTTTTAATTAACAGTAATATTTAAAATTTTCCTTTTTATATTTTGTAAACACTCAAAAAAATATAAATAGAGAATAAACAATTTGTTAAATGAATGCTGGTTCTTCAACAAACAAAAATATTTAAAATTATAAATACACTTTGGAGTTATCTTTTTGTTTAAAAAAAATAAAAAAACAAAAATCAAAATTGCATATACATATTTCTAAGCCTTTAAACATTGGCTTTAATCATATGTGTGTGTGAGTTTATATTATCGCCACAGCTCTCTCTCTTAATTTATAACAAATTTTAATTATATAAATAGTATACCCACCCCCCATTTAATGGCTTTTTAAGTATTTTCGACCATTAATTTATCTGACTTTATCTTGTGCTTGCCCACATCAAATGTTCCTGGCACAATATACATATGTATATCCAATATATGCACACCTCTTTTAAACCTACATATATATACACAGATATACATACACCCATATATATATATAATCCACATATACCTTTTTAATACACATCCACATGTATACTCAACTTACTTATAAATTACATATATAAAAAATACAAAACATATCTAATACACCGTTTTTTTAAATTTTTTTTTCCTTTTTAACTATTTTAAATTTTTAAATTCCTTTTAAATATTATTCTTTATTAATATTATTTTATAATTTCTTATTATCTATCTTTTAAATATTATCTAATATATAATATCTTTTACTTTAATATCTCTAATTTTAAATTTTACTTTTTATCTTTATATCACTAATTAATATTTTTCTTTAATACTATTTACCTCTAATCTTCTCTGCTTTAACTTAAATGACAGTTATTTCAAATTTTCTATTTTGTTTATTCATTTGAAACAGCTCCCTCTAATATCAATTTTATAAAACTTATCATTCTATTTTAAACTTACAACTTTTCCATTTATATTTATTAACCATATTCAATATTATAATATGGTTAATAAATATAAATGGAAAAGTTGTAAATGTAAAATAGAATGATAAGTTTTATAAAATTGATATTAGAGGGAGCTGTTTTAAATGAATAAACAAAATAGAAAATTTGAAATAACTGTCATTTAAGTTAAAGCAGAGAAGATTAGAGGTAAATAGTATTAAAGAAAAATATTAATTAGTGATATAAAGATAAAAGTTAAAAATTAAAAGTAGAGATATTAAAGTAAAAGATTTATATTAGATAATATTTAAAAGATAGATATAAATATAACTTAATATAATAATGTGCGTTTAATAAAATTTATAATTACAAGATAGATAATAAGAAATTATAAAATAATATTAATAAAGAATAATATTTAAAGGGAATTTAAAAATTAAAAAGTAAAAATAAAATAGTTCAAATGGTAATTTTTTTTTTAAAAATAGTGTATTGGATATGTTTTGTATTTTTTATATATGTAATTTATATGTAAGTTGAGTATACATATGGATGTGTATTAAAAAAGGTATATGTGGATTATATATATGTTTATGGGTGTATGTATATCTGTGTATATATATGTAGGTTTAAAAGAGGTATGTGTATATATTGGATATACATATGTATATATAGATGTAGGTATGGATTTATATATGTCTAGGGGTGATGTAGATCTATATGTATGAAGGTAATCGGTGTATATCTTGATATATACACGTGTGTATATTTTGATATATATATATATGTATTTATATATATGTGAAATGATGGTTATGTATTTTTATATATATGTGAAATGAAGGTTATGTATTTATATTGTTCAAAATTTTGTAGCTCTGATGAAGACTGCTTGACAGTCGAAACTGTAAGGAAAATAAAGAAGTTTAAGATAATTTGTTTGCATTGAAGTGTATATGAAAGAAGTGTTATAAGAAATATATATATATGATTATATGAAGATATGCAAAGAAAGTGAAAGAGAAGAATAAGAGAATTTATTAAACAATTATAAAAAAAATATTAGTTTTAATATCTTTGTATGTGTGATATGATTTCATAATAGCATAATATTTTAGGGATTTGTAAATTATTCCAGTAAAATTATTCAAATTAAAATAGATTAAGCTTATACATATATCTTTTTTTTATCACAGTCCCTAGACTCTTATGATCTTGAGCTATGTGAAAGTTTATGTTGTGTTCAGATATCAAGATAATTTTCTGAGTGGTACAAAGATCAAGATCAACTATAAATTTCATTCACTTAAGTGTATTTTTTGAGAAAATCTAGTTCATGGTACACTAGAGCATTGATGATGATCAACATGTATCAAAATCTCAGCATTATTTTATGAAAGCCACCTTAGCACTTAAATATGTGCATTCAGATTATTGTAGTATATCATAACCTCTTTTCAATCCAGTCATATGTGATGACTTGATTTTTTATGAGCAATGCTGGTGATGCAGCTTATAAACTCTAATTGTTATAACTACCAAAACACCACATGATTACCATTTCCTATGCTTACACAAGCTGTTATTAACAATAGCAAACTCTCCATACATTAGTGCCAACCATTGATAACCTTAGCAATCAATGGATGCAAGAAGGTTTGTGCATAAAATCCCTACATAATGCCTATTCATCCAATATCCTCAGACTAGTTTTTACATGAGTAGGTGTTAAATAGCATTTTATGCACAACATTCTTGTATCCATTGATTACTAAGATTTGCACTTGATGGCACTATTGTATGGAGAGTTTGCTACTGTTATTGTTATAACAACTTTCATGGCTTTATTCAGGGCTAATTCTTATGCTCCTTATTGTAAGACATGTGTATATAAATGTGTTACATAAAACATTTAAAATAATATTCAGAAAAAAAAAGTCTATATTTTTTTAATAATAAATGAAAAAGCGCTGTTAGTTTAAAACAGCTTGCACACCCAGGCGCCATATTGAATTTTTAAAAAACTGACTTGAGACACAATTTTCACAATAACTTCAGTTTTAATCATGTTAGAGGAAAAAAACTTTACATTGATAGAAACTAGAAAAACTAAAGAAAACAGCAAGGCTAAGACAAATAGTGATTACCATTAAAAAATAAGGGGAAAAAAAAAATTTCAACATCTGACATTATTACTACTTTATTGTTTGTTCATAATTTCTAATTTATCATTAATTAAGTTTAAATTACATCTTCATTGATAATTTCTTTGTATTCCTCACAATGTTTATCTTTCAAATCACATATAATACTTCTTACCTGAGATAATCCATAGCTTCAGAATCTCCAAAACTATTCACATAAAAATTCTTCATTTTTATTTTGTATCCCAAAAATTAACAAATCTTAAAGGCGTCTATAAGAAAAAGATTCACCCTAATAAAAGATACAAAACAAATCATTTCCAGAAGATAGATATGCATTTGTCATCATAGCAATTGACTTCTTGTCTATCTAAAACTAGAAATTGTAAGCTATGATAAAATGAGTTTCATCTCTTCATTTTATGTTTTTTGTGTACACCAGTGATGTTTATATTCTTTATGTGCACCAGTGATGTTATCTTGTTATATTTATTGTCCCACAGAGATATAATTTATTTGCATATAGCTCATTTGTTAACTATAGACTTGAAAATAATGTGATGCAAGATTTGGCATACTGACTCCACAGCATAAGTATCAAAGCATAGGCAAGAAACAGAATTTGATTCTTTGCTTGCATATAATTCCATATAGTATATACATAACCATTGGAGCTATCATCACACACACACACACACCATTTGAAATTTCTTTATTGGTTTTAAGTGTTTATATTTTCACATGGTACTAGCCCAGTAAATTTTGTGATTGCTTTACTGCAATCTTTCTGTACATCTAATAATCAGTTTTAAAATTTACATTGCACTGCTCTATATATGTAAATCATTATTTGTTATACAAACACAAATATGCAAGTGCAAACCCAAACACACTAATACAAGTATAAACACATTAATACATAATTAAACCTTTTGAGAATCATTATGTCTATAAAATAAGGTCTCAAACTTGGATCAGAGACCTAAAATTACATTGTACATAAATCACTTTTGTTATATTTGAATACAAATTTATATACTGTATAATAAACAACATAAATGATTTAATATATAATTTATATAGTACACAGACACACCAATACAAACACAAACATATTAATAAATTATACCATTTATCAAATAATTAAAAAAAATTAAAATACTCAAATAATTAAAAAATTAAAATTGAATACTTATGATCGATATTCCGTGATTAGCATATTTTAATCCATTTTATTACTGACTTTGGCCAATTAAAAAAATCTTCCTTTGTATTCTCCATACAAACTAGTAAACTCAGCAGAAAATAAAAAGATTAAATGAACCCATTACTAAAAATATTAATAAAAAATTCAAATTTTATCTGATTTCATCTCAAAATCTGCCATTTCAAAGAGATTAGTTAGAAAAGCTAGATTTAGTTTCAAGTAGTGGTATAAGAGTTACCTTGCACAAATTTAAAAGTCCATTTAAAAAGTCTGGCTCATGCACGGCAGTTTAAAAGAATCCAGGTGAGTTCTAAGGTGACAGCAAGTTTCTACTAGGCATTCCAACATTCTCATTTCAAGCTTTTCTACATTTCAGGGCAGCAGCATGGTGATTATTAGTGGTGGGAGACTGACTGGCAAGGGTCAGGGAATTTGCTTTCTACTCATTCAACATGTTGAAAATCAGAGCAGTGTGGAATATGTTGATAAAGCATATTTTTCAAATATAGTTCAAAATTATCCCATTTTATACTCCTCTCAGGTATTTGAGGAATGCTTTTAATTTCTTATTTCTAACTTAAATCTCAACTTTGATCTAACAGAAATTTTTACATGTTCTCTATCCATTGTTCTTGGAGATGCAATCATTAGATAATATCCCAAAAATATATTCAAATCTATTTCTAGATTGGAAATAAATTTGACAAAAATGTTTATAACAAAAGCACGAACCCTTAATTTGATTCCCCTTTTTATTTTTAGTAAACTTTAATTAAAAAATTATTTCCCAAATTGAAACAATGTTAACTTTTCACCCCTTTAATTATTTTTGGACAATTAACTATTGCATTCTCCGTCTTGGATTTTAAAAATATATATATACAGTTTAATAAAGAATATTTTAAAAGAACAAAATTTTACATACTTCGTATATAAATCAATTATTTTATATAGCACGATGTTTTATAAACTGTAATAGCAAAACAGCATTAAGCTGTTGCACATGCGCTTCGTATAATAAATTATTTAAAAAGCTAATATTTGACTAGTATTTGTTCCCATCATATATATATCAGAGCTGCACCTAATATACTTTAAACAAAAAAAAATTATAAAAATTTATAAAAAAATTGCAATTGACAAATTATACTTTATAATTTTTTAGGTGCATTTTCTCAGAAACATATATGAACTACACATTCATAAATAAAGGAGCGAGAAGGGATATAAGGTTTGAACATGGGTTAGTACTTGTTAAGTGGATAGAACCATGAAGCTCAATCTTAAATTAAGATTGACTACTTCATTACATATTTGACAGCCATGATTTATTATGGTCTTATTAAAATTATTAGAATTATTTGAATTTAAATACAGTTAGAGATAAATAAATTTTCTTCAATCAGAAACATTTCTTGAGCCAGATGAATTACTGATTTGATTTATCACAATGATTTTAAACTTAAACAATTAATATTACTTTTCACTTGCCTTCAAAGATAAATATTTATATATTAGATAACTCTAAACATTCATATATAGCAAAATAAATCCAATCCAAAATTGTGCAAATTTAGATAATCTGTATTAACTACAGGAAAGCAAAAAAACAGATGCCAAATGTTTCTGTCAGTCAATAAGTCATGTCATGTTTGGATTTAACATTTATTCATACTTATAAATTAAATACAGTGTGATATAATATGCTAAACTGATAGAATATAATTTTAGAAAAAATTATAGATATTAAAATAAAAAATAAAAGATATTATATGTTAGATAATAATAAAAAAGATAGATAGGAAGAAACACTGAAAAATAAAAATTATAACATAAAATAATAATAAAGAAGTAATAAAAGCGTAGTATTAAAAAAAAATTAAAAATTAAAATTAAAAATAAAAGATTTTAAAATATAATAATTTAAAAATTGTGTATTAGATATATTTTTGTATATATATGTATTTTATATGTAAGTTGTATATTGTAACGATATATAAATATGTCGTTACATTAATTTAAAATAAAAACTTAAAAGTTCGCAAATAAAAGGAAAAAACTAAACGCTAAAATTAAAATATTGTTAAACGTATACATTCGCACAGATGCTAAACTTTAAAAATATTTTTTCATAAAAAAAAAAAAAAAGTATTTGAACGTATTAAATAAAAAAAATACAAGATTGAAATATAAAAATATTTTAATAAAAAAAAAAAACGTAAGTTAAAATAAAAACAGGTATTAATTAATTCCTGTAATCTATAAATGGAAATGATTGTTTATTAATTATCTAAAAGCTGTTTAATTAAAAAGTCAGATGAAACGTTAGATAAGAGAGTACAAAGAAATTAAATGACCAATGCGAACACCAGAAATTCTGCACGGACCGTAACTGAAACACCAGAGGATTAGTGACGTATTGCCGATTGAATCCTATGATCAAATGATAAGAGGCTAAGAAAAATATAAAAGCCAAATGATTATTAAAATTGTTATCTTAGAGTTGACTATGAATAGATCGTTATAACTAGCTATATTGCAGATTTTCACGATGTGGAAGTCTGCAATAAATTTAATTTTCCGGACAACCAGCTGAGGCCTCTGGATGACAGTTCCTGACCAAATGCATGGCAAGTCGCAGTTTCATTTCAAAGAAGGACAAAATCTACTAAAGTGATCACGAAGATGGACTTCTCAATCTATTAAATCCGTAAAGTATGAACTATTGTATCTATCTAATAACTTTCCTAAAATTGCAAGTAATTAATAACTGAAAATAAGAACTCTTATCTGACTTAAAGAATGCAAATTCAATTATTGATATTTTTTTTATGTAGATGTTTAAGCAATCATTTCCAGTTCATTTTTTTTTTTGTGTGTGTGTATTATGTTTTAACTAAAATGTATTAAATTTAAAGTTGTTTATAGACGCTTGCATGGATTCGTTTGAGGTTAATTATATTTTGTTTTTCATATTTGATCAAAATATATAGACATTCGATAAATAATGATACCTTATGGTGAGTATCTAAAATGTATTTATTCGGATGTCTTTTAAGTTATTGGTGACAACGCAAGTATCTTATGGTGAATACTATTGGGTTACTTATAAGTTTCCCTCTGCGATTGTCGGTATCAATAATTTTGTATTTTGATCGTTTATGTTTATTTTGAAATGTTTTTGACCGTGGAATCTGTGTAATCGATCTATACCCAACATTTTTAAACAAATCTGTGCGAACGTATTTAAATGTTAAAATTAAGTCGGGCGTGAATGGCTATATAGTTTGTAAAGTTATATTAAGGGAGGGTAATCTTAGGTTATTCATTTCGTAGTTGAATTGGTTCAATGGATTGGATATATTTGTGTAATTAGTAGATGTAGTATGAGGTCCGCTACGGGCAGGATTATAGATATACGCCACACACCCTCTGTTTGCCTATGGATGGGTTTGTAAGTCGGCAGAAGACCGCAGTCCATTCCTATGGAGTTTTTTGTTTATTGATCTACTTGCCAACAGATGTCACATTCCTGTTGGTGGAGAATCAATCTCTTCTCTATTTCTACTTATTGTTCAGATGTACATTCCTGACAATATAGTATTTTGTGTTGTCGTATCATGCTACATTGAATACATGAATGTATCAGATGGATTGGCGCCAGTTGATTGCGAAATTTGTTGCCTAAGGTTAAATCAGGGAAGAATACTTTCTTTTCAAATGCAGACCTATGTAGTCCTATTCATACCCGACCCTCTAAATAAATATTAAACATTATAGCAAGCTATTTTAAATGTAAAATTAAAAATTAAGATAAAAATCTAAATGTTAAACTTATTCCTCGAATTTAGAATGATTTTAGATGTGCGTAAATAAATATTTTTCTGTGTTAATTTCTGGCAGTGGCTTTTATTATTTTTTTTATATTTATATCCAAGGTTATATATTTTATTATCTCTGCGTCTCCACTGAGCTAGTGACAATGGGCTAACGATCTAAATATGTAAATAAAGTGGAATCCTAACAGCGCGTATCTGCCTACTTTATAAATTTTTCTAGGCTCAAATGCCTAGATGGCGCCCTTGGTAGTGCGGTGCGATGCGATCTCCCACTTCGTTTGGATCGTTATAATATATATGGTTGTGTATTTATATATGTATATATAGATTTGTATATATGTCTATGGGTGTATGTGTATCTATATATATGTTTAAAGAATATATGTGTATATATTTTGATATACATATGTATATATAGATTTTATATATATAGCTATGGGTGTATGTGAATCTATATATGTAGTTTAAGGGATATATGTAAATATATTTTGATATACATATGTATGTATATATATATATATATGAAGTAATGGTTATGTATTTATATCATTCGAATATTATAGCTCTGATGAAGACTGCCGGACAATCAAAACTGTCAGAAAAATAAAGAAATTTTTTTTGCATTAAAGTGTATATGAGAAGAGTTATTATTATAAGCAATATGTATGAGCTTATGATTATAAAAATAAAGTTTATAAAATTTACCATTTACCTACTTCAAGCTATCAGAATAATATATTGACCCATAAGAAAGACAATAGACATATTTTTGTTCACCATTAGAACAAGTTTGAGTCATCAAATGGCAATTTTCTGCATCCAACATGCCAGAAATATTATGAATGATCCATCAAAAATAATGTAAGAAGATTATCTCTCAGTTGTATTTGAAATAATTTCTGAGTATAGCTGTTGTAATACTAAATAAAATAAGCTTAAAATTATGAAATTACTGATCAAACATTTCTACTTTTAGCCCTTGAACAATAAGATGGATATCTTTTCAATCAATAATTTTTAATTTTGGTTTTAGTGGTTTTTAATTGTGAGACAACTCTGTTACTCAGAAAGATGAGAAAGTTTAAAATAAGTTCCAAAGCTTACTTTTTCTGTTTACTTTTAGAACTTTTGTATCAACAGCAAGATTTGATGTCTTATTTGCTCCATTCTTGCCACATTCTGTTATCATTTTTAAACCTACATCAATGATTAACATTCCTGTTTCCTTATATTTTTTTAAAAGCTGCTAAACTTTTATTACTTTCTAGTTTTGATTTCATTAAAAAAAGTGTAATGAATGCTTATGTATATATTATATAAATACATTTTGTAATTGAATATATATCAGAAAGTATTCACAAGTATAAGAGTCTTTAGCACATATAAATTTATGAAAGGCTTTTAAATAGTATTTGCTTGAATTGCAACACATATATGGAGAATTTGAACATATACATTTAAGATATGATCCTGCATCAAGATCTAATAATAACTCTCTCACACTTTTGGTGTTCTAATGTCACATAATTTTCAATAAAATTATCATTCAGTTATTTAATATTTGAAAAACAAAACTTTCAAAAATTTATAACCTGAATTGAAATTTTATTTAGAAGGTAATAATCCCTCTTCATTTGTGCCATACTATGTAATATTAAATCAGTGGTGTTAAATGCAAGGATACTCTCATTCCAGTCTCAACATAAAGACTTTGAGAAAATAAAAATGACTGTTTTATTTTCTAATCTAAATGTCTTGTAATGAGAGAATAAATATATATTAAATCATTCACTTTATACTTAAGAGGTTAAACTATGTAATGATCAATGAATTTTACTAAAAACATTGTTATAACTGAAATATAGACATTATATACCTGTGTCTATATATATATATATATATATTGTAACCAGACCACCATACAACCCTTTTATTACTTCAGTTGTACAATTTCCAGATAAGCATGTTGCAGGAAGGAACCATCAACTGGCATTACCCAATGCAAATGTTACCCCCCCCCTACAACAATATTTCCTGCTCATCAGAGGATGTAGCACCATAGAGGCTGGAAGCATCTAGACATTTATATGTTTGGTTTTCCAAACAGCGCCACCAGAGTTCCATCTCACTACAACCTGACTTACCTAGGTCTAGTTATGCCAGACATAGCTCAGTAGGCATGAGATTCTCATGAACAAGTGCAATGAATGATGAGTGATGCAATAAAAACAAAAATAGAATTGAACAACTGGAGAACTAAAAGTAGTTTTAGGTAACAACTATTTTATTTAACAACTGATAATATTTAATTCAGAGTTCCACTTAAGAGATGATGTTTAGAAGCAGTTTAATTTAACAATAGTTCATTTTCAAATTCACTTATGAGAAGAAGTTTGGAAGCAGACTAATTTAACAATAGTTCATTTTCAAGTCCATGCATATACATGTGAGAAGTTATTTTCAATTCACTTATGAGAAGAAGTTTGGAAACAGTTTAATTTAACAATAGTTCATTTTCAAGTCCATGCATATCCATATGAGAAGTTATTTTCAATTCACTTATGAGAAGAAGTTTGGAAACAGTTTAATTTAACAAAAATCCATTTGCAAATCCTTCCAATAAAGTATATGCAGTCAAGCAGTTATGATTTATACAGCATTTCATTATTTTGAGAATAATTACCGGTTCGTAAACACTTAAACTCAGCAATTCTTGGTTTGTGAAGCATTTATCATTTAGTCCAATATAGAGATATATTCATACACACAAACTTTATTGTTTGATTTAGATATAAGTAATATGCAATTGAGCATTCATAATTTAGTCAAATATAGAGGTATATTCATACACATAAACTTTATTGTTTGATTTAGATATAAGTAATATGCAATTGAGCATTCATAATTTAGTCAAATATAGAGGTATATTCATACACATAAACTTTATTATATTATCCAGATAGAAGTAATATGCAGTTGAAGCATTTATAATTTAGTCAAATATAGAGGTATATTCATACACATAAACTTTATTGTTTGATTTAGATATAAGTAATATGCAATTGAGCATTCATAATTTAGTCAAATATCAATGTATATTGGTGCTCATAAGTTTCATTATTTTATTTGTATACAATCGAGATTCATGTAAGCATTTGTAAATTTTATAGTACATTATTTTATTCTATTTTTCAAACAGGTAATGTGAACAATTCTTGGTTTGTGGACTATTCATAGTCCAGTCAGTGTAAATGTGCATCTATGTGCATAAGTCTTATTACTTTCTTCACATAATACCAATATGCAGGTAGGCATTTATAATCCATATAGACTTTCATTATTTTATTTATATTTATCAAAACAGTAATGTGGTTTAAATTATTCCCACAAAATCAACATTCAGGTAAGCATTAAGCATTTTCATTTATACTTTATCACGAATAAGTGATTTTCATAATTTTAGTTTCATTCATAATTTTCCAGTAACAAACGTATTTTCATGCAGCTACATTTATTAATAATTCTTTTTTTTATATATATTTATAATAAAGACGTTTTGTTTGTCTTTTAAAACATATATAATTTTAGTTTAAGAAATACGTTTTGTTTATCTTTTAAAATCACATATAATTTTAGTTTAAGAAATACGTTTTGTCTTGTCTTTTAAAAAACACATATAATTTTTATAAAATCATTACCTTCATTTATCCAGTTGTCGCTTCAAAAAGGGGTCATCGCATTTCAGCTGAATGGCATTATTTCCTTTCTATGATGTCTATCCAGGCAAATCTAAAAAAATCATGGCTTAGAATGAAGAGATGAAGCTGTTGGTTTATTTTTCCATCGTTATAATTTCCTTAATAAAGCTTTCTTTTTCCATCATTAACAGAGGTTCTTTAATATCCTTTTAAAATTGAAATCTTTTTTTTTCAAAATTCTTCTTTGACAGCTACTTGAAAAATATCTCTTTGGAAAAAATATAACTATTTGATCTCCTTAAAATCTCTCTGAAAAAACTTTTTAAAACTCTTTCAAAGTCTCTTGTTTTAAAATCAAATCTAATCTGCCCTGAACTTGCAACTTGACTATATATATATCTGATTCTTGGACTGATTAAACAGCCTTTTCCCACTGTACCTAATTTGCATACTGCTCTCATTTAAGCCCGATTGCCTTTCTCTTCATAATGATTGGATAATCTACTTTTTTAGTGGGATAGATAAGAAATCATAAGAATTAAGCCATGTTTTTCAATTTACTAACTTTGCCTCAAGTGATTATTACACTTTATTCGAAAACATCCAAAAATTAAAAATGTTATCAATTTAATACATGCCAGCTTTAAATAAATATGTGATATATTTAAATTATATCGTAATCCAAAACTATAAAATCAATAATGATTTTCTTTATTATTTTCTTTTCTCAATTATAGAAAATAATAATTTTCTTGTAACATCATAAACTAAACTTTTTTATACATCTGCTGTTTTTTTTAAGGTGGAAGGGTAACTAGCTCTTAGAATAAATATACATGTGAAACATCGTTCTTGTTTCAATATATATATATATATCAAATCAAAACTACTCCAAATCTAAAATTAAACCAGACCAGCATAAAAATAATATTAAAACACAACCTAAAGTTTCACTGCTACAAGCAGACTTCTCAAGTGTAAAGAACTACAAAAAACTACACAATATATATACTATTAAAAACTACCCACAAATCCATTCACTTCCCATCCACCCTTAATATTAAAAGAACTCTTAAATAAGTTAATTGCTTCAGAATAATAAATTTTCAATAATAAAGACTCTTTAATTATTCTTTTGATTTCATTTCTCTCAAAGAAGACAACCTTAGCTTCATCAAAATCAATAGTGTGGCCCGTATCTTTTTCATGGACATACAAAGCAGAACTAAGATATCTATTTCTAACTCTACTTTTATACAGGCCACACTATTGATTTTGATGAAGCTAAGGTTGTTTTCTTTGAGAGAAATGAAATCAAAAGAAGAATTAAAGAGTCTTTATTATTGAAAATTTATTATTCTGAAGCAATTAACTTATTTAAGAGTTCTTTTAATATTAAGGGTGGATGGGAAATGAATGGATTTGTGGGTAGTTTTTAATAGTATATATATTGTGTAGTTTTTTGTAGTTTTTTACACTTGGGAAGTCTGCTTGTAGCAGTGAAACCTTAGGTTGGTTTTTAATATTATTTTTATGCTGGTCTGGTTTAATTTTAGATTTGGGGTAGTTTTGATTTTATATTGACTAGTTTAGCTTTATGCTTGTAATGTTTATTTATTTATATATATATATTGTAACCATTCGCTTGCTCTCTCAACTACCTATCGTGCCGAACTCGTTGCAGCACTAAAAATTGTAACCGTTAATTGTGTGGTCCCAACTACATAATACCACCAAAACATAAGTGCGTTACGAATCGTAACTTCTATCACTGATCAATTCCCGCTGCACATTGTCAGCTATTAAGAGCTGTATCCAAAAGCATATCATGCTATCTATTTTATGCACCAAAGACCACAATCAACATCTGGAGCAACTTACCACAGACCAAACTAATGATCTAACATAAACTTTTTATGATTTAATTTGATCGCAGCCAGGGTGTACCGCGAAGAACTATCATTGTAGTATGATAAAATACATTAAACAAATTATAAGTGTAATGTTATTATTTTTCAAACCTTAATTTGCGATTTTTATTGTATGAGACCCGATGGCCGACCATGTACAAGATGGCATAATTTGTGGAACTACATAAGATTATGAAATTTTAAACCATCTATATGATTTTTAATACAAATGCTAGTCCAGGTAAAGCTTTGCAATAAATAAACATAAATACTTGGGTTCTTTTTTTTATAGTTTACTATATTACTGAGACTCTTATTATACTGACAAATGACAATTTAAAAACGTTAAGTAAATATATTCAATCATGTCATTATTTGGTAAACCTGTTTACAGGTTTAATAATCAATTTGTAGTGTATACTAGAATCAACTACGCAAAGCCAAAATGATGGAAAAGGTAAATGGGATTTTATTGTACCTTACACATCATAAACTACCAAAGACGAAAGCATCCAAATGTTTTCTCAAAATATCATTAAACTCTTATATCATGTTGACGATAGTATGTACTTCAATGTATGCTCTATCCAAGGTTTATGATTTCTGATTTTATGAATGACACATAGCAATGGCACAGTAAGTTTAATTATAAATCAACGTTTATTTACAAATTTATGAATAATAAGTAATTAATTCCAATGTTATAATTAAAGACATAAATAAACAAATAGAATAAATAAATTATAATTCCATCGACTTTCTTCAATAACATATCATAGGTACAGTTTTTAAAAACCTAATCATACCTTATATTTCAATTTGATATAATGAATATTGAGGAAATTATACTAAATTCAGCATCAACTCATGAAATATTTAACGTCATTTCCAGATTCAATAAATCCATACCGTAAACTTATAATAATATAATAAATAATATTATATCTGTAGGATTTAACTATAATGCAATCATTAAATAAAGTGAAAATTTAAACTTACATTCCGGTAAATAATAATCAACCAACAGTTAATTATTATGAAGTAACTTGAATAGAATGTCCTGCTACCATTTGATAATCTAACTTATAAATTATACTTACAAATGAAAGAAGATGATTTAGCAGATTAACTAAAATACTTTGCCCAACTTATATCTATGAAGTAAAACATATTCCTGTGGATGCATTCATCTACACATAGGAATTAAATAACACTAAACGTTTTGTGGATTTATATACCACCATAAAGTAATACGTATAATTACACAATTCCGCGGATTAACCACCAGCGCTGGAATGAGTGTAAAATACAAAAAAAATGGCAATTAATTAATCTGCGGATTAACCACCAGCACAGATTAATGCCTTTCAACATTATAAAACAACATTACTATTTACTTCACATTAAAGTGCAAAATCATCCTCCTCAGTTATTCTGACCATTCAGAAGACACTAACACTTTAGCAAATGTGGGTTCTTGCATAATAAAATGTTACGCTAATCAGGACAACTAATGTACTAACTTATCTTGCTTAAAATAAAACATATGTAATATAATATAAGTAATATTAGTATAGGAATATAATCTGGAAAGACTCACAAAATACCTCATAAAGATTAATACATCTCATGAATTCATTTAGTACTTTTCAAGCTTTTTTTCGCAAGCGCTATTCTCTTGAATAAATATTTTATTCAACCCCTATTAATTTAAACTTAATAAAATATAACTTATGAACTTCACATGCAAGTTCATATAACGATAAAATTAAAGTAATGCATTATTCATCAAATACATAAAATTTAACGGTGTGTGTGTATGATATAAATTAAATGTATAGCATTTTATAGTTCAATACATGAATTATCGCAGGTGTGTGTATCACAAATTGGATTGTATAGCATTTTATAACTCTAAATATGATCCGTGGAATCCATGTACGATGTGTCGAACAATAAGTATACGAAGCAATAGCTATAATTATAGTTGAATTCCATACATGCAATTTTATCCATTTGTATTAGTTATTATAATCACTATTAGATTAACGATTTTACGTGGCTCCATAAACATGAAACAATTTCAAAACATGACACGCAGAATTTAAATGAAAATGTTTTTCATAAGTTATTAATCTCTACATTTCTCTATTAAAAATGTTCCAAGTTTATCACATCCATGCTAATATTTATTTATCCACGCTTAAATCTAGGAATACTAATTATAGCAATTAATTTAATCATTCCAAACTGACAATAAAATTAAAAAATAGCTTTGATTAATTATTTGAAGACTGTTTATTATCCAAATGTTAAACAAATTAACTAGCAAATAAATTACTGGCATTGTAAAGTTAAATATCAATCAATACTATATTTTTATTAGAATTAGAAACGGAAATATTAAACTATGTTGATAACTTTAACCTTTTACTTTAATTTAAACTTCTTCTTTTTTAAAAAGCAAATTTTCATATTCATAAAACTTCTGTAATTAAAATACTTATTTAATTTTTCCAAATTGTAGACTAATAAACATTTTAAAACATACCAAACTCTTGCAATTAATTCTTTTAAACTGGGAAGCTCCGACATTTTAAAATGTAATATTGGAAAATTTTTACCGGTGATTTGATCCACTTGGCCAGCCGACTTGAACAGACTTTTAAATTTAGCAATTCATCTTATAATTAAATACCATTATGTTATTTTACGTTTATAGCAAACTTTGTGGTAATCCGTTTACTTATTAACCATTTTAAAATAAGCTTATCAAATTTACACCATTTGCCTTTACCATTTTCTTTTCTTTCTCCCTCCAAAAACAAACTAACAGATGATCTCTCTTAAATTCGTGCTCTTTTCTTTTTTTTTTTACATTGAGACGCATACATAATTACTGTATTTATTTTTAATAATTAATTTTAATTGAACAAATGGTTTTTTGTTAATTCAATAGAAATAATTTTTAAGATCATTTTGAACAAATAAAAACAAAATATTATTTTAATAATATTTTACCAAATTTTAATGTGTTGTCAAATTTTTAAAAAGTTAAACATTTTGATATGAGTTAGTATATGGAACGAAGCAAATTTAAATTTATTAAAATAATATAAGAGAATAATCTGTTCAAAGTGCAAATCAAGCCAATCAAATCACCAAGAGAAGAAAGAGAAATTTTTATACTAGTTACATCAATTATTATATTTTATACTAAAATATATGGTTACAATATATATATAATATAGAGTATATGAGCACAGACTTTCACATGAACCACCACTCTCCACTCTATCTTATAACACTGATACACTTGAACACATATATGTTGAAAAGACAAATAATCACCAATATACATATTTCATGTTAAACCAGCAATCATCAGTTAGTCCAGATTACCATCTCTACACATATATGCTCTAAGTACTCAGATATATATTAAGATAGCCAACCTTTTTACTTTAATGGACAGGCTTCAATCTACTCCACACTCCAACTCTTCAACCGTCCATTGCCCATTCCTTGTATATGTATTAAATGGATTATGTCCTGTACATGACAGGTCAGATTGACCTTAGGTCAACATGGATGTGACAAGAATCTCACCCTCAAGGTAGCCTTTGAGCATTCAATCATCAGATTTTCAATTGGATGGACAGTTGAAGAGTTGGAGTGTGGAGTAGATTGAAGCCTGTCCATTAAAGTATAAAGATTGACCATCTTAATATATATCTGAGTACTTAGAGCATATATGTGTAGAGATGGTAATCTGGACCAACTGATGATTGCTGGTTTGGCATGAAATATGTATATTGGTGATTATTTATCTTTTCGACATATATGTGTTCAAGTGTATCAGTGTTATGAGATAGAGTGGAGAGTGGTGGGTCATGTGAACGTCTGCACTCATATACTCTATATATTAAAAACATTGTTAAAAATTGAGCATATAAATAATTTTTGACTTATCAAATCTGTAACATTAAAATATAAAGCTTTTCATGAAACAAACAAATCTGAATACATTGCCATTCATATAACAAAAGATTGGAATTATTTACAAGTTCATTTAAATGTATTTTTAGGAATTTAATTGTAAATTATTTTTGAAAGATATTGGGATTTGTTTGTTCCATGGATAGATTAATATATAATGTGACCCTCCCTCAATACCTCTCCTACCTTTCCTATCAACAAATACCTGGGGATGCCAATTCTATTGATCATGGAATAAACTACAATCTGATCTCGCTTTAAATTATTAATGAGACTCTTAAAATGCTGTCCTACCTTAGCTTAGCACAGTTGGGGGCTACAGAGATCTATAGGGTGTAAACTGTATACTAAATATGGGAGGAAACATTATGATTAATAGGAACAAAACATCTATTAAGTTTTAAAATAAATAAGTAATTAGAATTGGTAAAGTTCTAGCATTTAAATTGACAAGTTATAGTCTATACCTCATCTCCTCCCATCATCCAAATGCATTGAACAACTTCTACTGTGTGATAAGATTAAATTAATAAAATAAAGATGTAATGCTGATTAACTATACTGTATGGTAAGTTAGAATTAAATACAAAATAAAATATAGCATTACTTATTGTACAGTAATTTAAACTAAGTAACTGGATTAATGGCTAATCTACAAGAATAAGGGAATTAATTTATTGCAAAGCTTAATTTTAAATCTATACTTTCCAACAACTACTAATTACTATCATAAAAGTAATGATACAAATTAAGCATTATTCTAATAAAATAATGGTAGTTAGATAATGAAAGAAATAGGCTGCATTTTGATTTCAATTCATCATCTAAATAATAACTGAGTAATAAAATTTTCAGAGAATCATTAAATAATCAATCATTTCATATAGTGTTTGGATCAAGAAAAGCAACATCATCAGATCTGGACATATTCATCATTAACTTATGGAATAGTGCAATCATATCATATTGGATATGTAAGTGTGTGTGCATGTGTGGAAACATAGAACACAAATGCATGTCAAAGAAGAATTCTAAACAAAGCTTTTAAATAAATAAAACATTTATTACAAGATAATTAAATAAACATTTGATTTTCTAGTTTATGCATATACCTGTTTTGGAATAATTCCAACGTCAATGATTAAATAGTCTACATAAAAATAAATAACATAAAATAAACTTTCTGGTAATTTATTTCAACTTATGCCAGCTATAAGTTCATTTTGATAAGCTTATGACAAGAAACATTATAATACTAGCACCAACATAATAAAACATGGAATTAAACTTCTTGGTATTTTACTTATAAAATATACACAAGTTATCAGTTAATTCTGATAAACTTATGACACAGAAACATTATAATACTACACTAAGGTAACTAAGCAAGAAATTAACCTTTTGGTATTTTACTTCAAATACACATACATTCCCAGTCAATTTTGATGTGCTTATGGAAAAGAAAACTCTATTTAATTTCTACTATACTCAACCTATCAATCAATACTGATATGCTTATGAAAAAGAAAACACCATTAAACACTGGCACTAAAATTTATAAAATGTGAAACTAAAATTCTTGGCATTTTACTTCAAATGCACATCAAAATAATATGAGAGGGATTTAAATAAAATAAATAAATAAATAATTCTATTGAATGGCTATACTTTTGTTTCTTTTGCTTGCTCATTCAAAATGAGGATGAAACATTCTGAGAGTTGATGATATAAAACCTAAATAATTAATATGATATGATTTGAAACAGTGATTAAAGAGTTACACATTAATGGTAGATTTTCTCCATACCTTCCAAATTAATAATATTTTATGCATGCATCTGAATTGTGCTACCTGTTATAAAATAATTAATATACTTTAATCCAATCGGTTTACTTATGAAATTGGGATGCCATAGTACAGATTATGACAATGGCCAACCAAGCTTTAACACTGATTCTACTTCAGATGTCCTGTGAGAAAAATCAATTCTACCTTTATTTTATTTTCTTATCAGCAAACTATCTTACACTTAGCTATGAATAAATGATGGGAAAACATTCCACAGAATACATGATGGATAAAAAGACTTTTATAACTCTAATCATTTAAATAATAATACACAGTGACTCCCTAGCTTAATTTCTGAGGCTTAAATACTAGTGTGGACTTCATCTCATAACCAAAAAATAAGGGATTCACTACTTAACTTCACATACTATAATTATCATAAAATACAACTACTTGATCTGGAAAAATAATCCACTCCTGATAAATATTTCAACAAGCTAAGGAAGAGGTCTCTCAATCCCTGACAATGCAAATACATAATCCACTCATGAAAAATATTCAAATAAATTAAAAAAGAGTTTTCTCGATCCCTGACAATATAATATATAATGTAAACAATTTCCTTCTGCATAGACACTAAATACATTTCAATCTAAGCATAAAAAAATAATAAATTCACTCTTAAACAAATCCTTAATCTTTCCACTTCTTTTTGGCACATTTCATTATTTGAAATCAATAGAAATTAAATTATTTCTACTTTCAATTCAACTATCACATAATTGGTTCAAATAACAGACATGTATATAAGCATAATAATGCATAAATAATTTCAAATCACATTTGATAAGAAATATTGTAACAATATTAATTAATAAGTTATAAAAGAAATAATGAATAATTCTCTCATTTCTGACAAGTATAATATTTTAACTTGGAAATATAATAATTATATGGCATTAGCCTACAAATTGAAACAAAACATCTGGTTTGGGATAAACAACAAATCTTTAAATTTGGGGTAAAATAATTATTAAGAAATAAACCTCATAACTTCTTAAAAACACAAAGATAAACAATAAATTTTATGTAACTACCTCTTCTCAAAAACAAGCTGTTAACTCTTAAATAGCAAACAGATACTTCTACTGCCACCTCGCATATAGGAGTACATGTACACAATAAAATATATTAAAACAACCACTAATTATCCAGTATAATATTTTTCCATATTATACTTTTGTGAGACATTCTTGAAGAGAGAAATAATAATCAAATAAAAAAAAAATCATAAGACAAATAATTAATCTACCTATCTATCAAATGCTAACAAAAATAATAATAATCATTAAAGTTTTTTTCTTAGCTGGAATAAAAAGTTTATTTATAATCTGTAGATCACACATCTTAGTCATGTATGAAAATGATGGTGATCATTTGTATAATCATAAATATGGACACACATAACAATGTCCTGCAGTGAGATAAATAATATTAATTGGATTCAATTGGAGAGTGTTTCAAAGTTTTTTTAATGACAGCTAATGAAACCACTGGCAATATCACATATGGAAATCTTCATTATGGCAATAAATATCTAATACTGCATAAGTTGAACAATAATTTATTATTTAATTCATTAGACTTGTTCAAGCATTTGTTCCAAATTTTCAAAAGTTGTTCACAAGGCAAATAACTACTTAGTTCATAAAATCCATTTAAATTCACATAAGTTTATTGATAACATACTTTAATAAAAAAAATGAAATACATATGAGGAGAACAATCAAATAAAAGGAATTTATATCCAGTTTCATACTCTTCTACCTGTTCATTTATCAGCAAATTTAGAGATAAATTAATAATTCATTAATTATATGTCACTCATTTAGTTTATTTCCAGATACAAAATGGTTAAGTATATATTTTTGTCAATAATAATAATAAAGCAGGTTATAATAAATTATCTGCACACATCTTTCCGTTTAAACTGTATCCCTTTATAGTTAGCAAAAAGTATCAACAAAGAGTCTGAAGTGTTTTATGAAAAAGTTCAGCATAAATCTTCCAGAATAATAATAAAATTCATACATTCCGGTCATTTTTTTAATGTTAGAAATTAACTCTAAGTAAATCAAACTTATAAAATAGACATACATTTCAATTACTTCTTTAACATTAGAGATAAAATTTAGGTAAAGTAGATTTGACATATAAATACACATTTCAATTATTTCTTTAATATTAGAAATAAAATAACGCACACATACACATCTCAAATGATGATTTTAGAATTTAAACTAGTTAATTAGAATCAGGGAAGATATACCTTATTTCTATCATCATTTTATATCTGCATATTATTTTATTTTCTTCAGTAGAATTTCTGAACTGTTTTTATCCAGAAAATTAATAGTAGTTTTTACTTTTAAGCTTGAATTATGGAAGAACTAACTTGTAGAAACAAAATTGTACTAAAACAAACTTTTTATGGAGAGAGAATTGTTAAAATCAGAAAAGCTCACTTTTTGTAAAAGTATTCCCCCTTTATATCAGATCATTACCCAAGCATCTGTTCTTCCACTAATCCAAGGTCATTCAAAAGTTTAAAACTCTAAAAACAAAGGTTGTTCCTCCCACTATACTGACCTAATTGGTTATAAAATATGCAAGAATCTTTCTCTCTTGAAAAAGAAAAAAATTATTTTGTCTTAAAAAATATTAAATTAAACCAAGAATAAAATATTCTGTATTTCCAAATTTAATAATAATAATAATAATAATAATAA
Organism: Epiperipatus broadwayi; assembly: GCA_028023455.1. Lineage (NCBI taxonomy): Eukaryota > Metazoa > Onychophora > Udeonychophora > Euonychophora > Peripatidae > Epiperipatus > Epiperipatus broadwayi. The sequence continues at coordinate 182,729 of JAQFVV010012444.1, read as the reverse complement.
TAATTATTATTATTATTATTTTAGCAAATAAAATATTTAATAGTGTATTTATCTGTTGACAATCCACTGGTCCAGTGATCCATTAATTCATTTACAATGTGTTTAAGCTGGTTATCCAAGAAATTGGTTATGAAATCAAATATTTTGCTATGAGACATGATATTTGGTAGTATAATGAAGTACATGAATAAAAATGAAGTTGAAAGATGGCACAAGCATACATACACATCCATAAATGCTATACTACAGGTACCAAACCAATCTGACTAAAATGAAAGTTTCTGTGATGATAAGCCAAACACACTGCACTAATTACACTATGGACTAAAATATTAAAAGCAAATAAACCAGAAAATCACTTAAACAAATATCAATACTGCTCTGCAGATAAATAAAACAAGCTTAGATCAATTCAAACTAAACTGACAATTTTTGTGACAAGCTGCCCCCCTTTCTAACATTAATTACTTACTAAAGAAAAATATTAAATATCTCAGAACTTTCAAATTATATCCGCAAGTGTTTTTAAACATAATTTTAGGTCATTAATAAAAAAATTTCAGGTTATTTCATTTTTTTAGTACAGTCAACTGTTACTGATACAGTGCTTTATAATTACAATCAATACTTCTGGTGCCTATTCAGAAGATTACAATTCATATATGTTTTTTTTTATTATAACAAAAAAAAAGAAATACATGGACCTACAGAGTTGTGCCACTTGTTTTTAATATTTCTAGTTTTCCAACTTATAAAAATAATGATAGTAAGAGAAAGGTTATTATTACGCAATATTGTAAATCTACTTTCCAATTATTTATTGGTTTCTTCTGTTTATAAAATATGGTCACCATTGACTCAGTATAATATAGAAAATCAAGAAGTACTATGGTTATAGTTTTTAAGCCAATAAATATCACATGACCACCACCTCTTATGCTTGTGTAGTTAAATCAGGCAAAACTCACTATATATATTGCCACACACAGCAAGCTAGAGTAATCAATGGATTCCAGAAGGCTTGTGCATAAAATCCCTATCTAATGTCTACTCATCCAATATCCCCAATAGGATAGTGGTGGCTATGGTTATTAAAGAACCAAAGACACAAAAATGTATGGGTACTGAACTGGGTTCAGATCCATATGACTATATAAGCTAATGGGCTTGGATTGAAAACCTGAAGGTGTTTTCAGTTTAAGACTCATAGTTTTCTAATTAAATGGATAAAGGGTGGTTGCTGGAGGGTTGCATTAGATCCTAAGATCTAGATGCAGTGCTCTCAGATCCAAGGCTCCTCACTGACTAAAGCCATAAGCCAGGAACTAGTCTGGGGATATTTGATGAGTAGACACTAGATGGGGATTTTATGCACAAGCCTTCTGGCATCCATTGATTACTCTAGCTTGCTGTGTGTGGCAATATATATAGTGAGTTTTGTCTGTTTTAACAATGGTTATAGTTTTTGTGGTCTGTCAAATAGAAATATAATATTATGAGTAAAGGTGTCATTAATATACTTTTATCAAATGGTCAAGATCTTTGAATTATTTAATCAAAATGATTACTGGTAATGTTTGATATTAGCTGATTATCTAGTTTCTACATGATGATATGAGAGGAAGTATTAATACCAGCAATAAAAAGTCTAAGATAGGGATGTATTGCCTTCAATTTTGTATTAATTCATAAGCAATTTCATGAATCAGATGTCAAAATGCTCCATAGAGTTATTGATGGAGTTTTTGATTTAAATGGATTAAAAGCAAGAATAAGAATTTTATTTATGGCATAACTTATAGATTTTGGTTTAGTAATTAAAATTTAAAAAAACTCAGGTATGTATCAGTCAGTGATGGCAAATTTTTTTTTTTACTTTTACCTTGGATGGTTTCAGTATTTTAGATAAAAAAAACTCATGTTGGATATCAGTGCAGACTTCTCATTGCAGTGTATTTAATTAATTTATTAACCTAATATACCAATTTCAACTAAACTAGTTATATATAGTATTTTATCCTGCCAAATATGTTAAAGGCATTGGGAATATTTCATTTAAAAATGTGTAATATTACGAAAATATGATGGCAAGATCAGACATTAGATTGCTGGAAGTAACATTGATCCTTTATAAAGGTATACATTTTCATGGAATTGAATGGTTAAAACACATGAATAGTTTTATAATGAATGTGAACATAATTTTTATAATAGCATTTACATTAAAAAGCCTATGTAAAGAAATGTACTTGTTGCATAGGGGGAAATGCCTAAACATAAGATGCAATGGAGAACTATAGTTAGAAGATCTTGAAATCTTTCAAGAACTATTATTTGCTGAGAGAAAACTAATGCATCTCATATGTGCACTTGTTTGTGAGTATGGGGTTTTGTATAATCATCAAAAAACTCACTTTTAATTTTTTGTTGATATAATTTTTCTTCTGAATTTAAGATGACCATATTCTCTTACAAATAATTGCTAATAATGATAATGATGAGACAACAACTCTGTGCTAGAATAGATTATTTAAAATCAAATTTGCTTCACAGTAAATATCATATTAGTCATGCAAAAAATAGAAGCTAAAAATGATTTGTAATAGGGGAGGCAAACTAATTTTAATGATGATCAAGCGCTATTGCTTTTGAGCAGAAACATTTAGGACTAGGAAAATTTAATCAGCAGACTTTAAACTTTAATATATATTTACAATAGTTGATCAAAGCCACCAAAAGAAATAATATGTAACAGGCCTAGACAGGTCTACTATGATCATCATCTTCTCCAATCTGATAAATAGAATACTATTTGCATCAAGGACTTCTTGTCCTCTGAGAGATGTCAGTTGAAGATAGCAATCTGTCATTGTTCAGTTTTGTCTCAAAGAGTTCTAATTAAATTTAAAATCTGATGATTGTAGACCATAGGAAAAATGTTCGTCAAAACAAATTTGTGTAAGTTCTGTGAATTGGGGTATTATCTTCTTGGGAGATGAGTACTATCTGGAAGTAGTTAGTATCATGATATGTTGTTCCCTAAAACATTCAAACAAGACATGCCCTTGTAGTGTAATGATTATACTAGCTTCCCAAATCATTTTGGTACCATTGCTGTGTTTTACAATGGAGAAGAGGTAACATGGTTGATCAAGCTTCTTTTGATAACGTTAAATTCTTCCACAGATTGGAAAAAGTGTAAATTATTTGCTTAACTATATGAGTGCTTTCTGGCATCAATTGGTTCATTTTTAAGCTTGAAAATTTATGTCTTTTTCTTTCAGTCTATAAACATTCTGCTTGTGAAACTTTGTTCTATGATTTTTGATTCTAAATTTTTGTTTTGGATTCAGTAAGTACTGAATTCCATCATGATTCTACCAGATTTTATTTTTCTTCTTCAATGAATATAATTACTATTAAAACTCACTTTTGAAACATTGAACTGTACAACACTTTTAGATATCACTGTTCCAGCTAATCAGAAATCAATTCAATCTTTTTGAAACTCAAACAGGTGTTATTTTGAAGTTTTTCATATGTTTTATGAAAATGATGTCAATTTCCAATCACTCATTCCGTATCAATCAGCTCCCTTCAGTTCAATTTCCAAAGATTAATCATTTTCTCCTAAAATTAACCTATTAATTTTAAATATAAGGGATTTGAACACAGACTTTCAAACACCCTTCAACTATTCGCACTATCTCATACCACTGATGCACATGACCACACACATGTAGAAAAGATAAATAATCACCAATATACATTTTATGCTGAACCAGCACTCATCAGTTGGTCTAGATCATCATCTCTCAATATATATATATATGTAAATTATTAATCAATGTCTGTATTCCAATTATAATAAAATATATATAATTATTCAAAACAATACAATAATTAATACAGTAACAATATTTTAAACAAATATATACCAATTTAATAGAAGTACTTTCAACTATCTATGTAGTCGTTGTCAACTAGACTCAAATTGTATTAGAAAAAACCGTTACAAATGTAAACAAAAGTAATACGTCATACATCAATTTTCCCACAATTCATTAATTCTGTGTATTGAAAGAAATAATAATAAACACAAAATTAAAGAAGCTATGTTAATAAAAAGTGAAAAGCAACAGTTGATAAATAGACAGGCAGCCAATATAAAAATTAATGAATTGTGGGAAAATTGATGTATGACGTATTACTTTTGTTTACATTTGTAACGGTTTTTTCTAATACAATTTGAGTCTAGTTGACAACGACTACATAGATAGTTGAAAGTACTTCTATTAAATTGGTATATATTTGTTTAAAATATTGTTACTGTATTAATTATTGTATTGTTTTGAATATATATATATATATATAATCAATGCTCAGTTTATATTGATAGCAAATCTTCATACTTTAATGGACGAACTTCAATCTACTCCAACTTCCAACTCTTCAGCCATCTATAACATTGAAAATCTGATGGTGGAATGCCCAAATCCCATGCTGATTCCAATATTATTGTTATACCCATGTTGACCTCAAGTCACTGTATAAAGATTTTCTATTTTAATATAAACTGAGCACTGATTATATGTGTATGGAAGATGATGATCTGGACTAACTGATGAGTGCTGGTTCAGCATGAAGTATGTATATTGTTGATTATTTATCTTTTGTACATGTGTGTGGACATGGGTATTAGTGGTATGAGACAGTGTGGGTAGAGAAGGGTGCTTGAAAGTCTGTCTTCAAATCCCCTATATTTACAATTAAGCTCCAGGTATATGAAGAATGCCTGTATTTAAAATATTACTAATTAATTTCAGTATATAAAAGTTACATCCACATATTTCATTATCATTTTTTTTTAAAAATCTTGTTTTATTCTATGAAGCATTTTTATCTACATCCAATAAATATATAATCAACCAATCAATAGTATTCTGTCTTATAGATAAATCCAGAGACTAATCAAACAGCAAATTCACCCATTCCTCCAGTTCAGTCTCTTCATTGCCCAAATCTTTAAATTCACATATCTCTTCCCATCTCATATCATTCAGCAAGGTCAATATTTTCCATTCTTTCTTCTTATTTCCACTCACCTTTCCTTCCAAAATACCTTTCATTATTTTTTTTTTCTCAATTAATACCCAATCTAGTTTTACTTTATATTTTTAATTTTCTAAACCAATCCTTTTTTTTATTTTACTTTTTCCAAAACTTTTTCATTTATCACTGCATTCATCCAACTGATTTTCTCTCTTTCCTCATATTTACATTTCGTGGCCTTCCAATCTGTTCCTAATTGTTTTATTTATTATTCATATTTCACAACCATACAATAATCCACACATGGCATTTAATTAATCTTTTCTTTATCTTTTCAAAGATTCACAAAATATTATCCAAGTTAATATCCTGAAATTTGCTATCATAGTTATACAGATTTTTAAGTCTAGTAAGTTAATCTGGTGATAAAAACTTTTTTTTTTTAAATTTCAAGATATTAAAAGAACCAAAAATGATTATTAGATGCATAAGTGCTTGAATTTGTGCTTTGAATCCTAGTCTACACTGCTGAAAACAAAAATCATAAACTGATAGGAATGAAATTTTTATAGCATAATGTCATTTAATGTTCAATTATAACTCAAACTTACAGTAGATGGCTCTAGTATGGGATGGAGATAATATTATCATGTATATTCCAATTCAATATTGTGATTTTATGTGGTTTTTGAGAAAGTAGATTGGAAGTTGTTTAAAATAATGAAAAATTTAGACCTTGATTAGAGAAATAAATGTTAATTTTAAATTTATATAAATGTCAAAAATACAGAAATAGTTATAAATAGTTGCAAAACTAAAAAGAGAGCTTGAAAGTCTGAGGTCAAATCCCCTATATTATTACATCTAGACTCCAAGTATATAAAATATACTTGTATTTAAAATATTAAAAGTTAATGCTAATAATAGACTAATGCTAATAACAGATGTGAGGCAAGGATGTCCACTACCACCCTACTTATTCAATTTATTTATTGAAAACATAAGGATTATATAAAAGAAAAGTAAAGGAATAAAAATTTGTGGTCAACATATTCATTAAATTTCATTATACAAATGATATAGCATTATTTGCAGAATCAGAAAAAGAAATGAATAAAATGCTTAAGATATTGCATTTTACCAGTAAAACATCACATGGCCTGTGATATTGAATATGCTTATACAATTTTCTAAATTAAAAATAAATATTAATAAGACTATGGTGATGATAATAGTTAGACAGAAAATAAAAAGACAGATTGATGTGTGGATACATAATGTACATTTAAATCCAAATTAAGAAATTATGTTATCTGGGAAATATGATTTGTGATAGCAATTAAAATTAGAAAGAAATTTATTAAAATATTCATTTAGAATGTATTGAGTTATGATTGTAAGATGTGGTCCTTGGGGAAAACAAGGAAGAAAAAGATTGGAAGAAATGTGGTTTTGGAGAAAATTAACTAGAATGAGCTGGATAGAAAAGAAGATAAATGATTAAATATTAATGGAACTTGGAATAAAAAACTATTGAATATGATAAAAATAGGGAAGATTAAGTTTTTGGGTTATATTTTAGAACACAATAGGTTTTTTGCAAAATATTTTGGAAGACAAAATTTTAGGAACAAGATTGAAGTGCAGACCAAAAATACCCTATCTTAAAAATGTGATTAATGAAATTGAATATTTTCCATATGCAGAAATGAAATAAATTATTGAAGAAAGAATGATGTGACTGCAATAACATAATATTGCTTTTAGAAGCTGGTGATGAGCATATAAATAAAATATCAGTTCTCTTCTTATATTCCAAAATCCCTTATTTTTTTAAAAAAATCTTTTAATTAATACTTTGTTACTAAGTACTTTATTAATAAATACTCCTCTTTTTTTCTTTTCAGAATGCCCCTTTTAATGCATAAAATACTCCACACATTTTGTTCTTTCCAAATCTTGCTTTATTATATGAAACCTCTTTTTTTTACATTCTTATACACATTACATTATAATATCCTATGTTGTGACCATCTTTTAGAGCCATTTTGCTAAAATGCAAGAGAGATATTATGAGGTAATGTGCATAAAATGTGAAAAAAATAAATTAATATAATAAAGCAGTATTTGGAAATAATTGCATTTAATTAACATTTTACCTTACAGGATTTAGAGCAATGATGGACTGGAAGACTGGAGTTCAAAGTTCATAATTCCAACTCCATTTGTTATTTATTTTAATTATTCTTTTGTAATTATTAACATTATTTAAATTTTTTCCTATACAAATATATCCATGGATTTGTAAAATTAAGGAATTCATATTATATATTTATACTTTTCTAAATCTATAATTTATAAATTTATATGGATTTGTAGATGTAATTAGAAAATAGAACTCGAAAATGATTATTGAATATAATGAGAAACAGTGATGGAATTATAGGATAAGATATAGATATTATATATCCAATATAAATAAAAGTGATTCATACAATAAACAAGATTTGTAAAGAAAATAGAGTTGTGAAATGACAATTTTTATATTATATAATATTTATTTTGTGTACTATATAATCTCAAAAATGGGGCGTTTTCATTATTTTGGCTAATTTGTGTGAATGTGTGCAAAGCTTATTTTCACTCACATTGAACGTTTTTATATTGGTGTAATGGCTCATTAAATAATAATATTGTATGTGTGTGTATACATGTATATATTTTAAGGATATAAATAAAGCTGTTATGTTTGTTTGTAATAACTCATCAGACAGAAAGTTGAATAAATTCCCCCCATTATTAACACTCTAGAAATTAATGTATGCAGATTATGAATTTGAATACAGATAATATTAATGTACACTAATTGTGCAGATTATTCAAGATACAATAAAACTACAGAAAACTGAGTATATTACAGTAGCAAACAAAGTAAGAAATGAAGTGCATTTAGAGAGATTGAAACACAGAGCATGTACTAAGAAAATTAGTGTGAATAAAATATCTATACTTTGATCAATATATATGCAGAATGGTACATATAAAGAGATATAGATATATTAAATCTAACCTAATGTTTGATAAACTGCATTTATTACAAGATTTATAACTCTACTTGTAATAGCATTTAAAATATATATGCTTGTTTGTAACTAATTAAAAAACTCATTTTTCTTAAATTTTCATGATAGTGTTGAGTTTTATTTGACACCATAAATACTGATATGGCTAGTATAATGTCAGTATTACTTTTGTATATAGCAGATTGATACAGTTGAAACTTGGATAAATCTATATGAAGTGGGACAAAAGTTTAGTGCATATAGCAGCTTGGTGTAGCCTGACACTTCAATGGAACCATATGAGGAAGAAGCAACAGCTAGAATTTAATAAAAAGAAAAATAATTGCACATCAAAATAGCTCCAAACAATGCAGCAGGATGGCAAAAGAGATTTTATGTTTATTAATAACATAGCAGATGACAAGCTTAGAGTAATGACATGGATGTGGATGACCAATAAACATACGGAATTGTAATAATGCAGAAAACACAATAAAAGTATTAAGTGAACTGTTCACCTTCATGAGTATTCAAACACAATAGATTTAAATAAAAGAACCACATGCAATTTACTGCAGTTAAAAGACTTTCTAATGAGGGGATTCACCATGTTCTATCACCACCACATCATTCTAAATCCAATGGATTAGCTGAGAAGGCAGTGCAACAATTGAAACTAGTATTAAATAAAACTCATTATAAGGCTATAAACAAAGCTTTAAAGGCAGCCATATTTTACCAAAATTTTACATTAAATATTTCTACTCAAAAAACACCTCATGAAATGTTGATGAAACTGAAATTCAGAATCCAAATATCAGTTTTGATGCCTAGTAAGATTGTAAAAAGAAAGAGCACTATTTGGCAAGCATGAAATATATTACGGATATGTAATTTACTGGGGAAAAGATATCAAACAGGAGTTTTATCAAAAGTATTATTAGAATAGCTGAGAGAAAGATGGCTGATGGCCATGAAATCCAAAGATACATTAAAAGTTTTCAGAGTGAGCCACTGGAATCAGTGAACAGAAAAATGAGTTCTCCAATAACTGAAGTAATAGATCCTATGACAGAAGATTCTGGTAGCACATTATCAGAAGTAGAGAAGAGAAATCCAGAATCCATCAGAAACTGATTTTTCAAGAGTGAGTAACCAGTGTAATGATTCATCAGAAATACCCTTAATGTATTTCCTCAATTGGCACATTCTGAAGAACATAGAATAAAAGCAAATGAGGATGCAATCAATACCACTATCTAGACAATCAAAAGATTTGAGATCAGAAAGATTTAAAAATTATATTTGTAATTAATCATGTTGTCTATTTTCTAGAGTGAGGGGAAGAATATACTGTGTACTGTCTGACTAAATAATAATATTCTATGTGTATAAACAGGCATATATTTCTAAGATATAAATAAAGCTATTATCTTTGTTTTTAATAACTCATCCAGATTATTCAAAGTACAATAAAAACTGCAGAAAACAGCTTGTTACAATAGTTCATTACATTGCATTTACAATGTGAGAAATGATAGTGCCAAAACTCTCTATTCGTATTGCCACTCAGTGCAAGCCAGAGTAATCAATGGATGCCAGAAGGCTTGTGCATAAAATCCCCATCCAGTGCCTACTCATCCAATATCCCCAAAAAAGTTTCTGGCTTGTGGCCTTCATCAGTGAGGAGTCTTGAATCTGAGAGCACTGCACCTAGATCTTACGACCTAATGCAACCCTCCAGCAGCCACCTTTTATCTCTACTTAACTATAAAACTAGGAGACTTAAATTGAAAACCCTATATTTTCAATCCAAGCCCATCAGCTTATATAATCATATAGGTCTGAACTCAGTTCAGTACCCATACATTTTGGTGTCTTTGGTTCTTTAGTAATCAGTTATAGCCACCACTATCCTATTAGGCAGAATTGGTTTAAGCACTGAGTGGCAATATGTATAGAGAGTTTTGTCTGTTTTAATAACAATTAAGAGAAGCATAACAAATAGTGATCATGTGATGTTAAATGGTAGTGCATTGAGAAAGGTGAAACAGTCTACTTGCTAAGAAAATGAGTTTGTAGAGAATATCTATATATAAATAAAAATATATGCCAAGTAATACATATTAAATCTAACTTTATGTTTGATGAAGTGTATTTATTATAAGATTTATAACTGTGTTTGTAACTGCATTTAAAACATGTATGTTCGTTCGTGTTGAGTTAATAAACCCATATTTGTTAGTATTATTCACTGTAGTGTTTATTCGAGACAATAAATATTGATGCATATACAGCTGGTGATGTCAATATTACGCCTGTATATAACAAAATTTGTCTATCTTCTGTTTTTAAAAAACCCAAAGGTTAATAAATATGCATTGAAAAATAGAATGAGAGATAGTGACCTGGGCCAACTGATGAGTGCTAAAGCTGGTTCAGCACGAAATGCATCTTGGGAGTCATTTGTGTTTTATTATATCTTTAAGTGAATTTTTAAAAAAATGGGGAAGTATGGAGGTGTTTATTATATCTATAAGATATTACACATGGGAAAGAGAAAGGTTAATAGCTCGTGGTGTGTAAAATAAAAAATCAGATATATTAATATTTAACTGAGATTTAAAGTTTATATCTGTGCTAGAGATAATCTCTAGTTTTGAAAATGATTAGTAATAATCATTATTGTATTTATCTGAAATGGATGGCGTCAAAGTTGTGAGTGAAGGAAGTTTGGCAATGGTAAATGAAAATATAAGAAAATTCATTTTTGAAACGATTTTATATCCTAGCTAATCAATTTTTTTTACCCCTTATTCTGACGTATATAAATATTCCAGCATTTACATTAAATTATTATTAACTTCGCTACTATTTCAGTATGTTGATTGGGACGAAAAAAGAGAAGACAGAATTTGAATTTTCAAACAGGAATAACTTTAATTAAATATTTTTTTTTGTTGTTGTTTACTAATTAGTATTTTCCTTCACATACTTCACGAGAGAACAGTTTGTTTTCTCTCGTAACTTACACAACAATTAGTCAACTTTCCTTTACTTCGGAGATAAAAACCCGTCTTTTAGGTCAGTTGCTAACTCAGTTAATGCAGAGATAATGCAAGGACAATTTATTCTACAAGACTGAAGCCAGTCGTGGAACATTGCTTGATTTACTGTGATTCTGCTAACAGGATCGTAGGTTAACATTTTATCAATCAAATTCTTCGCATGCTTGCTATGATCCTTGTTTTTCGGCCAATCGTATCTTTTATCTCGTTGAATTGACAAAATCTCCCTATGGCTAAGTTGATCATCAAAAGGCATAACACCATGGAGAAATACATAAATTACAACTCCAATAGACCAAACGTCTGATTTTTTAGGGTCGTATGGATTTCCTCGCAGGATCTCTGGAGCAGCGTAAGCTTTTGAACCACAGTACGTTTTGCTCATTTCCGAAATACAATTACCTTTTGAAAAACCAAAATCACAAAGTTTTACATTTTTGTTACAGTCTAATAGGATATTTTCTAATTTGAGATCTCTATGTGCTATGTTTTGCCGATGAAGATAGTTTACCGCATCTAACAACTGAAAGGACCATTTTTTAGCTATATTTTCTGGTTGTCTGCCATTATATTTTATATAGGCTAGCATATCACCTTCTTCTACATATTCTAGAACCATAAATACTTTATTCAGTTCGCGGAAACAAGTCAGCATATGAACAATATTTGGATGTTTTAACCTCTGCCAAACTTCCATTTCTCTAGGAAGAAACTTTTGGCGAAAATCTCGAGGGGCGGTATCCAAATTAATAATTTTTACTGCCACTCGTTTAGTAAAACCAAAAACGTCATCAGCAATTTTTACTTTAGAATAATGGCCACTTCCTATTGTATTTTTGAGAATATATCCTCGTTTTGCCATGACTGCTTTATCTGACTGTCTGATGACAGTTTTGATAGAGCCATCTTCTTGAGTTACTCGTACCATTTCTTTTTCATTTCTTAGCTGTTGAAGTTTGTAAGTTGAATCTACAGGATGGCTGTGTCTTAGAGCTGAACCTGAATGGGGAAATGGTTTTTTGCTGCACTCGACGCGGTCATATTTCTGAAGTTTTAACATTATAAAATTAAATGATGATGATTAAAGAAAATTCGTTTACATTTTTTACAAAAGAAAATATTCAATTATATCTTCCCAAAATCCAAAATATTAAATTATATCTTCCCAAAATCCATTGCTACCGAGAGATACGTCACAAAGAAAAGGCTAAGAATGATCCAAAATACTTAGTTTCGAAGTCGCTTATTTCTCAGAAATAAATACTTTAGTAAATTTATTTTGTAATTATTATATATATTTTTTTGACTAACAAGTCATTTTTATTGGATAAAAAAAGAAACAGAATTGCGAATATAAGCTCGCTCCACGCAGTGCACGGCTAATTTTGCCAAAGAACTTCTGTTCAAAAATTTGTCGGAAGGACAAAATTAGATAAGACAATGCGTCAGGGTTAAGTGGTCTTTAGTTTCAAAGCTACTAAATTTAAAATACTTCATCCGCACTACTAAAGTTTTGACCACATATTTACGCAGCCATACTCGTGCATCAATAACTATTAGATTTTAAAACGACCGTTTTGAAAAGTGTCAATATCAGAAATGTATATATCAACTATTTATTTCTAAATAATTTCTGTTAAATATTACGGTCGATAAATACAAGGAAAGTAATGCCCAGATACAAACAATAAATTGCTGATTTTAGAAAATATTCTACAAAAAGGTAAACTCACTTGGATTTAAGAATATGTAAAGTTTATTATTTTTTTTAATACAAGGTAATTTTATTCTGTTTCTACGTATGACATTATCACATCTTATTTCTATTTTTAATTAATTGAATTCCTTCCAAACAAATAGAATATTTATAATACGTAGCTTTGTAGGTCGTAACATTATTACATAGAAGTGAAAGACTGAGTTTCCATTTAGGAATTTTTATTTCACTGTCTTCTTTATTTTGAGCAAACAGGTAGTAGGGACATATGTGCATTAGCAACCAAAATTTATAATGATGAAATATACTGACTTAATGTCGTAAAGTATTTTAGAATAAATATAATTATTAGCTGAAATAAATAACACATATTTTAGACTTATTTTTATTTTGGAACACTTGTTTAATATTTAATTAAAATCTAATCTTTGTTACGATTATTTATTGGCGGCAGAAAGGAGTTTCAATTTTTTGAAAGGGGATTCTTTCATTTTTTATTGAAGTCTTAAAAAAAATAACGGCAAATTTTTCATTTCTTGTTATCTTGTTGTTGCATTATAAGTATGTGATTAGTCATGTGGTAAATAATTATAGATGAGTAGTTTACTTATATGAATCAGCGTTGAGAGTGTACCGCCTTAGTGAGAGTAGTTGTTCTATAATTTTTTAAGTAAATAATCTCAGTTGAGTTTTTTTTTTCATGTGTCATAGCATCAGCAGGGAAGCGAACCCGCTAACCCGGGACAACTGCTTGTAAGGCGGCTGTGCTGACCTCTCGACCCCCAACACTTGACAGTTGAGTTTTTTTGATTGTAGAATGAATGAGTGAGTAAAACTAAATTATTGCTCTATTTTCATGAGATTAAAATAATCAGCCAAAACAGTAATTAATAGCCAAAAGTAGAGATTGCTATGAATCTCTTGATTGTGTATCTAGACTGTCATTTAATAATGACCTTTTATTTAGGTACATTTTCAAGTAAAGAAAGATTACATAAATTGAAAGAATAGTCTATACTAAGTGGGAAATTATTGATCTGTGAAGGTATAAAATAAGAAATTCTTGGATTCTGTCAAGGTATAAGAAAAGGTGAAGAGACAATTTATTTGCAAAGTGGACATGTACATGACAACAAATGTACTAATATTGAAGCATACATGGAATAAAATTTAATATAAGTAGAAAGTGGAAGAACAACATTGTGATATCAGAATAACAAAATTAATTATTCAAATTAATAAAAGATATCAGATGCTGATAATTTAGGCTTAGACTCCAATAAGTTCTCATTGTGATGGAGAATCATGATAGATAAAAGTAAATCATGGCCCGTATTTCCAGGAGACTGTAAAGTCACCAACCAAGGCAGTGGTTGGTGGCCAAAGGCAGAGGGTGCTAAGAATCCCCTGATTGTGGACCCGGGATGCCATTTGATGATGACTTTTTATTTAGGTACTTACAACTGTAGATCACTTTCAAGTGAAGGAAGATTGCAAGAATTAGAAGAACTGTTTTATATTAAATGGAACATTATTAGACTTTGTGAAGTTAGAAGAAAAGGTGAAGAGATAATTGATTTATAAAGTGGACATGTATTCCACTATAAGGGCATAAATATTGAAAATACAAGTGGAATAGGATTCATTATATGTAAATAGTGGAAGAACAACATTGTGGAGATTGATGGTGTATCAGACAGTGACAAGATTAATTATACAATTTAATAGCAGATACCAAATGCAGGTAATTCAGGTTTATGCCCCAACAAGTTCTTGTGGAGTTTGCAGAAAAACTTTATATTATGAATTCTTTTTTTGAGAAAAATGTTAAAAATGAAATGGACATGGAAGTATCCAAATGAAGGCACAGCAGAATTGGATTATATTTTGACTAACAGAAAATACATATTTCAAGATTATAAGGTTCTTAATAAATTTAACACAGGAAGTGATGATCGATTAGCAAGATGTAAGATATGTGTTAATGTAAAACTAGAGAGACAAAAATTATTAAGAAAAACAATATTTACAGTTGATATTCCTAATCTTCATAAACATTCTAATGAATTTAAATTAGAACTTAAAAATCGGTTTCAAGTATTAATAGATTTTGAACATGATTCAGATTTGAATGAAATTAATAAGAAAATTAATGATACACTTTCAAAAACTGCAACAAAGCTGGTAGAAAAAAGCAGCAATTGACCAATAAAATTTCTACTGAGACTAGAGAATTTATGAAAAAAAGAAGGAATATGTAAATATACAAAAAAGATGCAGTAAAAAGGATTGAATACCTCGAATTTTGTAAAATGGTACAGAAAAGAGTTGAAAATGATAAAAGAAAGTATAACTGGAAACTAGCAAGAAGAGAATAAAAGTTTCAAGAGTGTAAAACAACATTTTGGTATTGGTAGAAAATTTATATCTGCACTAAAAAAAAAGATGGAATTATTACTAAAAAGAGAGATGACATCGTGAAATGGATAGAAGACTTCTATCAAGAATTATATAGTAATAAAGAACAAGTACTTCCTATATCTATCATGTCTTCTGAATTGCACAGAACTTTAAATGAAGAAGTGAGATATACAATTAAATTTATGAAGAAAGGAAAGGTTCCAGGTAATGATGGAATTATAATTGATATATTAAAAGAAGCAGGTGAAAAAATAGAAAAAAAATTAGCAAAGTTATATACCAAATGTCTAAATGATAAAGATATACCAGATGATTGGAAGAATGCAGTATTAATATTTAAAAAAGGTGACAAAGAGGATATTAGAAATTACAGACCTATCAGCCTTTTATCAGTTTTATACAAAAATTTTACCAAGATAATTACAACTTATCTATATAAATCATTGGATTTCCACCAACCAAGAGAATGAACTGGATTTAAAAGTGGTTTTAGTACAGTAGATCATATCCAGGTATTGGGAGAAGATATAAAAAACACAAATGAATATGAGTTGCCATTATGCTTTGAATTTTTAGATTATGAAAAGGCATTTGATTCTATAAATATTTCTTCAGTAATTAAAGCATTGGATCATCATGATATAGATCCAGGATATTGTCATATTTTATTATAAAAATGCAATGGCAACAATTAGGTTACATAATGATACAAGGAAAGTCAACATTGACAAGGGCGTAAGAGAGGGTGACTCCAGTGCTGCAAGAAGTATTTTGTGGATTAAAATGGAAAGCTAAAGGAGTGAAAGTAAATGGAGATTATTTAGGTCATTTAGATTTTGCAGATGATGTAGTTGTTTTTGAAAATAATGCTTTACAGCTGCAGGAGTTATCAGATAAAAATAGACTAAAGATGAATGTTAAAAAGACTAACATAATAATGTTCAATGGATTTATAAAAATGAAGATTGATAATGATGAATTAGAAGTTAACAGCTACCAATACATTGGTCAGATTATTACTGCAGATGGTAACATAATGGATGAAATTAATCATAGAATTAAACTTGGTGGTGCTTTTGGTAGAAATAACTTGATACTAAAAGGAAATATGCCTATGTGTTTGAAAAGGAAAGTTTTTAATAAATGTATTTTACCAGTTCTTACTTATGAATCTGAGATTTGGACACTTAGTAGAAGAGCAATACAGAGACTTCAGACCACTCGAAGTATAGATGCATGATAGGAGTAATAAAAAGAGATTGAAAATGCAATGTATGGGTAAGGAAACAAACAGGTGTTACTGACCTCATTGAAAAAAATTAAAAGATTGAAGTGGAGTTGGGCTGGACATATTGCTACAAGAGATAATAATAGATGGACAATTGAAATCTTAAACTGGATTTCAAGAGATTGTAAAAGGCCCAGAAAGAGACTACATGTGAGATGGATGGATGAAGTAAGAAAGTGTGCAGGGGTGACATGGAGAAGAGAAGCTAAATATCAGAAAAGATGGACTGAACTTGGAGAGACCTTCATCCTGTAGTGGATTGATAATGGTTGATGATGATATAAAATGCTTTTGATTAGATCAAATAACATTTTTAAATTCTTTGAGAAATTTTTTTTTTTTTTGTGGTCAAAATTGAAGATATTATTTAAGCTACAGTTTGTTTAAAAAAAACGGATCCAAAATTCTACAAAAAAATATTTATGAGCATTTCTGAATGGTTATTTTGTTTGCCAGAAACTCGTAAATGTTTTATTTACTTTACCATGATAAAATATGAAAAATATGGATGCATCAAATTGTAAATAATTTTCCGGCTGAGAATATCATTTTCCCTCATCAGTCAGCTCATAGTGAAAGAATTTAAATTGTGGACTATGGGAATAAAATGTAGTATAATAATAATGATTTTTTAAATTCTTCATGTTTATTATTATTTTATATTAGTTTTGGATATGCTATTAAGAAATATATATATTTTTTCTCTTCTATTTATGGTATAAATATGCCATGACTCTGAAAACAGATTAAGGTAAAATTATATATATATATATGTACTGGTTAATTTAAAGTTAATATTAAATTAGGCTTGTCAGGATAGAGAGAGATATATCTCTCTTACATTTATGAGAATAGTTTATTGATACTCTATTTATGGGAAAACAGATAGAATAATTTATCAGAAGCATAATACTATTTACTTATGATAACACAATTATTTTATTATATGAAGTTTTCTATATAAGCAGGTATACATTCATTTTATATCTTTACTATATTTTGCCTATAATTTAATATGTACACTTTAGTTTATAGAATTTATCCTATTTTTCATTGATTATGTATTTCCTATTGTTGCAAATTTTATTATGCTCTGTAAAATATTTTATAGTCATTTGACTTACAGTATCTTTGTTGGTTTCATTGTTTTAGATTAGATATTTATCTTTTTAGCTTTTAATATAAGAATTATTTTATGTTAACATTGTTTTGATGAGAAGTTGTACTTATTTCTATTTGATGTGTCAGAAACATATAATTTTATTAAACATTGTATCATTGATATCATGGAGTATAATCGCCCATTGCTTATTCCATGAGTGAATTCTATTGTTGAGGTTTATAATTATTTTATGCTTAGTGAGCCTAGTTTAATCTCTGAAGAGGATTATTTTCATGGTATGCATTCCATTTTCCATGTTGAGATGATGTTCACACATTTTTGTACCTAGGAAAAATTTTGGAATCTGCCATATTGTTATATAACTATATAATGTTGTTTTGAGGAGCCTTTCTTTATTGTCTGATCCCTCATGATGATGTCTAGTTATTTTCCACCATGTATGGTGAAGTTCTTGGTGTTTTAAAATTGTATGGCAATAAGATAGAGTTAGCTTCAGGGACACGTGTTTATCTATAGTGTTTAGTTAAATAAAAATAGTGTATTTATTATGCTCTTGTATCCTGTCAACAGTTTATAAGCAAACCAACAAAATTTATTAGTAATTTTAAAATTTATCTTGGGTATGGCATAATAAGAGATACACATATGCTTTGTCATTTCATTTCCATCAAGCAGTAATTCACTGATGGATCAGTAAGACATTTCCATAGATAAGATGATTATTCTGTGGACATGGGTAAAGTTTAGTATCCTGTATATTTTTAACTTCTGGTGTCTGTTTCCATATTCATATAATTGATTGCTGAATACTAAATAATAATTGTTATTTGTGCTTCATATGATAATTGTCATTATCACATTTATTATTATTGAAGTTCAGTTATATGTTAATGCTTTCACTAGCATACTATAGATAACTATTATGAATAACAGTTATTAGATATATCAGTGCCTCAAAATTGTTAATAAATCTAAAGAGAATATACCTGTAATTAAATGAATATAACTTGTTTTATATTGTTTCTGAAATATATATGTTTTTGGTTATTTACTATTATTGTATAAAATTATAAGTAGTGTAAATAAATCTTATTGTTTGCAAATATATTTAGTTGTCTGTGGCCTTATTGCTAATCATCCATATTATTATTGTTATTGCTATCAACACATTATCTTATTGTCTTAAAGTCATCATCAATCAATATAGCATATTTTATTACACATTAACATATCACAATGATTTTGGTAAGCTCTTATATTTAAAATACATTTAGAATTTATGGTTTATTAATCAGAACACTGTTGATCTTAAGCCCATGTCTTATTTTAAATAATATTTTAATGATCAATTGGTTTTGGAATAACCTAATCATAAAATACATCATTCACTCATCTTAATCATATTGCTCATAGTTATTAATAAGAGAGTTTGTAAGTTATTGTGTTTGCTTTATTAAGAATTTATTTGTATTTTGTAAAGCTTAAAGTTTATATTACTGTTAGTATTGGAATTGGCAAATATTCTTTATTAATTCTATTTTGTTTTATGAGCTGTCTTTGTTTGTTATATTTGGGTAGTAGCAAAATCCCTCTCACATTGAGCCAAGTATATCTTTGAAACTAGTAATATTCAAGTTATTTGAACCCTGAGAAAGTAAATTACTAGTTGGCAATTGTAATTTTGAATTTATAATAATTTTTATGTCTAAAGTTATTTATTATGCTTTGATATAAGTTATGCTTATCTTCACAGTTTTATTGATTTAGTATAACTTTAAGATGTAAATTTCTTCTCTAGTTTTTAAAACTTATAGTTTATTATAACTTCATGGTTAAATATTCTGGTTCAGTCAAGTTTGGAATCCATATTTTGTTTTATTTTATCTTCATCATCATCAACCATTATCAATCCACTGCAGTATGAAGGTCTCTTTAAGTTCAATCCATCTTCTCCGATCCCTAGCTTCCCCTCTCCACATCACCCCTGCACACTTTCTCACTTCATCCATCCATCTAACATATGGTCTCTTTCTGGATCTTTTACAATCTCTTGAATCTTACTGTCATTTAACACAATATTAGTTTTAAAATTCAGGATCTCATTCTTCATCACCAACATTGTTCTCATATTTCATCTGGATCTTTCTTTATTTCTACATCCTCATTTTACCTTAATTCATTATCATAATTGATTCATACTTCATTGGCTCCTATTCTATCATCATCTTAATCATTTATCACCCTAATACATTTTTTCCCTCTTCTCCTCACTCTTAAGCTCATTCATTTTCATTATTTAATTATTATTTGTTTTCATCATCCATTTAGTTGTCTACATCCTAATTCTTTTATCCATAATTTGAATTCCATATTCATTTCATAGACCTGATTATTAACTATTTATTGGTTTTGCATATTACATTTATCTAATAAAGCTAGTTTAACCGATGTCAATCTAGAAATTATCATCATGGACACTTTGTGATCCTTCCTTAGATTTACTGATTCATGCTAGCCTAGTTGGTTTTAAGAAAATAATATTTTTAGTTTAACATTATTTTTTTATGTATATATTCTTATTATTCATATAGAGATGGTTACAATATAGAATAATGGTTATATGATTATTATCTTTAAATGTTGCAACTCTGATGAAGACTGCAGGACAGTGAAAACTGTTAGAAAATTAAAGAAATTATATAAAAAAAATTGCATTAGAGTATATATGCAGAGATTTATAAAAAGTAATATATATATATTGTGCCCTTTTCTGTAGGTCAGAAATAGTTCATCACAGTAAATTATTAAAAATTTTAAATTTTAGAATATGTTCTCTTGATATGTTAGTTATATTTTGTTAATAATATCTTAAAGTACAATTTAAAGCTAAATGAAAATACGTAATGCATAAAAGTATAACATATAACCTTAAAATAGTTAAGTAAAGCTAAAAATATTATTTTATATGGTTGCAAAAGCTGGCCATAATAAATAACATAGCTATAAATATTTAAAAGTACATTTAAAAGTTAAATTTTAATAGTTTAAAACTTGTAGTTAAACAAATGTTGTATTTATTTTTATAAATTATATTTAGTAATTATAATTAATATCGTATATTTTAAAAAGTAAGTTTTATGGTAGTGAAAGTTGTATTTAATTCTATATTTTCTAAATTATTATTCCAAATTTTATATAATTGTATTATTTTATTTAATACAACTAGTGTTGCAATTTATTATTTATTCCCAGACAGAAAATCGAATGCCATCTGTATTGGTTATATTAGTCATGTGATTTGTATAATAATATATGGTTGTACACACTTGCTTGCTAGTATTTATTAGTAAAGTTTTAAATATTGTAAAATTGCATTATAGAATTGGATAGAATTATTACCTATCATAAAAGCCAATATTAAATATTAAGTTAACTATCATATAAAATGTTTTAAATAATGTAATAAAAACGAATACAGTTAATAAAAAAGTTAAATATTTTGTTAAAATAAAAATAGATAAATTAAATATTAAGAGTGGGATAAGTTATTAAATATTGTTTTTAAAAAGTCTTTTTAAATATTTAAGTAGTTTAATAATTAATAAAGCAAGTCATATATAACATGACATTACTTTTATGAGCTTGTAATTACAAAAATGCACATAGAGAGCGTACCAATAGCTCTAACAAGCTCGTAAATTAACAAGTGCGGTTATGAGAAATATTTAAAATCTCTATCCAGAACACTCTTATCTCCAGACCATGGTTTCGGGCTTATGGCCCACGTCAGTGGAGAGCTAGAATATTCGGACACTAGACCTAAAATATCAACTCAAAAAACCAGCACTTATTTCAAACGTATATTTAAGAAGAAACTCTGAATTTTTCGGACATGAAAATGTCTTTAAATCCAGCTATCTAACTTAAATAGCTATATGGGACTGAAGTATATTCAGATCTACCATATTCTAATAGGCTCAGCATAGCCAAAGCCTTAAAGGTAAAATTATAATAATTAATAAAGCAAGTCATATATAACATGACATTACTTTTATGAGCTTGTAATTACAAAAATGCACATAGAGAGCGTACCAATAGCTCTAACAAGCTCGTAAATTAACAAGTGCGGTTATGAGAAATATTTAAAATCTCTATCCAGAACACTCTTATCTCCAGACCATGGTTTCGGGCTTATGGCCCACGTCAGTGGAGAGCTAGAATATTCGGACACTAGACCTAAAATATCAACTCAAAAAACCAGCACTTATTTCAAACGTATATTTAAGAAGAAACTCTGAATTTTTCGGACATGAAAATGTCTTTAAATCCAGCTATCTAACTTAAATAGCTATATGATATTTTAGGTCTAGTGTCCGAATATTCTAGCTCTCCACTGACGTGGGCCATAAGCCCGAAACCATGGTCTGGAGATAAGAGTGTTCTGGATAGAGATTTTAAATATTTCTCATAACCGCACTTGTTAATTTACGAGCTTGTTAGAGCTATTGGTACGCTCTCTATGTGCATTTAAGTAGTTTAGTAAAGTAATAATTGATTTAAAAGTGATATTTTAAATAATAATTTTAAAGTTTTAATACATCATATTTTTTATTTTGAAATTTAATTGTGTAAGTTTCTGACATTATGCAAATTTGGTATCAAACCAAAAGTAAGAATCAACCAATAGAATGACATATTTTCTAGGATATAAATACAGATTGCACAGGGGTATCAGTGTGTGATTAAAAAATGTATTAAAGGTAGCAGAATCATATCAGAAGCTATCAAGGTGATAGTAAATTTTAATTTTATTATTTAGTCAATTTTTTAGTACTCTCGTACAATTTATTTGCAAAGCTAATAGGTTATTATTATTTTAAAAACTATTTTACAAAAAGAGAGTGTAATATAAAAAATATATTAGTAATAACTTCATTTAATATGCCTTGCTAATTTTAAAGTCCCGTTATCAGTAGTATTCTTCAAAGTCTAATATAACTTCGCAATATAAAATGGATATACCAATAAGTAAAATGTATTCAACTTATAATATTTTAAAAATGAGTATAATATTTATTAATGCAGTTTCTATAATGTTGAACAAGAGGACTATTAAAATGAATAAATTAATTTTATGGACATTGTGTGAGAAACTCATTAGAAAACTGTTTTGCACCAATTAAAAGTAAAGACACATTATTTTATATAGCAAAATAGACTTGTCTAGTATTAATAAACAATAAGACAAGTTTACTTTATAATAAATTTATGAACATATCATATTATAAGAGTAAATGTTATATCCTTTTTGAAGGAAACATTTTAAATACTTGTCAGAAATTTATCTTAAGTAAAGATTAATGAAGATATTCTAGAAAAGCGTATGTATAAAACCTGAATGATATAGGACTAATATGCGTATATAATATTGTTTTAAAAGCTGATAATTTAAGACAAGAAAAACCTCTGAATATGTAATAAATAACAAATGTCCCTGAAGAAGAAACCTATAAAGAAAATGAACATGTTAATAAATAAAATGTGGAATTATAAAAATGATTTATAGTGCGCAAATAATTTATCTAGATAATTCAAGCCTAGCTAAAGAGATATGATGCATCAATATGCCTATAGAAGTGTCACAGGATTATTTTTAGTATTATAATTTTAATAATCATCATTCTGGACTATAGAAGTCATAAACTATTATTCTATTAACTATTCCAGAATCGATTGGTGATTGTTCTATTTAATTTTTCAAGATTTTAAGACGTAATATTTTTTTATATTATTCATTTTAAATCTACGCTCTTAGTACAGGAAAAAGTACAATGCATGTGCAAAGTCGGGGACAATTGTTCGTTGTCAAGCAAGAGAAGCATAGCAATGGGGGAGTTTCAAAATCACTCTTGAAGAGAACATTTTAAAAAAAAAAAACTTTCGAGAAAGAAAATAGAAATGTTTGAACTGATGAAAAATATAGCTGAAGGTTTACGTAATTATGGTTTTAATTCATTTATTCTTTTTAAAATGTAATTAATTTTTGGATTTATAAGATTACGAACATGAACATTAATCTATTGATAATATTAAAATCCTATAAAATAATTTAATAATTTAAATAAGAACATTTTAAAATAAAAGTATGGATGTATTTCTTTTCATGTATGCAATGTATCTAATTGATGGAAAACCAAAGACTGCATAATTGATAACAAGCTAATATCACTTGGTAATATTTAATGAATATTGATATTTTTATGGTGTATATTTTGATTTCTTTTTTAGATTGCCTATGAATAGTAATGAATGGAAGTATAAATGTTTTAATTATATGTAAATGCATTTTGTACAACACTTTAAACATTATGAGATTAAGATTTATTTTGGGAATATGCATACTATAATTTGATACTAGTAATATAACCCAACATGGTAATAAATATTTATGTGATTCTTTTAAAAAACTTTCATATTATTGGATGTTCAAAGTATTATCTGATTAGTTTTTATATGTTTTAGAATATAGAATAAGGAAGTAAGCAAACTTTTCTTGTGGATCAGTGAGATTGCACTAATTATAAATGAATTTTATTTATTGTTTTGAATGTGCAAGATAGTTATTTTGTCGATGTAAGATGTGATAAATCTTTAGGAAATAATGATAAGATAGTGGCTTGGTAGTACTTTGGTAAACATGAACCCAAGATGATGTTGCAATAGGATGTGATGAGGAAATATGAAGAATATTTTATAATCTTAGTGGATGTGCAATGCAGTTAACAAAGCCCTGTAATTGTATTTATTTTGGACAGCGTCTATTTTCTTTAAGTATTGATGTTTCAATAAAGCTGAAGAAATAGCTTGACATCATTGATATTATTGGAGGACATTAGACTAGGTTATGCATCTATTTCTTGTAGATACACTGTGCCATGATATTTTTGATATATACTATGAGTTATACTCTAGTTTTGCTTCCCTTCCTACTCATCTATTCACTATCTAGATTTCCAATGTAACTACATCATTCAGTATGATATATTTGAAAAGAAATAATAGATAATTTAGAGTTTAAGATATGTTATCGTTTGAATGAGATAAGTTCATTTACTTATAAGAAGTAGAATTTGTATAAATTGGAATTGAAAATCCAATGAATCCTAAAAGAAAAAAAAAAGAATCATAACATATATTTTTTGGATTTATTTTGGAAGTAAAATAAAATTTTAAGAATAAAGTATGTAAAAAACAAAGTTGTTCTTTAAAATATTAAATAATTTTTAAATGCTCTATTTTTTTTAAAATATGTATTGCATATTTTGAAAAATATAATGTTATAAAGTAAAACTATATAAATGATAAGCATAGGTATAATTTTGTATTTATCAAATAATAGGAACATATTGGTAATTATATTTAATAAACATAGTGTAGTAAACAACGATATCCACAAAATCTAGTAATAAATTATTAGATAGATATTTTATGTAACATCTTTTGACATTGCAAAATGAAAATTGTTTAATTTTAAGAAAATCCATACTCATGATAATGTTATTTTTTATGTTTTCCGTAGTATGTTTCTATGGATTTTTTTTTAGAAAGAAAGGTATAATTAAATAATATTTAAGGATAGAATAAAATAAATGGTATTATTTTATTATTATTGTCTTAAGTCAGAATGAAGATATACAATAATTCTAAATTGTTTTAATAACTAAGTAATAAAAAATGTAAAGCAGGGTAAAGTGAGGATATCCAGTGTAAATGTTGTAAATAAATTGTTTATTTTATTTTATTGTTAATAATAAACTTTGTTAATTTTGTTTTCAAAAATTTGTGAGTCTAGATTGTTTATTTCTCCCACTACATTGCATGAGACCACACAATACACCCAGAATAATAGAAACGAACATATAATTTTGCACAAAGATAAATAAAGAATTATCTTAAGAATTCGAATATTTTCTTGGTATTCAATTAATTAAGTAATTTATTTTACATTATCTTATGGTCATAAATTACTTACTATAATGGTACATTTAATGATATGCTATCCGTTGCCATACACTTTTATTTTGTCAGATTATAAATGCTACCACATTTTCTTACATTATTATATGAAGATAAAAGATTATATCATATTATATTAATTTACTATGGTAATAAAATTATAGTGAAGAAGAGATATACAGAATTAGTTCATACAATGAAGAATATTATTATTATTTGTTATTATTAGTTTAAGTGTAGTAGAGTATGACATAAAAATCCCTTCTCATGTTTTGCTACAGTGATTTTTAATTAACTTGAAATAATTTTATGAACCTGAGATTTTATTGAGCTAAATTATTATAAATAGAAGATTAAGATTTAATTATTAGTTTAATCTTAATGAGTAGGATTTATTAAAGTCATAAGAATACTATAAGTTTGTTATTTAAAATAGTAACAAGGGGGGGATAGTGTTCTTATACCATTGAGGTAGTATCTTGTGGGATATTGGTTCAATGTAATCTTTCTTGTCATCTGTATTTTCACTTCCAAGTCTCATGAAATATTAAATATTATCTATTTATTTTATAAACTGAACCTATTAATTATTTTGATAGTAGAATGTTTAATTTTAATGCAGAATATTTTGTTTATTAATTATTTGCATCGAACCAAACATAATCGGTAACTGAGCTAACCCATTTTTATTTAATACTATACTGCCTAGAAGTGAAGTGCACAAAGGCAAGGTTAGAATATATATATAATGACAGTAGTTATATTCATTTTTTTCATTTGCTTTTTTATTCTCTTTAGTATATATGCACCAACTAGAAGATTAAATAATTTAATTCCCAGCTTGCATTAACTGGTGGTTTATTATTGACAATTTAGGGTATTATATCAGCAGTATTCTGGTTATGCTCATATCCAATCATCCATTCAACCTGCTTCTTGATTTTTGGAAAAAGTAGTGGTATCAAGTTAGGTATAGCATTATTTTTCACACAAAAATTTCTAAGTAAGCTGTTTTAATATCAAAATAATGACCACTGAGAAATGGTGCATGGCAAATAATTTTCTAAGTGCATTGATAGTGTTGATATGTTAAAAGAAAGCATTTCTGCTATCTTTAATCACTTGAAAAAGGCACAATAAGAAATTGTTTACGTTTCTGCATATCTCTGGTTTAAATGAAGTCTTTCCCAAGACTTGGCTTTGTGAAGACAGCTTGAGCTTTAATTTAGCAAATATTTTGATTTAATTAAAGAGCATTTCTGGCATTGTTGCACCTATGATTCAATGCTTAAATTTAAACCAGACCACCATACATATAATCTAGCTAGAATCTGTATTCTGACTATGCCTAGGTCACCATTAAGTACAAACTTATAATTTTTGCAAACTTTTACTGGAACAACAACTCTTATACAAGTATGCATTTATTTACAAGTGATAGCTCTTGTCTTGTACAAAAGGATTTATTGATATATGATGGCTTGTTAACTGGTCATTTTGAATATATAGTCGAGACCAGGATTCATTGGATATTGATGGACTATCATTTTACTATCTATCTGATCCTATTTACCACATCAATCATGTTAATTGTTTTTTTTTTCATTTTCATACTAGATTGTTGTCAGTTAGAGAAATAAGTGCATCAACATGAAATTTGTTTCTCCATTCAACACATTACATTTTAAAATCATATTTGTTTTTACTTCTTCCTTGTTATTTCCATCAAACATCTTTCCAAACTTCTCTGTAAGGTCTGAATCTATATTACTTTTCTATTAAGTGTCTAGGTCTCATCTCTATATGTGAATACTAGCAAAATACTATTAAAACCTTTCTTTCAAGTTCACAGATACTTTCTCTTTTAATAAGTTATTTTTATAAAAGTACTTCATTCAAATATAATTTTATGATTATTTTCTTCCACTATGTTTCCATCAGTATTAATAACTTGACCAAAATATTTATAGGTATTAATTTCTTTTAATTCATTGATGGCCAATTTTATTTTATTCTGCATTTTTTTGAAAAGTAATAAACATTACTTTAGTCCATTTATTTTTAGTAGAAAATCTAATTTTCTTACTCCAGTTTTGTTATTTGCAGAATCATTAGATGCCGATAATAGTATCTTGTTGTCTCATTTACATCCTGTGACTATTTTCTACCTTATAGGTTTTTGTCATTAAGGAGTTTTGAGTCCAGATTTAGTGCATCCGAATTTAAATAAGTCAGCACAGTATAAGCCATTGGTATCTATTGATTACTCAAATTTGCAGAATCTAACAAAACTGGATTGGAGAAATAGATTTGTTACTTAAAAAAAGTGAGGCAGAAGTCATATGATGTTTTGTTAATGTTATTATTTATCTTTAGCCCTACTTTCTTACTTTTATTTGATGACTCTTGTAACATTTCCTAAACAACCACATCATTTATAAAATCGAGATGATTTAAATAATTTTAATGTAGTTCTATTTCCTTAATTTCCCATTTTAATCTACAAAATAATTCATGTAAAATTGTTGTAAAAAGCTTTGGGCATGTAGAATTATCCTATAGCACTTCTTTATCTATTAATCTTTTTAGTGGAATCATATAGTTTAAATAATCTTCAGAATTTAACTATAATAATAATAAACAATCACTTGTAAATGAATATGACCATTCCAATTCCCCCCTCCCCCCAAAAAAAAAAGAAAGGAGAAAGAAAAAGGATTTTGTGATGACTTTACAAACCAATCTTTGAAACACAAATACATGTACATATAAAACATTCTGGTCCATTTTTCTTGTTAATATTTTATGCTTTCTTTTAATTTCTTTCTGGAATATCTCATTATCACGTCTAATTGTAGCTCTCCAATGTGTTCAATATTGAACTTTTTTAGAATGCCTTTGAGATAATCCTTATATTGCAGATGAAATTTATCTCATGTCCATGTTTCACTTTGAAGCAATAAATTATATAAAATAACAGCTCTATTTTCAGCTAACTTAATTGCAGTAGTTATTTTCCAATGATAAAATACTCTATATTTTAAAAACACATTGAAGTCTGTGTTAGATTTCAACATCTAAGTCTACTTTTTTACTTATGAAAGTACCAAGATATTTAAGCTGATTTAAGTTTTCAAGTTAATAGTCATCCAAGCTAAAAGTTACTAAGGATTTTTCTTCCATTATTATTTGATAAAGAACTTGAGTTATTTGAACATTATTTAATAAAACATTAAAAATATTCTGTGAATCATCTTTTGAACTAGCAAAGTAACACAATCATGAATACACTATAAATCCAGAATCTTAGTTCTTGTTTTAATCAATTCAACTAAAAAATTCCACCATCAAATTTGTAACATATCTTGATTCCTGTTTGATTAAACTATCTATAAACAATTCTGCCATAAAAATTTAAAACAATGTTGGACATCTCCATGTTTAAAAACAGTTTTTATTTCAAATATCTTAGATTTTACACATATAGTAATAACATTCCTAAATTTTAACCATTACTAAAATACTTATAGAATCAAATGCCTGTTTGCAATCAAATCCAAGACATAAGTAGGATTTATTATACTATTATCTATTAGTTGATTTGAGTTCAATGTTCTCTGTAGATAAACTGTATAAAAATCTTGCACAGAATTGACAAAAGACTGATAGGGTCTGACATTTCTAATATTCTTCTTTTTCATTTTCTTTAAAGTATCAGTACTGAATTCAGATAATTATCTGATATACTTTTTATTATTTAAACATTCATTATGTAATTTTGGAAAAACATTTTTTAATCTATCTTTTATATTAAATATAATTATTTCATCATTACATTGAGTTTTTTCCTTATTTTTATAGGTTTATTTGACTTGAAATGAAATTCTAATACTTGTAATTTTAAAATATGGAATACCATCCATAAATAAAAAGTGATGTTAGTAATACTAATTTTCATAAATTCATATAAGTGCATGTAAAATCAACTGATTTATATCTTTGATTGTAAATGATTTAATTAACCCTAATAATATATCTGCTTTTAGATTTTATCATGAAATTCTGGCATTGTAGACTAGCATAATCTTGATATGTGTTTTTTTTCTTTTTAATAATATGACATTAAAATTAAGGATTTTACTTTTTGTTTATCTGAAAGTTTGTGATAATAGTATTGTAGTTGTTATTGTAAGTTGAACTATTTCCAAGATCTTATATTAATTGTTAAATGTTTTTAGAAACCATCCAACTTTATATAAATTTTCCAAATACATTCAACTGTTAGAATAATAGAAGACAGATTTAGTATATGACATAAAATTTCAAGGGGTATTATTCTCTCTTATTCAGGTGTTGCTAACCTGACTAAGATAGGACTAGCAAAGGAATTAAATCAAGACTTCTTAAATTCAATATTCACAAATCTAAAAGTCTTAGTTTTGATTCTATTGTTAGTATTATCACTGATCATGCCTTCTTGTGACATAATAGCCTAGTTGATTAAAAGATCACCATAAATTCAATATTTGTAAATCTAAAGAATCCATGTTTTAACAGGCAAAGCTCTACATACAGTAGTGCCACTCAGTGTAAGTCAGAATAATCAATGTATGCAAGAAGGTTTGTGCATAAAATCCCTATCTAGTGTTTCCTCATCCAATATCCCTAGACTAGTTTCTAGTTTGTGGTTTTCATCAGCTAGGAAACATAAGAAATGGTTATCACATGATGTTTAGTGGTCCCATGTTTTATTTCCTTGATAGTATTGCCACTGATCAGGCAAGCAATATCCAAATAAGAGGAAAATAATATCACTCAAACATTGTGTTATCTGTGGTGACTATCAAAATTGAATGTATTTTAAAAGTCTATAAAAAGTTTGAATTTTTTTTAAAGACATTTAACAATTAATATTAGATGATAGAAATAGTCCAACATATAATTACAGGAATTTTACTTATTTGTTTCTTCTACATTAAAACTTAATACAATCTAGAACATTATCATAAGCACCCTAAATGGGTATTGCAGAATACACTAAAGTGCCTTATCTTTAAATTTAAAATTCTGAAACTTTGTGTTGTTATTCATCATGCACAGTGGCAAATTCTTAGTTAGATCTTTTAAACTTTCCTTCCGAAGGCTTTTAGCCATCTTTATAAAATACATTTTTCTTATTGTAAAATATGCATTTTAAAATTAAATGGACTTACAAAAGTTTCTTGTTCTAAAATATTTCTAATATTTTAATTGTAAATGTTAATTAGTCATTGTCTGATTCGGCTTAAAATGCAAACAATTGTACTAAACTAATTAAACAGACAACAAAGGAATTTAATTAGAAAAACCCAATTTAATTAAATCCCACCTTAATTTATGTGTTACTCCAGAAAACAAAAGAAAGCAAAACAGATAAAAGGAGGGATTTGGAAAAAAACTGTAGTGAAAGTTTAGAGCATATTCAGGAATTCTAGTAGAGCATCCATTGCAAGAGACCAGTGTGGCAATTGCGAATTATCCTACATTGAGAAAGAAGACATAGAAACTATACATTCAGGATTATAGTGCGAGTATTCGTTATTGTGTGTACGTAGTGTACTTTTCTAATACAGCTCGGCGAGAACCAGAACTGTTTTAATTTGTATACATTAATCTCTCATCACACTCTTAACTTGTAACAGTTGAGAACTTTGTCTAAACTATAAACTAGTTAGTGAATTAAACTACTTTGTGAATTAAACTCTAACTAGTTCATGAATTAACATTTGATTGCTGTAATTGAAGAATCATTACACAGCAACCTGGTGCAGTCACATTAGTTGAACCTAAAAACCATAGTGAATAATCAGCAATTAATAATAAAATGTCAGTTTTTGGACAAAACTCTATTGGAGAGTTCAATGTGAAAAATGCATCTGATTGGCCAATATATCTGTCCCAAATTGAAAATTTCTTCATTTTAAATGGCATTGAAGACAACAAGCAGAAAGTAGCCACTCTCTTATGTTTCTCCAGGAAAAAAAATTACTGAAATAGCCAATAAATTATATAAAAATCCCATGGATCAGACTGTACCATTCAAGGAATTAACCCAGAGGCTAAACAAATTTTTTAGCACTCGCACATCCCACCACATAGCACATCTACAGCTAAGAAATAGAAAACAACTAAATAGTGAAACAATCAAACAATATAATTTAGCACTCAAGGAGCTAGTGAAAGATTGTGTTTATGGTGATTTCATAGAAGAAATATTACTAGATCAGCTACTATGGGCAATATCTGATGACAGGTTAAGACAAAAAGGAATAGCTTATGAGATAATTGTAGAATAGGCACAGGCTTTCAGATCAAATGATCAAATTTACGAGCAAGTTTTCAAAACTGATAAAGAAGAAATAAATTCATTTCAACAGGAATCCCAGAGAAATTACAGAATTAAATGCTACTGCTATGGAAAAACAGGCCACATAGCTAAAGACTGCAAATGGAAACAAGAAACATGTTTCAAATGCTGAACCAAGAGCTACCTTGCACGGGCATGCAGACAATCACCAGAAAGGGATAGTCAACAAAGGAAATGTAATCCAGGTACAAATGGTAGAATGTATAGTATTAACTATATATCTATCAAGGGGCAAAGCAGGGCCATAAGAGATAGAACCATTTCACAAGCACAAACAGAGATCATTAAATTACAGACCAAACTACAAGAATTGGAGTCAAGGAACCAAGAATTAGCTACCATGCATGAGAAAAGATGCAATATGAGCTACAACTCAACTTGAAGTTACAAGAACTGAAAAGTTATAATTTCAAATTACAAAATCAACTTGAAGAGGAACAGAAAGACTTTGAACAGAAGCAAGTATAAAGAGCAAGGTTCTCTGAAGGAACAACTCCAGGTTCACATACAGACAATAGATATTTTGGTCACAGAAAAAAACAGAGCTGCAATCATCCCTGGTACAAAGTCAGCAGGCCATAAAACAGAAATCAGCTGAACTCAAAGAATTTCAAGGAAGATTGAAGGCTTTTAGACAATGAGTAATAGAACTTAAACAACAAAACTCAGAACTTAGTGAAAATTACAAAGTAAACTCACAATGTCAGAATTATCTGAACAAGTAGAGAGTTGGCAGCTGTATGAAATGGAGCCACAAGAAAAGATGGCTGAAAGTGAAAATGAACTAGACACCTTCAAAGATTTTTTAGAAGAATGGCAATCTTTAACCAGTGAGCTGCCAGATACAAAAACCATAGAGTAAGGAAAGATCCAGAGTCTCTCCAATCAGGAAAAAAGGGCACTCAGGGCAGTGAGGAAAAGGAATTTAAACAAATTTCAAGATTACATTGATTAATTGTAAAAGTAAAGTTTTCTCCAGTTTGGGAAAAGAAAAAACCAAGCACCGAGGAGTCGCAACATGGGGTTTTCTAGAGTAAGGGGAGGTATTGTAAAATATGCATTTTAAAATTAAACAGACTTGCAAAAGTGTCTTGTTCTAAAATATTTCTAATATTTTAATCATGGACATTAATTAGTCATTGTCTGATTCAGGTTAAAATGCAAACAATTGTACTAAAATAATTAAACAGATAATAAAGGAATTAAACTAGAAAAACCCAATTTAATTAAATCCCACCTTAATTTATAAGCATTACTCCAGAAAACAAAAGAAAGCAAAACAGAAAAAAGGAAGGGATTTGGAAAAGAACTGCAATGAAAGTCCAGAGCGTATTCAGGAATTCTAGTAGAGCATCCATTGCAAGAGAACAGCATGGAGAAAATTACCCTACATTGAGAAAAAAGAGAAGTAAGATGTAGAAACTGTATGTTCAGGATTATAGTGAGAGTATTCGTTATTGTGTGTACATAGTGTACTTTTCTAATATAGCTGGGCGAGAACCAGAACTGTTTTAATTTGTATATGTTAATATCTCCTCATGCCCTTAACTTGGAACAGTTGAAAACTTTGTCTAAACTATAAACTAGTTAGTGAAATAAAACTACTTTGTGAATTAAACTCTAACTAGTTCGGGAATTAACATTTGGCACTGTAATTGAAGAATCACTTATTGATTTTCATATGAATAATTTTGATTATTATTTTTATTATTACTCTCCTTAAATCATTTTCTAGCTTTCCACTCATATATTGCTTTCAAATTCTTTTATAATTTGAGGTCTAGTACAAATTGAGTTTCAAATTGCTTAAAAGTTATAGGAAATCTTATTTTTTGATAATTTTTATATATGACATTGTACTAAAATGCAATAGGAGATGATGCATAAAACCTTAGAATATTAAAATTAATATCAGTAGCAAAGTTAATACAAAATATGAGCAATAATATTACTTGAAACTAGCAGGGATAAATATATAAATATCTTGAGAACATAAAGCCAAAAATGAAACTGTTAGTGGAAGATTAAAATATTAGTCATAGAATAATAATATATTATAAGCATCACTATTTAAAGATAGTTATAAAAAGAACCACAGATGTCAAATCTGCAAAGAAATTAAGCAATAATATATAAAAAGTATTTTATGAAAAACATTTTAAATTGATTTGATGAGTAATCCACTAGGAAGCAAAAAATATAATTTTTTTCAACCACAATTTTGGATGTTATATATAACTTGAAATAAAAGTGTGAATCATCCATAAATTAATTAATTGAATAATTAAAATATGGTTGTCGATGCTTTTATTTCAAATTACATGTAACAACCATCCATAAAACAATTAATTTATAGTGACTGAATTAATTTATGAATTGTGATTAAAGAAAAAATATATTTTTTAATTTTTAATGCATTACACATCAAATTGAATAAAAGCATTTTTTATAAAATACAGTATATTATTTTTATTTTTTAGTATTTAGGTATTCTGTAATTGACTTTTTGCACCTATTCATACCCAAATTTAAAAATTGAAAATCAAAACAATATCACTATATTTTGAGTATTTAAAATGAAATTCACAAGCATTAAAAATCGTTCACAATTTTTGTTTTTTTTTTAAAAAGTTTTAATTAACCCATTGACATATATGCGCATGCTTAAATGCACATACATATATAGGTATAAATTACTAATCAAAATAAGTAATAATAAATTAAAGAATTTTAAAAGACTGATTCTTTTAAAATAGGAAATAAAAATTATTTATAAATTTTAAGATTAGAAAAAAGATTATTTTCTAAAAATAAAAACAGTTTAATTAATTAGAATAGAATACAATACGATAATGACATATAAAACAAAGGAATTCAAGTTTAGTTTTCCTTCATGAGATAAAGTATAAGTTAAAAAATAACTCATTAATTAAAGGTAGAGAGCTAATGATTTAAATTCTTGTATCCAGCATGGAGCAGTGAAAGAAAGAATCACCTGAGTGGATGGACAGGGATACAATTTCAGGGATTGAAACGATGAATGAACTCACTGCATTTTGGATCAAGACAGAAACATTTCATTCTTGGAGCTTCACCTGTGTGCACAGACTTATAAGCAGGTGCAGAATGTTCCCACATTGCACATGGACTTCAAATGTGGAGAGCTGGCCTCTGAACATGTTAACAGCCAGCTAAGACTCGTACAGGTCATATTAATCTATAATATGATTTGTGTATGCCTTTGGGTCTTATTATGTAAAATAATCATATATATGTAAATAGTCAATACACTATTAATTATCATTCATTAAAATCACTAAATATTAACTGTTTAGTAGTGGTTTGTACTTTTGGGGTGCCCTCTTACATTCATCAGTCTGTTGAGCAGTAATCTTGTTCCTGACCTTGCTACTAGTGGTCATTTCAATTGACAGTTAGACACAATAATTGTGCAGTCACAGTCTTGATTTGAACCCTTAATCAATTAATATTAAATTGTTAAATTTAGATAAAGGAAAGATAAGGCAATGCAACTAGCAATCGGTGAATTTGATGTCAGTGAGGCAAGTAGTTGGCCCATGTATGTTCAACATGTGGAAAAATACTTATTCATTAATAAAATTAAAAATGATAAATATAAAATTGCTTCATTATTATGCTTTGCTGAAAAAGGAGTTATTGAGATAGCCAACAGGCTCACTGAACCTCTAACTCCTGAAGATTGTTCATATGATCAGGTTAAAGATCATTTGTCAAATGACTTCAATTCCCAACACTCTAGATATTTCACTAGACTACAATTCTGAGACTCAGTACCAAGGTAAGGAAGAAAGTGTAAAAGATTACAATAGTGCTCTTCGAAATTTAGCAAAGAATTGCATCTATGAATCATTCCTCAACGAAACCCTTCTGAAACAATTTCTGACTGGAATGCGTAATGATAGTTTATGGCAACAATTATTGGCCATTGGCAATTTAAATTATATAGAGGCTATAGAATGTGGGATAGCTTATGAACTTGTGCTTAATCAATCTCAAAAATTTACCCAAGTTCAAGAGTAACAGCAAATTGCAAATAGATGTTTGTAAAATGGAAAAAAAAATTGTCTAAGAGTAATGAGAATAGTTTTAACAGTAAAAACACATATGTTTTTGCTGTGGGAAAAAAGGCCATAAAGCCAGCAACTATTTTCACAAAAGAAAACATTAGAAAAAGTGTAAAAAAAGAGGGCACATGGAAATAATGTATAAACAAAAACTTAATGATCCTAACAAGGAAAGTAATAATTATAAACATTCATATCAGGGTCAGGCAATTCAGCATAACAATATTAAAAAAGTGTCAACTGATGACAACACAATAATGTTAAAATTAAAAATATGTGATCAGCCTATTGCCATGGAGGTCAACAGTGGTAACAGAGTATCATTGATATCAGTCTGTGATTGGTATAGGATAAGACCCATTATCCAAAAAACTGACCTAAAGGCATTAGATATAAATGATAACACCATTAGAAGAAAGGGCAGTTGAAGCACCAATACATGGAAGTAAGGGCAAAATTAATATACTACCACTATGTGTAATATCATGCCCCTATCAACCCCATATTAGGATGAGACTGGTTCAATGAAATGTAAGTAAAAATAACAATTACTAAAAAAATTTAATAGCCCTGAGAGAAAAAACTTTCCGAGAAGATTAAGTGGAATTTGAGTAAAATAGATATACTCAGAGAGCAAAAATCTTTCCAGCAGCCAGTAGTTAACAAAAGCAGTTCAGAGAACATCCAGAGTGACCAGAAATGTAAAGAAACTAAGTACAAAAATGTACTGAACTCAAGAATAAATCAAAAAATTGTAGCTCATTGGACAGAAGAGGATGATGAATACCAATGGATTATAAGCAGATTAGTGAAGGCTGTTTGAAGCAATGCGCCAGTTTCCTTCACAAAGAACTATGGAATTCCCAGAAGCAACTGTCAGTACCCAAAAGCTGCATTATGAAAGGCAATTGTACACTGATATCAGTCAAGAGTAGGCAGCACACAGTAAAGTGGCTGCATAATAGTCAGCTGGACATTGGAAGAGCAAAATCTCTAGCCCTTAGGGATGTCTGGTGGCCAGATATTAACATAGACATGAAGAAAAACAAAAATAATGATTGTGATTCACAAATAAGCACATTTCTAGATAATGCACCAAGTGAGTTGGAACATAATTCACAACAGCATGCTAAAAGGAAGATAAAAAATCCCATGTATCTTAATGACTATGCACTAAGTTCAGAGATTAAAACCTGATCTCTGAACTTGGGGAAAGTAATGATATGTATATGTATGCTTAAATGCAGATACATATATAGATGTAAATTATTAATGAAAATAAGTAATAAGTTTAAATAACTTAAAAGAATTTTAAAAGATTGATTCGTTTAAAATAGGAAATAAAAGTTATTTATAACTTTTAAGATTAGAAAAAAGATTATTTTCTAAAAATAAAAACAGTTTAATAATGAAAGTAGAATACAGTAGATAATGAGATATAAAATAATTAAAGGAATTTGAATTTTATATTTCATTCATGAGATAAACTATAAACTAAAAATAATTCATTAATTAAAGATAGAAGTAATGATTTAAATTCTTGTATCCAACATGGAGCAATGAGAGGAAGAATCACCTGAGTGGATGGATGGAAATATGAGCCAATCAACTTTAGGGATTGAAACAATGAATGAACTCAGTGCATATTGGATCAAGAAAAGGACACTTTATTTTTGGAACTTCACCTATGCACATGGACTTATAAGTGGGTGCAGAATGTCATCCACATTGCACAGGAACTTCAAGTGTGGAGAGCTGGCTTCTGAACCTGTTAACAGCCAGGTAGGACTCATACAGGCCATATTGATATATAATATGATTCATGAATATGATTCATGTTATATATAGAGCTCACAAATAAGCTCTTAATAAGCTTTGCAGAATATTTCCAACCCCAGACCAGTTTTTGCTGCTGGCTTCCTCAGTGAGGTACTAGGATATTCAAGCATTAGATTGAAAATACCAGAACAATCCCAGCACTTTATCTAATGGATAACTATTAAGTAGAAAATCTGAAAATTTCAGACATTTTATATGTCTTCCAATCCAGCTATTTAACTTAAATAGCCACATGGGACTGAACCAAGTTCATATATACCATATATTAATAACTTTAGCAATATAAAATTTTCAAAACCTTAATAGCAAAAAATAGAATTACAAAGAAATCAAATCACATGTCACATGACCTAATTTAATAAGCTTGTATTACAAATGTTGTATATAGAGCTCACAAATATGCTTTTAACAAGCTTTGCAGAATATACCCAGCTCCAAACAGGTTTCTGCTACTGGCTTCCTCAGTAAGGTGTTAGGATATTCAAGCATTAGATTAAAAATACTAGGACAAGCCCAGCACTTTATCTAATGAATAACTATTAAGTAGAAAATCGGAAATTTTCAGACATTCATATGTCTTCCATATGGCTATTTAAGTTAGATAGCTGGATTGGAAGACATATGAATGTCTGAAAATTTCAAATTTTTTACTTAATAGTTATCTATTAGACAAAGTGCTGGGATTGTCCTGGTATTTTTAATCTAATGCTTGAATATCCTAGCACCTCACTGAGGAAGCCAGTAGCAGAAACTGGTTTGGGGTTGGGGATATTCTACAAAGCTTGTTAAGAGCTTATTTGTGAGCTCTATATATAACTTTGTAATACAAACTTGTTAAATTAGTTCATGTGACATATGACTTGCTTTCTTTGCAATATGATTTATGTACACATAAGGGCTTAGGTATATATATATATCCTGTCAACTGTACCAATGCTATATCTGACCTTCTATTTGTTGGATACCTTGCCTGTGAATTTAACCATTCCAGATTTATTTAATGATAATAATTACCCAGTAATGACACAGCTGTATTAGATTGAGATTAAATGCAATTTAATAATTAATATTCTTAACAATATCTGTTATAAATTATATACACATATAATTAAATATTATAGATCAATAAAACTTATATGAGTCTTAGCTGGCTGTTAACATATTCGTTGCCAGCTCTTCATCCATGAAGTCCCTGTGCAATGTGGGTGGCATTCTGCACCTGCTTATGTCTGTGTGCACAGGTGAATCTCCATGAATGAAGTGTCATTTTCTTGAGTTGTTCGTTTCAGTCCCTGAAGTTGATTGGCTTGTATCCTTATCAATCCGCTCAGGTGATTCTTTCTTTCACTGCTCCACATTGGATAGAAGAATTTAAATCATTATCTCTCTACCTTTAATTAATGAGTTATTTTTTAGCTTATACTTTATCTCATGAAGGAAATCTAAACTCGAATTCCTTTAATTGTTTTATATGTCATTATTATATTATATTATATTCTAATTAATTAAACTGTTTTTACTTTTAGAAAATAAACTTTTCTAATCTTAAAAGTTATAAATAACTTTTTTTCCATATTAAAAAATCAGACTTTAAAATTTTTTAAATTTATTTAAACTTATTACTTATTTTTATTAGTAATTTGTACCTATATATATAAGTGCATTTAAGCATATACATACATATCACCAATCAAGAGAAATCAAGATTTCACCCTTCATTTCTTTTTCTTTCTATTTTAATTATAGCCATGAAATTCAATAAACACATATTTAAAAAATACATGATGATTTACTGCACATGTATAAAAACTTACTGAACCAATTTCAATGTGGTTTGAAGTGCAGTCTCCCATCACTGTTAAGCAGGACAATTGGTTGGACATAGATACCTAACACATATACAACATTTGACCCAAATAAAAAACAGAATTCCTATATTAAATAAAAGTGATTTTAAATATATGGAATAACTGAAGGTTAATGAGAAAAAATTGCACTTAAAAATAATCAAATTTATAATCAAATTATAGTGAGAGAAGCAAAATGAAAAAAAAAAAGATATTTAAAAGCTGGTGCACAAAAGAAAGGTCACACAATAGAAAAATGTTCACTGACACACATACATGATTTAAAATTTTACCTTTCCATGAGACAATCTGTTTGATTCCAGTATTAATTGCCAATTGCATTGTGTCTTCATTATCATAATAATAAGTATTATGCTGCGATTCTGAAAAAAAAATCAGACTTTTTAATCAATAATCATTATTTTAAGACATTTAAATTATAAATTATTCATATCTTTTACCTTTTAATGATGCTTGTGGACTATATAGGATTGACATCCATATTTTTTTTATATTAACAAGGATTTAGGTTAAATAGAATGTGTTTGCTGTTTGCAGATGGATTCTTTTACAAATAATGAATAAATTCCATTTTTTTAAGAAGGTTTCTTTGTACATTATTATAATTCTCACATTCCTATAATATTAACTGACATTTAGGTTTATTTTTTACATAATAGGATTATATTTCTTGAAAAGAAGTAGCTATTCAGTAATTTTTTTTCCTCATTTAGTATATAATTATGTTGCTTTTGAAGAAGGTTACTTTAGTAGTTGAAATATAGGTTTTATTTTCATTTGTCATTTACTATTAATTTTAGATTATTACATATCTAAAGATTTTAAAGATTTTGTAATACATATATGATGAATAATGTTTTATAGTGAAATGCATACAGACAGGTGATTATTATCAATACTATTGATTGATTGATAACTAAATTATCATCTACATGTTGTGTTGCTGTGTTCAATAACATTTTACAATAGAAAAATGAATGTCTTCTATTGTGCTTTCCATCTTTTTTATATAGAGTTAACTAGAATTATGATAGCAGAAAAACAAATTCAAATCAATTTATATATTTTAATATCAATTGATTATTTAAGAGGTTAGAGTAGAAATATTTTACTCATTTTAAAACCCTGCACACAAAGAGATGACCAACATAATCAATTTACATTAAAATATATGAGCTGATTTGACTTTGATTTTCTGGCTGTTAACAATTCTAATTAACTTTATATAAAAAGATTAAAAATGTAATAAAAACAGTTGTATTTCTATTGTAAAAAAATTATTGATCATGGCAGATAGAAGACAGTTCATTTATCAATTGAAAGTATTTGGTGATCATTACCTGACTCTCTATATATCTTACCACACACATTCTTATGATTTGAGAATGAAGAAGCTCTGAGGAAAGTACTTATTATTGTATTGAAATGTCAGTTATTTAGCTATTATATTTTTATTACAGAAGCTCCCAGAAATTATACTATGAATTCATCATTTATCCATGAAAATATTAGAATTAATATATATATAATCAAAATATTCTAGAATAAATATTAAAAAATTTCATATTCCTATATAAAATATAAATAAAATCTTTGCTATAGCCAGCTTAAGACATTTTCTACTACTTGAGATGGTGGAAAATGCTATAAGCTGACTATAGCAAAGATTTTATTTGTATTTTATATAGGCATATGGAATTTTTTAGTATTTGTTCTAGAATATTTTGATTATTATACATAACAAAATATTTATAAAATACTGTAAATACTCCTTAAATGAACATATCATAATGCAGTCTATAAAATAATATTTATTTCTTCTTCTTAGTTAAAATTTCATTTCCCCAGAAATCACCATAGTGATAACAAATACATGAATGTTAGAAAATAGTATTTTAAATAATGTTAATCAATGAGCTGAAGCCTTTACATGAAATTATAAAAACGAATTTGAAGGAAAGAAATTAACCTATTGCAATATACTTAATATCAAAGAAATAATAATGCATGCTAAGACAATAAATATTAACTAAAAATGTAATGTATAAATACAATAATATATAAAAAAAATTATAAATGGGATAGTGGTTTAGTATTTGATATAAGTCAGAAAAAATTATAATACTTCTAAAATAAAATATTGCAATTATTTCTATAATTTTCAATATATCAGTATATTAAAAATAAACAACAATTAAATTTATTGCATAAACTGCCATTGTGAGTAGGATTTCCTATAATTACTATTCAAAATAGCTGGTACACAGCTAGTTATAGCTATTATTTATATATTGCTTATATTGAAAATCATAGAGTTAACCCTGCTTGTTTTATTATATGTAATATTTAAAAGTTGCATTCTAGAATGAAATAAACAAACATAGGGTTAAATAATCTGCACACCTTTTCATACTGTATTATCAGCTATTAATAAGATATTATAGATCTTTTAAAAATATTTTCATTTGTATAAGACTTTTGACCAGATCTCATTGCCATCATACTGAAGTTTTTCAACAAATCACACTAAAGGGATAGCAAATAATAATAATCAAATGAAAATAGTTAGTTTAGCCTTGGATAGAAACCTTAATATATATAAATATATTTCAAATTAATATTTTCCTGGAAAACATTTTCTCTCCAAAAAATAAATACCTGTTTCATTTTAATTTGTATCCAAAGCATTTTTATATAAGTTTTTAATCTTTTTAATAACATTACTAATGCCAATTTAAATCAGTTTATTTTTTGCTATTTTCACCATATTCCTTCATATCATTTGCATTCCTGGAGTAAAAGCCCAACTTTTAGTCAAGCATTGGTAGCCGAGAGGTCAGCACAGCTGCCTTGCAAGCAGTTGCTTGCAGACAGTTGTTGAAGGTTCACTACCTGGCCAATGCTTTGACATATGGGGGGAAAAGTTCAAATTTTATATACGTTCAAATTAATAAAATATATTGAGAAAAAGCATTATCCTCCTAAGAATAATCTGTTCAATTGCAAACTAAGCTAAACTAAGATACCAAATTTAAGAAAATATAGTGGTTCCCGTAACCCTCCCTCCTAGGAAGAGCACTATGGATAATTCATGGCATGACTTTATCTTCTAATAATTAGTTATATATCCATCTAATGTTGGTCAGTAAAGGTTATCTAAATAACTGAATCATATCTCAGGACAGTTAGAGTTGGGCTAATCAAGGTTATGGTGATTTGGAAAAGAATGGATAAGTTGAAATCATAAAGTTAAGTGAAAAAAGACAGTAAAGAAAATTTTTGAAAAAAAAATTGGTCATAAAAAGTCCTTAGAGATTAAGAAATATAAAAATGAAGTTGAATGAGGAGAGTAATATTTAAGATAAAACAAGGTATAGACAGAATTGAAGGAAGGGATATGGGTAGTGTGCAGCACCTATTTTTTGGAAGATAACTTGTGAAATATAGCTTGTTGCTCTCACTAGATTAATAAGTATTATTTATTAGATCAGCTGATTAATGATATGATAACCATTTCATAAGCTTACACAAGCTATTAAAACAGTAGCAAATTATCCATACAATAGTGCCACCCAGTGCAAGTGTTAGTAATCAATGGATGCAAGAAAGTTTGTGCATAAAATCTTTATGTAACACCTACTCATCCAATATTCTCAGAGGAGTTTCTATCTTGTGGATTTTATCAGTGAGGAGCCTTAAATCTGAGAGCATCTGCACCTAGATCTTA
The DNA here is from genome assembly GCA_028023455.1 of Epiperipatus broadwayi. Taxonomy (NCBI): domain Eukaryota; kingdom Metazoa; phylum Onychophora; class Udeonychophora; order Euonychophora; family Peripatidae; genus Epiperipatus; species Epiperipatus broadwayi. The sequence continues at coordinate 139,036 of JAQFVV010012444.1, read as the reverse complement.
GTGTCCAATGCAATTCTCCAGCAGCTACCATTAATGTATTCAGTTAACTATAATGCTATGAATCCAAGATGAAAACATAATAATGTTTTCAATATAAGCTCAGTTGCTTGTATGGTCATATAGATCTGAAACCAATTCCATATCTATACATTTTGATGTCTCTGTTTTTTTTTTAAAAAAACCACAAGTCACTATCATCTCATGAGCAGGATGAATAAAAACCTGCTAAAAGATCACATGATCATCATTTCCTATGCTTATAAGATGTTAAAATAGTAGCAAATTCTCCATACAGTACACTCTTCTTATAGAGGGGATAGAAAATATCACTTTTGAAATGATCATATTATTGTGAATAGTTACTTAGCTCTATAATTCTATTTCTAAAATGGGATAACCACAAGCAAGAAAGATACAACACAAAACTAATCAACTGAGATAAATTGTTAAATTTTGGGCAAGTGTGCAGTCTGATTTTTCACTAGAATATGTATGCTTTCTCTCTATATATAGAGAATTAAAAACAGTCTTATGGCAGAAATTGTAATTGCAGTTAATATTAAGTCTAAGATCACTTTACTAAAAATAAAGTTTGGGGAAGATAGAAATTGCATTAGGAGTGAATGTAGTGACTTGAAGTGAATAAGATTGCAATTGAATTAATGAAACTAATGTACAAAGCTAAACTAACAATGGACTCATATGACTATTTACATGCTATCTAATAAGAAGAGTGTATAAATTTTATTGTTTAAATAAATAATTTATTGGAACTCTAAATATGTAATTTGAAATATTGAAATTTTCATACAATACTTAAAATTTTTTCAAAATTTCTTGCCGTCATTGATTACTAAGGCTTGCAATTGGTGTCACTATTGTATGGAGAGTTTTCTGGCTAACAAGTTTCTTCAGCATAGTGGCTGAAAAATTCCTGACTTTGATAAAGAAGAACCATACTGTAATAATTTGATTCTAATAGTTATATGAATGACTTGTGCTTTTTATTATATAATAACATTATGCTTCTAGTTAATATTTTATTGTCTTATCATGTATTATTATTTCTTTCAGTTGAAATATATTTACAATATGCTGATTTCTTTCCTTCAATTTCAGTTTTCTAATTTCATGTAAAGACTTTGGCTAAATGCTTAACATTATTTAAAGTACTATTTTTTTATCATTCATGTATTTGTTATTACTTTATAGTTTTATTGATTTAATTTTATGATTTTCAGAAACTATTCATGTATTGACAAATTTCTGAATGGATTTCAATAGGCAGCATTTTGAAAGTTTTGAAATTTTTTTCAGTATTGCATAAAGATTCAATATCATTTCAAATTACATATTTAGAGTTTCAATAAATTATTTATTATTTACAAATAAATTTATACACTCTTCTTATTAGAGAGCAAGTAAATAGTCATATAAGTCCATTGTTTAGTTTAACTTTGTACATTAGTTTGATATCTAACCAATGACAAAATTATTAACTCGATTGCAATCTTATTCACTTCAAGTCGCAGCATTCACTTCTATGCAATTTCTATCTTCCCCAAACATTATTTCTAGTAAAATGATCTTAGACTTAGTATTAAGTGCAATTACAATTTCTAGTATAAAACTGTTTTTAACTCTCTCTATATATAGTAAGATTACATATTGTAATGACAAATCAAACTAAACACTTATTAAATCATAACAATTTGTTTACTTCAGTGGGTAGTTTTTTCCAACCTTCTTTACCTGTGGCTATCCCATTTTAGAAATAGAATTGTTGAGATATATAAGATTATTTCAGAAGATCCCTATAAGAAGGGTGTACCACTCCAGAGCTATGATTAAATCCAGATAAATAAACTTACATTATTTTCTGGGTTTTTTATTAAATAAAATTTAATATCTATTGAAGGATCAAAACAGTTACATGTTAATAGTGTAAGTGGAAATGCTGACAATATTATTAAGGGGGGAAAAGTTTAATTGTCAATATTACAGGAATTAATAATGGGGCTCATTATGACATTTAAAATCAAAATTAATTCTCATATGGTGGACTTCAGTTACCATTTTTATTTTGAATTTTGATATCTTTTTATGCATAAACATACTTTATAGAAAATTGCATTCAGATCTTGCAGTCATTTTTATAAATCATAACTAACAATGTGTTAAAAATTCCAAACTATACCCTCCCCTCCAAAAACATATTCAGATGACATTTATATATATATGCTCTTCATAAGAAGTTTCAGCAAATATCATAAATAACCAGTTTATGGTAATTGATCTTTTTGTCTAGATGACAACTGTGAGTCAAGTAACTTGCTCTTCAGCAGAGAATATAATCCATATAGTATTAATTTTTAAAAGGTTTTATTGCTAAAGAGTTTATAAAAAGTTTAACTATCAGAAGCACTAACTCTGGAGTTGATTCAACATTTCAGTCTGACATTTTGTCACTGCACTAAACTCTACAGAGCATCAATCATGAAATATAAATGTCCCAAGCATTAAATGTAATAATTAATTAGTGGTTCTAATAGGAATACTGATTTTCTAAAAGAAGTAATAAATAAAGAATGTTTTTTTTTCTGCTAAAAAAGAAAATAAAGCTATTAACATATGGATTATTGATATTAATTCTATCAGTTAACTAAGAACACTGATGTTAATCTTTTCAGATGACTATTAGCATTTGAATTACTGATGTTAATCCTATCAGATAATTATTAACATTTGGATTACTGAAATTAATCCTGCCTTCTTCTCAGATAAGGGAAGAGAGGGAATATTATTGAGTTTTTGAATTTACAGGCTCTCTCAGGTATTAAAAAAGTAACTAAGATAATGAAATTAATAAAATTAGGCAGAAAAATATCCATAATGTTAATCAATTAGTTTAAGTTCTGTTCTGTGGAACTCTCTCTTTGTTTAGATTATCCTTAATAAAATGCCCTCACAAACTAACTATTAAATATAGAAGAAACTTCTTTTAGGTCAGTAAAACTAATGTAAAAGAATCAAGTAACAGCAATAATTCAGACAGTGAAGTCCAAAAACATGTAGCCTTTATGAAGTTAACTTTCAATAAATGATTTTCAGGATATGAAAAGGAGGCTGCTATTAAATCTGTATTTTTACTAATGTAAACAGATACTTTAATAGCTCATTCCAATATTTTGATGTTTGTGCAGAGGTACTGTGCATATTTTGATTCTGACTACTGAGGTGTTAAGATTATCTAAGTGGGTGACAAAATCAATTAAGCAGCTTCTACCTTCCTGTTATTTACAAGTCATTATACTTCAAGAATGGATGCAGAATATAATATTGGGAAAGATTATCCAGTCCTCAGTAAAGGTACTTCCAAGTGTTTCTAAAGGCAATTACCATATTTTAAATCAAATGTCTAAAGATTATCAAATAAAGTTGACAAGAAATTTCACTATTGATATATCTGACCATAGTATATGAATTCTGTGCTGACTTTGTTATACAATCAAGTAATGAATTTGCTTTGCTTGTCTAAGTTGGGTGACATGTACAATTATTGGGAACCCACAAATACATTACCTGTGGGATATACTGAGGTGCCAAACGATTTCCAGAAAAAAATATAAATATGGAAATTATACAAGATATCAGGTAAACAATCAAAAGGTACAAAGAAACTCATATAGTTTATTACTCATATGATGTTTGAGGATTAGAAGTAATAGAGCTGAGCCTTGACTCCTGTGCTTTATGAGTTCTACCCTCTACTATCTACTAACTGTACCAAACTAGTCAGGATATCTATAGTATTGTTTTAATTTGAAAGCATCAGTTAATAATGAAATGGATTAAGAGGTTAACTCATAGATCTTATTCTAAAAGCATCAGCTTTTAGAAAAGTATAAATGAAATCAATGCCAACATGATTTATTTAAGTTTATTAATCTTTGAAAATATTACAACAAAAGTTATAAATTAAATCAAATTAGATAATGAAATCAGTAGAACAACATTACATCCAAGAGGTAGAAAGCACACTAGTTTTATGAAATTTGATATCTAATATCAGGTGGGTAAAATTTAAAAATAACTGAACTCATGTTCATGCTAAAAAATAATATGATATAAAACCTTGAGAGGTTAAATTATTCAATAAACCAATTTCATAAAAACATGGAATCATAGATATAAAAAATAATAATTTTCATTAGAAATATTCTCTATATTGCTGTTGTGTTTATATATTTATATTATATTTTAATACTAAGAATTATATCTAGAAACATGTTACTGGTCAGTTATATTTTTCTTTCATTACTTAAACATCCTTATATCTGCAGTTTGAATTAAAAGTATGGGCTTTTCAAGGGCCTGCATAAGGTAAAAAGAAAGTCCTTAAAACAAATGTGTTAATATTGATGAAACTCATATGTAAACTTTTTGTGGCCAAGAAGTCAAGAACAACAACATAAGTGAATCAGAAAAATTTTTTAGATATCAAATTTTTCTATGGTGTTCTTAGAATTATTTAGCAAGAAATTTAATAAATTCATTACAGTGAACTATATGTTTTAATAGTAAACAAAAGCAAAATCAGGGTAAGCTTGAATAATGAAAGATAATATCTCCATACCCAGACCAGTTTCTGGTTTTTGCTTTTATCACTGAGGACTAGAATTCAAAGTTAGAACTAATATACTTAGGCATCTAGCAGTCACTGTTTACTCTTTTATATTATCTAAGATAACAGTTTGAATTCAAGAATATACCTAAAATTTTGATTCCAAATTATGACCATTGCATAGTTATATACAACTGATTCCATGTTAGATTCTTTGTATTTTAGACATTTCAGTTCAGATCAATTGTACAACCATTTTATTCTTTGGTCAAGCAGATTAATACCAACAATGAAATCACTTGTTTTTCTCATATGCTTGCAAGAGCAATTGATTTCACTTTACTCAAGAGCCATCTATTGTAGGCTTGTGTAATCAATGAATATAGCATGATATATTAATATAATATTACACTCCAAAACTGTTTTCTGGATTTTGTCTTAATCAGTGAAAACAAAGATTCAAGCTGAAACTAATGTACTTTACTTCTAGCAGCTACTTTTTATTTCTTTGTATTATTCAAATTAAAGCCTGAAATTAAAAAAAAAATCCTAATAATTTGAACTCCAGATAAGCTCACTTGCATTGTCATATAAATCAGAGTCTTGGATAGTTTCTATATATTTTAAATACTTCAGTTATGTACTAACAGTAAGTGTCTTCTACCATTTGACTAGTTAGTTTGAGTTCAAAACTTTGGAGTTTTTTTTGGAATTTAAAGCTCTCAGCTTCACTACTATAAAAAATAAAATTATTTTAAATGCATAAGTACATTGATTACAACTTTAAATCCTAATTCTCATAGCTTGAAGAAACATTTAGAAACTGGTCTAGGGATTTAGCACTACACAATTTGATATGCATTGATTATCCAAGCTTACAGTAATTATCTCTAGAAAAGTGTGAATGAAACTGCTTTTAGAAGCATGTAAATAAGCACTGATATCATATGCCTAATCAAAAGGTACAAAGATACTAAAGTTGGCATAAAACTGCGATCTCTAAAATGTGGTAGATACTGATTTTGTATCAATGCCATACAATTATGCGAGTGAATTGACTTGGATACAAAAGCTTAGGTTGTTTTTTTTAATTCAGGCTATTAGCTCAAATAGTATAAAGAATTAAAAGGTAGCTGCTAGATGCATGAGTAAATTAGTTCCAGTTTTGAATCTTAATCATCATTGATAAAGGCAAAAGCCAAATTGATCTGGGATAGGAATATTATAAGATTGCACCACCTGGTGTTTATTGATTACTCAAGCTTAAAATAAATTGTTCTAGGATGAAATAAATAAAACTGCTTATGGCATTGATATTAATATTAATCTTCCTAGATATAGGATAAAGTAACTACAATTGTCATAAAATTGAGAATTCTAAAATATATAAAAACTTACTTGAAGTCATAAACAATGAAGATTGCCAATTCCTCTACAAGCTTTGTGATAAATGCTTAGCCAGAGCCAGCACTTAAAATATCTCTGTCGGGAACCCCTCCCCAAACCCCCGACCATGGTTTCGTGCTTTGGCACTCCTCAGAGAAGTGTATGAACCTACCCTGACACACCTCTCTGAGAAGTGCCAAAGCATGAAACCATGGTCAGGGATTTGAGGAGGGGTTCCTGACAAAGATATTTTAAGTGCTGGCTCTGGCTAAGCATTTATCACAAAGCTTGTAGAGGAATTGGCAATCCTCATTGTTTATAACTTACAAACTTAAGAGATAGGGTCATGTGATCTATGACTCTTATTTTGACTATTACTTGAAGTCATATTTAAATAAGCAATTATTTTTATAGCGCTATGTTTATAATTGTAATACATTTAAAGATCAGCCTTTTCAAGCTATTGTACATGTGCTTTTATGAGTGTTAATAATAAATGAATACTTTCACTCCCAACATGAGATATAGTATTTATGAAAGAACAAAATGAATCCACTTGTTCTTTCCAACCCAAATGCTTATATATGGGCAAATCTTAAATACTGGAAGTGAAAGTGTGAGGATAAACCACTCACTTTAAATTACATGTTTACGATATCTGAATGAATGATGTTGATACAATTATCTGGAATTTACTAAACGTCACTCTCAAATGAAACTTAAACATACGTGTTGGGAGTGAAAGTATTCATTTATTATTAACACTCATAAAAGCGCATGTACAATAGCTTGAAAAGGCTGATCTTTAAATGTATTACAATTATAAACATAGCGCTATAAAAATAATTGCTTATTTATATATGTTTAAGTTTCATTTGAGAGTGACATTTAGTAAATTCCAGATAATTTTGTTGACATCATTCATTCAGATATCGTAAACAGGAATTTAAAGTGAGTGGTTTATCCTTATGCTTTCACTTCCAGTATTTAAGATTTGCCCATATATAAGCATTTGGGTTGGAAAGAACAAGTGGATTCATTTTGTTTTTTCATAAATACTATATCTCATGTTGGGAGTGAAGGTATTCATTTATTATTAACACTTGTAAAAGCACATGTACAATAGCTTGAAAAGGCTGATCTTTAAATGTATTACAATTATAAACATAGTGCTATAAAAATAATTGCTTATTTACATATGTTTAAGTTTCATTTGAGAGTGACATTTAGTAAATTCCAGATAATTTCGTCGATGTCATTCATTCAGATATCGTAAACAGTAATTTAAAGTGAGTGGTTTATCCTCATGCTTTCACTTCCAGTATTTAAGATTTGCCCATATATAAGCATTTGGGTTGGAAAGAACAAGTGGATTCATTTTGTTCTTTCATAAATACTATATCTCGTGTTGGGAGTGAAAGTATTCATTTATTATTAACACTCATAAAAAGCGCATGCACAATAGCTTGAAAAGGCTGATCTTTAAATGTATTACAATTATAAACATAGCGCTATATAAAATAAATGCTTATTTACATATGTTTAAGTTTCATTTGAGAGTGACATTTAGTAAATTCCAGATAATTTTGTTGACATCATTCATTCAGATATCGTAAACAGTAATTTAAAGTGAGTGGTTTATCCTCATGCTTTCACTTCCAGTATTTAAGATTTGCCCATATATAAGCATTTGGGTTGGAAAGAACAAGTGGATTCATTTTGTTTTTTCATAAATACTATATCTCATGTTGGGAGTGAAGGTATTCATTTATTATTAACACTCGTAAAAGCACATGTACAATAGCTTGAAAAGGCTGATCTTTAAATGTATTACAATTATAAACATAGTGCTATAAAAATAATTGCTTATTTACATATGTTTAAGTTTCATTTGAGAGTGACGTTTAGTAAATTCCAGATAATTTCGTCGACGTCATTCATTCAGATATCGTAAACAGTAATTTAAAGTGAGTGGTTTATCCTCACACTTTCACTTCCAGTATTTAAGATTTGCCCATATATAAGCATTTGGGTTGGAAAGAACAAATGGATACATTTTGTTCTTTCATAAATACTATATCTCGTGTTGGGAGTGAAAGTATTCATTTATTATTAACACTTGTAAAAGCGCATGTACAATAGCTCGAAAAGGCTAATCTTTAAAGGTATTGAAGTCATATTTGTATAATTATACAAATACCTTAGATTAAGATTTAATTCATTAGGCTTTTTTAAAATTTTCAGGTTATTACTTTGAATAGTATAAAAAGTAAAAATGTATTAATTCCAACCTTGAATTCTTATCATCACTAATGAAAACAAAATCCAGAAACTAGTCTGAAGATGTTAAACCCATAAACATCACATGATCACCATCTCTTATACTAGCACATAATTGTTATCAAACAAGGCAAAACTCTCCATACAGTAGTGCCACCCTGTGTATGGAGAGTTTTGCCTTGTTAGTCTGAAGATGGATATATTACAGCATTATACTATCTGATGTTCATTGATTATTCTTGACTGCAGTAAATGACTCTAGACTAGAATTTAGAGAATTGTACTTAGAAATATATTGATAGATCACGTGATATTGTTCTTTGTAATATCTTAAAAACAGTTCATTATCAATTTTATTAAGTATCCCATATTACAATATTTATTTATTTTTATTTGGATTGAATGAAATTAAAGATGAATAAGGAATTTAAATTACATTTTAAAAAAGAAATTTACTTTAACTGGGTTTTATGCCAACTTAATTAAAAGGTTAATCATAAGTTTAACATCCACAGAAAGAGAAGCTATATTATATTTTAATCATTGTAAAATGAAAATAACTTTTTAATCTATTAGATTATATTAAAAATAAATAACAATGAAGTAACATATTAATACTTAAATCTTTTGATAAGTTTTAATTATCCTTTTATGCATTGATCTATATCATGTATATTCAGATTGATGTTAAAAAAATTTTTTTTGGATAAAGTTAGATTTTTTTTTGTTTTGGCCAAATATTCACAGACACTCCCACCCTTGGAAAATGTTATATATTATAGTATATGATATTATTTTTATTCCTCCCAATATTTAATTATCAAATAATTTTCCCAGCATTTTTTTTTCTCATCCGGATTTTACTAAAATCTATTTTATTCTAATAACGTATACTTATATTTTCTTTAGCAATATCATAAAATCTATTCAGAATATTTTTAAACATGCTGTAGTCAAAAATCAATGTCCAATACTCTCCTTCCTTTATCCATGCAAATTACATCTACAATTCAAATTTTTATTTAATTGTTGTCTCTTTTCCTTGTTATCCAAGCTCCTGTATTTGTGCCATATAATAACCATTTAGGTTCATATATTAAATATTTGTTATTCTTATATAATACATTTTTTTATATTCATTTTCTATAACACCGTTTTATTTCTCTAACACATCTACCATTTTTTCCTACTCTCTCTGCACATTGATTTAGTTTTTATATAAATATATAATAATACATTTTTTTATCTATTAAATTCCATATTGTTCTGGACAACCACATTTGTTATATTACCATATAATTTAATTAAACATTAATTTTACTAATATATTTTCATTTATATATTATAAATTGTTTTAAATTTGTTTTTAAATTTCTTTTTAACACTTTCATTTGGTTTTGGCAATTAACCACTCTATATAGTTTTACTTACTCCATCTGTTTTCATTTATTTTAAAAATTTTGATACTTTGGTATTAGACCTGCAATGTATCAGAAATAGGAGACCTTTTCACATCAGCAATAAATGTGTAATCTTGCGCTGATGTCAAATTGAAAGGAAATAATCTCTGTGATGTTATTCAATCTTGTATGAAAATATGTTTATCTTTTGCCTCAACTCTTGATTTCTGTCTGTATAATTTTTTTTTCCCTTTTGAAAAAATTCTTAAATATCTAATTTTTCATTTTTTCAAAATAAATATCTCATTTTCCATCTTTCAGTTTTACTCTTCTCATTAATTTTGCACCTCAGCATGCTTATTTAATAACAGTCTCATATCCACAAGAAAAAAAGTAACCATATTGTGTATTCTCATGATTTCTCCTATAGAAACTCCTTCTCTTAATCTTTCTATCTAAACTGCCAATTCTCTTAGAAACTAAATAAATAACGATGCTAATAATCATTTCTGATCCAAAATAGTTTCATACTTAACATACATTGGCATTTCATCTCCCAATCATTTTTATAAAAGAATTAATCTTGGAAAGATATTAATTATTATTAACAACACCAAATCTATTTCCATATTTTCCTAAAAATTCTTTTCTATCCATCCTGCTATATATCTTTTTTATATCTAAAAATCCTATAAAATAATTGTTAATTTTTTCATAACATATTTCAACAATAATAAATTATCTCATCTTCATCAGAATAAAATCCATTCTGAATCTTTTCTAAGATCTTAGTTCTTTCATCCAAGTCCTAATCTTGTCCATTAGCATTTAGTAAATGTTTTATAAATTATAAAACCTTATAGCTAATTATCAACCTAAAATCTTTTCTCTTTAACATTACAATAATCTAATTTTCATATCTTTCTACTCAAATATTGATTATTATCTAAAATTTTACTGCATCTTTCTCTTAAATCAACTTTTGCATACTTTCTCTACCTATTAGTAGTTTTTTTCTTTTTTAAAAAATTTATTTATTATTTTATTCACTTCTGAATCTGTCATTTTATCCATCTTCTCTTGAATTAATTCTTCCACATGCATTTATTACTCTCCATCAGCTAACATTTTATTACAAACTAATTCTTCTTTATCCTTATATTCTTTCTCTTCTTTATTGAGTAATATTACAGCCTTTAATTTTTCATTTTTCGTTCTAATATATCTCTATTTTTTTCCTCAATCCTTCTGTAAATTTTCTCAAATCTATTCTTTTTTTTTTTTAAATATCTGTCTCAGCTAATATATCTGTCCTTCAATTTATTTCTGAACAGTCTTTTTATACTCCCTATAGATTTTTTCCATATAATTATGCTTTTCTAAAATATTTTTATTTCAACATTTTTTGTTAGTCTTATTTGTTCTAAATGAACACTTATAATAACCTTCTTCACCATACTGGTCCATTCTTTATAAGAGTTGAAATTCAAAATTATTCCCAACTCTTATGAAGAATAGACCACTATGGTGAAGAAGGTTATAAATGAATGTTCATTTAGAACAAATAGGGCAATAAATAGGGCTAACAAAAAATGGAATAAAAATATTTTAGAAAAACAATTATTCCCTATTAATCTCTATATATTTAACTCCTCAAATACTCATAATTCTATCAACATTAAAATATGATCATTACTAAATCTTTTCATTCTTCATTAAATATTAATTCCTTTTATCTTTCCTCTCTGTGAATGTCACTTGATTCATTGTCTAGTAAATTCAAATTCTCTTATTTTGGATCAGGTGGATTCATAAATGCTTCCTTGTACTTATTTAGTTCACACCAGGGCAATAGCTTTTGGACACATAATTAGAAGTATACTTCAAATTCTGTCTTGACTATGTAAAATCACCACCATTTACTTCACTAGATTTCTAATTTTCTTTCCAGTTCTTTCTTACACCCCTTTCAATAATGTTTCATCCACATTCTGCATTCTGTTAATTTTATTTACATAATCATTCATATCACTACAATCAGTTATTTTACAGTTATCTTTCTTTTAACCATTTTTTTTTACATATCTATTATCAGCCATTATCTTTAAAAAATCTTTTATCTACATCATTCTTCATCTTATCTTCATTCACATTTTTTTTTATCTTATTACTTTCTTAATTATAAATATATTCTTCTTCTCATTTTTACTTCCAACCTTACATTTTTGACTTTTGTATATCTCAGATCCTTTCTTTAGATTAAAAAATAATAAAATTTACTGTTTATAAATTCACTTAGAATTTCATTTATCTCCTTCTACTTGCTGAATGCAAGGGCAGTTAATCCCCATAACCTTCTCTGAAAAGATTATTATTTTTATCATTTACATGTTATCAAAAGGAGATACATTATCTGAAGCTGAGAGTGAAAGTTAGAAAAGAAATGTAAGAGAATGGAGTAATATTAAATAATGATATCTCAATAGAAAAAAGTTGTTGGTCCTAAGAATATAGTCCATCAACATTAGAAAAGGACAACACATTATTAGATATTTTTTAAATGGGTAGAAACAAATGCTATAAAATGAATAATTAATTTCTACCAGAGAGTAGTAAAATCAATTATCCACCATTCATAAATGAAGGGACTAAATGAATTGATATATGTATATTTTGTGGTTAACTTATACTGCACAAAAATATGGCAAATTCTCATTTATAATGCCAATACCCTAATTGAAAAACTATAAGAAGTGAAGAAATGATCATAGAAATTTAGTGACTAAAATCACTGCAAGTAATAAGCTGCTATCTTGCCTGCCCAGTGTTAAATATAGTCAAATGAGATTATTATTGAATGGAAATTGCAGACAACCATTTGTGGAAAAAATTATTTTCCATGGCATTAAATATTATAATCTGTAAACAATATCTAAAGCAATATATCATTCAGAAGAGGCCCATAGAGTCCTCAAATCAATAGTTTATTGCTTGGATATATAAATTAAAGCATTATTATCATAGAATATATATATTTTTTTCCATGTGTCAAAGCATTGGCCAGGAAGCAAACCTGGGACTACTGCTTGTAAGGCAGCTGTGCTAAACACTCGGCCACCAATGCTTGACTAGAATATATTGTTCGTAAACAATTTCTACATTATGGAATAAACTTAGTCTCTAGGATTATTCATTGGTCTCTAGTTGTATTACCTCCATGCAAGTTAGCAACATAATATACATGTTGTCAGTTCTATTACTATATGGTTGGCAGAAAGCCATCTGGTTAATAAACTTCTTTTAATCATCATCAGATATGTGTTATCAGACTTCTTCTGCTCCCATAATAAGATAGTAGCTTGAAAATGTCATTTTACTTAGCTTGTGAAATTAATGTCAGATACCAGTATTCAAACTACCCTCTGTGCAGTCATTATCTAATTTTTACATACTATTTCCATGAAGTAGCATCAGTCAGAACACAAAATGAAAGTTTAAACATAAAATATTTTGCTTGTGAATTCCACAACATATTTTTTTCATAGGCCAAGAGTGTTTAAATTATTCTCCTGAATTTTTTATTAATTGGATACTATCTTTCATGCACATCTTTTAGTAAGCATGTTTAACCATAGTGTTCTAGTAGATTTTGTACTCTCATTGTTAATCAATGCTGATATTATCCTTGATACAAAAAAAATCTAAAGTTTTGGATATCAATGTTGTTGATAATCAAGTACAACTCATTTGACTTTTCATACGGGTAGGGTCCCCCCCCCTCCAGGTTTTGAAATTGATGTTAATTTCCTGTGAAATGCTTTTTATCTTTTTCTTAAGGTTTTTAATCTATATAACTTACTAATAAATTGCATTTTATCCATGATTTGGACAAAAATTCTCTACATTTAATGCTCAATGGCTACTTGATATGATGTAAATTTTACTGCTCTCAGTTTTCAAATGCCCTAATTTTATATTATTTATTAAACATAATAGGTATCCATATGTCTGTATTTTTTTAAAAAAATCAAATTAGTTTGAATTTACTTCATGTAGCCCAAGTTTTTTACCCCCTTTTTTGGGAGTTTACTGATGTCTTATCATGTATCTGCAAAGTAACATTGGACCTTCATCTTTTGCTGTCTATGATATCCTTTTCTATTTTTACATATAAATATATTTTTTTTGTAAATAATTCTTAGAATAATAAAAATCAAATTTATTTTATTGATAGTATATGATTGTCATTTTCATAAAAGCATGCATTCAATTAAACTGTATACAAATTTTGTGTGGAATTGTTTTTATGTGTGGCATTTCTAACATTGAAAAACCTGAGATTGTTTATAGCTTAAACAAGATCTTGGCCAATGGCAATTTTCTTTCAAATGTTAAATATTTCAATTGCCAAATTATCCATTTTATATAAAAAATTTAAGCAATCAAAGAAAATTAAATGCTTGGATTTTTTAAAAGTATCAGCAAAAATTGCTTACAAATTCGTAGTTAGAAGCAAAGGCTCCTAATGTATTTCAACAGCATTAGCAATGTCTAAAGCTATCAATAATGAGGTGATTTGGAACCAAAATTATATCATACTTTTCCAATGAGTGCTATGTTTTCTGTTTGTAATAAATACATTACAAATTTTTAAGTAGCTGTTGAAGGTTAATGTGAATCAAATAGTATTTAATGCTTATAGTGATATCTCATTTAATTATTTATTATGATATCATAAGAACATTTGCTAACTGTATATCATATCTTTTAATTTTAGAGCTCGGGTTTTGAGATCTGCCTTAATTCCAAAAATTAAATATATAGTAGTTTTTTTATGAACTTCATGGCAGAAATTAACAAAATCTCATTAATCAGATATGATGAATAATAGAATATGCAATAGAAATATTTATATATTAATAGCAAAATTCACATACCTGGTATTAGCAAGGAATTAAAGTTAAGCCATTTAAAATCAGTCAGATTCCAGTCACTTTCATTCATGCTTGTATCATTAAACATTGTTATATTAAAAATGATATCTTCTGTTATGTTGAGATTTTCAAACATTTCCTCATCAATTAATCTTCCTTTATTGTCAATTATACTTCCATCGGAGTCTCGGTAGTAATAATGGTGATGATGACGATGATGATGATGATGACCAAATTTGTGACCTTTCCTAAGAAATTTGGCTCCTTTGTAAGCAGCTCCAGCTATCAGAAGCTTCTGAAACATAGACATTCCATTATTTTTTCCAGAGTATTTATGCCCTTTATGATTACTCATAATGCCTAAACCTCCAACAGTTTTAATAAAATTTCCAAGATCTTTGTGAGACTGTCCATGTTTTCCACTATGACTTCCAAAATAATTCCCTTGTGCAGGATTTATAGGAAAACCTCCTTGTGGATATCTTCCTTGCCCAGGATAACTTTGTATAGGATACCCTTGTACAGGATTGCTGCCTTGTACTGGATAACCACCTTGTACTGGATAGCCACCTTGTACTGGATAGCCACCTTGTACTGGATAACCACCTTGTACTGGATAGCCACCTTGTACTGGATACCCACCTTGTACTGGATAGCCACCTTGTACTGGATGGCCACCTTTTACTGGATAGCCACCTTGTACTGGATAGCCGCCTTGTACAGGAGAGCCGCCTTGTACTGGATAGCCGCCTTGTACTGGATAGCCACCTTGTACAGGATAGCCACCTTGTACTGGATAGCCATCTTGTGTTCCTTTTTGTGGAGGATAACCTTTTTGTCCTGGATAGCCTCCTTGAACGGGATAGCTACCTTTATTAGGAGGTTGTTGTTCTTTAATGGGTTTTGGTTTGGGCTTTTCAATAGGTTTGGGTTTTTCAATAGTTTTTTCTATAGGTTTTGATTTAGTATTACTAGATTTCTGTTTACTAGATGTTTTAGAACTTCCTCCAGATTTTTTGCAATTAACCAGCTGGAAAAGCAGCATAAAACCTGTAAATAAAAAGAAATGACAAATTATTAAACAATCATTATAAACCACTACTTGTTCAATTCAGAGAAATATGTTGAAAAGTGAAGCATTTTTGAATTTGAACAAGATATTATAATATTATGGAGTGGAATTAATTTGGCTCAAAAATATTAGTTTTTTGATAAAGTTTATTATGAATGAAGAAATGAATTAGAGATTATCATCAACCAGGTAAAAGAAAAATAACTTCTAATAATTAGTTATACAGAATCCAGCTTAGTCACAATTAGTTTCTCTTGAAGATGGTGTTATCAACAAGAAGTGATAAAAATTTCTTTCTTTTCTCTCCCCTCTCTTCTTCCCTCATTCATTACTATGTATGTGGCTACATACATACAAATAATAAACACATTTATATAAATATATATGTTAAACAGAGAACCAATCTCACAACAAATATTAATAGCCAATCACACTTTCAGTACTGTATACAAAACTCATGGCTAACAAACCTATCTAAATTTAACTGTTAAAATTCAGAACATGCTCAATGGGATGCTACTACATTTCTGATTAGTAATATTTTTACCATTAGCAATAAACCACACCTTCATCTGTACTTTCTATCATTTGTCTCACTCATACAACATAACTTTTCTGAGGATAAAACTCATGTCCAACATTTTTCTTGTGATTAAAGAGAACAAAATTTAATTTACAATCACATTTAGACTTTTTATAGTGACATACATGTCATCTTAACCACATTGTCAAACTAGCCTTTGTCTTCCCATAGTAAACCATTCCACTATTCTGTTCATGGCATACGACAGAGTAAACAACTTGATTTTTATCAGACTGATCTACTCTATCCTTAGAATTATTAATAAATCTATCTAAACACAAACGTAACCTGAAACCAACATTAAAATATTTACACACCACTTTTTTTGTATTTTACATATAATTCTGGAACATAGTAACCCAAAGAAATCCATTTTTTTAATACTTTTAACCACATCAGACTTTAAGATTATTATACCCCATACTTACCAAATCCCTAAATAACACTCAATAGTTTACTTCCTATCCTCAAATTTACATAAGTATAAATTACAATACATAAAACATTTAAATTCTGACAGCTTATATCTTAAAGAAATGCATGATAAAGGATATACAAAACTTTTCACATTTAATAAACTTTTACAATCATTGTATAATCCAAGTCATTGAAATCACTTCTTGCACATGCGTCCAAATATTTTAAGCACCTATTATTCTATAACCCAATCATGCACATCAAACCTGTAATCATATCAACTATCTTTCTTGGATCATATACAAACACATCATTTATATATCTTCTATATATAATATCATATTCTTCCAGCATTGGCTTTATAATGCATTCTTCAATCCATGATACAAACAAACTATAAATAATACCACTCACTGCCAAAACCATTGACCAGCTTTTCTCCATATAAAATAAATCATTAGCAAACTTGCAGTAATATCTTTATTAATACATTCCAACATGTCAATAAGAAATTTAACTTTAAAGATGAAGGCTAGTTTGTCAATGTGATTGAGGCAATATATGTTAGCATAAAAAGTCTAAATGTGATTTAAAATTAAATTCTGTTTTCTTTAATCACATTTTATCCTCAGTAATGTTATGTAATATACAAAGAGACAAATGATAAGAAGCTGAAGGTGAAGAAGGTGTGGTTTACTACTAAGTGTAAAAAACATTATTAATAAGAGATGTACAAGTATTCCACTGAGCATGTTCTGGAATTTCAATTATTGGATTTATATAGTTTGTTAGCCATGAGTCTAGTATACAGTACTGAAAGCATGTTCAGCTATTAATATTTGTTTTAAGATTGGTTCTTTGTTTAACATATATATATATATATATATATGTGTGTGTGTACGTGTGTTAATTATTTACAATTTAAAGATAATTTATTTATTTTATTATTTTTAGCATTATTATGGATTAAAAATATGACTAGAAATATGTGGAAACTTTTAAGTTATGTAAAGAAATTGTTGCATTGAAAAAACAGATGAAATTCTTGAAACTGTGTTTTCCCTAACTGTTGCAATATTTTTACAAATCTACCTATAGATCTGAGTAGACTAGTTACAGTTTGTTAGAAATAACTTTGTTAAAGTTTGTTATTAAAGCATGCAAAAGAAATTTATATGTTAATTTAGTGAGGAAATGAAGATTGATGATATTTTATGCTGTACCTGAGGAAATTATGAATTGTTATAAAAGTTTGCAGTTGGGTCTGCAGCAGAAATTTGAAAATAAATTTAATATTTTAGATTAAAAAATCAAAATATTAGTATTTATAAAGAAGCATCTCATATTATATAAACTTATTAAGTGTGGGATTGTCAATGAAGTTTAAGAATGTTTGATTTTCAACCAAAGTTTGTTGGCAGGGAAAGAAAAATTATCACATGGAGATTGTATTTGATATTGAGACTATGTATGAGTTTTCAGAGAAGAAATGTTATGAGTGAGCAAACTGTTCCAATGCTGAATGATAATGGATATTCTGGATCATTGAATTATTGGAATGAAACAATTAATAATTTTAAATTGATATTATATTAGAAAGACATTATTTGTATGAAGGACAACAAGGAAAATAGGTTAATTTTAAAAGATAATTGTATGTTTAATGATGATTCAACAAATTAATAAATTAATATTTAAAAGGATTGAGAAGTATAATTTGAAATTAATGAAGGATACGTTTATTAATGCTCTTTACGGAGCATAACTAGGCAAAACATTTATCAGAAAAGAATATTTAAAGATTTATCCTTCTGTTGCAATTGTTTGCTAATGTTAAATTGCATAAAGAAAATACTTTTTTAGGCTGGTGGAGGTGCTATTGTTATAAAGGATCTCACCTCACGGCAAAATGATTGCAGGAATTGCTGGACTTTGGTGGATTTATGATTAAATCTATACTTAATTTTGTACAAAGGTTAAATTTGTTAAGACTGTAAATGGTTATGCTATGACATCACTAGATTTAAGTGAATTACATGAATTATTGATTTTTGCAGTCTATACACTTTGTCAATAAGACGTTGTTGGGAAATGATATAGGAATATGTAAAGTTACATTTTTTATTGACATATTGGAATGCCTTGATAAGGATTTTACTACAAGATAAGTAAATGATTCCTTTCATATGGAGAAGAGCTGGTCAATGAGGTTAGCGGTGAGTGGCATTATTTGTAGTTTGTTTGTATTGGAGATTGAGGAATGTATTATAAAGCCAGGGTTGAAATAATATATATATATATGATACGTAAATGATGTGTTTATATATGATCCAAGAAAGATAATTGAAAAAATGTTTACAGGTTTGAAGATTTAAGTTGGATGTGGATGATTGATTTGAAAATAACAAAATTTTTGGATGTATGTATAAGAAGCAATTTCAATGAGTTGGATTATAAAATGACTGAAAAGTTGTTAAATGTGAGAGGTTTTGTACATTCTTTGTTATGCATTTCTTTAAGGTATAAGCTGTCAAGAATTTAAATGTTTTTTTTTTGTATTGTAATTTTTATTTATGTAAATTTGATGGGGATAGAAAGCAGAATATTGAGTGTTATATTAGGGATTTGGTAAATGTGGGATATAAAAAATATTATATAGACAGTTAAGATTATTTTAAAAGACTCTTAAAGAAAAGTCTGCTGTAGTTAAAAGTATTTAACAATGAATTTTTGGGGACTTATTTTCTGAATTTATATGTGAAATTGAAAAAAACATGGTTCTATTTAATAAAAGAAATAATGTTGGTTTCAGGTCTATTTTGTATTTGAATAGATTTATCAATAATTCTGAGGATAGAGTGGATCAAGTTAATAGAAATCAAGTTTTTTATTTTGTTGTGTGCCAGAAACCAGATTGTGAAGTGGTTTACCTTGGAAAGACTAGTTTGTCAATGCAATTGAGATAGCATGTATCTCAGTATAAAAAGTCTAAATGTGATTCTAAATTAAATTCTGTTTTCTTTAATCACAAGAAAAATGTCGGACATGAGTTTTATGCTCAGAAGAGTTATGTAGTAGTAGTGAGGCAAATGATAGAAAGAGGAAAGTGAAGATTTAATTTTATTAATCAGAGATGAACTGGTGTTTAGCTAAGCATGTCCTGAAATTTCTATAGCCATGAGTCTGGTATACAGTACTGAAAGCAGACTTGGTTATTAATAATTGTTTTAAAATTGGTTTTCTGTTTAACACATATTTGTGTGTGTTTATTATTCACAATTTAAAGACAATGAGTTTATTTATTTATTTATTTTATATATGTATATGATTTACAGTGCTAGATGTAATGTTTTTGAGATTAACCCATTGGAACAGTTTATTTGTTTAAATATAATTGAATAGCTTCCAGCTTCAGGAAATAATAATGCATTTAAAATTTTAAAATATTACTCTAATTTTTCATATATCAGGAGGATTGTCCATAATGCTTCTGCTAGAAGACATGAATTTATTTAATCAATCAGAAATTTATTGCAAAATGTTTTATATCTTATATATACATCTGCCAAATGTGAAATTCCTTTCAGTTTTAAATCTTATAAATGATGACATAAATTCTAATATTTAATAAATAATAATTTACAACATGGTAAGATTAAAACTGAATGTAATTTCATATTTTCCAGATATAAGTCAATCAGATGTAAAATATTTAGCAATAAATTTCTCTTGGATTAAATGAATTCATACAGTCTAACAAAATATTGTAGACAATGCTCCTGATATATGAAGGAGAATAAGGATAAAGTATCATTTTAATTTTAATGCATTATCATTTTGCTGAAATTGGAGAATATTAAATTATATTTAAAAAACAGTTGCAATGAGGTAATCTCAAAAACATTATATATATATATTAATAATATAGTGATAAATATATATTGTAACCTATAAAAAATGAGAGGAGGAGAATCTTAACAATGGATGAGACTAGACAAATCAACAACAATGGAGAGAACAACCATCATAATAATATACTGGCTAAGCTGTCATATGTCACAATACTAAGAGCAAGATAAAGACAATATATGAGCAAATTAAGAGAAGGAGACTTCTCATACTCTAAAATATAGATTTTTAATATTTAAAGTATATATCATTAAAGAGTTAGGTTACTTTACTTCTCTATTAATAACACATCTTCCAACCACAGTAATATTATAACTGCAATGAGTATCTTATTGACATGATCAGATTTAACATTAAATTTCTTTTATTAAATAGAAGCATGTTTTGCCACATTAACTTCTATAAAATAATTTTATATTTAAGTGAAATAATTTTCTGTAATAATATTATATGTAAAATGGATATCTCAGGATTCATAAAAGGAATATTTAATAATTATAAATTTTATTCTTTTAATTTTTGAAAACCATTAAATAAAGAATGAGATCGTAATAAACAAGACAGTGAGACATATTCTTACTTTTAATATAATGTCTCATGAAATTATAATAATAAATTTATGATTTAAACTAAACATAAAAACTCTTAATTTGGAATAAAGAACAATATACTAGGATAGCATTCAGGATATAATGAGTAGATAAGGGATTTTATGACCACTCAAAATATCATACCAATAAATTCTCTTTATATATTTCTAAAGTAAAACCAAGCAATTCTTCTAAATAAAATAAAGTGATCTTTTAATATACAAAGTGATGTAAAAATAAACACAGTGATCTTTTAAATAAATGAAATTGATTAAAGTAATTTTCCAATAAAGAATAAATAATTATAATTATTTTTAATAAATAAAATAGCTTTTTTCTTGGATGTTTTCTTAATATCAGAGATGTAATTTTGATAAAGTGACTCTTCATATCCTCTCTATTTAGATTTCTGAAAATATGCAGATGATAAACAAGCAAGACAATTAAGTTAACAATAAAAATACATTTTAAAACATTTAAAAGACAATCAATCTTGCTATTTTAAAGTATTATTAAGATGAATTCTTAAGATATAATAAACAAAATATAATACAGAGGAAAATTATGACTTCCATTTAAAATAAGTAAATAATATCTGATGGTTAATGAAACCTTATACAGTGATGGTATTAACTCATTTAACAAAACAATCATTCTATTATAAAATGCCTAATGAATGTATTTAATATCCTTATAAAATATAAATTTAGCAATCCCTATGGTGTGATGAATACTGAAAATATGTATTCTTCAATAAAGCCATATATACAATTTTAAAATTTTAACATTATATATTTATTGGATTTATATGCAAAGTGCTGGTAAGACCCCACTACAAGACCTACACATCAAGACAAACCAACTACACCCAGATATACTAAGAGTGCAACTAAAATTAAGGTTGGCTTTCCTCAGCACTTACAAAATATATCAATTTCCAGAATAAAGTCATGCTAGTATGCTACCCATGGCTTTATACCAAAATACATCATAAACAAAATCTACATTTGGGATAATAAGCAAAAAATGAATGATGGCTTGAACTGAAAGAAAAGCACCTACACTTGAGAGCAATAAATGAACTAGGACTTTATCACAAATCATAAGGATAATGAAAATGGGTCATCAATAATGAACAATAATAATAAAGTGATTTTCCTTAATAAAGCATATGGTTTAGTACAAAATAAACAAACTATATAATTCACAAAAAATGGTAACAATATGAGAGAGACTAAGCTAAATATCTTTAAAATGTACATTGTCAAAATAAAAATATACTCAATATAAGAGAGAGACTAATGCTATATATCTTTTAAAAATAGCAAGCTAAACATAGCTTAATAAAAATTATGCCCTAAAATCAATAAAAATATACATCAGTTTCTATCTCTATCAGCTTTTGCATATACATTAAAAAATAAGTAACTTTACAATAGGCACAAATATAATACATTTAAAGTATAGCATTATCAAGATATCAATATTCTGAAAATATGATAAATATACTTCATAAATGATTTATAAAAATTATACTAAATAAAGTGCATAAAATAATACATAACATTTTACAATATGAATATTTAAACTTAATAACTATACTTTTACCAAAAATGAAAATAAAAAGGAAGTCCTTCATTTTGGTATTTATTCCATTTGACAGGATACAGTCACCAAATTAAAGTTCTGAAATAGCTTGCAGATTTCAAGGTTATTGTAATATAGAATATTTAACTTATATGCACAATATTTCACAAAATAAAATTAAGCACAAACACATATAGCTATTCAAATTGATGAAATATATTTCATGAACAAAAACACAAATATGATGCACATTTAATATTTTAGTAAAATATATTAAATTTCATATATTTTTTAAAAGCCCATATTAATGATAAGCATTAAGGAACAATTTTTTTTTCTAAAGTCATATTTTATAACAGAGCATAATTCTAAAAATAATAATAATAAAGCAGATGTTTTGGAATAAACAGAGGATAATACATTCATAAATATACTTTCATATTAATAATTTAGGAGCATTCATAATTATATAATATATAGTATAATTTATTCAGACTTGATGAAGAGCAATAATTTTGGAAATAGAAATAATAAATTCAAAAAGCAAATTTCCATGAATATTTCAGGAATACATCATATTTAAAAGCATATATAATTAAAATAAAATTTCCAGAAAATAGTATAAGTCAATAAGTTTTAAATTTAATCTGTTAGGAAAATATATTTCATTGTTTGAGCTTAAGATGGACATAATAAAGATATTTAACAAGTAAATTATTTTAATATCACAATTAATGATACTAATTGTTTTTTAAAGACAATAGCTACTTAAATAATTCATCTTTTAAATAAATGAATGTTATTCTTCAAATAAACATTTCATCATCATCATCATCATTCATAATGTTTTTTTTTAAAAATACATATGTGTCTGAGTAATATAAGTTTTACAACAAAAACTAATGTGTATGGAAAAGTTTGAAATAAATTAATTATTTCCTTATCAAAACATTAATTCAGGTACAACATTTATAAAATATTTTATCAAAATTGGAAAAGAATAAATATCTTTATGGTGTTCTTCCATAAAATAATAATCAGAAAATAAATTCTTTACAACAGCTATATTAAAAATCAAATTTTTTTTATACATTAAAAATCTTTTTCAGCACCTGATTTGGTGTCCTTTTTAAGTGTTAATAATCTATTATGTTAATGAACTATTTCAGACATAATACCATCTAGTGTTCAATAATGAAATCAAAACAAACAATAACAATATTGTGCCAGTCCGTGTATAATGGCCATAAATCAAACAAAACTCAATCATTCATCTTGAAGCCAAAATCCAACAGTCTCAATATATATATATTGAGACTGTTGGATTTTGGCTTCAAGCTGAATGTCAAGTTTTGTACTTACATAGTAATTAAAAAATTTCAATAGTTGATTTTTCTAATAATAAACTTCACTTTTAGAATGACTATTATAGTATTTATAACTTAAAAGTAATCTTTAAGAGTAATTTTATAATGTTAAAATTTCTTAAGTCTTTTGTAATTTTAAAATGCTTAATTCTAAAATTATTACTGACTTAAAGTATTAATAGGTTTAATTGTAAAGTATTAAAGTTGAAATTATCTTAGTTCAGTTGCTATAGTTTATTAAATTTAAATATTAAAGCAGAATTTTAAAAATGAGTCCAAACTCTGAGTCTAAGTCTTAAATATTTAAGTTGGTTGCTAATATTATTTAATATTAACTGTATTAAAAATAGTTTAATTAAATAATTTTAAATTTAGCTGCTTAAAAAGATGAGTAATTTTTAAATATCAGTAATTAATTCCTATAGTCAAGCTAGCAATTCTTAAATAAAGAATGCAATAATGTATGTGAGGTTGCATGCACATGAAAGTTTTAAATTATTTAAGAACTTCCTGTTTAAAAAATTAATGTTTAAAATTATTCTTGAATATTTTTATTTTAAAAAAAGATATAAAATAAACTGAGAATATAAAAATAAACTGTGAATATAAAAGAAAAAAATGTTTAAAATAAATATTTTAATATTTCACTGATATAATATTTTATTGAACAATGTAAATTTTATTATGTTTAATCAATGTAAGATTTTATTTACTGAAATATATTTTAATTTGTTAAATAATTTGTTTAAAAGAGCATTGTTTAAAGATAATGTAATAATTAATTATTTAATTATTCATATTTTCAATCTAGATAATGTCTTGGAAAGTTCTAGAATTATGCAAATGAAATCTAATTTTAGAAAATTTCCAATAATTACTGAGAGATTTTAATTTTGTTTGTTAATCAGATCAAATGGGTGTAAATAGGTTGTCAATTTTATTCATCAAAATCAGTTACATGACTTGCCCTATAAAAGCTGTTGTGTAAACTTGCTTAATCACTTAACTCTGTACACTTCTCTTAATTTAATTTACCTTCAGATTATTAAATTTTAATTGCTTTTAATTAATTTTTTGTAAGTTAATATTTAAAATGCAGTGTTAAATTAATACTTATCCAGGTTCATATACAACCATTAAAACTCCCCAACACTTAAATACTTGTTTAACACGAATTTGCATTATAGAAAATTCAACAACAAACACTTTAAAAATTAAATTGTTTTCCAAGAATCAAAAGTGGTGATCATGTGATGTTTAGTGGTTTAATGGAATTTGATAAAAGATATTACCTACTCTGTAAAAACTCTATTAATTATACTTTCTATGTTATATGTAGACTTTATTATAAAAAGAATAACTTCTAAGATACATAGAGAAACTTTTTAATTACTTAAGAAAATTTTAAGTATTTTAAGAACTGTTCATGCAATTTTTATATTAAGAATATTTTAAATCTTTATTATGTTACAAAGGTATTTTCTTTTGAAATGATTTCATTTAAGAATGAAAGAGATTTTTTAACCAAAAGTTGTAGAATCTTTTGGAACAATAAAGTAATTTTATAAATGCCATATCTTAAAAACAAGTGTATTTCTTGACAAGAAAATAATTAAATTATTATAGACATTTTTATGCATTAGTTTATTTATAAACTAATGTTGCTGGATGCTACAACATAATATGTATGCTTAGCAATAATTTATATCAACTTAGCAATAATTTATATTAACATAAAATTAAAATTTTATTTTTACATTTATGAATATATTAAAGAGTTTACTACTAAATAGAATGAGTTAAGTTAAATAAGGTCTTATTATTTTTAAATGTTTAATTAAAGAATTGATATTTGTTTATTATCTGTCAATTATCTTGAGAAATTATCATCTTTAATGATAGATATTATCAGTAACAACATTGTGAAAATGATTTTATCATCAAAATGACCTTATTGTCTCTATATTGAAATATAAAAAAGGAAATATATTTCTCAACATGTTGACTCAAAACGTAGTGAATGTATTCATGTTTCAGGAAAATTATTATAATCTAGTGATTTGTTCCAAAAATATTAATTTGAAATTTATTTTTCAAACTTATTATGCTTCATTCCAGAAAGATTGCTTTTTATTATAATTATGAATAAATTATAATATGTGCTATGAAAATAAATGCTAAACAATTCAAAACAAAGCAAAACTCTCCATATAGTAGTGCCATCTTGTTTTGGATTGTTTAATAACAATTATGTGCTAGTATGAGATAGTGATCATGTGATGTTTAAAATAAATGCGCCAGAAATATTAATGAGAAAATTAATTTTTAAACTTATTATTCTCTATTCCAGAATATTTGCTCTTCATTATATCCATTGATGAACTGTAAAATGTGTTTATGAAAATTATTGCTCTTCATATAATTATTAATAAAATGATAAATGTATTTCTAAATAAATGCACACATTTGTTAATATAATAGGCTGCATATATATATAATGCTCCATTGCTCAGGAAGATTTTGCTTTTTATTATTATTAGACTTCATGATAATACGTGCTTTTGAATTATTTGCTCTCCATTAATTTTAATTATCAATTAATTATCAAATGTGTATTCTTAAAAGAAAATACTAATTTTATTATATGATAAATATTTAATGTGCATCACAATTGTTATTTTGTTCATTAAATTATAATATCCAGTCTGAATGGCTCTATGTATCCATGTTAGTGTCTTCAAATATTTTGATTCTTCGTGTATTGTGAACTATTATGTGTGTTCCAATTTAATATGATAATTTACAATATACCAGAAATCTGTAGGATACTCCAGAATTTTATTTCAGTGACTATATCCAATATAATGATAGAAATATCAAGATGAAGGTCTACTTTTTTTCTTTTTTGGTGATGAATACAATTCTCAATTTTTATTTATTGATGGTTTTGTAAATACTATGAAACATTTTTATGCATTTTATTTTATATAATTCTTTACGAATCATTTATGAGCTATTTTATTACAAGTTCTCAGAATATTGCAACTATAATAATATATTTTAAAGTATTATATTTGTACCTTTTAAGAAGTTATTTATGTTGAATGTCTATGCATATGCTGGAAAAGATAAAAACTGATGTATATTTTTATTGTTAATTATTATGCCACAATATTTTTATGTTAATCTATGTTTAGCACTTTTTATTAGTTTTATAACACATCATTTTGTCATTGTTGTCTTAAAGAGATTGTACATTAGTCTCTCTCTTATTGTATATTTTATCTTGCCAGAGCATTTTAAAAGATATTATCTTGCCAGTGTATTTTAGGAGATAGTGGATTAGTCTATCTCTTATATTGTGATATAATTTTCTAGTGAATTATATTGTTAATTTATCTTATATTTAAGCATCCAGTGCTTTATTGAAGCAAATCTTTATTGTTGCTCTTACCTGATGAATCACTCTCAGGATTTGTCTGATTTGTGATAAATTCCTGGTTCCTTTATTGTCCTCATATCTAAGTAATTTTCCTTGAGTACATTATTTTTGCCTTTGATTCCATATTCCTAAGGTAAATTTTCTTTATAATTGATTTTGTCTAAAGCCATAAGTAGTGTACTACCATGACTTTATCATGGCAATTGATATTTTTATAGGTACTGAGGAATGCCATCCTTATCTTCAGTTGCACTCTTAGTCTGTTTCAGTGATCGTGCTTATTTTGATGTATAGGTCTTGTAGCTGTACCTAACTAGCACCTTAAAATGTTAAATTCGATTAAATGTTTAAGATTAAATTTAAAATTGTATATGTGGCTTTGTCAAATAATCTACATTTTCTTCCTCATTACACAATAAAAAACAGTAAGTTGATATTTTAATTAGCATGTTTAACATATTCACTATGGACATTATAATTGTATGATTATATGTCAAATGAGAGAATTTATTAGAAAATATCAAAGTTATGGAAGACTTTGTTAATCATTAATATTATTTAATTATTTATTTATTTTTAAAACTTTAATATATAATTTTCCACCACATTACATTTTCTTTTATTATGTTTTTGAGAATTAATTTTGATAACTTTGTGAGATAGCTAGGTATTTGTCTTTTAAATGTTATTAATGTTAAATAAATATTATTTTTATTATTAATTTAAGTTTACTGACCTTTTATTATTATCTGCATACTTTCAGAAATGTAAATATTATAATGTTTAGTACAGAATTCTGTTTGCTTGTTATGCATTAAGAGTACATGAATACCAAGAATTTGATATGAAAGTCATTTTATTTGAATTGTATTTCTGATATTAAGAAAATATCAAAGAAAAATGTTATTCTATCTAATTAAAAATAATTATAAGTATTTATTTCTTTGTACATGATCACTTAATCAATTTCTTTTACCTAGAAGATCATTTTGTTTTATTTGGAAGATCACTTAATTTTATTCATCATAAATTTAAGATGATAAGATTGCTTGGTTATACTTCCAGAAAAAGATTAAAAATATCTATTAGTGTGATATTTTGGTTACCCATAAAGTGCCTCTACTACTCATGATATCATGAATGCTACCCTAGTATATTATCTTTATTTTAAATTAACAGCTATTGTTATGATTAATTTAAATTATAAATTTATAATTGTAATTTATGTGTCATTATCTTAAGGGTAAGAATATCTCTTATTGCTTTGCTGCTTACTAAGATTACATTTTTTGTAGATTTTCAAAATTTAAAGAGAAAAACAAAATTATAAATTATCAGAATATTAATCATATATGATCTTTGAGATGAATTTTATGCATAAGATTATTTTGGTAAAATTTTATCAATTAAAAACAAATCACTTAAGAAATTAACAATGCAAAACATAAGAAAACATGCTTTTATTTAATAAGAAAATAAATCTGATGTTAAATCTGATTATGGCAACAAGATAATCATTATAATTATAAGATATAATTGTATTTAAGAATGTGTTGTGAAAAGAAGGATATTTAAAGTAACCTAATCCTCTTTAATGACATATGCTTTTAATATTAAGAGTTTTTATATTTTGAAAAGAGAGAGTATGAGAAGTCTCCTGCTCTTAATTTGTGAAGGTATTACATTTGTCTTAATAATGCTTATTATTATTATTATTATTATTATTATTATTATTATTATTATTATTATTATTATTATTATTATTATTATTATTATTATTATTATTATTATTATTATTATTATTATTATTATTATTATTATTATTATTATTATTATTATTATTATTATTATTATTATTATTATTATTATTATTATTATTATTATTATTATTATTATTATTATTATTATTGTTATTCTTTTTATTTTAAATATGAAGTATTATCGGTACTGAAGTTAATGTAAGTAAAAAAATTGAACTCAGAGTTTTAGGCTCCATACAACTTTCCACTCCATCTTATCCAACTGATACACTTGATCACATACATGTTAAAAAGATAAATGATCTCCAATATACATATTTCATGTTTAACCAGCAGCCATCAGTTGGTCCACCTCATCACCTCTATATAATCAGTGCTTAGTTTATATTAAGATAGCAAATCTTCAAACTTTAATGGACCAGCTTCAATCTTCTCCACTCTCCAACTTTTCAGTCATCCATACCATTAAAAATTTGATGACCGAATCCTCAAAGCCCTGACTATGACAATAATATTGGCATCAACAATGGCTTTGAATATTCCATTATCGGATTTTTAATGATATGAATAGCTGAAGAATTGGAGGGTGGAGAAGATTACTGTACATTAAAGTTTGAAGATTTGCTATCTTAATATAAATTGAGCACTGATTATATGTATGTGTGGGAGATGATGATTTATATCAACAGATGAGTCTTTAATCATTATTAAAATATTATTTATCATTATATATATATATGAATTAATCACAACTGAAGTTTACCTATAAAATATATGGATGATTTCTATTCAAAGTATTAATATTTGCATTTGGTATCTCAAAATTATAAAAATTTTCTAATTATTATATATAATTCATTAAATGAAAATCTTATCTAATTATCAAAATATTTAAAAAGCTCTTATATTTTTAGTTGACATGCATTTAAAGCATAAGTGTTTGATCAACTTCTTTTATATAATTTGGGATACAAATTAAAAGTGATTACACTTTTGAATTAATAGTGGATAATAATTCCTTTTATATAGCTGACTTTAATTGGAAATTCTATCTCTAATTTGTATTTTATCTGGTTACATCTGTGAAAATCAAAAGAAAATATTTCGTTATTTGGTAAAGATAATTAAGATTTTTTTTTTGAAAAATTCTATAGTTTGAAGACCTATCATATTGGCGAAGAAATACAGCTGTAAAAGCATTGGTTGTGTGGTGATGTAGATTTTTTTTAGCTACATATAATGTGTATGCTTAAATATTTCACAATGTTTTGGTAATGATAATGGGAAATTAGCAATTTTGTCTATTGAATCAGAATTATCAAAAAAAAAAAAAGAAAAAATTACAGTGATATTATTAATGGATTCGCAATAAAACATTTAAGGAAATAAAATACAATATTCTGCATTATATATATTTTATTTTATTTTCTCAAATATTCATTCAATAAAAATGTGCAAAGCAGTGTTTATAATTTATAAATAATCACAGATTAATAATTATATATTACAGGTATCAATTTTATTTTGAGTAATCAAAATAACTTATAATGCAACAAAGTATATTATATCTTCTTAAATGATTTTATATTAGCAAATTCTCAGTCAAAATTAATAAAAATTTAATAAAGAGAATCGTTCTTGACTTGATTTATAACAATTGTAAAGCAATACATATATATCTGTAAATAAGATGATTTTTTTAATTTTCTATAATGAGTAACAGTCCCCCCCCCCCACCACACATGAAAACTTTGATCAGGGCCCCTCTTTTTCTCGGGGCTCTGATTAGTTTTTATATTATCTAACAATTTTGAACTGTCTCTTTTATTCTCTTTATACATATATTAATTGAATTAGTGGATAAAAAAAAGTTTGCTGGAATTCCGGATAAAAACTTATAAAATTTTTTAATAAAAAATATTGATGTAATTATATTGTATAATAAAAGGGTTAATTTTTTTATGAAAGATTTTAAATATTTTATTACAACAATATTAAAAGAAAATAAATAAAAACAGATTAACTTGAATAATAAAAAATTATCATTAAAAATTAATTAAAATTTAATTTAAATTTTATTACATTTTCTTTTCCTCTTGTAAAAAAATGTATGCAATTTTAGATTTTATGAATGTGCAAAAAAAAACATGAACGGTTATTTTCATTTCTGCCTCACAAATATGTATATATAAAGAAATAGAGCAAAAGAGAGAGAGAGAGAGAGAGAAAGATAGTAGTGAAAATAACAAAACAATATATATATATTAAAAGAAATTGCTGAATTAAAAAAAATCAAAATATAATTTATTTAAAAGACTTATTTTTTTATAATTACTATTGATTAATATTTTTTTTTCCATGTGTCATAGCATCGGCCGGGAAGCGAACCCGCTAACCCGGGACAACTGCTCGTAAGGCTGCTGTGCTGACCTCTCGACCACCAACGCTTGACTATTGATTAATAATTTTATAACTATTTTTGAAGACTTAAACTAATCTACTTACTATATAAAAATCTTATATAAAAAATTGACAAAAAATCATTTTTTGTTAGTCCTAACTTTTTATTAGTCTTTAAAAACAGTTTGTTTTTCTTGTCTATGTAAATATATAGTTTATTTTTTGATTTTCATGTGCAATAAATATATCAAAGGGTCACGTGTATTTTACTTATACAAAAAGCTATTTCGTGTCTGATTTAACTGTTTGTACTTTTCTTATATCATGTTCAGCAGAGATGTTAGGAACTGCTCTATATGTTTTAAATACTTTTATTTAAGTTAGGAAGCTGTCTGTTTGTTTAGATAAAATTTTGAAATCAAAAATTTATTTATTTCTATCAAATGGATTCAAATTTTGCATATGTCTTAGAAATTGATGTCAATGCAATATGAAATGAATTTTTTCAAGGTTGTTTCCTCATTTGCTTAATGTAAAGATATTGGTGGACTAAATTTCAAATATATTGATATCAATTTAATAACTTTTCTGTAATGTGCATGAGAGGGCAGTATATATATTTAAAAAAATTAGTTTAAAAAATGTTTTAACAATCATGTAAAATAAAAATGAAAATACATCTTAATTTTTCTTGATTGTAAAAAGTCCATTTTTTCATGAAATACATGAAATTTTATTTTCTTTTGATTGCAAAAGTTGATTTTGTTAAAACATTTTCTTCTTAAACAAACAATATAGTAAACAATCTTTAATACAGGTGATTTTTTTCAAGAATTAAGCAGACTACAATGTAGTTTTAATAATCATTTAAAATTTTTAAATTGCATTAATTACAAAAAACATCCATATACTAAAACCTTAATATATATATATATTGCAACCTTTTTGTTGTTGCTCACATATTTAACCTACAAAAAATAAAAAAACTGTTATTATATATTTTAAAATTTCTGAAAGTTTAGTTTTTTTAAAGACAAATTATAATGGGGTAATAAATTATATATATATATATAAATTTGAAAGAAATGAGAAGTTTTGTTTCTTTGTTTCCTTTTGAAATATGATTCAAAAACTAAATTTACTATTTTTGAAAACATTAAATGTTAACCAAAAAAAAAAGGCAAACATAGATTATTCCTAAGGCAGTTGGAGAGTATTTTATAAGAATATTTTGTTTTTCATATTGTTATAAAGGTTACTATAGAGAATTTGACTGTTACTAGCTAACAAAAAAAAAAAAACCTTTCTAATTAGTCATAGTGGTTTTAAAAGCTTTTCAATTTGTATAGCTCACAAATTAGCAATTATGAAGATAATTTTTAATCAATTGGATTCATATTTTTTACCATGGCTCAGAGGTGGTCAAGTTGGATGTTGACCTGATCTTTTTTAAAATGTGGCCTCTGTGAAGCTGTGTGGTGTCTGATTAAAAGAAATAAATACCTAGTTATGCCTACAATTGATAAATTATTTAAATTGCTATATCAAAACACCAACATTTATTTTAAAAAATAAAAGAAGTCAAAGAAGAAATGAAACATGGATCACAAGAGGAATCACCAAAGAAGATGAACATGCACACATATTAAGCATGATTAAAAATATTGTTGTCTGAAAAATCTGCTAGTTTTATCATTTATACATGGAGCTGTGATAATATTTAAATAATGACTGGGGGCCTTAATGTTAAGTTAACATTTAATATTTTAACTGCAGAAGGAAACAGAATATATATTTGTTGAGCTCAATTGACACACTAAAAAAAATTGGTGAGATTATATTTAAATGATTCTATTATATAAATAATAAAGTTTCTCACTGATAGTGAGTAAGATATACTTAGCTCATACTGTAATTTTAAACTCCATGTATATCTTTTTAAAACAATTTTTTAGATATATTCTTAATTTAATATATATATATCATTAGAAACCAGTCAACACAAACTGTTGTTAAAGAAGTTGCCTTGACAACAGTTTGAAATTGTTGATTGTTATCTATATTGGGATTATCTAAGTGTTGTCTAGTTTCTAGTGATTACTTATAAACCCATTTAGCCTTGATCATTATTACACATATTATTTAAGTAAAATATATGTATATATATTTAAAACTTCTATTTCATAGTGATTACTTATAAACCCATTTAGCCTTGATCATTATTACACATATTATTTAAGTAAAATATATGTATTTTGGGGGGGGGGGGAGGAAATTGGGGTGGGGGGGAAAGAAATAAAAAGGGGGAGGGGGGGGGGGGGGGGGGGGGGGGGGGGGGGGGGGGAGGGGGGGGGGGGGGGAGGGGGAGGGGGGGGGGGGGGGGGGGGGGGGGGGGGGGGGGGGGGGGGGGGGGGGGGGGGGGGGGGGGGGGGGAAAGGGGGGGGGGGGGAGATGGGTTACAATATATTTAAAACTTCTATTTCATCACAATTTTCTGAAACATATAACCAAAAACATGTGAAAAAGATAAACAATCCTCAAGATGAGCATTTCCTGCTGAACCAGCGTTCATCACTTTGGCCCAGATCACAATCTTATACACATAATTTCATAATTTGTTAAGAATTTTATAGATAGCAATTAACTATAGTTTGATTACAAATGTCAAACTTTCTGAACTCATAACTTTGCCACAAACCACATTATAGAATTACATTAAGGATTATTACTTATCATTTATTAAACTAGACAATACATAAATTTAAATATATGTATATAGGCTATATTCAATTTAGTGAACTCAAAATTTCAAGATTCCTATATCTATCCAATCCATCTTGTATAACTAATACAAATAACGACATACATGTGAAAAAAATAAATGATCTCCAATATAGTATTTCAAGCTGAACCAGCATTCAGTACAAAATATCTACATTGGAAATCATTTATTATTTTTACATGTATATGGTCATGTGTATTAGTTGAATAAGATGGATTGAATAGATGTAAGGAGCTTGAAAGTCTGATTTCAAGTCCCTTATAATTATATATATATATATTGGTGTAAAATATATGAAAATATTTTAAAATGATTTATTTAGAAAAATTATTGTAAAAAGGATAATGATGATGTAAAAAAATATTAGTGTGAAATGACAAAAAAAGATTTCAAAAGTATTTATTAAAATTGTTATTGAAATAAGATGAAAATATTCCACTATTAATAAAAAAAGAGATGTTATCATGGAGTCAAATAATTTTTTAAATAAAAACTACATAGTAATAAAGAATAAAAAAATATTTCCAAAATTATTACCATATTTTTTGAAATACCAAATATTTTAAATAAATAACTGGAAAATGCCATTAAGTTTATAATAAATGGAAAAGCTAGAAGGAGTGATGACATAATTATGAGAAGAAGATTAAAAAAATCTAAAACTTGTTAGCAAAGCTGTATACCAAATATCAACATAAAGATGCTCAATATGATTGGCAGATATATTATATTATTGATAATGATATTAATATTGAAAAAAGATATTATAATTGATAGGCCTATTAATTTGCTATCAATTCTTTATATATATAAGATTATTATACAACTGTTTATTTGAAAACTTTGGATTTATGCTAACAAAAGCACAAGTTGCATTTAAAAGTGATTTTAATACTGTATATTACATCCAAGTATTATGATTAGTTATAGAAGAAACTAATGATTCTATGAACTTGTAGTCTATAAAAAGGCATTTGCTTCTATAAAAATTTTGGGATGCTCTGGAATATCAAAATATAGATCTTGAGATATTAAATTCCGAAGAGTATTTATCAAAATGTGACAGTACATCTTGATCATTAATAAAGATAAGAGATAGGAAGTGTGATTAACATCTATATAAATTTTTTTGCAACAGTTGTTTAATAACTATTTTGTATATTATAATGGGTAACCAAGGGAATAAAAATAAAAATTATTTAAGCCATTTAGATTTTGCAAATAAAGCTTTATAATTATAAGAAATCTTACAAAAACTATGATATATATATATAATATTAAATATATTAAACTAATATTTCATTGTCTCAAAAAAGACAAAAAAGAATAAATGAGATATTAACAGCTATTAACATTTTGATTTGATTATAAAACAAATAATATAATAAATAAAATTAATAATATAATTGTTCTTGGATGGAATGATTTTGATAGAAAAAACTTAATAGTAGAAGTAAATGTAACTATGTGCTTGAATTTTTTTTTCTTCAATAAATATAATTTACTAATATTTACTTATGGATTTGATTTTTTTTTTTTCATATGTCATAGCATCGGCCGGGACGCGAACCCACAACCGTCTGCAACCAACTACTTGCTTGCAAGGCGGTTGCGACGACCTCTTGGCTAACAACGAATGACTGGATTTGATATTTGAACACTTAATAGCACAGCAATATAGACATTTCAGACTATACACAGAAGAACGGACAGACATATATTGGTAATAGCAAAATTGAATAAAAAATGAAATATATAAATAAGGAAACAAATATATATCCTAAAATCTTTGAAAAAATTAAATGATTATAATGGAGATGAAGTTGATATGTTATTAGAAGACTGAACAATAAATAGACATTTATAGTCTTAAACAAAATCCCAAAAGATTGCTAAAGAAGATGAATGAAATAATAAAGTTAAAAGAGAGAATATGAATTGGGGGGACTGGATTAAATTTAGTCTTACATTGTGCAGTCAATTCATAATCATTGAAAATGATGATAATTATAGTGATAAATACTGAAGTAATATTTTGTAATTAATTTCACAAAAACATTACGTCAAAATTGTAAAGCAAAATATTAGGATTTTCTGCCTTATTCCTCTAATATTTTGTGATTGTTGATTTAAAGAGTACATTTTAAATAAAAAGGTGTCTCACCTATTTTCACTATTAGGAATAATGAATTTATCTCAATAAAAATGACTAAATTTGCTTATTAAAAATAAAGAGTAGTCAAGCGTTGGCGGCCGAGAGGTTAGCACAGCTGCCTTACAAGCAGTTGTCCCAGGTTTGCGGGTTCGCTTCCGGCCGATGCTTTGACACATAAAAAAAAATAAAGAGTAGATAAATATGTTTCCTAATAAATTAATAGTGACAATCATTAAAATATTCATGGAAAATGAATAGTGTCAAAGATGCGAATGCGAAAAATTTGACACTTATAAATTAAATTGTATTAATGTTTATTAACTTGTCATGGTTATTATGAATAACCTCGAAAATGCATTTAGTTAATTATTAGACAGAAAATTTATTTATCCCGCAGAAGGTAAACATTAATGCTAAATTTGGATACTAGTCACACACACATAGGAATTGATTACATTATATATATTATAAAAGGAGGAGAAAAAAATCATATGTGAGTATGATCATTTCTAAAATTAATAATTGAAGTTCACTCTTCTATATTTCAAGCCCATGATTAGAAACCGTGAAAAAAAAAAGTCGTACGATAATGACTTTAATAGATGGTACTGTTAAAAAATATGTGCTTACAAGTAGATTTGAGTATCTTATGTTATACACTGGTTTAATATTTATTACAAATATTTATAGCAACACAATTGATAATAAATTTTATTAATGACAATTTACGATATAAATTCAATGAACGAAAAACGAAAGTAAGAAGTCGTTATTTTGTTCCCGCTTTAACTAATTATAAATAATGACGATATTATATAGCGTCTTATTTTAACAGATTATTAGGTGAAATTTTTAGAAAGCTCAGCCGTCATTAAAAGTCAGGTTTTAAATTTTTGAAAAAGCTATATTATGCAAATTGAGTGTAAATTAGAAACCATTTGTTTCTCAGTAACAAGAAACACAAAGGTATGCAAGTAGAATGTCTACTTAAAAACTACTTTAAATGAAATAAAGTACAATTATTTATTCAAAACGAAGAAAATGGAGAAAAGATTACATAAACATGGAGATTTTAAAAAAAAAAAAATTACTGCATTTTCCTTTTTTTAATAAGATGATGCGACTTTAAATTATAATGAACGTCATCAAAAGCTTTTATATTTATTAAATATTTTTTTAAATCTTTACGTATCTATATATAAATGCACATACAGACATAGTTGTTTTTTATTTTAAAATGAGAAACATTTAGCAACTTCTAAGTATATTATTTGTATAGAGACTAGAGATATTTCGAAAAAAAAAAACAACAATGCGCGCATTTCAAAGAATTTCTAAGATCATAAGAAAGCGTTAGACGTAACAATAATGAGGTACAAACAAAATATACCGCAAACAGCTCAAGAGAAGAATGAAACAGTGAATTACTATCCTTGATTAAATGTTTTAAGTCAGCAGAACAAACAGAATTCTTTTGCTGAGGTAGAAGATGTTAAAGAAACATCAATAGTAAATATTAAGATTGTTAATTATTGAGATCATTGTCAAAAGAAAACGGACACTGGAAGTGATCACATTGTTCTAAACAGTTTTAGGAAATTGTGAAAAAAAGGAATCGTATACTGTATATAAAATCCCTATTTTCTCTATTGACTGATTGGTGAATGCATGATTGGTCATAAGATTGTCACATGTCACATTCACAACCAATTACAAAATATTACATTTGTCCACATTATGAAGAATATTTTATGCGAAGGATTGCCATTAATAATTTTCCACAACTCTGTCAAATTTACATATCAAATATAACAAGTATATTTAAAAATAAATTTTAATTTAGAGGCTTAATTTGATTATGAGCATTTTATTCAAAGCAAATAATTCTTCAAAGCAAAAAAAAAAAATGTTAAAGCAATTGTTTAAAAAAAAATATTACAAAAACAATGACCTTTCAGACAGGCTAGGAAGTACTTCATCCTTTAATAAAACGTGATACAAAAATGACTCAGTACATTTATCACATTTATTTATAAAATATTAAAATCTTTTGTTTAATTTACATTTAATCTTAAAAAAAGTTGTTAAAGCAATAAAAAAACAACAACACTATGCCGGATACATCTGCTAATAAATAACAAAATTATTCCAGTTAATATGGAAACTATTCAATAAGTATAAATTGAATGAAGTTGATTATATAATTTTTATTCCAAAGAAAGAGTGTGCAACTTTTAAATAATATGTTTTATATCACATGCAGTAGAATTATACTGAAAATTATTATTAGAAATATGTCAATTATATTAAAATCATTGCTAGATATATAATTTATTATTAAAAATGATTAACCAATAATGCATTATTTCTGAAATATAAAAAAAATCTGTATATGTTTTTTATCTTACATGATTTAGAGTAATAGTAAAATAGTGGGCAGTAGCTTAAGAAAATTAATTGTATTAATATCGTTCCACCAACATTTCCAAAAAGAAAATCATTTTCAAATTTAAAAAAAAAAGGGTTTAGGGCTTTTATTGACTAATCTAATAAAATACATATGGATTTTACAACATAATAGCAATTCAATTACAATTCTGATGAACTTAATAAAACATAAATTGCTATTTATTTAATATTGAACAATCTGAAATCTAAGGCATATTCAATTTTTTGATCATAATTGATAATAAAAAATAGTTGAAAAACTGTACTTCAGACAAAACAGTTAATCTAGTAATAAATATAGAGAATTTGAACTCAGACTTTTAAGTACCCTTCAACTATTCATACTATGTCATACCACTGATACACATGACTACATATAGGTAGAAAAAATAAATAATCACCAATATATATATTTCATGCTAAACCAGCACTCATCAATTCATCCAGATTATCATCTCCCACACATATTTATAATCAGTGCTCAGTTTATATTAAGATAGAAAATCTTCATACTTTAATGGACAGGCTTCAATCCACTCCAACCTCCAACTCTTCAGCCATCCATACCATTGAAAATCTGATGATGGAAAGCCCAAATCCCATGCTGATGCCAATATTATTACCATGCCCATGTTGACCTCAAGTCATTCTGACCCCTCATGTATAGGACCTTATCCATTTAAATACACAGGAGAGGGATGGGCAGGATGCAGGCTTAATGTGTAAATATGAATGCAGTAACATATATCAATTTTTTTTCAATATATTATTATAGCAAAGTATAATCTTGAATACATCCATATATGTTTTTATTAATTCAGTATGTTTTAAATATTTTATTAGCAATATAATGTAATGTTCAAACCAAACAAATTTCAATTATTTACATTTATCTCAATTTATATTGGTGCTACTTGATAATAAGAGATAGTCTAGCATATTTATATATTTAAACAATATTTGTCTTTGTATAGTACCAATGGCTACTATATAGCTCCTATTTTTAATACCTGGCTAGACCACAAAGAACATAATTTACTCACAATAAATGGACATGGAACTACATATAAAAATTAACACATTAAAACAGCAACAATTTAATTACTAGCCAATCAAAATATAACTTTCACTTTTTTCTTTTAAATAAAATTATCTCAACAATTTCTTAATTTATTGTTTTAGTTCATATGCATGAAAGAAAACAATAATTATCTATAAAGTGTCCAAAGTTTCTTTAATTAATTTTAAACACTAATCTTCATTACATTTATAATATTAATATAGTTTTATAATCGAGTACATTTGCCATGCAGCCAATACCAGATATCTAATATACTTAAAATATAGTTCTGCATATAACCATTCTCACAAATATAAGATATTTGATTAGGTCAAAAGTTTCTTCTCTAATAGGAATAATTATAAAGCTACTTTTTGCAATGATAGATAATTTTAGAAAATGATAATTCTAGGGATGACCAATTTGTGCCAAATCCTGATTTAATAAAAATCTGACTTCTACAGAGATGGCTTGTTTTGAGACTGATCCCTAAATCTATAAACATACCTCAAATGACACCTCCCATATAAATAAAGAAATATTTTTGCTGTCAGCAAACAGCTGCATATATAATATATCATCTACACACAATGTAATCTTCAGCAATCAAAAGAAGGGGGCTAACTACAAACAAATAAACCCAATAATACAATTAAGTCAGTAATTTAAAACTACTAATAATTATTTACTTTCATTATTTAATACTTGGATGCCTTACATTACATTTTTTATTGACAATTTCTGCAACAGAAAAAAATTTTTTTTTACAAAATAGGCTTAAGCATTCAGTTTACTAAAGGTTTCTTATATAAGTAAATGGTGATGTGTATTGGTTGTTTGAGATGGAGTGAAGGATGAATTTAGATTGAAAATCTTAAGCAAAATTTGCTTTTCTCATACAGCTAGATTACTTGTGAAAGCTTAACTGCAAATGCATTTTTATTTAACCAAAACATTTGCTTCATAAAGTTTGTTAGAAATAGATATATTAAAATAAACTTAAAGTACATTAGGATGAAGTCTAAATCATTTTTCTTTAAAAAAACCTTAAAAAGATCAAGTTCCATATCCATAGTTTGATTTCTTCAAGATGGGAAAATTGATTCATTTTTTAAGTAAATAATGTTAGGTTCCAAGTATTAGCAGATGGAAGCTTTTTACTTTTCTACTCACTTAGAATAATGAAGGTCTGATGTTTTTTGAATAAATCCAAAATCTAGAAAAAATATTATAAGAAAACTTGACTTAATATAAGTTTTACTTCTTCCTGCTTTTGGATACCTCCATCCAGTTTAATACCTTTTTATTTTAATTGTAAAAATTTTCAAAAAAAAAATTTATTGATTAATTTGTAAAGTATTTTAATTGCCTGAACTTTTTTCTTGTTTTCCAAACTCTTATCTAAACATAGTCAAAATAAGAGTCATAGATCACATGACCCTATTCTCTTAAGCTTGTAAGTTATAAAGCTTGTTGAGGAATTGGCAATCCTCATTGTTCTTATCTAAATAGTCTTTTTTTTTTCTAAATTTTAATTGAACCATTTTGCAATTCAGTTTCTCCTAAATTTAAATGTTTTTAACAGCTATGACAAGTTCTACATTATTTAATACAACAATTTATTTCAATATACATTTAGTATTTTATTTTAAACAATTTGTTCTATTTTATTAGTAGTACATTATATAATAAACATTGATTTTAACATTTTAAACTTTTGAATGCTATTTTTATTAGCATCATCCCAACTACATCATTTCTCAACCATGTGAAAGAGTACTTGAAATAAAAAACTGCAAAAGAAAACAATACAATTGCAAAATCATTGGTTAAGGAGTAATAATACTTCCATCAGTTTCCTTTTGTTTATATTATGACAGAAAATATTAAATTTAAAATGACATTATGTAATTGAATTAAAATTCTAAAATTATTTTATGATGTAAGAGATTTATAAATATTTAATGAAATAAATAATTGCAAAAATCAGTGTATGTAAACAAACTTGGATATCTATAATTTACAATTACAATACTTGAAACATTCATTATATAATCCATTATATTATATATAAACTGACAAATCAGTTTGCAGCTTATTTCAAAAACAACTTCTCTAATTATATTTCTAATGTTCTATCAATCATAAAAATAATATTGAATTTATAAACTTGTTTGTCAAAATTATATTTATTACAAATTCAAAGAATTTGAGATCTATTACTATAGTGAAGTCTCTCAAGAAAGCATTCTTGGATCAAATTTATTTTCATTATATACTTATAATATATCTGAAATTGTTAGCAAATGTAATATTTTACAGTTCACTGATGATATAAAGTTATTTTTTAAAATTAATAATTTATCTGATCATTTAAGCTTACAGTGTTCTATAAATAGCTTTTTCATTTGGTGTAAAAAATCAGATGATTGTTAATATTGCGAAAACATTTGCCATCTCATTTTGTAATAAAACATTACCCAGTTTTTTTTTTTTTACTATTCTATTATAATATTGTTATTTCTAGAAAGGATATGATAAAAAATGTACACATCTTGTTAATTGTAATGGTCTTTTTTGATCTACATTAATGAAATTATTTTTAAATATAATAGAATTATTGGGATTATAGCAGGATCAAAAAAAAATTATATAAGCAATCATGTATTTATTTATTAAATGTAATACTTATTCCTAATTATTGTCTGTTGTTTGGAATTCTAACACAAAATGTTATGGGGAACAATTGTAGAAAATAATGAAAAGATATTTAAAGTATGTAGGTTTACAATTATATGTTGGTAGTAAAACATATCTTACAAAAAGAATGTTGAATGTAGTGTTTTTAAAAATAATTATTTTATGTAAATATGATGTAAGAGAATTTATTCATAATATAAATTATAGAATTCCTAATATAACTAAAACTAATGATTTCTTTTATATTAAAAATATATAATCATAATTGTTATAGAAATTCTGCCATGATTAGAATGCCCATACTATATAATAAGATATTTTGGGATATTGATATATTTAATTTGAATTTTCATGATTTCTTAAATTGATGAAAACTACTTTTTGATATAAAAAAGCTGTTTTTTAATTTGATTGTTACTGGTCTGTTGTTATATGCTTCATAATAAAATTGAAATTGAAATGAATAGCTAATCCAATAACCTTTTATAAGTCAGATCATTTCAACACAGCGAACATATAAACATAATAGAAACATAAATTCATTTTATTTATTATACCTTAAATCAAATATCTACATAGGTCATTAAATAATTGTGTTAAAAATGTATTAAATAAACTTGGAAAGATGTAAGCTTCAATGACAGTGTTTGCAATAATAATTGTTTAATTGTAATACCATGAATAAAGCTGACCAATACCACTGCAATATAAATACATTTTAAAAAATGTTCATATGATCATTGTCTTTTTTCTTTGTAATAGTCATTTTTCCAACTGCTTCTCAATCTAAAAGTATTTTTTTGAACTTTGAAATTCTATATTTTTTCTTTGTAGTATAATGTCTGCTTTTAATTTTATTTACTTGCATGACTAAATTTAGCACATGTTGTTTGGTCACTTCTGTTGATCACTCATAAGGCTTCAATGCATCTGTAATGTTTAGTATTGGATAATCATGATTAAAACTATTAAAAAGTCATATTAATAAATGCACCTATACAATTAAAGATATTATTGTAAAATGATCACCATCTTGCTTTTATCTTAAGTTTTAAATGTAAATGTGGATAAATTTATATTACTGATTTACCATTATTGCTACCAAAATATAATTTGATTAGAAAAAAAAACAATTATGTACTATATAATGCATTATTTCTAGCAAATGTTTGTAGCACACATGCCAAATACTCTCAAAGAAGAAATATCATGTATATAAATATTACCAATTTTTTTATAAAGCAATTGGATAAACCTATTTTTTAAAAAGTATTATAATATTTTAAATAAATACATTTTTAAAACGTCACCTATACATAATTATGTTTAATTCTTACTAAATTAGATGTGTTTAAATTTTTCTTTATGTTTTTATATACTAGCAATCACTGTAAAAAATAATGCAAAGTGAGTTTTCTATTTCCTATGAAAGATATTCCATATTGTCTTCTGTCACAAATATTTTAGTATTATTATAGAAATAATAAATTGAGCAAACTGACATTCAGATATAAATTTGTTTGTTCTTTAATGTAGGATATTTAATAAGCGTATTTATATTTTAATATGTAATATTTAAATGCTT
Source organism: Epiperipatus broadwayi (assembly GCA_028023455.1). NCBI lineage: Eukaryota > Metazoa > Onychophora > Udeonychophora > Euonychophora > Peripatidae > Epiperipatus > Epiperipatus broadwayi. Next base: position 94,555 of record JAQFVV010012444.1, on the reverse strand, counting down.
CTTTAGTGATATTTTAATTCTATTGTAGTAGTATATCTTATAATAATCTTAATTTCCTAATAAGAATATTCTTGAAAATATGTTGGAGGGTAATTTTTTTTTGAAATTTTTGCAATTCAAAAAAATGACTATTATAAATGTTTTGTCATTACTTTGTTTAAAATAAATTTTGTTATATACGATTGTATATACGATATTTAAAATTTCTAAACATCACATGATCATTATTTCTTATGCTAGCACATAACAGTTATTAAAACAGGCAAAACTCTCCATACAGTAGTGCCACTCAGTACCAACCAGAGTAATCAATGGATGCCAGAAGACGTGCATAAAATCTCCATCTAGCGCCTATTCATTCAATAACTCTAGTTTTTTATTTAAAATTGTTAATTTGGGAGATATTTATAAAGATTTTGAAGATTTCATTGTCCAGTTTAAGATTTTTTCCATCGTTTTGTTATATAATAATGTCTGGTGTCAATATTTTAATTTAATAATTAGAAAAGTATGCATAATTGCCAATGGGAGAAAAAGGTTTCTGATTCTGGATGGCTAACTTTATTTTCACTTTTTGGTTTATATTTATTAATTTGGTAAAAATATATAGTGAGTTCTTAGTAAGTTTACATGAGATATTAATATGTGAAGGAAGTCTTAAAGTTTTAAATGCTAAATACATAATGTGTTGAATTGGATATATGGAATTCATTATTGTTTAAGTTTGAGTCAAAATAACACAGTTGAAGTCTGAAAGCAGAATATAAAAATACTTTGCTTCTTTTAAAATTAAATTGATATTAAATGGGAATGAATGCATTTGAATGAATTGTTAATTGAATATGCCATTGCTAGTGTGAGAGTTATGGTCAAAAGGAGACGAATTAAATTTTTTTAATGACATTAGAGAAGATAATGAATTGTTAAAAATAATAATGGAAATGATAGTTGATGACCTTTTTATAAATAATTAGCATATAAATGTATTTGAAATCATTCATAAATGGAGCATATTCTGGAGTTAATTTTTTATTCTCTATGAAGTAATAAATTATATCTTTTCAGATGATTATATGATTACAATGTAATAAAAATATTTATAGTATGCAAAGATAATAATAACAGAGTTTAGTTAATTATAATTGTGATGTCTTTTAAATACAAGTATAGAATGAATTAAAATATTTTAAAATAGATTAAAAAATTTACATTTAAAGAGTTAGAAAAACAACAATGCAAGTTATAACAAACATACTAAAGAATGCGTGTGCAATGTAGATAGGCAACTTGTAATTCTTGGATTTATGTATATATTTATCAATAAAAGATGACTGAATTAATCTCTAAGCTAAATCTAGGATCCAGTGTCCAGATTGTAATGTTATTTTTAGGCAATATGATATATAAAAAATATATAAAATAATTTTATATCCCTGATAACTATTGTCTTACAAATCATTTATACACTTAAATTTTTTAATTAGATAAATGATGTCTAGCTTTATAAAAAAAAAAGATTTATGGCTGTTAGATACTTGATGCCCATCAATATATATATATATATAATGGTATAGTGTTAACAAAATAAATGTAATAGCATTTTCTGTGTTTTTCTACTAGTTAATTTTGTAAACACTAAAAACAAATCATATACATTTCTTACACTTTAAAATAAAATCATATAAAATATTTTCTTGCTTTCTTCATGACTAGATCTGGTATTTTAATTTTTTTCTATACTTCATAAGAGAAGTGGTCAATAGCCATGACTTTTTTTACAAGATAGAAGAATTTTGTGATATTTCTTTAAAGTTTATAGTGGTAAGTGTATCTGTACGAATATCTGTACGAATTTTTTATTGAAATTTCTGTAAATTATAGATGTTATATTTTAGTTTTGAACATATTGTATTTATTGCCTAGGCGATTATATGTTAAATTGCTAAAGCCTTTTATATTAATTCTATTAAACAACTCAAAGAGTTTTGTATAACTCTTGGACGGTTCTAAGTATTTTAAAGTTCTGCATTTCATCTGGATAATGGTCAATTTATGATGAAAATTTGCAGTTAAGTTGAAGGGTAATAAGTTTTGAATAGATTATTAATTATATTCTGACTTCTTTCATTGAACTTATGATTATTGGATTATATATTTTATAAAATTTTATCCGAACAAATTATTTGGTTTATATACATAAATTAAGTATAGTTTGTTTTCCTATATGTATATAAATTTATTAATACGAAATTTACTTATATGAATTGAAAATGGCGTAGCGTGCATTAGTTCTGTTTATTTCACCTTGCATGAAGCTGAATAAGTTCCTAATTGAATATGTCCAAATGATTAATTACTTGCTACACATATAAGATTTAGTAATTAAAATCCATCACCATTACAAATGCTTTATTTCGTGTTAAAAGAAAAATAAGTAGGAGTTAAATTAAGTAAAAAAAGTGACGAGAAAATAATGAAATGATCTTAATTGCGACTAACTAAAATTGCAAAATATTGATTTATATATTTATTAAAAAGAAGTTAAATTATAGATGTAATATCCAATAGTTAATTTCTGCATCTCGCATCCGTTTATATATTTATGTTAAATCATCGATTTTTAAAATATTTGTATCTCTTTGTATGCTTGTATATACACGCATATAATATTATGACCACATATTACATTTCGATTTATTAATGTCAAATTTTCTGTATTCAGAATTTGTTTCCAACTATTTAAGATAAATATATTATTTATTATTAATCATTTATTAAATAATAGATTATTCCTAGATCAGATATAAATTTAAACCTCAATTAAAGATTAATATATATTTTTTAATCAAAATAAATACATGGAATAATTTAATATCTCTTTTTTCATGTGTAATATTTATTAAAAATATATTGAAAACTTTCACTTCACTATACAGTGTTGAAAGTTGTCAATAAAGACACCTGAAAAAGTCAAATAACTTCCAAATCAATGAATAATAATTTGGTATCGACAAAATGATGACATGGGTCACCTGATGAGTGCTATTTAAGCACAAAATGCACATCGTGGTGATTATTTATTTATCTTTTTTAGATATTTTTATTCATATATTTTAACAATATGTGGGAGAATGGAAGCTTAGGTGTATATATATATATAACTCTTAAACAAGTTATAAAACTATAAAGTGTATTAATAAAAATAATATATAAAAACTTGTAGTAAGTAAATAAAGTATATATATGTATAAAAATTTAAGTTAGCTTTGTGAATGCAGATTTTATATGTATAATGTAGTTAAATGCAGAATTTTCTAACATTATATATGTAAATTCTGGTTTTGACAAATTAACTAAATATTATTAAATCACTTTTAGCATTCTGTTCTTGCTAGATCACAGAGTAAATGCAAAATGGCCATTTACATTGGTCAAAATTATAAATTATATACACACATATATAAATATATATTAAAAGTACCCCAAATTCAAAACTAAATCAGACTAGCTAAAGAAATACATTCTAAAACACAACCATTGGTTTCACTGCTACAAATGGACTTCTTAAGTGTAAGAACTAAAACAAATCAACAAATATGTACTAAATATTACCCACAATTTCCAGTTACATTCCACACACCCTTAATTTTATAAAAACTCTTAAAACAAATTACTTGCTTCAAAATCATACATTTTTAATAATAAAGATTTTTTAATTCTTAAAAATTTATTATTTAAAATTTATGAATCTGAAGCAACTAATTTGTTTAAGAGTTCCTTTTAATATTAGGGTTGAATGGGATGCAGTTGGGAATTGTTGGTAATATTTAAATACAAATTTGTAGATTTGTTTTGCTCCTTTGCACTTGAGAAGCCTACTTGTGGTTGTGTATTTTTTTGGATAGTCTGATTTAGTTTTGAATTTAGGGTAATTTTAATTATTTTATTGACAAATTTAGCTAGCTTTTAATCTATCTATCTATCTATCTATCTATCTATCTATCTATCTATCTATCTATCTATCTATCTATCTATCTATCTATCTATCTATCTATCTATCTATCTATCTATCTATCTATCTATCTATCTATCTATCTATCTATCTATCTATCTATCTATCTATCTATCTATCTATCTATCTATCTATCTATCTATCTATCTATCTATCTATCTATCTATCTATCTATCTATCTATCTATCTATCTATCTATCTATCTATCTATCTATCTATCTATCTATCTATCTATCTATCTATCTATCTATCTATCTATCTATCTATCTATCTATCTATCTATCTATCTATCTATCTATCTATCTATCTATCTATCTATCTATCTATCTATCTATCTATCTATCTATCTATCTATCTATCTATCTATCTATCTATCTATCTATCTATCTATCTGTCTATCTGTCTATCTGTCTGTCTATCTATCTATCTATCTACCTATCTCACTCTACCCACCTACCCACCCATCCATCTATCTATCTATCTATCTATCTATCTATCTATCTATCTATCTATCTATCTATCTATCTATCTATCTATCTATCTATCTATCTATCTATCTATCTATCTATCTATCTATCTATCTCTATCTATCTATCTATCTATCTATCTATCTTATCACACCTCATCCACCCCCCCCCCCCAATCATTAAAAACAGTCAACACTTAGATAGTCCCAATATCAATAACAATCAACAAGTTCACACTGTTGTTAATGCAATCTCCTTTTAACAATATATATATATATATATAAACAAAGGGAGTAAATCACGCTTTACCAGGCTGTGAATTGGCCTGGGTTTGCTTCATGGTCCAATGCTTTGATACACACACAAACATATATATAAAAGAATATAATGAATCCACCCATTCTTGGAACTGTGATATTTATAAGAATACTTTTGTCAATACTATTGGTAATTCAGAGTGAATTTAATTTATTAGCCAGACAGACTATGACACTAAATAGTTATTAAACTCATAAGTCAATTATACAAGGCTGGAGACAGAATCTCATTTTTAATATCTTGAATGTAATAATTAAATAAAATTTAATATATAAAGTTTCAATTAAAGATAGCTCAATGTATATGTAAACAAAGAGAGTTAATCACTCTCTGTTCAGGCTATGAATTAAAAACACTCTAAAAGTTGAACAAAAGATCAACAGTAGAATGAACACACCTATTCTTGGAGCTCCAATGTTTATTAGCATATCCTTGTTTAGAATATATATATATATATATAAGCATACTGAATTTTTTAGCATTTATTCTAGAAAATTTTGGGACAGCTAATGAAAATAGGGATTTTGTATTGGCAAAGCAATCTAGTAAGTACAAGTGTTCTGAATTTGGTTATGCTGTATTATATATAAATATAGTATAAATATACAAGAACAATATTTAAATAATAAAACAGTCAGTTGATGATTACAGTTTTTTTTCAGTTCTTAACTTCTGAATTTTATTCTATATATAAATTAATTTTACAATGTAAATATTATATATATATATATAATGTCCATTATGGAATGACTTTTTATAATAAAAAATATTAATGAGTGTAATGATGATAATATAATAATAAAAAAATATAAAATCACAGAAGTACCTTCTCTTAATCACTTAAATTTCTTCAACTGTTATTTAAATTCAAATATAGTGGAAGTAAACATCATCAAGTCACTTCCCATGATTCCTCAATATTAACATTAGCAGATTGTCGATTAATGATAGACAGTCTATTTCTATTTATAAAATTGCTTCATTAAATTTTCTTTTATTATGGTTTCTCTTTTCATTTTCAACATCAAAGTTAAAGATAAACTTAGATGTTTTTTATGATAGTAGTAGAATTATTTACCAATCTATTAACATTATATGAAATATAAAATGAAACATTAAATAAATCCTTATATATTTTTTTAAAATTTAACTTGAGCATTTGAAATATATTGAATAGAAATCCATTTTTTGTTATTAACTTTCAGCTTCTTTAAAGTAGTATATTTTTTGTAAACTGACATAAAGTGTAATAAATATATTTAGTATTATAACCAATTTTAAGTAATTCTGTTGTAAATGTTTTGATATTTGGTGACTTATCATTTTCATAATGGCATAATTTTTCATTACAAAATTTAAAAAATTTAGAACTGGCCATCTTATACATAATTAGTACTTCTGACTTACAATGTATATAACCTCTTTTTTGCAATAGTTTAATTTCAAATTTATAGCTTAATAAATCATCTCTTGTAAAATATAAATCATGCTATTTTATAGTTTTATTCTGTTCTTTTTCAACAGTCAGTTTTTAGCCATTTGAATTGTTTAACTCATCTATAAGACAATTTATACTACTATTGCTATACCAACAAACAAAAATATCTCAACATATCTTTTGTAAATTTTAATCTCTTTGAAATTGCAATTATTTAAAATTTTATCTTCATTTGTTGACAAAACAAAATTGCAAACTTGTGCGACTAAATTCAGATACTGCTAAAAATGTAATCAGAAAAGAGAAGAACAGTTGCTAAAGAAAACAGATGAAAACATTCACAAAAGAGAAGTAGAAAATTAAAAATTATTCTGAGCATTCAAAAATCTATCCAGGATATTATTCTTACAATGCAAAAAAAAAAAAAAAATAAAGCAGAAGAAATCTATTCAGAACATTGTCTGAATAATGGAAGAATAAAATGAAGAAAGAAGATCAGAACAACAAAATAGAAGGCAATCAAACGATGTTGATTAAAATGTAAAAAAAGTTGAACAGAAAAAAAAACATAGACAATCAAACAATAAAGCAGACATTCAGGAAATTATCCAGAATATAACCCTAATGAAAAAAAAATATAAAGGAGCAAGACAAGAAAATAGCTGATGGTATGGATCATATAGTGTATGATTCAAAAGAAATCTGGAAGAAAAGATCAATTAGTGAAAGAAATAAACCATTTGAATTTACAAGAGAAAAAAAGAAGTTATTATGAGATATTTAAATCAAATATCAAAGATTAAATAGAAGATTGAGAAATAAAGGAATGGGCAATGTCAGTTCATTCAAGGAGTTAAGCAAAACTTATCAAATAAATGAAAAAATGAAGGAGAAATATATGAAAAGATTATATGAAGAAATGACAAAAAAGGCTAAAATTGAAGAATGTTTAGAAACAATGTCAATGAAAAATTGTTAATGATGTTATAAGAAGAAATTACATCTCTGATAACAAGAACCATATCTAGGAGATCCCAATTGCTTCCCAAAAATAAAAATTCAAGGGTGATGCAGGGAAACCCCTCTTCTGTGAGGGTTTAGAAAACTACTCTTCTTTAAACAGAATGGAGTATTAAGCAAAATAGCATTGACATATATTCACTGTCAAAGATCTGCAAATTACTAGTGTAAATCATTGTCCAAAACCAAAAGATTTCCAAGTAATATAAATATGCTATACTGCATTAATAGTGGACTGAAAAGTATCAAAATGGTATCCAATACCAGGCATTATAAGAAAGATACAAAGTAGATACTGGGAAAACCTATAATCAGTTTTTCCAATATCAAAAGCCATGGTTGAAAGCTTTGACTGCTTACATTCTATCAGATGAGTCAAACAATACAGATTATCAGATCTAGTTTTCCATACAAGATAGAACATATAATGATGTGTTTTGACAAAACAGGCTACTTGGAAAGTAGCAAAACTTTCAATTCTTTGGGCATGAGTTAACAAATAGAAGAATGTATAGAAGAAGAAATGACCAACTTTAAAAATAATGATCCACAAAGAATATAGTATAAGACAGGAAAAACTCACTATATGTATTGCCACACCCAGCAAGCTAGAGTAATCAATGGATGCCAGAAGGCTTGTGCATAAAATCCCCATCTAGTGCCTACTCATCCAATATCTCCAGACTAGTTTCTGGCTTGTGGCCTTCATCAGTGAGGAGCCTTGGATCTGAGAGCACTGCATCTAGATCTTAGGATCTAATGCAACCCTCCAGCAGCCACCTTTTATCTCCATTTAACTATAAAACTATGTCTTAAACTGAAAACACCTTAATGTTTTCAATCCAAGCCCATTAGTTTATATAGTCATATGGGTCTGAACCCAGTTCAGTACCCATACATTTTGGTATCTTTGGTTCTTTAACAACCATACCACCACTATCCTATTAGGCAGGATTGGTTTTAAGCCAATAAACACCACATGACCACCACTTCTTATGCTTGTGTATAGCTGTTGTTAAAACAGGCAAAACTCACTATACATATTGCCAACACACAGCAAGCTAGAGTAATCAATGGATGCCAGAAGGCTTGTGCATAAAATCTCCATCTAGTGCCTACTCATCCAATATTGCCAGACTAGTTTCTGGCTTGTGGCCTTCATCGGTGAGGAGCTAGGATCTGAGAGCACTGCACCTAGATCTTAGGATCTAATGCAACCCTCCAGCAGCCACATTTTATATCCATTTAACTACAAAACTATGAGTCTTAAACTGAAAACACCTTAATGTTTTCAATCCATTGATTACTCTAGCTTGCTGTGTGTGGCAATACATATAGTGAGTTTTGCCTGTTTTAACAACAGCTATACACAAGCATAAGAAGTGGTGGTCATGTGATGTTTATTGGCTTAACCTAGTATAAGACTAATGTAAATAGTATAACTTAACTATCAAGAGAAGTAATGGATATATTTTTCAAAAACAAATATGTAAAAGTTGATAATTGTAATTCAGAGAAAATAAATTTCTCAGGACTAATAGTGGAAACAATCTGAACAGACCATTATCTTCTCATTCCAGCCCCATACAAGTGAAGCAATTCAGAAATGGTCGTCAATTTTCAGTTATTTATAGACTGGAAGATTTATCTAAACATCTCTATAGCATTATACAACATCAAAGGGATAATGTTTCCATGTTAGAAAATGAAAACAGTGTAAAGAATACATATGATACTCAGTATATCAGATTTTATCCAAAAGGAAAATATTACATAGTAGAGTTATTTTTTATACTTAATAGGTACATGAAAAAATGACAAACAGGCATATAATTAAGATAAAATATTTTTTAACTGAATTAATCATTTTATTTCTATTTAGATGGGAATGTGGGGTGGAGGATGTGAAGTTTACATTTTTTATGTGTGTTACATTTATTAAATGAAAATTTAACTTTCAAACAATTTAAATAGTAAGAATATGAATGTTTATAGTTTGTTATAGGTAATTATTAAAAAAAGAAAGAAAATTATAAGAAAAAATAAAAGATAACATATTTTTTTTCCTCTTCAGTAATTTTAGGTATTATTAATTTTTTAACTTTTATAAAATAATAAGAATGATAAATAAAATTGTAAGTAATGTTTACCACTTTTTAAAATAAAAAAAATGTTTTAGAATGTTTGTTAATGAATGCTGTTTTTAATTAATTTTAATTGATTTTTTTTTCTATTTATCTCTCTAAAACAAAAGGTAATATTGTTCAAATGAAGGTGTAACTACAAAACTACATTCTTTTTTTTTTTTGATAATTAAGAAGAAAAAAGACAATAACTATAGAGAAATTTTTAAATGATTAAAATATTAAATTATTTAAAAGGTAAAGAAGGAGGAAAATAACCTTTTTGAAAATATTGAATCTATTGGTTATGATTTTATGCTGTCACTTCTGAGATATTGTGTAATTAGATAGATATCAAGAATGTTTCAAAAAAATAGGATAGGGGCAGATTAAAGCAAACCGTCAGTATTGATCTACTTTTTGGAAAAAAGAGTGGTAGCAATTAAGTTGTGAAGAGAACAGTGAGAAATTAATCATAAAGTCTGAAGTAAGAATTACATCTTTTCTAGTTTGAAAAGAAGTTTTTGAAATGGATTTTTGGCTAAAACCATCATGTAGCCTGTTCACTAGAAGACAATGCAAAAGAATGAGAATACCCTTAATAAAAATATGCAACAAACCTTATATTTCATCAAAAAGCATGCCTATCTGAGCCTTTGTTGATTGCAAATTATTATATTGTAAAATGGATACTTATCACATGCTAACCTGATCTTAAAATTATTATATTGTATAATGAATAAATTTAACTGATGATAACCTACCCAAAACACCTGAATTACTATGGAAGTCCTTATTATAATGACAATTTAAAATTACAAAAGGGGATAAGAAAATAATGAAAAAGAATTATTTAAACTCAATACTTGAAGCTTTTAAAAAAGCAAACAGAAAAAAAGATATCCATGCCATCAATAAAAAAGACTCAAACACCTCATTTTCTAAACAAATGACACTTATAGTCCCTCACTTCTCACTAGAATACAAATTCACATTTAAATATTCATTCTTAACTATATCCAATTTATTATTCAACACTTACATTATTTATGGATGACAATTTTTTCCCTTTTATTATGCTGTGATTATGATACTATATGGTATCAAAAGTACTTAATTGTCTTGCATTGGTGGTCGAGAGATCAGTGCGACTGCCTTGCACTTGCAGGCAGTTGCCCGGGTTGCGGGTTTGCGTTCCAGCCAATGCTATGACACTTAAAAAAAACTTCAAATAAATTCGTTCATATTTCAAACTCAAATCTATTTAGTCATCAAATGTTTCAACATTTGCTTATTCATTAAACTATAAAAGAAATAAAAAAGAAAACTATGGTAAAATATAGTTGATGTGGACATCTTCATTTACACATTTTCATTTATAAACAATTTTAATATAACTAATAATTAACCTTTTAACCGCTAATTTTATTATTGGTTGTATGAGATAAAAATCAAATCTTTTAATTGGCCAACTCACAAACAAAAGACAAAGCCTATTGTTAAAACATATTCGCCTATAATATTAAATTCAACTCAGATACGTTTATAAAAAGTATATTATTAATTTTTCAGGTTATGAAGAGAACGAAAGTTCTTTCAAAAATAAATTGCTATTTATTTATTCTAAAATATTCAATTTCGGCAACATAAAAGCTATAATATAAACAAAAAGATCGACTTTTACGTTATAGAAAAGTAAATATTTCTTTTTACTACAGCTTCAATATTTTTACAAAAATCTTCGATATTTTTCGAAAATAATTTTGTTTTTTTAGTTTATTTTTTAAAAATTATTTTTAATTTGTCAAATTATCCTTTTTTTAATACTTAAATCACATTCGAAATGAAAATCTCAGCGTTTATCTTTATTTTCTTTGATCAGGTGGTTTCTTTGTTTTTTCCAGCCAATCAGAATGTCTTTGTCGGCTGAGAACTGGCTGAGAGCCAATCACCAATAAGCTTCTTTCTTTGTTTAGCTTTAAATGCAGTTTTTTTTTTTTTTTACTTGTAAAAGAATTCGGAAGAGGGCACCATCTTATAGAGCTTTTAAAAATCTATTTAAAAACATATTGAACGAATATTTTCGTATAAAAACTTGCAGAGTTAGAGTGATGTCAGATGTCTACGAGGTGCCTCATAAGAGGCGGGAAAAGGGTTAATAGTAAAGAATAATTTTGATTTAGGTATTTTTTGGTGAAACATGTTTTAATTGATTTTATTTTCCCATCAAAAGGTAAAAATGTATTTCCTTCCCATTTTTATATAAAAGACGAAGAAGATTGTAGCTAGTCTTATTTTTTTTATTTCTTAGTATAAAATGTTTTCAGATTTAATTATTAAAGAGGGAAAGTAATCAAGAAATTAAATGTTAATTAATCTGGTAATAAGAATCAACTGGTTAATCTTATTTTCTGTATGAAATTATATATATTTAAAAAATGTTAAATTTGGGGATTGTCATATTATAACTTTTCTGAATTTATTAGTTAATATTATTAAATAATTGGGTACTGTTCTATTAGCTCCTGTCAGCCACTTGATGGCATTGATGTTATGCAAAAATACAGAAATATAATGTTACTATGCTACCAACTTAAAAATTAATTTTTAATATCTTTATATATTAATGTATGTTAGCATATCTACAAAATCAATAACTTTGTTTATTTGTTATTTAGTTGATAATGTGGAATACATATATATATAAATGAGAAGAAGTTGGATGATAGAAATTAAAATAAGTTCAAAACAATTTTTTCTTCAAATTTTACTCTCACCTGCTATGTAAGGTGGAATTCGTTTGTAAATAAATTAGACAAGTTATATTTATTATATATGCATCCTTAATCAAACCAGATATGTATTAATTAATTATGCATTAGAAGGTCAATAGTTATATACACAATCTGCTAATTTAATATTTGGAATAGAGAGGTACCGTGCAATCTTTTTCAAAGATTTAGATATTCAATAAGAATCAGATCTATGTGCATAAATATTTCAACAATGAGAGTCATTAATAATTATTCATGCTAAGAATAAAATGCTGGTAAAATACCTGTATTTAAATTAATTAAATGTCTTTAAGGAAAAAGGGTTTTTTATTCATTTCATAGTGGATTGTTTTTTTTGTAGCATAGTAATATATGGGATGATACATATATATTAATTTGAATAAGGTTACTGTGTAATACTTGGTATCGTGTATTTGTGTTATTTTTTTGCTTTCCAAAATACTTCATTGACCAATCCTTAAATACTGGAGATGCCCGGAGTAAATTCCTCATAAATGGGCAAACCAAAAAAATGGACATAAGCTACCTAAGCATGCTTCATTCTTGAACCTGGCTCACACTAAGGCTTTCAAAACAATTGGGGATTCTGGAGCCAAAAAAGAATCTTTTTAATGACAGGAAAAGGACTTGCATCTAAACCGTGAGCTGGTTTTGAACATCTCCAGTCTCATAGTTTGGCCACACACACATCTCTTAACATGTAGGAGTATGTGGTTATCCTGTAAAAATGCCACTACACCAGCTTCTGTGGATGACAGTTGGCACAATTTGAACAGCTAGGTTTTGCAGTCAGCCATTTTATTTGTTGCAGATGTGTTCTCATGCAAACATGAGCTGGTCAAAATCCTGTATGGATGTACCCTTTCTGAATTTTTTGAAGGTTCCACATTGAGTAGGGAAACATGGTGACAGGTTTACAATTGTTAGGAGGTAATAGCAAGTCAGATGACTTGTAAAAAAATTACTTTGACATACATATATGAGGAGTTGTGGCAGGCTGAATTCCAGACATTCTCACACAATACTTTGAACTGTGAGCATTGGGATAAAGTGTGTAACACAAAGCAACAGACCAGCTGCCAGATCAGCATGCAAAATGGCCTCTTTCTGTGCTTCTGCATAGAAATAAGGCCACTGGTGGCCACATAAATGGCATATTTGTGTTTTTGCATATAAATAACACTATCAAGTGACTTATATGACCTAATAGAACAGTATCCATAATTGTTTTAAAAAATAATACTGCTAATGGCTTTATTCCTCCATTTTTCTGTTCTATATATTGATAGTGTGGGTGACTTGATTTCATTCTTGCATTGTGCTTCAGAGGATTTTTAAGTGATCCCAGAAAGACTATTTAAATTAAGGTAGATTAGCTTATATGTTTATATTTTCTTTTGTTCACAATCAAAATCCCTGGGGTTCCTGTGATCCTGAGCTAGTTCTAGAGCAATAATGGTTAAATTATATGTATAAGTCAGGATTATCTTTAATGTCAATTTACTGCCCCTTAATTAAACAGAAATTATTTTATAGCTGGTCTGTACCCTTATAATACTATATGGCCAGGATGTATAAGAATCTCAGCACTTTTTTATTATGATAGATACTTTAGCACTTAACTATTTACATGCAGATGATTGTGGCTATCCTATGCCCTATGTTTGGCATTGACTAACTAAGTAGTCTACATTTTGGTATTGGTATCTTTTTTAAATCATAAGGGATGACTGTTGATTATTCTTGTTTAATGCTGATGAAGCTATTATTATTATAACTATTTATAATTATAAATTTATTTAACGCACATTGATTACATAAGTAATATTTACTAAGGCAATAAACCTTTAAGCATGTGCGCTTGAAAATACGAAGGTAGGGACATCTACAGGTCTTAACCACAAGTTTTAGAGTAAGCTTGTGGTTAAGACCTGTTGAGGTCCCTACCTTCATATTTTCAAGCGCACATGCTTAAAGGTTTATTGCCTTAGTAAATATTACTTATATAACTATTTATTTATTTTATTAAAAACTGATTCTCATGTGCTCATTTTTTATCTGTTGATGATCTTATGTTAAGTTGAAATGATTATAAATATTGGAGGTGATGATGATTTGCCAGATTCCTATACTTACTCTCTTTATTCATTCTTTACAGAATATATATATATAATAGTTTCGTGGAGTATATATTACATATATTTATCATATCTGAATAGTAATCTTTAATGTTTTTTATGTAATGAAGTTTTTAATGTGATTTTTAAAATATTAATAATGGCTCTTTTATTTGTTTAAATAATGTTTTGTTTAAAATATGGCAAAATCTTTTTCTAAAAAAGTAAACTTTTTTTTAAATATATATATATTATTTTTATAAATATTAATTCTTATTAAGCGCAATGTCAGCACGTAATACTTATATAAAGCTAAAACTTTAGTACATGCGCCTTGAGTGCTTAATTTTAGCAAGAGAGACCTCTACAAATCATAACACGAGATTCGACTTTATAAAGATAAGAGGGACCCTCTTATCTCTAATCTATTTTTCTTAATTATATAGGCAAATCTCGTGTTATGATTTGTAGAGGTCTCTCTTGCCAAAATTAAGCACTCAAGGCGCATGTACTAAAGTTTTAGCTTTATATAAGTATTACGTGCTGACATTGCGCTTAATAAGAATTAATATTTATAACTTTAAATTGATTCAAAATATTTTTAAATTTAATATCTGAATATTGACTCGTTGTAAATCGAAAGATTTCGCGAATGTTAATGTTTAATAGAAATAGTGGACTTAATCAGTGAAGAATTTATTAGCTTCATGCTCCCAAATCAATATGCTTTAGATTTGCCTATATAATTAAGAAAAATAGGTTAGAGATAAGAGGGTCCCTCTTATCTTTATAAAGTCGAATCTCGTGTTATGATTTGTAGATGTCTCTCCTGCTAAAATTAAGCACCCAAGGCGCATGTACTAAAGTTTTAGCTTTATATAAGTATTATATATTATTTTTATTATTTTGTATTATATAAATTTGGTTGTAAATATAATTTTGAATAACTTAGTTATTCTAAAAGATTGTATTAAAATAAATTTGTTGAATTAGTTTATTTGCAATTGCTTTAATTTTGCCATTTCCATTAGGCAGAGAATAAATTTAAGTTATTTTAAAAACAATACAAATAAATTTGTATACATTATTGAGTTATTTTTAATTATTTAATATTACTGCATTGACATTTTTAAAACTTAATATATTCAAAAAATGTTATTTTATATATTGTAATTTTATATCGATTTTTACTTTTTTTTAAATTAATGTAATATTTTATTTTTTTACTTAAAGCATTATTTTGATTTGATTATTATGTAATTAAAATTCTTAAATTTTTTGTGTCAAATATCAGCATTAAGTCAAGCGTTGTTAGCCGAGAGGTCATCGCAGCTGCCTTGCAAGCAAATAGTTGGTTGCAGACGGTTGTGGGTTCGCGTCCCGGCCGATGCTATGACATATGGGGAAAAAAAATAGCATTAAAAGTAAAATCATTAATTGGTTTGTATATAAAATCCTACTTTACTTTTAAAATAATTGATGTTTAAAAAATGATTTTTTTTAAAATTTTGTCTCAGTAATTATCTTTTTATAGATAACATCTACATTTATATACTAGTTTAAGAAGACTTTTTTTTTCTGATATACTTAATTTTAATCACCTAATTTTTAGTTGCTATTGTTGCAAGATGCACATTTTTTCACAGTTTTGCATGTAATTCATTATAGAAATAAGTCTTCATATTAATTGTATTAAAAAAATCATAAAACTACATTTAGCTTTTACTTATTAACAGAAACTTTCACACGACCCACCACCCTCCACTCTATCTAATAACACTGATACACTTAAACACATATATGTTGAAAAGATAAATAATCACCAATATACGTATTTCATGCTAAACCAGCAATCATCAGTTGGTCCAGATTATCATCTCTACACATATATCTTTATATATATCTGAGCACTTATAGTATATATGTGTAGAGATGATAATCTGGACCAACTGATGATTGCTGGTTTAGCATGAAATACGTATATTGGTGATTATTTATCTTTTCAACATATATGTGTTTAAGTGTATCAGTGTTATTAGATAGAGTGGAGAGTGGTGGGTCGTGTGAAAGTCTGTGCTCATACCCTAATATTACATATATATAGACACAGGTATAAATAAGCCTGTGTTTCAGTTATTATTAACAGAAAAAAAGTAAAAAAAAATAAAAACTTAAGTACAGTGACTTAATTTCTTCTATAGGAAGCTTTTTTTTTGCTCGAAAAACTTCAACAATTTCTTTTGTATTATTCTATTTATAATATTCTTTCGATGAAAGGAATCACTATCTTAATGAAATTCATTAAGACAATCTTCATTAGCTAATCAGAATTTGCCTCTTCCACTAAAATCATGTTTAAATTTATCATCATATACCCTATATATTACATATATATAGACACAGGTATATATTAAGCCTGTGTTTCAGTTATTATAAAGTATTTTTGTAAAACAATGTTATTAATTATACGTATTTTCCAAAACATTATTTAATGAACTAATCATCAAAATATTTTTTTTTTGTACAAAAGTTTGTTGGTAAATTAAAAACTATATTTCTTTTATAATTTTTATTGTTATCCATAAGGACATAATTAATAATTTTATAACATTGAAAATATATAAAAAATATTTTATATGTTTATTTAAAGAATTTGGATATTCTTATTTAAAATACTAAGTGATATTCTAAGTGACAATATAATCGTTTTTTAATTTAAAAAAAAAAAAACAGCATAAGTTTTGTTTTAAATAGAATTATTTTAATTTTGAATAAAATTCGAAAAATGAAGTAATTATTATGAGAAAAAAACATAAATATAAAAATTTTTGAAAAAAAATTAACGTCTAAAATAATACCAAACAAATTAATAGCATATGAGATTATCAAAACAAAAAAATACTTAAAAAAACAACTAAATTTGACAACATAAGTTTTCTAATCAATTTCTATTCTGTACTTCATTTTTTATTGCTCTCTTTTGGTAACTTTATTATTTGATATTTAAGATAACACTTTTGAACCTGTGGATTATCTAATAATAATTTTTAAGTCATAATAAAGATAAGAGTTTAATATAAAAATAAAATAAATTATAATTTACCTATTTAGCAATAAAAGCTATTTATATTTTATTAATTATATTTAAAATATATTCAGTTTTAATCAGTCCCTACTAATTATTTTAATATTTTTGTATGCATGAAAGATATAAAAAAAAAAGCACTTAAAGAATATGATAGTAATTGAAACATAAAAATAGTCATAATTACAAAATTATAAATTTAGTGTCCTGATTTTAAAAATGACCATTATACAACAATATCAAATACACCTGGATCCCATTTTACGTGATAGATAGGTTCCTCAGAAAACACGCGCAAACGAAATTGCGCAAAAATAGACGTAACTTACCTTGAAAAAGGGGGGGGGTACGGACTGTGATTTTTCAAAAATTGCATAAAAGCAAAGCACCAATGTAAAATTACTTTAAAATTCACGCAAATAAAATAAAATAAAATATGACTAATAAAAAATTTCAAATTTGAAAAAAATTGATACAAGACAAACTTTTTTTAACTATAATATTTAATTTTATTCAAAACAATATATTTTTATGCATAATTTACAGTAATTTACATTTTTTATACATGTTTTAATTATTACCGCTATTTGCCAATAAACAGGTTCGTTTGCAAACTGGTAAAAAATCAGATTCTTCACAAGAGGAAATACAACTAGCACCAACGTCACTCTCATGTTGTGTTAATGGTTTTCTGGTGACAATGTAATTAGTAATTAATCTAACAAGTAAAAATTAAATTCCTATTTTTGTCTTAATTTTTTAATTTTCAATTTTAATTGTGCCCACTGCTATTACTCACCTTTTAAAAATAAACTTGCAGGCACTAAATGATTAATAATTGATTACGTTCTTTTTTAAAAAGCAAAAACAAAATGTGATTTAAAATGCAAAATTAACACATACAATGTTTGAACAAATTTACATTATAATCTTGTAAAATTTAATGTGTGTATACATAAAATGTGAAAATCATGATTTTAATTTCATTATTGCATAAAATCTTACTATTATAAAGCACTGAAAATATTGAAATTACTAAGATGAAAGTCGAATTCCAATAATGTGCTATTACTTTCAATATGAGGTAAGTGCACAAAATTTATTATTTAAAGTAATAGTGCATTATCGGAGTTCGACTTCCGGAGAAACGTGAATCGCGTAACTTCAAAATTGCATTAAATAAATCTGCATAAAAAGAGACCCAGGTGTATTACTAACACAGTATAATTTTACAATGAGTTAATTGATAATCCTAGTGCTAATCTATAGGAAATAGGTCTCAAGAATTTTATTAAATAAACTATAATATTCCTCAATCTCTCCTATGAATCTTTTAACTTTAAAATTACTCAAAAAAAGGTTCTTAATGTCATATAAAATTTATTTCCATGTCTTTTATTATATAATATCAATAAAAAAATGATTAATGTAAGTTTGTCATGATTTAACAATTCAGGATGTTATATTTTTTGACTAATTTCAAAGTTTGGGTAATACTAGATCCATGTAATAATATATGTCTTCAAAATAAATAAAATATAAACCCTACACAAATTTGAAAAACAAAGTATTATAAAATAAAATAGTTAAACTATTTCTTTCCATAAAGTTTTGCATATAAATTAGTTTAAATAGTGTATGGTTTTGTTTCACATAAAAATTATTATGCATTGCAAAGCAAGATATATACACTTCAAAGTTATAAAGTAAATAATATCAAGTTAAGAAATGGTTTTTATTATTTTTTTCAATAATTATATTATTTTTTAAAAAAATTTAAATGGAAGGGATTTACACCATAAGCACATACACTGTAATGTTCTTATAATAGGAAAATGATTTCTTACTGAATACTGAGGATACTCTCAAACCAGGGCTTAAGATGACAGCTTTTAGTTTTTCAAAAGTTTCTATTTTGTGCTTTGGTTTGAGAGTATCCTCAATATTCAACGAAACAACATTTAGCTATTATAACAATATTACAGTGCATGTACTTAGGGTGTAAATCCCTTCTGTTTAAATTACATATGATCTTTGGACTAGGAAATAAAATTGAATAGTAAATAAATATGATTGTAAAATTTAGAATTAAAAAATGTATTCTTTATACAAGTATATATAAATATAAAAACATTACAAAGCAAAGCCTAAAAAAATGAACAAATCTTTATAATAATTTT